>CM066317.1:13575369-14250369 GCA_033807775.1 Saussurea involucrata | reverse complement strand
CAAACTTTGCCCACTTTGCCCCCGTTGGTCCCTCAAGAATGTCCGCGGTCCAGATTTCCCCCCTCAAGAATGCCCGTGTTGGCAGTTTTAGTCCCTGCCCGAGTTTGACTTCCTTTGACCCCCGCGATCGCGGGCTGACGTGGCACGAACTTTGGCCAAAAGTGCCCCGCGGAGCCCCTCAACTTTGGCCGCGGTGCACATTTGGCCCCTGCCCGCGGCCAAAATTGTTAAAAATGTGTTTTTTTATAAAAAATTATTAAGGGTGTGTTTTTATAAAAAAAAATTGTTAAGAATGTATTTTTTATAAAAAAATTGTTAAGAATGTGTTTTTATAAAATTGAGGGGCCAAATGTGCACCACGGCCAAAGTTGAGGGGCTCCGCGGGGCACTTTTGGCCAAAGTTCGTGCCACGTCAGCCCGCGATCGCGGGGGTCAAAGGAAGTCAAACGTGGGCAGGGACCAAAACTGCCAACACGGGCATTCTTGAGGGGGGAAAGCTGGACCGCGGGCATTCTTGAGGGACCAACGCGGGCAAAGTGGGCAAAGTTTGGTGACACGTGGCCTGGGGCCCGCGATCGCGGGCTCCATCACGGATTTTTAGGGCATTTTTGTAAGATGGGAGAGATTTGTGGCATTTTAGTAACTCGAAGTTGGACTTTTGGCATTTTAATTAATTTCCCTTTATTTTATTCTTAACATAATATATGTACTTTTCAAACAGAATACACATAAAAAAATCAGATTATTATGTCGCATTATATGCACCTATTTAAGTATTATATATTATATATTGTATTTTTTATTGATTTCTTTTCACTTTAACTCGACACATCAAAACAAAGCAATTAGGATTTTTTGGTGTTGGCTCCCCAAAAGTCAACACACTATAACAAAATTGGGTTAATATAACGTTTTCATATGACTCTATTTAATAAACGTTTGCCTTTGTGGTTGTATACGTCATACACTTGTTGGTCTTATAAACTTAAAAGTTTCATTAGACACTCACTTGTTGGCCTACATTGTTGTAACAACATATTCAAGAAAAGCTTGACATTCTAATATATTGGAAAATACTAGCCCGTTTAACAACAAAGTTTTTACCAAACAAAAAAGGTCACCACGAAATCCCAAAAAAAGTGAAAGTATAGATCTAAAAAACGACACTCGTCGATCCTACCTCTAAGGATAGATAAAAAAAAGGTGCACATGGTAGGGTTTCATCATATCATTTTTTACTCATGTCGATGATTAACTAGAAGAACAATTAATCCCAAAGAAGTGACAGTCCCTGAGGTTAAAGTCAATTTACAAATCGGGAAAAATTGTTAGATGTGGACCAAAAGAGTATTTGGTCCAACGGTAACCTGATTACTTAAAAGTTCAGCTTTTCAAAAGGTTAAAGATTCAAATGTCACATAAAATAAGGAATATCCATGAACATTGTCAAATATACAATTTTATATTTTAACAAAATGTTAATCATTGATTTAAAAATTCCGATAAGGAATAACAAACTATCCTGTAAAAGATAGAGAAACATTATTTATTTCATAATTAATAGTAGAATAAAAAAGTGCAAATTTACTTGTAAAAACACTTATTTGAGATAAATTAAAATAGAAATACAAACATTTAATTTGGGATGGAGAAGATATTAGAGTAAATTACATGAATGGTCCATGTGGTTTGGTCCAAATCTGGATTTGGTCCCTATTTTGAAAAAAGTACACCAGACGTCCCTGTGGTTGTCATTTTGTTTCACATCGGGTCCCTAACGCTAACTCCGTTAAAAAAAGTCCGTTAACTCAGGGGTAAAATGGTCATTTTACTCATGTCTTCACCGGTCACCTTCTCCGGCCACCCCTCCCACTCTTCACTGCTAGATCTCTCAACACCTCCATTTTTGTGACCCTCTTTCTCTCTTTAACACACCTACATATATATATATATACATACATATATACAAACCTGCAACCTCCTCTCTCATCTCTCCCACAACTCCGATCACCGGAAAAAACGTCCGACTAGTAACTCCGATCATCGGGGAAAAAAACTCCGATCGCATTTCTGTGTGATCTGTGTATATATATACACGTATGTGGGTATATGTGTGTATATATATATATATATATATATATATATATATGAGAAGAATGGTTGTTGGTCAAAATAGTGAAACAAGGAAGAAGAGGAGAAATGGGTGGGGGTGTAGTTCGTCGGAGAAGATGGACGGCGGCGATGTGGCCGAAGAAGGTGACCGGAGAAGGTGACCGGTGAAGACAGGGGTAAAATGACCATTTTACCCCTGAGTTAACGGACTTTTTTTTAACGAAGTTAGCGTCAGGGACCCGATGTGAAACAAAATGATAACCACAGGGACGCCTGGTGTACTTTTTTCAAAATAAGGACCAAATCTAGATTTGGACCAAACCACAGGGACCATTCATGTAATTTACTCAAGATATTAACTTTGAAACATAATTTGCTAATAAAATATGGTTTTAATTATTAAATAACTAAAATGTATTGATTACAAAAAGGAATAATGCATATTTTATTAAAACTAGAGTAAATTACGTTTCTCGTCCCTGTGGTTTGCTAAAAATAGCAGATTTCGTCCCTATGGCTTTGAAATTTCGATTTTCGTCCCTATGGTTTCAATTCATTTCTATTTTCGTCCCTGAGACTAAAACACTACTTTTAACTAAAATAGAAATGAATTGTAAACCCTAGGGATGAAAATAGCAATAAATTCTAAATCTAAATGACAGAAAATATGATGAATTACAAACTATAAGGATGAAAATCGTAATTTTAAAACTATAAGGATAAAAAAAAATTGAACAAACCACAGGGACTAAAAATGTAATATACTCTTAAAACTATTTTGATAACTATCTATTCTATTTTATTAAAAGAATAGTGACAGTTTTTTTCTAAAAAACTGCTTTTAAGGTTACAAATTTTTAAGCTTGATGTACAATTTCCTGCAGCATCATTGAAATCAGTTTTTTTTAAGTCGGTTTTTTCAAACACCAGGACCTTTCTTCTCCACGATCATTACGTTTCCCCGTTTCCCGTCTCCCTCCTCGCCTTAGACCATGAGTACCGCTTCCTATCTTACCCTCTGAACTCTGATGCCACCTCAGCGCCACATCAGCTTTTCTCTTTCCTACCCTCCTTATCCTAAAGTGGAGTACGACTTCCTATCATACCCTCTGAACCCACTCTTACCCGCACCCACCGATTATATTTAAAAAAAAATTAGGACCGGGTTCCCGAACCCACTTTTACCCGCACCCACCGAACCCGCGGTACCCGTACCGTGTACCCGAGCTACCCGCCCCAACCCGATGTGAACCCGGCCGTGGTACCCGATGGCGGTACGCACGGCCTTAGGCCATGAGTACCGGTACCCAATGAACCCAATGAACCCACTTGCCACCTCAGCGCCACATCAGCTTTTCTCTTTCCTACCCTCCTTACCCAATCCTTACCCAAAAGTGGAGTATCACTACCCAATGAACCCACTTGCCACCTCATCTTTTTTAATTCTTTTATTTATACATTTAATTATTTAACAAAATAAAAATATTTATATATTTTTTAATAAATAAAAATAAGATAAATAATAAAAATAAAAATTCATATCATTCATTAAAAAATTAAAAATTACAAAATACAAAACACTAAAAAATTAAAAATTAAAAATTACAAAATACAAAACACTAAAAATTATGATATTTTCTAATTTTCTCTTTTCTCGCTAAAGTAGCCCTCAAAACGTCTCCCGAAAGGTGATCATGCGGGGATATATAGAACTCGAAGTCTTGTTGATATCGGTTTTCTCGTTCGAGTTCCAACTGTTCTCGTTGAACCTGTTGTTGTTCGAGTTCAAGTTTTTTCATTTTGTACTCCATTGTACCGTCAATATGCTCGTTGAACGAGTTTATGGTCGTCAACAACTGAGTAACATTTTCGTCCGGATTCGACCCGGTCGTATTACTCGCTGATTTTTTTTGCCTTATTTCTCCCGATGGGTCGTTGAAGTTGCTCGACCTCGTTGACCCGAACATCTTCATCGTCATCATCGGAAGGTTTGGTACGTTTTGAACCCCAGGATGAATTTGTCGACATCGTTGGAACCGTTGACCATTCATGATGAAATTTGAGAGAAATGAAAGAAGGTATTGAATTTGAGAGAAATGGAAAAAAGTATGTTTTGGTGTGAAAAAATAAGATGGTATAGGTTAATATATATAGTGTTATTAATTTGGAAAAAAAAATTAAAAAAAATTTATTTTCTAATATAGCCGTTTAGCAACCGTATTTTTTCAAAAAATTTATAAAAAAAATAAAAAAAAAAGTTGCAACGGGTTGATCGGGTTGGGGAACCCGGTAGCCGAACCCGGTTGCTACAATCTTCTTCACCTCGAGCTTTTCTTCACCTATTTGTCTTGCGTCAAATGCAGGTAACAAACAAACCCTAGATTCTAATGGAAGCTTCAATCTTCTCTGATTTATGGAAATTTCAGAGATTGTTCTAAGTTGAGGTTATTACTCTGTATTCTCTAATCACTTCTTATGTTTCTTCATCTCGATTTGTCATACTCGAATTTGGGTTTTTGTTAAAGGCATCTTTGTAACAATGCAGGGCTTTTTATACTCTGCCAATCGATTGAAATCTGGTTCATCTCAGGGTCTCACCATCACCATCGTTTCACGGTTTCAAACCGATTTCACAGCTTCACGATTTCTTTTCAGGGTTTCACCATCTCAGGTACGTTTTCACCATTGATTTGGGTTTCTGTTTGCACAAAGTTTGTCTCAGGTTTCTTTTTCTGTTTGGGTTTAGGGTTTAATCCACTTGGGTTTCACCATCAATTTGTTTATGTTTGCGTTTCACCATCTATGTGGGTTTCACCATCGATTTGGGTTTAGGGATTAATCGATTTGTTTCTGTTTGCAGGCGAAATACAATACGATAAACCAAATAAGTCATTGCGGTTCAAAAGCAACTTTACCCCTTGGTCCAAATCAAATGCGACGGGAGTTTGTTTATGATGGTTTACCCCTGGGAGAATCATTTACGATGGTTTAAATATTGAAATAGGTATTTGGCTTCATTAAGGATTATTAGTGATCTTTTTGTGTTATTATGTTTGTCTGTATTTGTATATATGTTTTCATTGATTTTTTGGGTGTTTGTTTTGTTTAACAGTTTTTCTTGATAAATATATTACTTATCTATTTGCAGAAACTATATGCTTTGACGGAAGCACATTTCATCATGGGTCTATGATTGTTTTCTAGAAAGGTACTTGGATTTTCAAACGCTTTTGGGCTTTGAATGTTTTCTCCATGGGCTTTGATAGTAATTTTTTGAGATATTTTTAATTGCTTTCAGAAGTCTCATTTGATTAATTTGTGCTTTATTAAGTTACCTTCTGGGAAGCAATCTTGTTCTTAATAGCCTTCCAAATCAGGTTCATTTTGGTTTCAGCTTTGATTAGCTGCCATTTTAGGTTTCTGCAGATCTGTTGGTTGATCCACAACAGATAATGTTTCTGTTTTCCCAATGATATTTCTTAATGCTTTACTCTTGAGATCTTCATCTACAAACATACGTGAAGGACCAAACTTTCCATTTCGAAGGTAAGATCATGTATCTTTAAAACTAACAATACAATTTAATTTGATGAAAATATTGACTATATACATTGTGTTTAAACATAACCATTTTCGGGTTTTTGTTCTAAAGCTTGTATTTATTCATCTTTTAACATTGATTTGGATATGGAATGGTCTTGGATGCTCGATTGTTGTGATTAAAAGGTGTAGTTGTACACAACACAATATGGAGGTGAATTGCACTTGGCTGCTCAATTGTCGAGGTTAAAAGGTGTAACTCAGCACTGCGCAATATGGCAGGTGAATTGCACATTTCTTGACCAGTGGTATTGCTATCTCATCAACTTTCATTTTCGTAACTCGGGTATGTTCGTAAACATTGCTTTTGGTTTATTAAACGATGAATCATATAACTTGCAATGTTGTTCAAGTTGCTCAGTTGTGATTTGTATTACTTTGGTTCTAGGGATATCTATATCGACATCCGAATGAAATTTGGTAACAACTCAGGAAATTCCACTAGAGCCATGGAATTATTGGGCTTTAAGTATGGTTGTGGCAGTGAATATTTTGCTCCAATGTAGGAGGTAACTTACAATTTCATTCACTAATTATTTCATCAAATATTTAGTGCAATTTTTATGTTTATAGTCAATTTTTTATATTTGTATTTGTTGTTTTATTAGGCATGAAATGTTCTTCGATTACTTTTTGTTCCAAATTGCAAAACATTGACTTGATGTTAGGTAATGATATTTTTTAACCTTAACTACTGAAGTTTATAGGATATAAAGTTATTTTTGCTTTAAGTGTTTGTAGGAATTGATTTTGCTTTCCACATAGCATGTGATTTGTAAAATGTTTCTGTTAACGACTGATTTTTGGCGTAAATTTGATTTTCTGATCAGAATTGATCGAACCATTGAGTCAAAGTCAGCAAGACTTGTGATTTGAGCGAGTACATCTTTAGCTATGGAGAGAAGAGGAAATGGGGTTCCGAGCTCACCCTCAAACATTTTTAGTCTTCATTGGAACATTTTTTGGGGGCTAATTATATATGTTTTAGTCTTCACCTAATTATATACGTTATAATATTTAGTCTAATTATACACAATTTAGCTTTTACCCAAAAATATATGTGGGTTCGGTTACGGAGATGAGGGGAAGAAGAGATGTTCGTCCTTGGATGCACATTGGGATGAGATGCATGGGATGAATCCATGTATAAAGTGTGAACCGTTGATGGGTTTCAGATTAAAAGTGATACAGATGTATCTTGATAAAATATTTGCATCCCGCTGCATTGCGCGGGTACTAATTGATATGATTTGAATGTTAACTTTTTTGTGTTGGATTTCCTTCGACTGTGGACGCATCTAATTGTATATTTTTCTTCTTTCTATATGTCTTACATTCGAGTGGGATATACCAGGTCAATTTTTTTGGGTTTGTTGTATTTTACTTCTTTGTAGGAAAGATGACCTAATACCGAAAATGACTTTGTTGATAGACTGGCACAATATCCAATGGGCTGGGCTTCAAAATTCTCGGGTAAAATTCTCGACCGTAACCATGTTTATCCGTAATCTTCAGTTTGAATTGTCCATTATTTTATTTGTTATAGCATAAACTTCAATTCCCTGAATGTTTTTATGTTTCAATTCTCTTTGGTGTAGTGGTAACTGGTAAGTTTTGGTACATTCTACCCCCCTCATACACTACTTTGTGTGGGATACATAATTCATAATCTTGTGCTTATCTTTGAATCTGCAGTTATGTTCATTTTGGTTATCTTTGAAATAGTTGTATGTCTACAATGGTAACGCCAAGGAGGCAGGACCTTGAGGGGCTTCTGCAGATAAACAATGGAATGATGCAGTTTTCTCTACTGTCAAACAAGTACATTTTTTTTCTATCTTGATTCTATGACAGGTTTGATTATTTGAGCTATGGATCTCAGATTAAACACGATTTTTAATGTTTTCTGATAGTTATGATCTTCTTGTAAGTCATTCACAGGTATGAACTTTCATGCTTGATCTCTTGTTTATATGTGTAATTTCTCATCTGCTCAACTATGTGGAAAGGATTATAAATGGTCATAGTGGTTTAATATGTTATTTCCTCCTTATTTCAGCATAACTACTGGTTGTAGTTAAGTTGGTGTTGTTAATATAAACTTATTGGTCGATAAAATTAGTTGTCGTCTGAAGAAATCGCCAAGATGCAGAATGAAGAGGGACAAAACATGGATCTCTACATCCCAGGTGGGTATGATCTGTTGGATCCCACCATTAAACGGGATCTTCAACAGTAGAATGATGGAACACAGGATGTAAGTTTTTCCATGATCAGTTTTTCTACTCTAGGTGTCAATGTGTGTTTTTGCTAGATGTACATGTGATGGACTAATGCATTAAAAGGTTGTACTTTTTTGCATTGAATGGCCAATTGGTGCTTATTTGACTCATAGCATAAGCCAAGTATATCTTTTGCCTGCGTATGTATAGGGATGTTTCATGTGCATAATTTGACACAGATTATTTTGATGTAAAGATGAACAAAAGTTGTATAGTTCTTGATTTTATTTTGTATTTTCTTGAAATCTATAGATAATATTTTCGACATACAATCATCGATTGTATCGATACATAGAACATCCGGGTTTGAAACTAATTTGGAAATGGAAGAAGTGAAAGTAGAGGAAGAAGAAAGGTGCAATTATTGGTGAACATGCATGTTCTTGAAGTTAAATGTTTAGATTATGCTTTTGAGACCCAAGCATCATGTAGATTTGCAATAGATTAGAACTATTAGTTTTTTTGTTTGCTTATTTACAGTTGTAATATCTAGGGCCAATGTACTTTTATCTCAATCTTGGTTTGTATAGTTTGTATACAGGTTGAATTAGGAGAAAAATAGAATAGTTGTGAAACTTTTTGGAGTGGTTAGTTGAAGTTTGTGGTTAGGGATGCAAAGTTGTGACTTTTGTGTTAAAATTTATGCATGCAAACTGTTGGTTTGCATTGTAAATGTTCTTAAGTGGTGGTGTTTATTTATGCCACCAATTAATAATTCTGTTGCTGATAAGATGCTGGATGTTAGGGGTTAGGGTAATTGTAATTGCTTTGGTTGGATGTTCTTTTTAGGAAGGGGGGATTCTTTTTAGGAAGGTGGTTAGGGTTTTTCATTACTCCTACAGTCATTTATTTTCCGGTTTGATGTAGCTATGTGGGAAATGCAGGGAATATAGCCCACAGTTAAATTAAAGAGTCATTTATCAAATGCTTACTCGGATGACTTCTTATCAAAGCACGTAGATGAAAGCTGCAAGTTTGAAATAACATAGATGAAAATTGCAATTTTTAACAAACCACACGGATGTAAAAGATAATTTACTCTTTTTTTTATATATACTATTCAATTTGGGATGGAAACTCACATATATCCGTAACGTTAACATCAAGAAGGAAGTCACAAAAAATGAAACATGATTGATGTTTCGTGTTCTCGGTTTTAATTTTAAGATGTTTGCGCCGATTGAAAAGTGAGCTCTAATGAGACCTATGCATCAACTGAATTTTTTGAGACATTTTGCTAATGCCTATTTCATAAGAAATAATACAAAACAGGTAGCAAAATTAAGCATTTGAGTATTTGGTTTCATAATTGAATTGCGTCCCGCCGCATCGCACGGGTATATCGACTAGTTAATAGTTATCCAATAAATCTAGAAGAAGCGGTTATAACTTATAAGGTCATGCCTTACATCCGATGATTCATCGATGACGACGAGATAATATGCATTTGACACGTGGAAAATTTTGACCATGTTTGAGTGAAGCAGCAATTTTGCATCTAGCAATCGTGTGAAATACTCAAAAAAGGTAACATGAAATACACGTGCGTTATGGGACCATTTAATAAAAAGAATTGGTCTAGAATAAGAGTTAGTTTATCAAATATTTACTTTACTCATTTATAGAGTATCATGTATATTATCAGTTAAATATAATAATAAGAATAAAAAAAATTATTTTGTATAGAATATAGTGAAAATCGATAAAACTTTTATGGCCATGGACAGGAGCAGACTCATAAAATTTTCCATATAGTGGCACCATATAATATAGATAAAAATAGTTACAAAAAGCACGGTTTTTACACGTGTCTACATCTTTTTACCGACGTTCAATATTGTCCGGTGCGTTTTTCGCTTAATTCCATCATTTCGAGAGATTTTTAAAACTTTTTGCTTGATTTCAAGAGATTTTTAAGTTTTTTTATCGGCTTCGAGGATTTTTTTCGTTTTTTTTTTGTTGATTCCAAGAGTTTGTCTTGGTTTTTTGGTTGATTTCAAGAGTTTTTTTCGGGTTTTTGGTTGATTTCAAGAGTTTTTTCGGGGTTTTGGTTGATTTCAAGAGTTTTTTTTGGTTGTTTGGTAGATTATGAAGTGCGGTTGCAACTTCTTGAAGTTTCCAAAATAATACGGTTGCACCCTTCATAAACCTAAAATTTGTTACCCTTCGCCGGAAAAATAATACGGTGGCACGTGCCACCGTATTCTATGAAGTAGGTCCGCCTATGGCCATGGAGATTCACCTGCGATGACTCCAGACCATTCGTGGTCGCCCGGGGATTAGTTGGTGCGCGTAAGCTAGTCCGAAAACCTACGGTTACCAATATATATGTATATATTTATCGAACAAAAGATACTTACAAACAACCTATATATTTTACAATCTATTTTGATAACCGAGAATAATACTTGATACATTGAGAGGACCTTTTTCTAGTATGAGAGGATCAGGAAGGACGCACCTATGGTGTACCAGTTATCGTGCCCACGACAAACGATAGGTAGCCAAGTGCGGAGCGGATAACTGTTGAAAGCATCTAAGTAGTAAGCATACCCCTAAAGTAGGTAAGGTTAATAACTTTTATCTATAAATACTTACCTAATAAGCATTCAGTAAACGATCTTTAAGTCCAATGATAATGTTACCATCACATCTTTTCACTTTAAAAAACACACATACACAAAACATACATTTGTATTTATTTCATGTTACACTTTGAAAAATAACAATAATGTATTATCTTTTTTTAGTAAATTATGTGCCAAAAATTAATATTTATCACTTCACATATGTATTCAACAGTGGAGTGGTTATTTTTCCAGTTATGGGTTCCTTGAAATGGTTATAAAACGGACTTAAATATTAACGACTATGTTTGTGTCGATGATCAACTTCAGGGTCGTCATCTTAAGAGCCAGGTGAGTAGCAACTTTATCTTTTATATCATTATAACAGTAATTGTTATTTTCGTAATCATGACTGAAGATGAAACAAGAAAAAATCAAACATTCATAAGATACTAGCAGTGTACCCGCGCAATGCGGCGAGATGCAAAATTTGTCTATATGTAAGAAAAAAGGTATGCGCAATCCATCCAAACAACACATAACATTTTAGCGATACTTCGATTTACTGACCAAACTTTTTCAAACGGTATTTACCACAACTATTCTGAAGCCAGTATAGTTGGCAAATTGCACAAAACTAATCATCAAACTCACTAACTTTTGGTGCAATAATAATAAATATGGCTCTCAAAAAATTCATGAAACTATATTTAAACACATATAATGATAATATGTTGGTACGTGTAGCCATAGAAGGGGTTCGTGGTCTGTTTGGTTTGGTGTCTTGCTAGCCAATATAACCTGAAATTTTTAGATGTCACATAACCAATATATATACTTACATATATATAATTCATGCTTAATGTACCCAACCATAGTAAAGAAGAGAATTTCAAGAAAAGAAAAAAAGCACAAATGAAGTATCCTAAAACTCATAATTAATGTAAGTCTTGCATCTTTTCTTCTTTCTGCTCGTTGATCGCTCTTAAAGGTTAAACCTGCAGCACCCTTATTGACATCCTGATTGATGTGTGGCTTACTCAAACCAACAGTCTGTTTAATCCTGTGAAGGTAAAGAAGAAAAACTGAACAAAGGGCTTCCTTCAATCTATTAAAAAAGTACAAAAGGGCTTTTGTCAAGTAATTGTATATACATGTGAATATCAATCTTTTAAATTGACACACACAAACACATATATAATGTATGTAACGCATGCATGTATATGTTGTTTAAATTGAAAAAAGTGAGAAACATACAATTGGCTGATGGCTTGATCACATCTTTGTTGTTCTTGGATGAGTTCTGCAACTTCTTGTCGTTCAAATCA
Organism: Saussurea involucrata; assembly: GCA_033807775.1. Taxonomy (NCBI): domain Eukaryota; kingdom Viridiplantae; phylum Streptophyta; class Magnoliopsida; order Asterales; family Asteraceae; genus Saussurea; species Saussurea involucrata. The sequence goes on along the minus strand of CM066317.1, from coordinate 14,238,480 downwards.
GTGGAAGAGGAAGATTGATCATTTGATTGAAGCTTTAGCATGAGATCAACAATCTCTAAGAAGCCACGTTTTCTTATTGTTATTGCATTTTCCACTACTGCTTCTTGATGGTTCCTTCTTTTAATTCTTGAAGAGTAAAAGGAACGACAGAAGAATCTATCAGAGAGAAGGGAAGTCCTATTACTCGGGTAAGTGACATTTAAAGGCATACATAGATCATTTAGACCGTTTACAAGCATACCAAATACCATTCAAGAAAGTTTGAAACCCATAAACAAGTGACATTTAACGTTAAATGAGACGGAAAAATAGATCTCTAGGAAACTCAGATTGGTTTCGATCATGAAGTAATTAAAAAACAAACTCAGAATAAAACGCATGTCATATTCACATTGAAATCGCACCACATGCATTGTATAAATTTCCACAAAAAAGTTGATGCAAAAAACCATCTAGGTAAATTTTCCAAAAAAAAGAAAGACAAAAACAAAAACAAAGAACAAAAACACAAATCACATTAAGAACTTTAAAGAGAAATCACATTCTTCATTATGTTTGTTTGTGGTAACAAGGACATGAAAAATCCCCAGTACAGAATATTATGAATATTTTAGCACCAAAACACAAATCACATTAATGGGACCAAAAAGTCCAGATGGATCTAAACATTGGCAACTTGAAGTAGAATATAAAGTAACTGAAGCAGTAGTCCAATAAAAATGGACAAAATAATATTGCATCAGAATTTTAATTCTTACAAAACACACTATATTTAAAGAAATTGTTTATGCTTTTGCGAAATCCCTGCTTAGGTAATTAATGCTTTTTTGAACACTGGTGTAGATAGAATAAGGGGCTGTTTGGCAGAATGGTTTTGTGCAGGATGATTAAGTGGTCAGAATGATTAAGAGGCTCTTATGGTATAATGCAAAATGCAATATGGTTGTTTGGTAATTGTTCAAAATGAAATTAGGGCGCTGAATGTTTGATTCAGAGGGTTTTAGAACCATTAAGAGGCAAGCTTTTTATCGCCAAACAAGATTCACCTCTTAGCGATTCAGAGGTTGTCTGTTAATGGAACTATTAAGTAGTTTAAACTTTAAAGGACTTACTGCAGGCATCAAGTCAGCTGTCCCTGAAATATGTACCGACCGAGATGAACTGTAGCCAAAGAAGCAAAAGCAAGAACATGTATGATCATTAGGCATAAATCAAAGATATAATATTTATTTGTTCTTATCTTTCCAGGAATGAGCATGCCCATTGAACATGTGGAACTATTAAGTAGTTTAAGGGACTTAATGCAGGCATCAAGTCAGCTGGTCCCTGAAATATGTACAACCGAGATGAACATAAATGTATGAAATCAATTTTGAAAAACCAAAAATGAACAGAAGTATGAAATCAATTTTGAAAAACCTTGAAAAAACAAAAAATAACAGAAGTATGAAATCGATTTTGAAACCAAAAATCAAACATAAATCGTACCTGAGAAGTGATCAGAAGTATGAAATCGATTTTGAAATCGATTGTGAAACCCCAAACTCTTACTTGAAACCCTAAACAAGAAATTGATTTTGAACAGAAGTATGAAATCATCGATTTTGAACAGAAGTATGAAATCATCGATTTTGAAATCGATTGTGAAACCCTAAACCAGATTTTGAAACCAAAAATCAAACAGAAAAGTGAGAAATCGTACCTGAGAAGAGAAGAAGGTGGTTGACCTTGAGAAGAAAAGTGATTTAATCCATTGAATCTGCACGGTATAATCGGAGAGTCTTGTAGGCGAATGGAGGCGAAGAGTTGCCTCGAAAAGGAACGTGTTCTGCAGAATAAAATGCAATATGGTTCCTGGTTAAAAAAAACAAGGTCTGGTTTAACCCGATGCATTTATATATATGAGTATAGAATAACTGATAGGGATGATCCAGAGGAGCTATATTTGGGGATAAGCTTGATTCTTTTAATATTTTGTGAGTTTAAGTTGTTAGAGAGATAGGAAAAGATAACTACAACAATTAATTTTCAGTTTTATTAAAAATAATAAAAGAAAAAGCAGAATCAGCAGGCTTAAATAAAGGAAGAAAAGGAATTTAATTAATTTTTTAAATAAAAAAAGATTTGAGTTTAAGTTGTTAGAGAGATAGAAAAAGATAACTACAACAATTAATTTTCAGTTTTATTAAAAATAATAAAAGAAAAAGCAGAATCAGCAGACTTAAATAAAGGAAGAAAAAGAATTTAATTAATTTTTTAAATAAAAAAAGATTTAAAACTTTAAAACTTTAATACTTTTGAAAATATATCATGTGATCGTAATTAATTGTTTTTATATTCATGTAATCGCATTAATTGTTTTTATTAAATTATAGTGTATTATATGAATTTTTTAACTTCTATAAACCGTTTTTTCGATTTTTTTCATGTTCATAAACTGTTTGTTTGAGTTTTATAAATTATTTTTTTCAAAAACTTCAAGATTTTTATGTTTCATAAATCGTTTTTCGAAATTTTCAAGTTTCATAAATGATTTAATAATCTGTTTGTTGGATTTTTAATTTTAATATATTTTTCTCTAACATGAATAATCTTATTTTTTTCAAAATAATTATATATTTTTCAGGCTTAAATAAAGGAAGAAAAGGAATTTCATTAATTTTTTAAATAAAAAAAGATTTGAGTTTATGTTGTTAGAGAGATAGGAAAAGATAACTACAACATTTAATTTTCAGTTTTATTAAAAATAATAATAGAAAAAGCAGAATCAGCATGCTTAAATAAAGGAAGAAAAGTAATATAATTAATTTTTTAAATAAAAAAAGATTTAAGACTTTAAGACTTTTGAAAATATATCATGTGATCGTAATTAATTGTTTTTATATTCATGTAATCACATTAATTGTTTTTATTAAATTATAGTGTATTATATGAAATTTTTTTAACTTCTATAAACCGTTTTTTTGATTTTTTTTTCATGTTCATAAACTGTTTGTTTGAGTTTTATAAATTATTTTTTCAAAAACTTCAAGACTTTTATATTTCATAAATCGTTTTTCGAAAATTTCAAGTTTCATAAATGATTTAATAATCTGTTTGTTGAATTTTTAATTTTAATATATTTTTCTCTAACATGAATAATCATATTTTTTTTCAAAATAATTATATATTTTCCAGGCTTAAATAAAGGAAGAAAAGGAATTTAATTAATTTTTTAAATAAAAAAAGATTTGAGTTTAAGTTGTTAGAGAGATAGGAAAAGATAACTACAACAATTAATTTTCAGTTTTATTAAAAATAATAATAGAAAAGGCAGAATCAACATGCTTAAATATAGAAAGAAAATGAATATAATTAATTTTTTAAATAAAAAAAGATTTAAGACTTTAAGACTTTTAGTCTATATGCTTTATAAGATAGTATAGATAATAGAAACCATTGTACAAATTTTATGGTGAATATTCAGTTATTTTTTATAAATGTAACAACTATTTCGTATGTAGGATCCTAACATTCACATGACACCCCCTCCATCTTCACCCTCCCTCATTTTCGTTGAGATCCCATGTCCCTCGCCCGTCAACCGTTTGCTCATCTGACAAACTGTAGTGGTTTTGATTAATCTAAGGCATTAATTTCGTCATTTTGGTTTTGATTAACCCCCCACCTATTATCGAAGTGAAACAAACCTAATTCAAGATTCGAGTTCAAGGCATCATCTCGATAGGTTATGGTTTTGATTTTAGTTTGCTGTTGAATATAGGTTTAGATTTAGATGAATCTTAGTAGAAATTGGGTTTGAATCTAAGTGGAGTTTGCTTGGGGGTGGGTGTTCAGAGAATGGACGTACATGGTGAACACTGAATAGTAACTGGAGAATGGGCGTTCTCACTAGAAAATGGTGAAAAATGATATCACATGTCTCATGAAAAGGGGTGTCCTAATAATATTCCCCATTAAAAAAAGAAAACCTGAATTTATTTATGTAGGATTTTGAAGTATTAGTGAGTCTTAATATTTATCTTGTATTTTAATGTATATCAGTTAGTTTTATAAAGTTCAAATATAATGTTTTAAGAAGGTATATGTATTCCATAATAGGGAACGGTTCAAACGAGAACACATTCATTTTACGACATCGAGAGAACACCCTTTACTATAGTCGATCACATATGATAAACACGTTATACTAAATCGTAGACGCATACAAAGTTCGGGATGACTAGGTTGCGAGCCAAGTTGCCCGCACACCAGTAGGCCCTCTCACGTGTATTATCACATGTGATAAGGGCATTCTCGATGTGATACTGTAATCCATCACAATCCTTTCACATGTGATACCAAATAGTGACACAAACGACCTTTGCTGCAACTTTAGCTCATGGGTCAAGTCGTCTGCAACCACCAGGTGCCCTCACGTGTATTATCACACGTGATAAGAGTGTTTTCGTGATTTCGCAGAATGAAGGTGTTCTCGTTTGAACCTTCACCTTCAATAGTAAGATACAAACTTGAAGTTTAAATAATTTTAAGAACATATCACATATGATAATGTCTTATAATATAGTAAAAATTAATAGACATATTCTATCTAAGTAAGCAAAACCTTAAACAATGATTCAAAATTTATCATTTCGGGAAACAAAAAGGAAACAATTTAGGGGATGTTCGGTTCATTTTCCATTAATGTATTGATAAAGTTGTTTGTATTGATAAAGTTAACTGTATAGTATAAAATAAATTGTTTTTCGGTTATTGTTCTGAATAAATAGTCTGAATTTCAAAAATGACAATTTTACCCCTTGAATTATATTTTTTTAAACCCGATTCCAAACTACTTCATTTTCAAATATATCAAACCCAAATCAAAACAAATTCATTCACACAAATATTAAGCCTAATATTTTTTTTAAACCTAAAATCTTTAAACTAAAATCAAATGACAAATTTTTTAATTGTTGGTGGAATTTTAAAATCTTAAACTGAAATCCAATGATAAATTTTATAATTGCTAATGGAATTTCAGGTGTTATTTACTAAAGTGATAATATCTGTATGGAGCCATGGATGAAGATGGCTCTGCACGTAGAATCTACAATTTGTGGGATCTTTCTCGTGTCCCCAAATTTCACAACCCAAGAAATAATCGGAATCATAACCCCAGTTTCAATATGCTTGTTCTTAGTGGTCATTTTGGTCTATGTGTTGGACACCGATTATGGACCAAAGCTCAAGGCCACCATAGCTTAAGATGAAGGAAGCAAAATCGAGAAGGTTTTTCACCTTGGATGGAAGCAAATAAGGGGGAGGCGAGAAGGTTTTCACCGAAGAAGGAAGCAGGTGATGGTGGTGGGGTGCTCACGGGTTGGGTTGATCAGGTTGTAGGCATTTCGACACATCAACCCAATGTTGGAGGTTTGAAAAAATTTCAATCCAACCCAACCCAAACAAATGTACAATCCAACCCAACCCAACCCGTTCGGGTTGATCGGGTTGTGTTTGAACAAGGTAAAATCAAAATTAGAAACATAAAAATAAAAGAAACATGTCTTTAAAAAACAACCGATGATTCATACTACATATAAAAATGTTAAACCAAATATAATCAAATAACTTGACGTCTCCAATTGGCATATTTCTTAAATCTTAAACACATCGCCTTCAACTGTTTTTCTCAATTTGTATATATAGGTTAACATTTACTATATATATATATAGGGGTGGTATTTTTTGCAAACCACTCCATTGTTAGAAACTATGTAAACCACTTAATCACCATCCATTTACATCATATATTCTTTCTCTCTCTCACTCCTACGATTAACCCTAGAAGGTGCTTATCATCCATGGGTTTCCTCTTCTTAAAAAATCAGGAGCAGGTGACCACACCGCCGGCGACCTCACCGCCGACGACCACCATTGCAGTCGACTCCACAGATCACCGACGCCACCATTCTGCACTCTCCCTCTCGTTCTTCTTCTCTCTCGATTGCAATCACAGCCGCACCCACCACCATCCCGTCTCCTCTCGATTTCTTCTTCACAGCAAGAAACGACACCGGCAGTCCTGCACATTCAGCCGCCTGCAACCACCCCTCCACTACCGTCGCTTTCCAACATTCAGCCGCCGGCCACACCCCTCCACTACGTCGATTTCACAGACCCACAATCATTTTCTTGATTTTTGGTTTCATGTTTCTAGGTTCATGATTTTGGTCTTTTCTGGGTTTTGTCTTCATGATTTTATATGGATTCATGATTCTGGGTTCATGATTTTATGGATTCATGTTCCTGGGTTCATGATTTTATACTGCTTCATGTTTCTGGGTTCATGAACTTATATGGCTTTATATTTCTGGGTTCGACTTCTTCTTGAACACCATGGATTCTCTCTTATTTGGGTTCATGTTTTTGGGGTCCATGGAGTAAGGTTCATGATTTTTGTATCCATTTTTGTTTCTTAACCCAAAAAACTTTCGATGTATTTGGGTTTCATGATGAAGAACACGAAACAGATTAAGAACCCAACACATTAATATTAAGGGATTGAGATTACGATTAATTTTAATGGGATATCAACAAATCGCAAGAAATATGGAAACTGCCATCTTTACACAATTTTTTAAATAATAATTAAAAAACTTAATTTATAAAATTACGTCCATACCCCTCCGTGATAATATTAATTAATAATTAATTTTAATTAAATTAAATGAAATGATTGGTTAAGAAGTGGTTTCTATAGTTTCTACAAATGCATTGGTTTGTAAAAGAAACATCCCATATATATATATATATATATGTGTGTGTGTGTGTGTGTGTGTGTGTGTGTGTGTGTGCGTGAAAGAGTTATATAGAGATGGATAAGAGATTGAATATATATATATATAGAGAGAGAGAGAGAGAGAGAGGAAAGTTCAAATGAAAACTCAAATTCAATTGTAAAATGAGGACAAATCTCGTCCATTGATCGCAGCCATATTTAAGCCATTCCTAAAATTCAGCTTTAGGGGTATTTTCGTCAAATTAGAATCAGCGCCTTGAATTTTTATTTTCTTTTTTAATTAAAAAACTTTTACCCCCTTAAATTTTAAAATAAATTATCTCAAAAATTACTAACATTTTAATCAAACAAATTACATAAAAAAAAACGAGAATTTCGTGCTCTTCGATATGACATCCATCATGATATAGTTTTTTTTCGATTTAACCGTTTTTTACGTGAAATCGTGTATATGTGTTATATTCAGTCTGAATATATGGAATTATTCAGTCTGAATATAACACATATTCAGACTGAATATAACACATATTCAGTCTGAATATAACACATATTCAGACTGAATATAACACATATTCAGACTGAATATAACACATATTCAGACTGAATATAACACATATTCAGTCTGAATATAACACATATTTAGACTGAATATAACACATAAAACCATGCGATAAACACGACCAATAATTGTGTGGTAAAACCTAATATGTGGTATATGATATCACGTGATGATCAAGTTCTTCAAACCGAGATGTAGCTGAAAAATATGAGGCTAGCGGTAGTTGAACAATAACCAAATCAAAAAAATTCATGCGATGTATTGATATGTATGTCACCAAGAAAACCAAAGATGGATAATAACAGCAACAATATTCGATGAACAACACAGATGGTTAAGGGAGAATGGCCTTAGTATGCATGCGTGGCATGTATATGCAATGTGAAAGAATGCAGCAATAGATGTGAACAAAAGAAGACGTGGGTGATGAATATGTGTTATATTCAGACTGAATATGTGTTATATAACACATATTCAGACTGAAAATAACACATATTCAGACTGAATATGTGTTATATAACACATATTCAGACTGAATATGTGTTATATAACACATATTCAGTCTGAATATAACACATATTTAGACTGAATATAACACATATTCAGACTGAATATAACACATAAAACCATGCGATAAACACGACCAATAATTGTGTGGTAAAACCTAATATGTGGTATGTGATATCACGTGATGATCAAGTTCTTCAAACCGAGATGTAGCTGAAAAATATGAGGCTAGCGGTAGTTGAACAATAACCAAATCAAAAAAATTCATGCGATGTATTGATATGTATGTCACAAAGAAAACCAAAGATGGATAATAACAGCAACAATATTCGATGAACAACACAGATGGTTAAGGGAGAATGGCCTTAGTATGCATGCGTGACATGTATATGCAATGTGAAAGAATGCAGCAATAGATGTGAACAAATGAAGACGTGAGTGATGAATATGTGTTATATTCAGACTGAATATGTGTTATATTCAGTGTGAATATGTGTTATATTCAGTCTGAATATGTGTTATATTCAGACTGAATATGTGTTATATTCAGTCTGAATATGTGTTATATTCAGACTGAATATGACACATATACACGATTTCACGTAAAAAACGGTTAAATCGAAAAAAAAAACTATATCATGATGGATGTCATATCGAAGAGCACGAAATTCTCGTTTTTTATGTAATTTGTTTGATTAAAATGTTAGTAATTTTTGAGATAATTTATTTTAAAATTTAAGGGGGTAAAAAAATTTTAATTAAAAAAGAAAATAAAAATTCAACAAAAATAGGCGCTGATTCTAATCTTTCCAATTTTACCCCTGCGCGCTAAATATTCACTAAGTCATGGACAAAGTTTTCAACTTATTTAAAAAATTGCCACCGTGATTTTTTGCCATTGATCTCTTCACCAGATTATTAATCAACGGCTGTGGTTTGTCCTCACGTTTACAATTGAATTTGAGTTTTCATTTGAACCCACCCCTATATATATATATAGGATACGTAAAGGTGTAACCGTAATGTACATATTAATAGAGATTTAACAATCATATTAAGCTCAAAAAATAAAAGTATATCAGGTTCATCGGGTTGGGTTGGGTTCAAATTCTCGTAACCCGATATCAACCCAATAGATACGGTTTGAGGATTTTACAACTCGATTGGACATCAAGTTGCTTCGGATTGGGTTATTTCACGTCGGATTGGGTTGGGTTGGTCGGGTTTTTGAGCACCCCTAGATGGTGGTGTGTTTTTTTGGAGAAGGGGTAGTTGGGGAAATTTAAGAGGCTTCAATGGCTGAGCACAAATGACATAGGTTTTTTGAGCGATTCAGCCATGGGTTAACCGAATAAGTCAATGCCGAACAACTGGATATTAGATATAGTTGTACGAATAAGCCATATCCGTTATACAGCCTATTAACCTCCTACCGAGCAGCCTCTTAGACTTCCATTCATATTGTGGAATACATGAATTTGATTACCGTATCCTTTAAATTATAAGTTTTAAATAATAGTTTAAAAAATAAAGGCTTTGATTCCTATTTTTTCAAAATATGAATGAAATTAAATGTGGTTTAACTTGGATGATATTTTTACACCTCGTGCATACAAATACATACTCATGTAGTTTGTAATTATTCTTTGTCATAGTTGGCTTAAGGCTGGATTTATGAACGCAAATCGCATTTTGAACCATTATAAATCTATGTGTTATCTCTGATTTTCAATTATCTTTGCATTCATTATTTTATTTTATGTTTTTTTATCTTATCAATGATCGTTCCTTTTGGAAGCACTTGGTACACAGGTACCTGACAAAATTGGACGAAACAATATAGAACTGGATTGACGAGAATAAGGTAGACGAGTGAATGAATTATGTAAGGTTTTAGCGTTTTAATTTAATAATAGTAGTTTAGTAATTTATTAATCATTTTAACTCTCACATATTTTTGTTCCACCTATTTTGATAGGACAAAAAAACATTTTTGTCCAACTCATGGGATGTTTGATTGGTTTTCCATTACGTCCTGTATGTATATAACCATCTCGGTGGATTAATTTGTCTGTATGAATTGACAATGTTTTTGTCCCATAGAATTTCTTTTATAAATGAAATAAACATGTTTACGTTTCCCCTATAAACTTACTAAATAAATCATTTTTTATATTATTAATTTAATATCATACAATCATGATCAAATAAGTTGTCTCAAACTTACTTTTTTATATCATTATTACTATTTTTTTGGCTTTTTTTTAATACCAAGGGGGTGTTTGGGATTGCTTATTTAAAATAAGGGAATTTAATTAAAATACCCATTTGTTGACTTTTGACTTGCCAAAATACTCATTTTCTCGTCGAATTTACCAAAATACCAAAAAATCCCGCGGTGGGACCCACGATCGCGGGACGTTGCACCACCTGGCACCGGGTTTGGCCAAATGTCCCGCTATGGCTTCTCAAGAAACCCTGTGGCTGCAACTTTTACCTCCCAAGTATGCCCGCGATTACAAAAATGGTCCCTGTCCCGCCATAGGGTCCCGCGATCGCGGGATCTAATGGACACGTGTACGGCTGGGGTTGAAACCCTAATTTTTTTAATAAATGTTTCCATCCCCCACCCTCCAATGTCGGCTATAAGAGGAGAGGTGGGGGACCATAATCCGGCCACCATACCCCATTTTAAAATTCTCTCCCAGCTCTCTCAACATTCTCGTGTCGATTACGCGCTCGGTTCGAAGATGTCACGTGTTAGGAATGTGGTAAGTCATTTTTCTTAACTTTTTGTAGTTTCTTGTTGTTATCTTAAATTTTCAAAATATATGATATGTAAACTTTGTTGTTTGAATGTTGTTGTTTGAACTTTGTTGTTATCTTTAATTTTTGAAATATATGATATGTAAACTTTGTTGTTTAAATGTTGTTGTTTGAATGTTGTTGTTTAAACTTTTATGTTTGAATGTTGTTATTTAAACTTTGTTGTTATCTTAAATTTTTGAAATATATGATATGTAAACTTTGTTGTTATAAAAAAATATGTTAGTGTTAAAGTGTTTTTATAAAAAAAACAAGTTAGTGTTTTTTTGTTATAAAAAGATGAGTGTTTTTTATAAAATTAGAGTGTTTTTTTATAAAAATTTAGGTTAGATCTCTTAAATTTGCTAATTTACATCTTAGGTTCGTAAACTTTAGTGAATGACAACTTAGGTCCCTAAACATTGGTGAATGACAACTTAGGTCCGTAAACTTTAGTGAATGACAACTTAGGTCCCTAAACTTTGGTGAATGACAACTTAGGTCCCTAAACTTTAGTGAATGGCAACTTAGGTCCCTTAACTTTGGTGAATGACAACTTAGGTCCCTAAACTTTGCTAAATGACAACTTAGGTCCGTAAACTTTAGTGAATGACAACTTAGGTCCCTAAACTTTGGTGAATGACAACTTAGGTCCCTAAACTTTAGTAATTTTTTAATTGTTTATCTTTCTTTTGAGTTTCCTACTCATAAATAAATTTTGGAAGTCACACTTCCGAAGCCCTAATATGTATATGTAACATTTTACCGAAACATCCGTAAATGGTATGAAGATATAAAAACATTTAAATTGCTTTCACATGCCAAACACAAATTCATTTTGGCCTCTTGCCAAAAGCATCTATATATAACAATGTTATATTGAAATAAAAAAAACCCGCAACATATCTAATATTGTAATATTTCAGGTGTACATCCCTATCTGCATTGATCCCAAACATTGGGTGCTCGGAGTGTTTCAGCTTGGTCGTATGTTGATGACCATGTATGACAGCGACCCTGCCAGTCTCTACACAGAGGCTTTGCATCAGCGTTTTGCCACATTTAAAGATGAGCTGTCGAAGTTCTTTAGACTGCTCGGGGAGGTGGACCGTCGCGACAACTCAGAGCACTTCTGTCACAGTTATTTTTAGTGTTAACTTATTTTGTTAAAGTATTTAACTTGAAGTTATAATTTTGTTTATTATGTTGTTAAAGTATTGCACATATGAATACTTGAAGCCTAAAAAGTGTGACAAAAACAGTAAAAACATGCAGCAACACTTTAAAAATCTCAACTAGATAAAATGATAACCTAAAAACTAGAGGGACCAAAAATATAATTTTTTGATTAATTTCCCATATATATATATATATATATATATATATATATATATCAAGAAAACACTTAAAAAGATAAAGGATGTATGAAAGTCCAGGATTCACTCTTACAATCAATATATCAATGTATGTAATAGTAATTGAGAAGTAATATGATCAAACTGATTTGTATTCAATGAAGAACAAAATTACAGATTTTAGAGAGAGAGTATCTCAAAGATTACAAAAGATGAATACAAATATATGCGGGAAAATCAGTTAGCAATGTAGTGCTAACCACTATATATACTGCAACGGAAATATTAAAGATACAGTACAAATATGAATGACTAATAGGAACAATACACGTGTCCTAATTAGTTAACTAAACACTAAGGAAAGTATCTAGTTATAAGTTCTGAACAGGTTGTTCAGAACTTCTGAACGTTCTTCTGACAAGGCTTCTCAGAACTTCTGGTTCTCCTTCTGAGCCTTCTTAGTCAGAACTCTGACCCTTCATATCAGAACATCTGAGCCTTCTCATCAGATCTTTAACACTTAGTTTATTGACAAAACTCAGATCTAACAATCTCCCCCTTTTTGTCAAATAAACTGATACTTTGCATCATCCAAATCTTTCAAGGCAGGAACAATCTTCTGTAAGAGCACATTTCTTTGATTAAGCCTTTTGTCGATCTTGACAATAATTTCTTGAATAGTTTCAACCTGCTGAGTCATCACTTCCTGAGTTATGTTGGATTGCTTTGTTTTCAACATCTTTTTCTCCAAATTATGCTTGATGAATCTCAAAGTTCCAGAGCAGTATTTTGCAGTCTCCTTTGCTCTGAAGAAGATCTTTTCACTCTTGTTTTTCAAAAAGACTCCCAAATCTGGATGTTTGAGAACACTTCCAGTCTTTAACACCTTTTTCTGATCATGATATGTGTTGGGTTTTGCCAGATAAACACATGGCCTTTGCAAATACAGACTATTTGAAAATATGTATAACCATGCCATCTTAGGATGTAAAACATAGCTTCAATCACCACACTTCTTGCCTTCCTTTCAGTCTTATCTTTGCTTGATTCTTTGAAGCACAACATACAGTGTAATCTGTAGAAATCCACTATTGATAGCTTTTCAAAATCTGCATCAGTGAAATAGTATACCTTGCCATCTTCTCTCAAAACTTCAAAAGACAAGTATTCCAACTTTCTGAATTGTTTAACTTTTAATTCTCTGATCCCTGTGATTAAGAAGTCTGAATATACAGCCTGTTTTGATTTCCCAAGACACCTTGATTTCTCTGCCAACCAGATCTGAGTCTCCTTTGGTCTATCATAATATACATTCAGAAATTGTATCTCTTTAGGCTTGAAAAACTCAGGTAGATCAAACTCAAGAAAGTATCCATTCAAATCAATTGACATCTCATCTTCTTTTGGTTCAGATTGTTCAGCTTGATCAACACTTGTTATTTGCACATTCTGAGGAATTGTGTCCTGAACTTCTTCAACTTCATCTGAAAGGATTTCATTCACTTCATATTCAGCAGGAAACACAAAGTCATTATGCAGCATCTTTTTAGGATTAACCTATGATAATAACCATTCACCACAGCTTCTGATTTTTCTTCTGAGATTTAATCTTCTTTCCACAGAATTTACACATTTTTTCTTTAGATTTTCTCTTTCAGTAGCAACATTAACTTTCATTTCAGTTAGTAACCAACTCAAAGTTGCATCACTATACTTCACCAATTCCTTCAGTTTGAATATTTCAAGTCTTCCTTGAACTTGATATGCAAGCCCTTCAGTTTCCATTCCTTCATTTATAAATCCCTTCAAATATACACCAAACCCTGATATCATTGCTGGACAATTCAAGTTGCATTTCTCTTTTCTTCCTTCAATTGCCAATTGAAAATCATACATGTACATATTTCTGACATAAATCCCCAGAATTCTTCTGCACTCAATCTCTATCAAGGTTTCTTCAGTACTGGCAAAAAACTTAACTAGAAAGATCTGATCATCAAGAGTTAATCTGTGAAAATCAAAACTAGACATGGAAACCTTTGTACTTCTTTCTTTCAGCACTTCCAATCTAACAAACATCAGACCATTGAATTCTTCTGGTTAAAACATCAACACTTTCTCAATCTTCTTCTGAATGTGTAGTCTTGAATCAGGAATTCTGAATCTGTTTGAGGCTTCTGTATAAATCATCTGAGATCTGTCAACCATGAATCCATCAATATTGCCCTCCAAAAGTTCATAATCTCCTTCTGTGTGATAGAGATTCTCATATATTTCCTCAGGAAAAATGTCATCATGAAATTGTCTAGCCAGTGGTACATCACTCAACTCCAGGATAAAATCACATACAGGCTCCTCCAAAATTTGCAAGTTAATCTTAGGGATCTCAATTGGTTTTCTGAATATATACCCAGAAGGCATAAAGTAATCTTCCACTCTCTCATATTCTTCTTCTGTATTCATCTCATCAGCATAGTTAAATCAAAACTCATGTTTAAATTTATGAGAATAATCAACAGTTCTATCTTCTTCTCCCAATAGATCAATAGGCCTTATCAGTTTTACACCTTGTTGAATATTCTGGACATTAAGTGCTCTGACTAACTCACTTTGCATCCTTCTGATCAAATTCTCATTTAATCTTCTTTCTTCTGATTCAGAATCCATCACACTATCTCTGTCATAAAGAACAATATATGTACAAGTGTTGTCAACAATTAAACTCTCCACTGTTTCCTCTGACCTCAACACAGGTTCCTCAATAACTTCAGTTTCATCAGAATTGATTTCCATCTCTGTGTCTAAATTCAATTCTTCTGTTTTATCTGAATCACCACCATCTATGCTTTCCACCTCCATTTCCTCTGTATCTGAACTATCAATCTGAACTATCTGAATTTCTGTATTCTTTGTACTGACTAAATGCATATCTGCTATTTCAAAATCCTCTATGCAAATGTCATCATCAGAACTCAACCTTTGCCTTTTCTCCCCCTTTTGATGATCATGAGGTTCATTATCATCAAACTTTCTTTTGGAGTTCTGACCAGAAACACCTTCAGGTTCAGCTTCTGCAAGTGGAACAAGATCAAGAGGTTTTGAGGTAGAAGCCATAGATACACTCAGTGCTTTCAATACGGATTCCTGCATACTCTGCATTTGTTTCAACAGATCTTTTTGAAATTCAGACATTATATCCTTGATCTCCTTTTTATGAGATTCCAAGGATACCTTCACAGTATCTATTTTAGTTTCAACAGATTTCAATTTACCCTCCAACATATCTTTTACTCCTGTCACCTCATCATTCAAATCATCCACCTTTTTCTCCAATTTTTCAACCTTTTCCCCCATCACCTTGTTTTGATTCTGAATCTTTTCAAATTCAGAATAGTCTAACTGTGAACCTGAACCAACAGATGGTCCAGTTTTCATGTGCCCAGAGGGCTCATGGCCTGTAGATAACACAAAGTCATCTTGTACAACAGATGCACGTTTGAATGAGGCTTTTGTAATGTTCACCTCACCAGGACTTCCATCCAATCCTCGACACCCAATATTAGGTATGTCTATGAATGTTGTGTCAGGAATACGAAATTCCTGATTTGTGCCAGTGTTAGAAGGAATTTCAGGCTCAAATTGAATAGGACTGTGATATTCAGACTCAATGTGTTGAAAAATAGGTTGGGATTTATCACCTCCCTCCAAATGAGTTTGGGATGGTTCCCCTGCGTTATGTGAAACAGTAGCATGTTGAAATGCTTCTGAGTGGGTATGGATGGGTTGTTCAAGATCCACCACTAGGTCTATGGTGTTTGTTTCAATATTGGACACCAAGAAATGTGAACCAATAGCAGGTGTGGTTACCTGGTTAAGATTAGCTGGTTCAGAGGCATCTCTTTCTGTTTGAACCTCTGTTGACAATCTCTCATCCTCACCACCCTCATTCTGTTTTTCCTCACTTATTCTAACCAAGCTCTCAGAATTTTGCCCCTCATTTCTCTCAGAATGTTCACCCATTTGAACATCCTCCCCCTCTCTTACTGGACTAGACCCCTCACCTCTCTTCTCTGGTTGGTCCTCATGGGTAGGGATTAGTATTTCAATTCCCATAGAGGTGCAATATACTTTTAAAATCTCACTCTCCCTTGGTATGTAATTCCTAAGTGATTTTGGTAACAGTTTATGATTAGGATAATTCTTAAGTTTAGTAACTGAAGACATCTTACCCAAATAGAAAGTAGGACCATGCTCTTCATTTGATCTTCTTGAAATGGTTCTGTTTTCTTGCATTGCATACCATATTACAATCTGCCAATACCTTATGTAAGGTATGTATGCCAGAGGAGTATCCTTTGTCTTCTTTTGAATAGCTTTCTGATTTTTCTCAAAAGTATTCTTCATGTCTTCCCAAAGTATAGCAGTGTAATCATAATGCCTATTCCTCACTAAACCCTGAAAGATCTGAAGAATCTGTTTTGAACCTTGATCTGCTGAGCTATTTTTCCCTGACAAACACTTATTCACCACATGAAAGAAACAAGCCCAAATAGGTGGCAATTTGTTCCTTCTGAACAAACTAAGGGTCCTCAATCCTTCATTATATCCTAATCTCATAAACTCTGCAATTAACTCCTCTGTTAATGGTGAATCTTCAAAATCTGTCCTTCTTTGTACATCATCTTTCTCTGGAAGATTCAGCCTTTCTCTTAGTGCAGAGATTGATAAGGTAATCGTGACTCCTCCAATTTCGGATACAAACTTGTTGTCTTCTAACCTAAGATGTTTCCACCATTGTTGAATATACTGAATAGGAACTGTTTTGTTTCTTGTAAACCACTTTCTGTAAGGATGATATTTGAATAACTCCATGATGATTCTGTGTTCAGGCTTAAATCTACTTTCCTCAAATAATAAAACACAATTGTTTTCTGATAATTTCAACCATTCTCCTTCAGGAACAACCCTTTCCACTAAAATTGGTCTATTCGACATAATCGACCCTGCAATACTCTGTTCATGTTCAACATTTATATTTACCTCATCTGCATTTCCTTCTGATTCAGCCATTTGTTCATCTTTTTCATTTATTTCATCATCCCTTATTACTTCTTCCTCAACAGCTCTATTTTGTACTTCATCATTATTCGAATCAGATGAATCCATCAAAGACTTAGTAGAATGTAGAGAAATTTGACCACTTCTTCGAAATCCAGACATGATTTAAGAAGAAAACAAACTCAAAGAACTCTGGATTGATTCGTATCTCACTTTTCGCTCTGGAATTTGAAAGAATTGGAAATAGGAATTTTAAGACCTATTTAAAATTCGCGAAGTTGAAAGGTTTGACGGAAAAGCGAAATCAATGTAATAACGGAGTCAACACATTTGAAATGCCACAGAGGATTTAAATGAAATGCGTGGCATAATCAACCAAATATGAAGCTGACACGTGTTATTGGATAGAATATTGACTCAAGTCAAAGATCTGAATAACACGCTCAGAAGATTTGACTTTCCTTTATCAGATATCTGATTGTTCTACTCAGGGTTCTGATTCCATTATTCAGAAGAATTTTACCTTGTAACAAAAATTTATTTAAAATCGACTTCTGACAGATGTAAAACTTTTAGTTATTCAGAAGAGGTTTGAACAGATAGAAACACATTATATCATCAAAATTCTGTTCATATAATGATGATTTTAAAAAAATCATTTAAACTCTTATATCTGAATATAAAATTTTGTTAACTCAGATATAGTTTGAACAAGAAAAAAATTTATCATTAGAAGCTTGTTCTTCTTGCAATGATCAGAGATAAGAAATGAATACAAATCTTTTTAGCATCATGATATGATTTGCAAAAGATATTGATGCTCCCCCTTGACTTTAGCATGTATTTGACCATATATGATACATAAAGATGAGGTAAAAAAATAATAGAAAAGAAATGATCCACATATTTGAAGTATTTGTATTTCTCAGAAATAAATTCTTGAAAATTAGATTTCTGAAGTATTGACTCAGAATTTCTGACCTTAAGACTCAGAAGTTCTGAACTCAAGACTCAGAAGTTCTGAACTCGAGACAATTTCTGTTCTCGACTCAGAAGTTCTGATCTCAAGAATCAGAATATTTGATCTTAAGACTCAGAGTTCTGAGTACACTACTCAGACAATTTTACTTGAAAAAATTTATCATTTTCTAAGAAACACAAATATTTTCAATTAGTCAGATTAAGCATTCCTATTTTACATATGAGAAAATAGAACCTTTTGTGATCAAGAGGCTTTGTGAACAAGTCAGCCAATTGATACTTTGTATGCACAAAGTGCATCTCTATAGTTCCTTTTTCAACATAGTCTTTTATAAAATGATACCTCACATCTATGTGTTTAGTCTTTGAATGTTGAACAGGATTCTGAGTAATAGCAATTGCACTTTCTGAGTCACAATAGATGGGAATTTTGTTGAGCTGATATCCATAATCCATGAGTTGTGTTCTCATCCACAAAGTTTGAGAGCATGAAGCAGCAGCATCAACATACTCTGCCTCAGCAGTTGAAGTGGACACACAATTCTGTTTCTTTGATGCCCAACTCACTATCTTATCCCCCAAAAAATGACAAGCACCAGAAGTACTTTTTTTGTCCAACCTACTTCCTGCATGATCAGCATCAGTGAAAGCAGTCAATTTGAAGTCAGTTTCTTTTGGATACCATAATCCTAGATCAGGTGATCCTTTGAGATATCTTAAATTCCTTTTGACAGCCAACATATGTGATTCTTTTGGGTTAGATTGAAATCTAGCACAGAAACAAGTAGAAAACATAATATCTGGTCTACTTGCAGTCAGATAAAGTAATGATCCAATCATGCCTCTATAGAGTTTGTTATCTACTGAAACTCCTTTGAGATCAACATCTAACTTTATGTTTGTTGCCATTGGAGTTCTCATAGAAGCACAATCAGACATTTTGAACTTTTTCAGAATATCTCTGACATATTTTCCTTGATTTATAAAAATACCCTTTGGTAATTGTTTGACTTGAAGACCAAGGAAAAAATTCAGCTCACCCATCATGCTCATTTCAAATTCAGATGACATGATTTTAGAAAAATTATCACATAATTCTGGACTGGTAGAACCAAATATTATGTCATCAACATAAATCTGAATAAGAATTAAATCATCACCCTGTTTCTTTAAAAACAAAGTTGTGTCAATCTTACCTTTCTTGAACCCTGAAGTTAACAAGTGTTGAGTAAGAGTGTCATACCAGGCTCTTGGTGCTTGTTTTAGACCATATAAAGCTTTGTCTAAAATATAAACATGATCAGGAAATTTTGGATCAACAAAACCTTCAGGTTGATGAACATACACCTCTTCATTAAGTTTGCCATTTAGAAAGGCTGATTTGACATCCATTTGATACACCTTGAAATTTTTGTGTGCAGCATAGGCCAAAAATATTTTGATTGCCTTTATTCTTGCCACTGGTGCAAATGTCTCGTCATAATCAATTCCCTCTTGTTGGCAGTATCCCTTAGCAACCAATCTTGCCTTGTTTCTGATAACAACACCTGACTCATCCTTTTTGTTTCTGAATACCCATTTAGTTCCAATAATAGATTTACCTTCATGCTTTGGAATGAGTCTCCAAACTTTGTTTCTTTCAAATTGGAGCAATTCCTCTTGCATTGCTGAAATCCAATCTGGATCCTCTAGGGCTTCATTAGCTTTCTTTGGTTCAATCACACTTAAGAAACCAGCAAACATTGCTTCATTTGTTGTAGCTGATCTGGTCTTTACTCCTGCTGATGGATCACCTATTACTTGATGAATAGGATGATTTTTAGTCCATTTATTTGCACTAGGAAGCACATCAATCTCTGAAAAATTGTTGTTTGTATCATTCTCATCAATGATTGCTTGTAATTCTGAACTGTCCCCTTGTTCTGATGTATGTGTAGGAGTTGCATCTAAGTTTGTATTCTGAGCAATGAAGTCAGAATTCTGAGTGACTTGTTCAGAGTTCTGAATACAAGGATCAGAATTCTGAGTACAAGGTTCAGAATTTTCACCACTTGTATTTATCAAATTTGGACATTCCTCAGATGGACCTTTATCAGAAATTACAGTTGATTGAACTATTTCTGGAGTTCTATTTTTCATCTCTTTTACCATCTTTGGGTTTTCATATTCTGCATAAGAATCAGAAATTAGTTCTAGAAAAGCATCCTTAAACAGTAAATTGAGTTCTGAACAAATAGGATTAGAATTTGTATCAGAAGTCATTTTTGTCTTGTTCTGCATGAGTTCTGAACTATCTTGTTCAGAAGTCTTCATTCTGGCTTCATCAAATGTTACATTGATGCTTTCCATCATTCTCTTGGTTCTTCTATTGTAGATTCTTAATGCTTTGGAAGTTAATGAATAACCAACAAAGTATCCTTCATCTGCCTTTTTATCAAATTTAGCAAGATTTTCTCTGTCTTTAAGAACATAGCATCTGCAACCAAAAACATGAAAGAATTTGATTAATGGTTTTCTTTTATTTATTAGTTCATAAGCAGTTTTATTTAATCTTTTATTGATTAAAGTTATAATCTGTGTAAAGCAAGCAGTTGCAATTTGTAAAGCCCGTGTCCCGGTATGTTTATATGTATTTTAATTAAATTTTTTTAAACCGTTCTTTTAGCGAATCTTTACTAGCGGGGTTAGCAAGTTTGACCAAATGCATATTAAATTTTTTTAAACCGTCTTTTAGTGCCAAGTGTTAAGTTTTGAGGGGCTAATCTTGGGTTTAGCCAAAAATTTGGGCATGGCTCGGCCCATGCAAGAATAAGGCCGATTCCCCACCCCCTTGCTATCTCGTTTTTATTTTTTTTCCTTGTAAGCCAAGCAAACCAACAATCTCATAAACCTGGCAGTGTGGAAGAAACGAGAGAGAGAGATAGAGAAGTCTATCATCGAGAGAGAGAGAGGTAGCGAGAAGAGAGAGAGGAAGAGAACAAGAGAAACGAAGAGAGAGAGAGAGACGCCGGAGGATCGTCGCTGCTGCCGCCGGAGGTCGCCGCCAACACCACCTTTCGTCGGAGAAGTCGAGGGGAAGAGGGTAGGCGTCACAAGTAAGTCGTTTCTTCGTTTCGTTTCGCTTTCCTTTCCTTTTCGTTTTTCCGGTGGAACAACCACCGCCGCACGCCGCCGCTGTGGTGGCCGTGGGTGGGCGGCGGGTTGTGTGGGTGTATGTGTCTTTTTGCGTGGGACGATCGGGAGTAAGGAGAGCGGTGGTGTGAGGATGGAGTGGTGTGTGCGTGAGGGTGTGCGTGTATATAAGAGTCGCCGGAAATACCGCCGCCGCCGGTGACCACCACGGCCGGAGGTGGCAGTGGGTGGTGCCGGGTGTTGTCCAGTTTTCGTAAACCATTGTTAGCTAAACCCCAACCCGTAACCTTAATCGCGTAACCGTAATTACAATCGTCATTTATGTGAAAATTAGTTTTCTGTCCAGTTTTCATGTAACCATAACTTTTCCGTCGTAACTCCGTTTGAGCCGAAACTGGCGCCCACGGTTCAAGTTCAGGGTCGAGCACGTTTTCCGTGTTTTAGCGAAAAACTGGTTCGGTCTCTAACTGGGCGAAAAAGTGGTCGCAAGTTCGGTGTTTCGTCATTTCATGTGAAAACTTCTGGAATCTGCCTTGATCTTGCGAAAATCATAACTTTCTGCTCCTAACTCGGTTTGGGGTGAAACCGGTGTCAAAAGTTCCCTTTTTGAGTCTAGAAACTTTTCTGTGTTTTGTGCAAAACCCAGTTCGGGACGTAGCATGGGTCGATTTGTCGTTTTATACTGAAAGGTGCTGAATTTCGCTGTTCCGGAAACTGTTTTTGTAAAATCCGTAGTAAATCGTAGAAAAATCGTTAGGAGGCGTATAATATGTCCTTGGAACCCTAACTCAGAGTACTTTCTGGTCATGAAATAATATTGGGAATTTTCTGGGTTTAAAGGGGTCGAAACAGGTCCCGAACAGACCTGTTTTGGGTGAACGGAATTTAGTTTTAGTGACGGTTTAAGCGTGTGTCGTGTCATAGGGTCCGGGTCTCGTATTGACACGTTTTAACATGCATTTAGGTGCTGGGAAGTGACCGTAATTGTGAAGCTTGAATTGTGTTATTAAGCTGGGCGCGCATTCGAGGTGAGTTCTCTCACTGTGTAGTTAGGGGTTGTATGCATGTCATAATAGTTTGTATGTATTATTGTCTTTGTGGTGTGAACTAGTTGTTTGTGGTGTGTAATACTTGATTGGTTTGAATGCTTGGTATAAATGTGTTACATTACAATTTGGTGGGACCGAGGCCTCGATGGTACTGAGGTGTTGGTTACATTACAATTCGGTGAGACCGAGGCCTCGATGGTACTGAGGTGTTGGTTACATGACAATTCGGTGGGACCGAGGCCTCGATGGTACTGAGGTGTTGGATACATTACAATTCGGTGGGACCGAGGGTCCGATGGGACCGAGGTGTTGGATACATAATTACTTGTAGATGTTTACTCGTTTTATGTATCTGTGGAGTTGTTGCTTATGTGCGGATAGGGGTGATGTGTATATAATTTCTATCTGCGCATGTGTTGGAATTCACTAAGCTTCGTGCTTACCCTTTCCCAATAAACTGTGGTTTCAGGTACGGGCGGCTCCAAGGCGTGACGAGTACACACTGGCGCGCGGGAAGAGCTGGTTGCTTTATGATTTTAATAATTAAACATTTATTCCGCTGGTTTTATTTTATAAAGATATTAATTATGTGTTTGTAAACGAAACGTTGGGATCATTTAATGAGTTGTTATCAATGAAATGTTTATTTTAAAAATTTAAATTTGCTTGTAATTTTTGGGGCGTTACAACTTGGTATCAGAGCACAGCTTGAGTGAATCAAACGCACCTCGGTGTGTTTGGTCTCAAGTTGCGGCTGGGAAATTTTCAAATTCTTTATTAAATCTTTTTGGAAAATAAAAGAAAGGAAAACCCGTTTGAGAAACGGTGATCGATGGCGCAATGTGTACAGTCAGCCGGAGCCAGGGGAAAAGGTACAATACTTAGTGTTTTATTGCTTTCTAGATCATAGAGTATGCATGCTAGATTGCCTGTTGTGGACACTATGCTGTATGTTGAACTACTTGCTATTAGAAATTTATGCGAATTATGATAGGTTACTAAGGGGATGCCCTCTAGGTTGTATGCAGTAAGAGATTTATAGCCTTAGAATATTCGATTTAGTTCTATTGCGCAGCTCTTGTTTGAGTCCAACCGTTCTAGGATAGAGTCTTGTATTCGACTGTCTATTTATTTCGCACTGCATATAATCGGGTATTCGCGAGGTCACTCGTCATAATTAGTAGGGATTCGGTAGTAGCAAGGGTAGTGGGATAAGAGGAAATTCCTAGGGAGCTAGGAAGGGTGGATGTATATATATGCTGGTGCAGGCATATGGTTAATTATATATTTAATTGTTGTTGTATGATCGGGGTGACCGATGGTTTATTAAGTATACATTTGTGGCTGTCTGATCGGGGAGACCGATGGTGTTATATATACAGTGGTTGTATGAGTTGCCTGTTTAGGATATGTTCTTGAACTGGCATGTGTGGATTAATTATTTTATGTGTATAGTTTAGGCGAGAAACTACTTGGACCCTCGGGATGAGACTCGGAACGAGCGATGATAGGTGTGGAAGGTAGTAGTAGAGCTCCTACTACCGGAAGCACAAGATCAATGCTCGAGTCGGGGAAGTCACGAGGAATCCAAGGAGTTGGGCGTGAGTGTTGTTAGTGTGCGTTGTTATGTGCTAATAACGCGTTGTATTATCTACCCTGAATAGCCGTCACGAGGATAGCAAATATAGTAGATCCACTGGTACATGTGTGTACTTGATTTGCTTTGATGGGATGATCGTTGGGGTAGTGTCGAAGATTCTAAGCTAGTAGTCGTTGGATTAGAAAGACGACTATAGTATTAGCCACTTGGAGTGACGATAAGAATGATATTTGTAGTAAGCAGATCATTTCGGGCCAAGATGGAAGATTGTGCTAGAGTCATAGGCTCATAAAGCCGACTTTGATTTGAGGAAAACCCGTAAGATTATTTGACGTAATTTCCCAACTTGCCCTAAGAGGTTAAATGCTCGGAGGACGATAGTGGATTGGAGAGGTTTGGAGGAGTATGAGTCGAGACGTGGAATGCCGACTGAGTCATGCACAAAGTTTATTTTGAAAATAAAATTGCATTAACTACTTCTGGTGTTTCAAATCCTTTTAGGGATGGTGTTTTGGAATTTTGGGGAATGTTTAGTACACACACAAGATTTCGAATTATGGCTTTGAAAGTGCATGAAACCTTTTTATCACGAGAGTTGCAAACTTTGTTAAAATTGTATCATTGATTATTTTCCAACGGTTCTTTCGGGTATGATGATATCCGTGTTTTGTGGTGTTTAAAATGTTGGGCAAGTGACTACGGTTTGCGACTTTAACATTGGAATTCTTCCACATATGTTAGAGTTGAGACGGAAAGTTACATCCCGCGGTGTCTGTATAAGGCTATTTTTAGTGATTTGTCTAAAATGAGTTTGGAATTCTAGTGTCGCTTAACTTTTCGTTCGAGAGTTTGTATTACTAAGTGTTTTATTGCAAATGGTTCAGTGTGTGGATTGATTCATGCGTGACATAAGTGATGCATGGAGGAATTTTGGTAACATTTCATAAGGAATTGTTTAGTGCGCTTTTTAGTCAGCTAAAGGTTTTATTGACATTTTCATGAAAATGCGATTTATCGACTTAGGGGTATGCATACTGGGGTAACCTTTGTTCTCGGCATTTTGATGAACGAGTCGTGCATGAAAATGCTTTAGTTCCTTTTTGTCGAAATGAAAGACCACTCGATCCAAAGAGTGTTTTAATGTTGTAAACATCATGCATACGATTACAATGTGTTATATTTTGGAAATATAAATGCGTAGATTTTTGACATTCGGTTAATTTAGATTTACCGTTCATTTTTTTTTTGGGAAATTAAAAACTTTTGCTTTGGAGGAAACGAGTATTTTGAGCATTTTCGATAAATACATTTTTTTTAAACTATAATGTTTTGACATTATATGTCCCAAGTACGAAACTTGAGGAAGTGTTACAAGCTTGCATGCCTGCCCCCAGTTTGAGATTTTATGAGGTTTTTAGTCGATATTTCCAATTATTAGAAGCGGATTGGTTTCTGTCTTCAAGTTTGAAACTTACACGAGACAGTTGTGTTTTAACAAAAATATTTGTAAATCGTGTCATCATTTTGTGTGACTAGCTGACGCGCGAAAAATTGGTGGCGAACCCTGTGCCACGTCATTTTATGATCAAAAAGAAGAATTTTTGAATCAATTGTCGTGAAACTTATTTTGAATTATGTGCGCACCTTTGTCGGACCCTGTTTAAGGTCAAGCGGTTACTTTAAGTGCACGACGTGAGTCAATCCATACTGGAATCGAGGCGGTTCATTTTAAAAGAAATTATTTATTACGCTTTGCTTTTGTGTGAGTAAACTGAACTGCAATGGAACGATTTTCAACATGATTTTCCTTTGTGGGACGAGCGTGTCCAGTTTTGCGTAACTATCGATCAGGTAATAGTAGTTTTATTACATACGATCTTTTTGAGATGAAAATCCTGATGTTGAAAATATTTTGTAAATGATTTTGTAAACCATTTGGGGAAATGTGCTTTTAAGTGTCATGTGTCATTTCGAGAATTTTCAGGGTGTGAGTCCTTTTGGAAAACTCTTTTGTTTAACCCGTGTTGAGTCTGGGACTAAGGTTGATTTCAGAGTATTGCTTGCTTAAACTTTGTTTAAACGCATTTTCCGACCTATGGGTCTAGCAAGCGTGGAGCATTTTGCTCGGTTTTGACTTGGAGTTAGTCATGGGCCAATTGCCCGGTTTTAATGGCTCGATGTGGAGTCTAGTTGATGAGTTATTTTTGTCGCACCGTTTGGCATTCTTTGCACATTGAGTGTTTACATGTTTGGGTGAGTGAGTCAGTCCGGAATAGGCATGTTGTTGGTAGGCTGTTTGCTTTGGATCCTTAGACACGTTAGTCAGTCGTTGGTAATGGTCGGTTGGGTATCTCGGGGTGGGACCCCGGTATTCATGTGTTTTAACCTAGACTTTCCAGTAGGTACTAGGAGGATATAGTTGTGGGCACTTACCTGGGAGGTAGTTCCGGTGTGCTGGGTCTTGAGGCGTTACCTGGGAGGTAGACGTCAAGGTGTATCCTCGATACGGTGTGACTTGGCTTCGTAGAGCAAGTGTGGATGGTGCGTCGACGGTGGAAGGTAGGTATTCCACGCGCGTTAGTACTGTAGGCCGAATAGTATCGGTTAAGGGATTGATGCCCTTTGTTATTAAGAGAATAAATGCGCATCAACCATTTTGAGGTAGGTGGTATATTTAGGTGTCGACTTTTGGGCTTGAGGCCAAACACCTTTAGTATAATCGGAGAATTGTAGTCGATGTTAAGATAATCATGGTGATGGTAGTAGTAACCCTGAAATGATCACTTGTGATGAATGGTTCTGGTGGAATGATCTACGTGTGTGTTAGTGATTTGGTAGTGGGGGATATCTATTTGCGTTAGTGTCTAGGATTATACCACGCTTATGTGATTCATTGTAATCGGTTGGACCGATGTTCGGCGGGTGGCCGATGTTTGTTATTGTAATCGGTTGGACCGATGTTCGGCGGGTGGCCGATGTTTGTTATTGAAATCGGTTGGACCGATGTTCGGCGGGGGTCGATGTTTTGGTAATATATTTTATTGAAAATCTTTGGAGTCCATTAGAGTTCGTAGAAGTTAATCGATGGTTAATGATAGGAGGGATCGTAATCGAGTATCCTGTGGAGTATACTGGTGAGCAGCTTTAGAGTGGTTAGAGCTTGAGAGTTGACTCGGGATGTATGGAATATCTAAGGTTGGAGGACAACCGTAGTCGCTTGGCTAGGAATGATTTCAATGGTCGGGGTGTTCTGCCGATCATAATCCCAGTGTCTTAGAAAGAGTACGTTAGTAAGAATAGTATTCGAGAAGTTTAGTAGGGGTTTCAAGTGGACTTAGGAACCTGAGGTTGAGATGAGGGAGAACTATCCGGAGCTATTCGTAGGCAGAGACTTCGAGGGCGAAGTCTAATCCAAGTGGGGGAGAGTTGTAAAGCCCGTGTCCCGGTATGTTTATATGTATTTTAATTAAATTTTTTTAAACCGTTCTTTTAGCGAATCTTTACTAGCGGGGTTAGCAAGTTTGACCAAATGCGTATTAAATTTTTTTAAACCGTCTTTTAGTGCCAAGTGTTAAGTTTTGAGGGGCTAATCTTGGGTTTAGCCAAAAATTTGGGCATGGCTCGGCCCATGCAAGAATAAGGCCGATTCCCCACCCCCTTGCTATCTCGTTTTTATTTTTTTTCCTTGTAAGCCAAGCAAACCAACAATCTCATAAACCTAATCCCTTGGTCTTGGGTAGGCGGCAGTGTGGAAGAAACGAGAGAGAGAGATAGAGAAGTCTATCATCGAGAGAGAGAGAGGTAGCGAGAAGAGAGAGAGGAAAAGAACAAGAGAAACGAAGAGAGAGAGAGAGACGCCGGAGGATCGTCGCTGCTGCCGCCGGAGGTCGCCGCCAACACCACCTTTCGTCGGAGAAGTCGAGGGGAAGAGGGTAGGCGTCACAAGTAAGTCGTTTCTTCGTTTCGTTTCGCTTTCCTTTCCTTTTCGTTTTTCCGGTGGAACAACCACCGCCGCACGCCGCCGCTGTGGTGGCCGTGGGTGGGCGGCGGGTTGTGTGGGTGTATGTGTCTTTTTGCGTGGGACGATCGGGAGTAAGGAGAGCGGTGGTGTGAGGATGGAGTGGTGTGTGCGTGAGGGTGTGCGTGCGTGTGCGTGTATATAAGAGTCGCCGGAAATACCGCCGCCGCCGGTGACCACCACGGCCGGAGGTGGCAGTGGGTGGTGCCGGGTGTTGTCCAGTTTTCGTAAACCATTGTTAGCTAAACCCCAACCCGTAACCTTAATCGCGTAACCGTAATTACAATCGTCATTTATGTGAAAATTAGTTTTCTGTCCAGTTTTCATGTAACCATAACTTTTCCGTCGTAACTCCGTTTGAGCCGAAACTGGCGCCCACGGTTCAAGTTCAGGGTCGAGCACGTTTTCCGTGTTTTAGCGAAAAACTGGTTCGGTCTCTAACTGGGCGAAAAAGTGGTCGCAAGTTCGGTGTTTCGTCATTTCATGTGAAAACTTCTGGAATCTGCCTTGATCTTGCGAAAATCATAACTTTCTGCTCGTAACTCGGTTTGGGGTGAAACCGGTGTCAAAAGTTCCCTTTTTGAGTCTAGAAACTTTTCTGTGTTTTGTGCAAAACCCAGTTCGGGACGTAGCATGGGTCGATTTGTCGTTTTATACTGAAAGGTGCTGAATTTCGCTGTTCCGGAAACTGTTTTTGTAAAATCCGTAGTAAATCGTAGAAAAATCGTTAGGAGGCGTATAATATGTCCTTGGAACCCTAACTCAGAGTACTTTCTGGTCATGAAATAATATTGGGAATTTTCTGGGTTTAAAGGGGTCGAAACAGGTCCCGAACAGACCTGTTTTGGGTGAACGGAATTTAGTTTTAGTGACGGTTTAAGCGTGTGTCGTGTCATAGGGTCCGGATCTCGTATTGACACGTTTTAACATGCATTTAGGTGCTGGGAAGTGACCGTAATTGTGAAGCTTGAATTGTGTTATTAAGCTGGGCGCGCATTCGAGGTGAGTTCTCTCACTGTGTAGTTAGGGGTTGTATGCATGTCATAATAGTTTGTATGTATTATTGTCTTTGTGGTGTGAACTAGTTGTTTGTGGTGTGTAATATTTGATTGGTTTGAATGCTTGGTATAAATGTGTTACATTACAATTTGGTGGGACCGAGGCCTCGATGGTACTGAGGTGTTGGTTACATTACAATTCGGTGAGACCGAGGCCTCGATGGTACTGAGGTGTTGGTTACATGACAATTCGGTGGGACCGAGGCCTCGATGGTACTGAGGTGTTGGATACATTACAATTCGGTGGGACCGAGGCCTCGATGGTACTGAGGTGTTGGATACATTACAATTCGGTGGGACCGAGGCCTCGATGGTACTGAGGTGTTGGATACATTACAATTCGGTGGGACCGAGGGTCCGATGGGACCGAGGTGTTGGATACATAATTACTTGTAGATGTTTACTCGTTTTATGTATCTGTGGAGTTGTTGCTTATGTGCGGATAGGGGTGATGTGTATATAATTCCTATCTGCGCATGTGTTGGAATTCACTAAGCTTCGTGCTTACCCTTTCCCAATAAACTGTGGTTTCAGGTACGGGCGGCTCCAAGGCGTGACGAGTACACACTGGCGCGCGGGAAGAGCTGGTTGCTTTATGATTTTAATAATTAAACATTTATTCCGCTGGTTTTATTTTATAAAGATATTAATTATGTGTTTGTAAACGAAACGTTGGGATCATTTAATGAGTTGTTATCAATGAAATGTTTATTTTAAAATTTTAAATTTGCTTGTAATTTTTGGGGCGTTACACAATTGCTTCAGCCCATAGGAAGGTTGGAAGATTTGAATAAGCCAGCATGGTTCTTGCAGCTTCAACTAGAGTTCTGTTTTTCCTTTCAACAACACCATTTTGTTGAGGAGTTCTGACAGCAGAGAAATTATGAGAAATCCTAGAACTTTCTAAAAAATTCTGAAGTGTCTCATTTCTGAACTCTGTTCCATTATCACTTCTGATTTTCTGAACTGGAAGTTGTAAGAGAACTTGAATTCTTTTGATAAAGTTTATCAATGTAGTAGCAGCTTCTGACTTAGCTCTCAAGAACTCAACCCATGTGTATCTGGAATATTCATCAACAATTACAAGCATGTATTTCTTTCCTCCCATAGATTGAACTGAAATTGGACCACAAAGATCAGTATGAATCATTTCTAATGGTGCTTTGCAAGATGAGTCCATTTTTAATTTGTGAGAACTCTTTTTCAACTTGCCCATTTCACAAGCTGAGCATAATGATTCTTTTTCAAATTTAATCTTTGGTAGACCTTTAACCAGATGTTTTGCAACAAGATTATTAAGATCTTTGAAATTTAGATGAGAACATCTTATGTGCCATAGCCAGCATTCATTTGCAGTTGAATTTGATAAAAGACAAACAGGATTTAATGTTTGTAATTTTGAAAAGTTAACCACAAATAAATCCATATGTCTTTTGGCCCAGAAGACTTTAACATCCTTTTCAGTTAAAATCATGCAACCTGTTATTTGGAACTTGATTTGACAAAGACTGTCTAAAAACTGACTTATGCTGAAAAGATTATGTTGTAATCCTTCAACATAAAAAACTTTTTGAATTGTCAGATCTCCTTTTGTTAAATCCCCATAACCTTTAACTTGACCTTTGCTGTTATTTCCAAAGTTTACTGCTCCTCCAGCCTTTTCTGTGAAGTTTGATAGACAAGACTTCTGACTTGTCATGTGTTTTGAAGCTCCTGAATCTAAAAACCACACATGACAGCCCTGCAACAATAGTCAGTTAGTTTTAGGTACCCATGTTGGAATGGGTCCTTCTTTGTTAGCTTTGTCATTTGATTTAACAAAAGTGCCTTTTACTTTCCATTCAAAATCTTTCTTTAAACACCATTTGCCTTGAACTTTTATGAAGTCAGAACATTTTCTGTTCACAAATTTATTCAATTTCTTCTTGAAAGTTGTAACTTTTGATTTTGCAATGTTTTCAACTTTCTTTTCTTTCACATTACTCACTTTCTCATACTTTGTTTTGACTTTCACTTGATGATTCACTTCTTTTATCTTTTCTTTTCTCTGAGTTTGAGGAACAGAATCATTCTTCTTTTCTGTATTCTGAATATCTTTTCTTATGAATGAAACAGATGTTATTGTTATTGGACATTTCTGAGAATATTGAAAAGAATCACTTTTACATTGAACACAAGTCAGATTTTTCTGTGCAAGTAACAACAAGTCTGTACCATAAGTCCTTTCATTTTTATTTCTATTTTTCAAAGTACATGTACATTTATTACAGAAACTATGAGCTTTTGGTACAGAATCAGAATTCAATTCAGTCTTCTCAGGAACTCTTTTCAGATCATCTTTCCTTTTGCTTTCCTCTTTTTCTGGAAAATTCAACTTATTTTTGTTAGAAAATGAATTAGATGATTCACCTTTTTCATATGTACTTGATTCATTAAAGAATTTATCATTTTCTTTTAGAGCATTAATCTTGAACAGATCATATTCAGCTTTCAGTTTCTCAAGCTCTGTTATTTTCTGAATAAAAACATTCTTTTCTTTTAAAGCATTTTTAAGATCAAAATACAAATCACACAAGTCATTTTCAAGTTCATCATAAGCTTTCCTTAGGTCCTCAAGTTCTTGACTTACAAGATTAAATCTCTTTTCAAGTTCTAGAAAGTCTTCTGACTTTGTTTCAGAATTTTCAGTTGACTCAGAATTCTGACTCTTTGAATCAGAATTCTGATTAATAGACTCAGATTTCTGACCTTCAGAATTAGAAAACTGATTAGAACAATCAGAGTTCTGATTAGAAGATTCAGATTTCTGACTCACTATTTCAGAAACCTTACTAGTATCAAATATACTTTCTATGTCAGAATAAGAAAAACTTTGTTGTTTATTTTTGTAGCTGACATTTAAAGAGTCATATTTGAATTTAGTATCATTGTATTTTGGTTTCTCTTCTTTTGGTTTAGAAATATCTTTCTTAACTTTTTCTTCTGAAACATCTGATTTTTCTGTTTTTAACTCAGAAACTATTTCTTTAGGCTTTTTAGAACTTGATTTCTGTAAGCTGTCAGAACTTGTGATAGAACTTGCAGGTCTTATAAAGACTTCAACAACTTCTGGAGTTTTTGGTTTAGGAACATGAAGCTTATCAAAATCATACAAGTTTACTGGAGCTCTTTTTAAGACAACATTTTCTTCCAGTTCCAATCCCTTCTTTGGATTATAAAATCTTGTATCTTTTACATTGCCTGTAACAAGATTTAATGTTTGCTGAGTCTGACCTCTTTTCAAGTTAAGATCTTCTAATTCTTTGATTTTGGTGTATAAATTCTTTCTTTCCTCAAATAGCATATTAAACTTTATTTGTAAATCACCCTTTTCATCCTTAACTTTTGAAAGCTCAATTTTTAATTCAGAAAGGTTTTTCATCAACTCAGAATTTTCAGTTTTACATTTCTGTTTCTCAACCTCAAATTCCTCAAATTGTTCTTTTATTACTTCTTTTTCAATTCTGAATTTGTTAACTAAATTTCTTTCTCCTTTTATTTGTTTTCTTAGTTTAACAAATTCAGTTTTCATTTCACCAATCTGTGTCATTAAGTATATTTCAAGTGCATAATGTACCTCAGCAGATGACTCAGAATCAACATCTTCAAAGTCAGAATCATCCTCATTCTTTATCTTTGCCATATAACTCTGCATCTGTGAAAAGTGTATGCAGTCATCTTCATCTGAAGTGTAGTACAACCAGTTTTCTTGTTCAGCTAACAATGCCACTTCATCATCTCTTTTCTTCGCCAGCTGAGCCTTTTTGGTATAGTACTCATAATCTTTCACAATTTTCACTTTGCAATCCTTTGCAAAGTGGCCAGACTTTCCACACTTGAAGCACAGATTCTTTTCTTTTCTTTCTTCCTTCTCTTCTCTATTTTCTTCTCTTCTTTCTTCCTTCTTTTCATACTTACTTTCTCCTCTCTCTTCTCTTTTCTTGAAATCTGAACTTCCCTGCTCTTTCCTGAACTTGCCCTGATATATTCCTTTTCCATACCTCTTGTTGAAAGTATTAGTCAACAAGGCCAACTTTTCAGCAATCATTTTGATATCCTCATCTTCTTCTGATCCCTCTTCCTTATCAGACTCCTCCAGATTTGGTATCTCAGATAGATACACTGCCTTCTTGGGTGTTTTCACACTTTTGGACTTTGACAGAAAAGCTAATTGTTCTGCAACATTTTTCTTTTCTTCAACCACAATTTTAACAGAGTCCTCATGCTGATTAAGAACACAAAATAGATCATTTAGATCTTCTTCACACATGTCCTTATTCATTTGTAGACTTATAGCAAATGATGACCATTCAGAGTTTAGACTGTTCAGAAATTTGTAATTAATTTCTGACTTTGTCTTTTTCAGCCCATTCCTTCTCAAATCATTCAGTATAGTACATAATTTACTATATGTCTGAGTCAAGCTTTCAGATTCTTTAGCCTTGAACCTTTCATAAGCATTTATGCTTTGATTTAACTTGGCTTGTATCGATCTGACAGTTCCTAACATTTGTCTTTCCAGTTCATCCCACATTTCCTTGGCTGATGAACCACTATCAATTCTGTTAAGAACTTCATTCGGAACTGCAAGTGTCATCAATGTGATCGCTCTTTTGTCTATTGCATGCCTATTTTTCTGTTCTGCTGTGTATTGAGAATAGTTCTTCTTCACCCTCGTTGCCGGAATTTCTGGAGTTGTTTCTGTTTCAAGAGTTGCTTCCACATCGATGTAGACTTCGATAGGACCTTCTCGAATAGAGACCATCAGATTCTCATCTATGTTATCCAAGAATTGGATCATTCGTATTTTCCATTGTTGGTACTCTTCAGGAATTAGAACAGGTGGCTTTGTTTCAGATCCCATAGCGAGATATTCTTTAGAAGACATGATTGTAAGAATTTTCAACAGAGAGACAAATTTGAATTTCTTGATCGAAAGACAATAATTAATTCAAGAATTGCCAAGAATTCAAGAATTAGAACTAGCAGCGGAATCGATTTTTGAACGAATCAAGAAATCTTCAAGAAATTGATCAATAAACCTTCGCGATCACGATCTTGAACAAATTTGTTTGTTGAGAAGCTCTGATACCAATTGAAAGTCCAGGATTCACTCTTACAATCAATATATCAATGTATGTAATAGTAATTGAGAAGTAATATGATCAAACTGATTTGTATTCAATGAAGAACAGAATTACAGATTTTAGAGAGAGAGAGAGTATCTCAAAGATTACAAAAGATGAATACAAATATATGCGGGAAAATCAGTTAGCAATATAGTGCTAACCACTATATATACTGCAACGGAAATATTAAAGATACAGTACAAATATGAATGACTAATAGGAACAATACACGTGTCCTAATTAGTTAACTAAACACTAAGGAAAGTATCTAGTTATAAGTTCTGAACAGGTTGTTCAGAACTTCTGAACGTTCTTCTGACAAGGCTTCTCAGAACTTCTGGCTCTCCTTCTGAGCCTTCTTAGTCAGAACTCTGACCCTTCATATCAGAACATCTGAGCCTTCTCATCAGATCTTTAACACTTAGTTTATTGACAAAACTCAGATCTAACAATGTAGAAAAGAAAATAAAAGAAATGATCATGAACCTACAACTTTGCCGAGGTTTTACCATGATCATGAACCTACAACTTTGCCGAGGTTTTACCATGATCATGAACCTGTAACAACTTTGGCAATGGTGAATATGTATCAGCAAAGCCATCCAGTGTCATTGATGATGAAGAGGAATCATGTGCAGAAGATGCATGGTAGTATGGGGAATCATGTGATGGTGCATGATAACATGTACATGCATCATGATGATCATGCTCCTCCCATGTTTCGCCATGCTCACTATTAGTAAATACCATGCTACCATAATTTGATCTTTCTAGTACCTAGTAAGTAGGTTTATGAAACTTGCGGTAATCCTAATACAGAGATTATTGGATGAACAAACATTTATTTCTTGAATCACATGTGCATTAATCCTTAGACTACTTAAAGACTACTTTTCAGCCTAATGAAAGACCTTTATTCATGAGCAGACTTCCTTTTGTAGACGAATCTTGCAGTTACTTTTTCAGTCGAATCTTACAGGCTCTTTTCAGACGAATCTTGCAGTGAACTATTCAGAAGAATCATGCAGTGAACTTTTCAGACGAAATCTTTGACCATATCCACATCCTTGATGAAGAACATACATTTTCACGGCTATAAGTAGATGGCATGATGAAGTAGTAATTCACAACTTGCTATCTATCTTTTATACCCTCTATACCGTTTACAAACATTCTCTCGCTTTTCTTAACACTATGGCTGGATGTTCAAGATCAAGGGGGAACAGGCCGGCGAATGGGGCTGGAACTTCACGTTCGACAGCCTACCAACCACTGAACGATGGAGCTCGTCGGAGTACCTGGAAGGTACCAGAAACAGACGAGGAGTGGAGAAACTATGGGCGAACTACGACCGATTATCCATTCACGGCTGAGGAGGAAGAAGACTGGGAGATGGCATGGGAGAATTACCACTTCGATAATGACAGAAAAAGCCCACCAATGTATCATTGTACCCAGCCAACGGGTCTTCCACAAAGTCAACGAATTACTCCCTTAGTTCAAAAATCCATTGATGAGGCGAACGCCGGTATCGAAAAGGTAAAAGGTATGTGGAACCATAACAGGGGGATTCAGCAGGGGAAAATGGAGTATCTAGCGGAGAAGAAACGAGAACTGACCATGACTAGGGCTCACGTTCGGGAGGTGCAACGACAAATTAAGGAAGTAAAAGAGGAACTAAAAGAAATCGAAGAGGACTACACAGGAATGGAGGACGTGATCAAGGAAAATGTTAACTTCATCACCGGAATCCAGGACGCATTCCAGTAATAGATTTCTTTGTTTACCTGCACTGTATCCATTTCGGTTGGGAAGATGATTTGCAATAACTGATCTTTTAATTAATTTCCTTATTAAATAACTTAAAATGGGGAAAACATTTTCTTTAATTAATTTCTATACTAAATACATTAAAAATGGAAAGGAAACAATACATTAAAATCATCAACTACATAAAATGATAACCTAAAAACTATAGGGACCATTTATGTTTTTTTTTAAATTTGCCCCAAACTGGAGGGGCCAAAACTGTAAATATGGTAAAATCGCGGGACTACCGCGGGATGAGATCGCGGGACAGGGGCCAAAAGTGGTCCTGCGGGCATACTTGGGGGGTAAAAAATGCAGCAGCAGGGCTTCTTGAGGGGCCATAGCGGGACATTTGGCCAAAGCCGGTGCCAGGTGGTGCCATGTCCCGCGATCGCGAGCCCCACCGCGGGATTTTTGGATATTTTGGCAAATTCAACGAGAAAATGAGTATTTTGGCAAGTCAAAGTCAACAAATGGGTATTTTAATTAAATTCCCTTAAAACAACTTATGCTTATTTTCAAAAGTGCTTATCAACTTATGTTATGATAAAAGAAAGTTGGGAGTAAAAATGTAATTTGAGCAAATAAGTTATAAGTAGTTTTAAATAAGTTAAAATGAATTAACTTATTAAAAACAACTTATTTGTGGTGGAGAAAAGTCATAAGCACTTTTCTTTTTTTTTCAATCCAAACACTAAAAATAGTTTATTTGCTGTGAGGAAAAGCAACAAGCAAATAAGTCAAAAATATAAGCAATTCCAAACACCGCCCAAATCCTAGGGTTATAAGAGCATCTCCAACAGCTTCCCCAAAATTTTTCCAAAATAGGGAAGCAAAAGTCAAAATCCCTTAAAAAATTACATCCATTTCCAACAGATTCTCCATTTTAGAGAATTCAACATTAAATATATTATTAAAATATTCAAAACATTATTACCTCTAACAAATTTTTAAAAGGAAAATAATAAAATATTGTTTCTCTCTCCTGATAATGATTTTTGGGGATTTTTTTAGGGTAATCTCCATATTTAAAGAAAAAGACATTCTCTCTCCAACTTTCTCCAAAATGAGGATGGTTTTAGGAAAGCTGTTGGAGCTTCTCTAGG
Organism: Saussurea involucrata; assembly: GCA_033807775.1. Classification (NCBI taxonomy): domain Eukaryota; kingdom Viridiplantae; phylum Streptophyta; class Magnoliopsida; order Asterales; family Asteraceae; genus Saussurea; species Saussurea involucrata. The sequence goes on along the minus strand of CM066317.1, from coordinate 14,201,491 downwards.
TTTTTTTTTTAAGAAATCCTAGGGTTACAAGTTATCATCCCTTTTACTCCTAATAAACCTGATTCACGATGAACACGTTCAGATGTTTGTCTAGTGGCATTTCCGTCATTTCCCTAAAATTACCGACCCCCTCCTTTTCCACTTCCGTAAAACCGTCGTCGATCTCCGCCGGAGAAACCGGCGGCCGACGTTTCTACTCTACCATCGCCGCCGTCCGTACTAAGTTCAAAGTAAAGTGCTCCTCTCACATGGCGGCACCTAATGCCGATCATAACAAAGATGATCGCATTTCTCGTATCTCATCTTCCATTCGCGTCATCCCGGACTTCCCTAAACCTGGTAAACACACTATTACACTAACACCTTTAACTGCGTTTCAGTTCAGAGAAATCAAGTGATCTCGCATCAACTGATTTCACTAGAATGTTGAGATAAGGAATATTGAGTTTAATTATGTCCATGTAGGGATCATGTTTCAGGATATTACGACGTTGTTGCTAGATCCAGTAGCGTTCAAGTATACGATTGATCTGTTCGTCGAGAGATACAAAGAGAAAAACATCTCCGTTGTTGCTGGTAAATTCCTCTTTTCACCTATTGTTAAGATTTGATTTATTTGTTTTCTTATGACGTTAATTTGTCATTTTCGTGGTTCGATTTCGAAATACTTTTGAAGATTACTTGTTTACGATAGAGATGATCAATGTTTTTGTGAAGATGTTATTCAGTTGAGGTTTTATATTTGTTGAGACATGATCACATGAATTTGTTGAGGTTATTTGTCTGTAATGCTTTCACTGTCGAAATAAAGTTGGGATCAATGAATTGGTAGAGTACTGCTAATGATTTGCCACAAACTTTTAATACATATAACATGATACTCCTGCTCCATGAACAAGGGTTCTGTTTCGATCTTGAGGTCAAACATACTAATTTTCAGCTCAGGGATTAATATGAATTTCAAAAGTTTTTGAGGAAAATGTGGGAGTTGCTTATTAAAATAATATGAGTTTGTTACAAATGGAAAATAAGTTGTTTTATTTATATTCAACAAGGCCTATATCAAATTGTAATTGCTAACAGAATGGTTTCGCTTCTTCTTCCCTCTTGTATTATATTATATTCGAAGGCGGAAAGTCTTCTACATTTTTTACTCATCCAAGTTGATAAGCTAACTTTTCTGAGGTTGCGTAGATTTATGTGGAGGGAATGGATAGGAATTTGAAAGGAATAGGATAAGATTCCTGGGTGCTTATTATTCGACCATCTTAAAGGTTAATAAAAGAATATAGGACATTGTTAAGTGAACGAATCTCAGAATTCAATTTTCAGCTAAACGTGCGTGTTTTTTTAGGAAGCTTAGGTATATTATCATTTATCTTATGGTCATGGCGGCTGTAAGGATCGTGGTGTTCCAGCTTTTCATACGTAGGGGACTTTTCTTTGGTGCATACTTATTCTATATGTATATTACTTTACATACTCAGAACAGCTGTAGAGTTTATCGCGATATATCACTACATTATCATCTAATAAAAGCTCTATGTGGAATCTCTCTTATTCATTCCGACTTTTTTCCTTGAATAATAACGTATTTGAACAAAAGCTTGAAAATATGTTTTTTATCATCTAATTTCAAATGCTTCTTTGCATAAGACCTTATTGTAGTAGAAGCTAGAAAGCATACACATTTGTTGTGATACAACTTAAGATATATTGACTTGGAACTTGGCAAAGTGAAAACGACTTTTTTTGAACTGTGACCAGCGACACTGTTTTGTTCTACTATCTGAAATAATTGGCATCAGTGTATACCAGCCTCTTTTCCCAATTTCTCTCCATCACTAGAATGAGATCATGCAAAGATTGCATGTATAGATTTTAGGACGGTCACTATGCAGCATGTAAACAAGGACATCTAGAGATGTACACTAAGGGGCCGTTTGACAGTTGCTGAATGGTTTGATGCAGGATGATTAAGTGGTCAGAATGATTAAGAGGCTCTTATGATATAGTGCAAAATGAAATATGGTTGCTTGGTAATTGTTTAGAATGAAATTAGGGCGCTGAATGATTTAAGGGAGGCCCAAGATACAAAATCATTCAGAGGGTTTTAAAACCATTAAGAGGCAGACTTTTGTTCTGCCAAACAAGATTCACCTCATAGCGATTCAGAGGTTTCCTCTTAATGGAACTATTAAGAGGTAAACAAACAGCCCCTAAGTAATTTGGAATTAAGGAGATGCTTCACATATCGTCGTTCTCAGTTGTTGTTAATGGCAGTTCAGAGGGTTTTTTCAAAGGCGCTCGGGGCATAAGGCAAGGTGATCCTATTTCCCCCTACCTTTTTACCCTTATTATGGAAGGATTTTCCATGATCTTAAAGCATTGTATTGAGGAAGCTGATTCTTTTGGTTACCATAGGGGGTGTCATGAGATGGGCATTACCCACTTGTGCTTTGCTGACGACTTGTTCGTGTTTACACGTGGTGACCTCGCTTCGGTGGAGATCCTAAAGAAAGCTTTAGAGATATTTCGTGTTAGATCGGGACTCGCTCCTAGTATTGCTAAAAGTGAGGTTTTCTTTGGTAATGTTCCTGAGGACACAAAACATTTGATTCTGAACTGCTTACCTTTCAGACCGGGGGTGTTCCCCATCCGGTATCTTGGGGTCCCTCTATCCCCAGTTCGGTTGAAAGTCAGCGACTTCGGGCCCTTGATCAGTAAAGTTAAGCTCCGAATTCATAACTGGAAGTCTAAATTTCTTTCGTATGGTGGGCGCCGTCAATTAATTATCTCTGTGCTCCAGTCTTTGCAGCTTTACTGGACGTCGGTTTTCGTTTTCCCGTCTGGTATTATTCATGAACTAGAATCTATTTGTCGGGACTTCCTATGGTCTCAAGGTGATTCCTCACGCGGTAAATGTCGAGTGGCATGGCAGGATATTTGTAAACCTATGGAATGTGGAGGACTTGGTCTTCGTCGTCTGGGTGTGTGGAACCGTGCTCTTGTCACGAAACATGTGTGGGATATTTTATGCCGTCGTAAATCTCTTTGGGTCAGGTGGGTTATGTTCCATTATTTACGCACCTCTTCTTTATGGTCCGTCCGGGTAAGACCAGCTTGGTCGTGGGTTTTCCGTAAAATGCTAGATTTGCGCAAACATGATAGGCGCTTTTTTTTTTCTCTTCTATAGGTGATGGCAGATCATCTAACGCATGGGAGGACACCTGGGTTGAATGTGGGGCTTTTGCCGAGCACATTTCTTATCGCAATTTTAGTGCTGGTGGCTTTTCGCTGAATTCGACAGTTCGAGACGTTTTGGATACCATCAACGGGGACTGGCCTTTACCGTGGACTGAAAGATGGCCTGAACTAGGGTCGCATACAATTCCAATAATTCAGGATTCTATTGGTGATCGGATTTTATGGAAGGGCCCAAATGATATGCTGTAGGAATTTACGGTAATGCTTGGCGGTCAATGGAGGAGTTGTATCCTACGGCCCCTTGTTACAAATTTGTGTGGTTTAAAGGTTATATTCCGAAACATGCATTCTGCATGTGGAGTGCTTGTTTACAGAGACTGCCAACACAGGATCGGATTGGTCTTTGGAAACATGATCCTCCCGATTTACAATGCGTTTTCTGTGGGGACTGCCCGGATTCTCACAATCACCTCTTCTTTGGATGTGCTTTCTCGGTGAAGGTTTGGAGGCGGGTCAAGTGTGAAGCCAATATGTATGGTTTCCGAGAAGATTGGGATGGTATTCTTAATGGCCTGGCGGATGGTTCGTTGAAGTTACGGTCCATGACTCAGAAATTATCTCTATCCGCTACTGTTTACTACATCTGGCAGGAACGAAATCGTAGATTATTTCGGAATCAAAGACGTTCGGAGGAGCAGCTTGCGAAGGATATTGTGGAGCTTGTTTTGTTGCGGGTTGCTTGGAAGACTAGGATTCGGAAGATCCCCTTGAATGATAATGAATCATGAGTGGTGCTTTTGGCGTGGCTTTTGGAGGCGATGGGCTGTTATTTATTTCTGGAGCTTGTATTGTTCGTATAATCTTTGTTTGTTTTGGTTGATTGTTGCTTGGTACGGTGTTGTTACCAAGTTTTTTTGCTTTGCCGTTTGGCCTGGGTTGGGCTTTTGCCTTGAACGCTTGTTTTCCTTTTTGCCTTTTTAAATTTGCCTGGAGTTTTCCTCTCCAAAAAAAAAAGTAATTTGGAATTGTTTCAGAAATTCTATAGTTGTCCGCCACCTTTTGCTTGCTAGGATAATATAAAATGCATTCCTCTAGAATTCCATATCCTGTAAAGTTTCTGTATAAAGATTTCACCATAAGTTGAATATCTCTATCCTTCCTTGTAGAGCCATTTTCCTTGGGTTTATAATGCCAAAGGCCTATCTGGTACACTTTAAAAAAATCATTTTATTGGATTTTCTTCACCTTTCATTTTCTACCTAAAATAATCCTTTCCTGAAGTTGTTGTGGGGACATCCCTTTGTCTCAGAAGAACTCTTTCCTTGTGAAAAGCATACAGTGTATTCTATATATGTTGATTGCTATTTTTAATCGACTTTTTACTTGTTCATAGCACACTTCTGATAAACCTGTAGTATTGACTGATTTGGTGTTATAATGCAGGCGTTGAAGCAAGAGGATTCATATTTGGTCCTCCTATTGCATTGGCAATTGGTGCAAAATTCGTTCCAATGAGAAAACCCAATAAGTTACCTGGTATATCTTTTCTGCCAAATTGGGCTACCTATTAACTTTCAGTAATTTTGTTTCTTTCTATACCATTGGTTCGCTATATAACCTGATAGCAAAATAAGGCCGTTAGAAGTTTACATGAAAGACCACCAAAATTAGCTCTACTATTGAATGTTGATAAGAATATACCTTTACATGAAATTTGATATTTACATTGGTACAAATTTTCTGCTTCCTTTTGCTATCTTATGAATGAACCTTTGCTTCTTTTTTTTGTCTTCATTGGCATCTATTAATCAAAACTTGTTCCCTTTTTTCAATAGAAATCAACTACATCAATCAACATTCCCCAAATTGTTCAGTGTTGATCAGCAGCATGATCAATTATATCTTTTATAACGTGGATCTGTAAGTCTTTTACGGTTATAACGGGCCACAATCTTTGTTGTTGTTTCAGGAGCTGTTATATCCGAAGAATATTCGTTGGAGTATGGGACGGACATAATGGAGATGCACGTTGGAGCTGTACAGGCTGGAGAACGTGTTCTTGTAATAGATGATTTAATCGCAACCGGGGGAACCTTGGTGGCTGCAATGAAGCTTCTTGGTAAATAGTTTCTTTACCTTGGCTATGCTTTATTGTATCTGCTTCTGTTTATATGTTATTGCTTACTCATAACTAGTTTTTCAAAATTTATCGCATCTGTCTTTCTTGCCTCAAGCTCTTCCCCAAATCCCACCTCAGGATGTGGGATATATTGAGCTCATTTTGTTTGAAGTTTATGTTTTTCTTGGTGTGATTAAAGTTGTAACATACTGTTAATATTACTTTACTACTAATGGTTATGTTATTGTTTTCTCTTTTTTTATTTATTACAGAACGAGTTGGAGCAAGTATAGTTGAGTGTGCTTGTGTAATTGAATTGCCTGATCTCAAGGTACAACCTTTCTCTTTTTTAATATAGTGTGAATTACACTGCTGGTCTCTATGGGTTACTCCAAATCTTGGATATCGTCTCTTAAGCGTACTATCTACACCAGGGGTACCTAAGTTTTCCTTTTTATAATACCCATGGTCCCTTGAGTTAACACCGTTAAATTGAGGCATGTGAGGGGCAGATGAGGTTAATATAGTTTTTTTTAACTCTTTTTTTTTTCTCTTAGAAAATAAAGTACAAATCAATATTATGTACATATATATAAGATAATATAGGGTTGGGCACCCATCCCCATCTCCCTTTCTTGAAGAACAATGAACCATCCACAGGGTTTTTATAATAATTAAAAGACCCATATCATGCTTCTATTCTGTTCATCATCTGCTTCCGATTTAGGGGGTTCAATTTGGAGTTGATTTTGAGTTGTTTTGTATCCTATAAAAAAACGATTTCAGTTTCTAGATCCGATTTATAAGTTATTCTTATGTATTCAATCTTTGCATTTTGAGGTTATGAATCTTTGAATGTTCTTCGATTGAGGATGGTGATTTGTTCTTTTTTGTGTTGAGGAAGAAGTTAGGGGAGAAAAAAAGATGGAAGTGTAAAAAGACATAATTGCTCCTCGTATGAGGGGTTAATGAACCTCAAGTTAATAGTGTTAACTCGAGGGACCATCAGTTTATGAAAATGAAACATAGGAATCACCGGTGTAGATGATGCGTTTGAGGGACAATATATCCTTATTTTGGGCAAACCACTCAAACATAGGGGGCTCGTGGCTCATTTTTTCTATGGGAATGAGTATGATAAGGAATGATAATGCTGAAAAAGCAAGTATTCCTCCCAATATACTAGGATCGGGATGATCACCCATTTTTAAGTAATCACCCGTTACAATATATTGAAAAAACACCATTATTCATTATGGGTTGGGTTTTGGTGATAAGTTTGAGGTTAACGTGAGAAGCGTGAAAAATGGTTATCAACCGTTGGATGAGAAATGGATGAACATTAGGATGAGATGCACCGAGATAACATGCACCAGATCAATTCCCTTTTAAGCCGCAATTCATGGGAGGGTATTTGATTAAAAGTGATCAACGGTTTAAAAGTACTTCTCACACTTCTTACCAAAAATGGCACTTCTGACATGGTCCCGTGATTATTCATTCATTATATAGTTGTGTTTGGTTGATTCGTTTTAATGTATGTTGTGACTGCAAAAGGAGACTTGATCTCACCCTAATTTCAGGGGCGGGAGCGGTTAGGAGACAAACCACTATATGTTCTCGTAAGCTCAACTTGATCTTGCAATAATTGTATCGAAAAGCTAGTTTTAATTCATATTGGACCCTATAGTTTTGGGGGACGAAATTAAAGGCTCGAGAACGATACCACTCCCTTGTTGGAGTGTTGGAGCTAAGTTGCAACTTACAATAGGGATTTCGTTAGGGCAAGCATGTCGCCTTTGATTGGTAAACTGAGTTTCTACGTTCTTTAGGTCGTAAGTTCATGTCTCTTCGAGACGTGGGTAAGTAAGTCTGTCTAATGGTGGGTTGTGAGTTCAATTTCGTAGTTTATGATCTCTGTTGAAATGATTGTTGATATTAAATTTAAACCGTTTAAAATGTATTACTGATTGTCTAAGATTCTTATGGATTATGATTGATTTGATGGTCGTTAATTATTTTTTGTTGGTATTTGAATGTCATGTTATTTTAGTAAAACCTGGGAAAATTTTGAAGCCAAATGGATTTTTATCTACAGGTTTAATAATTTATGATCATGTTTAACTTGGGGCTATTTAGGATTTGTCACGTTAATATGTTTATTTTTAGAGTAAACTACGATTTTTGTCCCTATGGTTTGATGTTTATAATGATTTTCGTCCATGTTCTTAAGAAATTGTTTTTTTTTTCATCCCTAAGACCAACTCTGTTAAAAAAGGTACATTAACTCAGGGACTTTCTGGTCATTTCATCCTTTATTCATTTTTTTATTATTTTTAATTGAAAAACATTTATTATGTAAACCCACTAGGGATAAGCAGGAATAGCCGAATAGGTTGTATCTGAAATTGAAGGAATCGTTGTGAAGCAGGCGATTGAAATAGGAGGAAGGAGAGGATAAAATGAGAAAAATATCTGGTTAAGAGGCTATATTCTCTTTTTATAATAAGTGGTTAGTAAAGATTTTAGGGTAAGAGGCTATTTTTTAATAAGTGTTAATAAGAGGTAGGTAAACCGCTCCTAAATCATTTATTAAAATGAAAAAAAGAACTAAGGCTAACCTAACCTACCCCTATCACTCCCCCTCACCCATGTGTTCACCACCGTCGAGAACTATACTATGAGCCTCATCTCGTTGCGTCATCATCCCTTGTGCCATCATCTCATTGAGGCGTTGCAGGTTTGGGAATCAGAGGCGTGTAGAAGGTATTGCGATCTGTGGTGTAGAGTGGAAGGAAAAGTAGCGACGTGGATGGTGGGGAGGAGCGAGGCTTTGTCTGGTAGATGGTGATCACCAGAAGGGGAACTCACCGGAGATGGTAATAAAGTCGGTATGGAGTGTATATATACACGTTCACACACACACACACACACATATATATATATATATATATAGTGAAATAATGTAAAATATACATAATATATTGCTATTAATTTCTTGATGGAAATCAAATGAAATAGCAAAAAGACCATTTCACCTAGTGATTAGGGCCGAAAATCATTATAAACATTAAACCACATGGTTGCAATTTGCAAACAGTAGTTTACTCTTATTTTTAATAGGTTGAGTTTTTATGCTTATTGTTGCCTATATGAAAGAACTATGCTTAACGTTGTCATCATTTAAGAAATATGCTTCTTAGTTGTGTTTGTCTTGAAATACCCTTTCAACGTTTCAATAATGAAATACTATTTTAGAACTAGCTTGTTCTTAGAACCCCATCCCCACATTGTGAATTCTTGAAAATGGCCCCCCTCTTCGACTTCTCCACCGGCTCCAAACTTATCACCACCAATGACGAATCCGTCCCATCCTACTCGTTATCTATGATTAGCCGGTTAAACTCTTTTTCTCAAAAGAAATTCTGAATGTTTTGGTGACCTTTTCTAATACTTAAAAATAGTTATAACGGGAAAAAAACTAGTAAATGAACTTAAATTGGTAAATTAGTGAGGGTGGATACATCACTGCATATCTCGTTTGTACACATCTTCTCTTTGTTTTCGGGGCCTCTAGTGAGTTACAGACATAGTTCGAAAAGGTCAAATCTTTGATCATTCCATCATCTATGATTGAGTTGCGAAAACTTCTGGATAGGTATCCTACATCTGAATCGAATTCTTTCTGGTTAAAGAATATCTTTCTAGTTGTTCTGAAACAATTAGGAGATTCTCTGCTATTGGGGCTAAACACGAAGAATTGCATGAGAAGAAAAGTTAAGGTGAAAAAACAAAAAGATAAAAACGGATCTAAACCATTGATCACTTTAAACTTTTAATCTTTTCTTACTATTCTCATCTAATTTCCATTCTTACCGGAACTCAACCTTACATCACAATACGTCCTAGTTGAAGTATAGAAAACTATCTTTTTTTTTTAAATTATCAAATGACATTTTGATATAGTAAAGAATCAACCTACACTTTTTATGTTCATCCTCCATTACATGATTCCATTTTCTCCCTCCTTTTAAACACACATGTTATACCAAATTTTGATAGCACAACTTTAACATTTCATTATTGAGTTTGGAGAGAAGAAAACGAGAAAAAGAGAAGAGGACGCAGAAAAACCAAGTATAAAATTCTTTTTCTAGCTTATTTTTAAGTTGGAAAGAAAAGAACTAGAAAGTCGTTTTAATATGTTTTCAAGTTGAAATAAATGAAAAGAAGGCTGATATGATTATATCATTCATTACCTTATAAGAGATGTATATAAAATAGATTAGAGAAAGGTTCAAACGAGGAGCGGTATTGGGGGATATGACGGAATAACCCATCTGTCCAGAGTCACGTATTTCTTCTTTATTCAACAAGACAATATGTTCTTATCCACAAGAGTTGTGTCGTATTGGTTAAGGTATTGGGGGATATGACGGAATAACCCATCTGTCCAGAGTTCGAATCCAGGCGTACACAACTTGTGGCCACTGAGGTTTAATCTTAGGGTTGATGTCTTACAGTCATAATTTGTCAAGGGATTAGTCTAGGCATAGCCTAGAACACATTTAAAAAAAAAAGACAATATGTTCTTATTACTTGAAACGGTTTGTAAACTTCACATGCCAATTGATCAATTTTTAAAATTTTTGTTTGGTTATATATATATATATATATATATATATATATATATATATATATATATATAGGGTCCCCTTCTTTTGTTAACCTTCTAATTAGTGTTAACCTTGTTAACTTTTTTGGACCAATAGGAATCAAGATAGGTTACTGGTTTGGTAGGGGTAGTTTAGGAATTTCAGAATTTAATTATTTATGGGTTATTTACTTTCCTAATTTCATGCACAAGATATTTTTGGTAGTTATTAATGATAATCTTAATCTTCTAAAACCATTTTCATTTTTTGGTAATTATTAATGATAATCTTAATCATCTAAAACCCATTTTCAAACATAATCTTTATCTTCACGTTCCAGAGATTCACGTTTTTTTTGCATAGATGCACGATTTCAAACTACATATATGCACATCATATAATTGCATATATGCACATCAGTTGAATATATGAAGATAAAAAGTGCACATATGCACAACTATAAATCTGTGTAAAGCTGCATATATGCACAAACATAATTCTATGTAAAATTGCATATATACACAACCATAACTATGTGTAAACCATAATATGTGTAAAATTGCATACATGCACAACCATAAAATATGTGTAAACCATAAATATATGTAAAATTGCATACATGCACAACCATAAATATGTGTAAACAAAATAGCGTGTATCCATAAGAATAATCAAACTAACATGACAAATAATCATATGCACAGTGTATGTGCATATATGCACATCAGTTGCATATATGAAGATCAAAAAAGTGCATATATGCACATCATAGAATTGCATATATCCACTTCTTAGAATTGCATATATGCACTTCAAGAACCATCTAACGGCTCAACCTAATTACTCTCATCCTTCATCCCTTCTTCCTCCTCCTCCAACCGCACTCTCGATTATTATCCAAAACCTCCGAATCTATTTTATGAACATGAGCAGATTTCTGCTTCTCGACACCAAGCTTGTATATACCTTCATCAACTATGGATTTTCGTATTACTTTGTAAATTTTGACGCACTCTTTACCATAACCAGATGAAATCATGCACTCTGCTATCGCTTTCAGATCCTTCATAACTCCTTCTGCAACATCTTCAACCTCACCGATCAATTCCCCTGTAGCTCGTATCTCGTCATCAGATTCATCCGCAAAATCAGATAAACTGGATCGCGTGGAAGTCCTGGACGATCGAGTGGAAACAGATTCAGGATCCAAGTGCGCTCGATTCAAGGACAGAATCTGGTAAAACTCTTTCTCCAACCGCTTCTTTGGCATAAGTGGAGGTCTCTGGATCCCATTTGACGATGAGTGGCTCCACAACCTCGAGCGTCTAAACCATGACGGAATCGGACAAACTCCGGGACGGTGCTGGTAAGATGAAACGTGAAGGGGAAGGATAATGAGCGATGAAAGAAGATGAAGATCGTTTGGGAGAGAAACCAAATTTCTTCATGATCGATTAATTGATTTGTTGAAGAAGATGAAGGAACGTGAGATTCTGATTCAGATTGAAATTGAGATCGATTAAAGGGATTGTGTTTGGTATTTTGAATAGAGATTGGAGAGAGAATATCAGGTCCTTAAATGTAGCCCATATTTGTTAATAGTTTCCTTATCTGATATTTACACAGGTTTGTTAATTGACAATAATACCCCTGTGCATATATGCTTCATATGAACTCAACCGTTTTTTTATTTAATTATGAATTTAAAATGCTTTTAATCTTAGCCATTGATTTTGATGATTAATGGCCCAGATTAGTTAACAAGGTTAACACTAATTGAGTGGTTAACAAAAGAAGGGCCCTCTATATATATATATATATGTGTATATATATATATGACATTTATTCTATATTTTAGTGTTGCACTGGTTGAGTTGGAATTATTTATTTAATTGGTCGGGTTCAATACTTCATAAAGATTGATCATCATTCAGACCATCAAACGGGACTAATTAATATGCACAATATGTATGGTTAAGTATTAGCGAATTGTCATAGCTTATTAATCATCTGAATTTGATGTTTTAATAAGTTACACATCCTTTACAATACTTATTTATTAGAGTAAATTACATAAATGGTCCCTGTGGTATGGTCATATTTTGGATATGGTCCATAATTCGCATTAATTACACTGGACGTCCCTGTGGTTCGACTAACCGCACACAGAGGGTCCCTACCTCTAACGCCGTCTAACCTGGCACCGTTAATGTCCCCACTCGCCTAAAATCAGAGGGATAAAATCGTCATTCCACCTTTTCTCTCATTTAAATCACTTAAGCACTCCATTCTTCATATTTCACTTCTCTCTCTGCTAATTCTTCTCAACGGTCCTATTTCACTTATCTTTCACTCCACTTATGAAGAGATGCAGTTGTGGATCAGATGCAATAGTGAGAACTTCGTGGACCTCATCAAACCCCGGAAGACGTTTTTATCGTTGTTCAAGAAAGGTATTTCATTTTCTTCATCTTTGTCAAACAGGGATTGGATTTGCCCTAATTTCTCCATCTTCAACTTCCATGATAAATAGGCAAGAAGCTGTGGTTTCATTGATTGGTATGACCCAGTTTTGTGTGATCGATCAAAGATGATTATTCCAGGGTTGTTAAAGTCGAAGAACAAGGTGGAACAAGAAAATTGCAGGCTGAAGTTGCTGTTGTGTTTAACATGGTTTGCAATTGGAGTGTTTTTGTATTTTGGTTGACTTAATTTGTAGTAATAGGCCAACTATTGGTTATTTTTTGTTGTTTTGGTTAGGCTAACTATTACTTAATGAGTGTTTTTGTTGTTTAATGTAATCTCAGATTGGTTATTGTAATCTCAAAGTGGTTTAATGTAATATTTTTGATTTGTTTAATCTCAGATTGGTTATTGTAAGATCAAGTGGTTTAATGTACTATTTCCGTTTGCTTAATGTAATAAGTTTGTTTTGTGTAAACATAGATTGTTGAATGTATAAACCAACAATTTGCATAACCCAACAGTTTGCATAACCAACAATTTGCATAAACCAACACTTTGCATTACCAACAATTTGCATAAGCAACAATTTGCATAACCAAAAGTTTCCATAAGCAACAATTTGCATAACCAACAATTTGCATAATTTGCATAATTTGCATAATTTGCATAAACCAATATTTTGCATACAAAAAATAACACCCAAACAGGTGATCCCATAAACTATTGTTTGATTAAACTAACATTAACATCCAAAATCAACCATCATTAAACAAGATCTATTGTTTGCATCACTAATATCCAAAAGCTACTGCTAATCATTAAATTACATAAGAACCACATCATGGAGCTTGTCCCTTGCATGTCCTAGAGTTATGACCTTCTTTCCTGCATTTCAGACATGTTACTGTCTTTCCAACTCTTTTCAGCTTCCTTCCTGAGTCAATCACCTCTCCAACAACCTTCTTCCTCTTCTTCTTTGGCCTACCAACTTGAGTGTGATGGGTGGGTGGAATCAAACTGGTTGAGCAAGTAGACTTCACCCACAACTTCCTTCCATTAATTGGTTCCAACTTGTAACTATACATATGTTTCCATGTATCCAACCAATAAGTTTGATGCACCCAGTTCTCAAGAATTTAAGCATGTTCTCCATTTCTATGCATATTCCATATACATGCAACAACATGTTTGCATGGAATTCCAGTGATCTCCCATTTCCTGCAAGAACACCATTTTCCCCTTACATCTACAATGCATTGGTCCATCCATGGACCACTAACTTGGTACCTGCATTCACCATTCCATGTGACATGGTAATCCACAGTATCCTTCTTGATCTGATCAAATACTTTTGTCACATTTGGAGTGAGGGGACCTTGTGCTTTGTCAATTAGGGTCTGCACATTTGCTATTCTCTTCATGAAGTATTGCCTTATATACTCCAAACAGGTGATAATGGGTTTGTCCCTTCCTTCCACTAATTGTTTGTTGAATATCTCACATATGTTGTTCAACAACACATCTGTATGACTTCTTCCTGTAATTTATAATCCAATTGTAAGTAACATGTGTTAATTAAGCAACATATCTTAAAAACCAACTTAAATAAGCCTAAGTACCTGTAAAATGAGACTTGGCCCAATGATGAGGGGGTATCAACTTCAACCAATTAAATGTCTGTTCATTCACCATCTTCAGATGCTTCATCTCATAATCAAACTCCTGGACAGTGGTTGCTGAGGCACACTTCCACAACAAATCCTTGTATAGTTTACCTATCCAAGTCTTCTTCATATTTTCATGGATGTACCTTAGGCAAAACCTGTGTTCTGCACAAGGGAATACCTGTTCAATTGCAGGTACTATTCCCTACAAGTCACACAAACATATATATTTAAGAGTAAAACAAATATACTAATATAATAACTAAGAGATGTATAGAATAGAAAAGTACATTTTGTCTGTCAGTAATGAATGTGAAATTGGAATTTCTTGTCAGATCTAGATCATCTCCTAAGCAACTTAAAAACCAGGTCCATGAAGCTGTGTTTTCTGCCTCAACAATGGCATATGCAAGGGGGTATGTGCCATTGTTGGAATCAATTCCAACAGCTGTGAAAGCGATACTACCTGGGTTCGAACCCCACGGTAAGCATGAGGCGATATCCAGACTTTGGGCCGGGTTCTTTGGGGCCGGGTCCGGGGCCGGCTGGGTGGTCTATAGGGCCCTTATACTTGGCCGGTCGGTTCGATCCATAGGGTCGGCCGGGTCGACGGGGATTAGTCGGGTGGCACCCTTAAGTGGGAGCCCAGATACCCAGGGAGCGTGTGTGTGTTAAACTGCCGTTCAAAAAAAAAATCCAACAACTGTGAGAATCTGTCCAGGAAAAAGGACCTTTCATGAAGGCTCCATCCAACCCTAAAAAATCTCTCATGCCAGCCTTGAAACCCCTCTTCAAAGCCCCAAGACACACATACACCCTCTTGAATCTTCTTGTTTCAATTGATGGGTTAGGGTCCACCTCAACCTCTAACTTCACAGTTGTGTCAACATTTGTTCTCTGAACTTCAAGAAGGTAGTCCTTCAAACTCTTGTACTGCTCAGCATAGTTGTAACGTCCCCACTTTTCCATACATAGTTCAAATAGCATACATAGCATAACGTCGTTAAAACAAATGTTACATTGGATAACAAACACGGTCCACTAGTCTTTTACAAACATTTAGTACATCATTACAAACGTTTACATAGTAGATTACATTATTACTAACAACAGGCTATCTACTAAACACATCATAGTCTTCCACTACATAGTCCTCCAAAAGCTATTGGCAATTAACCTTCTTACTTGCTCTTACTCGATCAGCGACCTGGAATACATATTTTTAAAACAGAAATGAGGGTTAGACCTAATGGTCTAGTGAGGAAATCCCTGTCAGTTTAGTAAACCTTTGTATCAAAACCATTTATATAAACTTTTCATATACATCCATACATTACACATATATCAATACCATTCAAGACTCGTACAACTCATCCCACCTTATTCCCCCACAATTGGCCATACTAATTGGTAGCAAGCCAGCTAATAATTATCAACGTTACCGATCCGCACACCGGATCCCGGCTACTCACCGGTCCGCACACCGGAACCCGGCTACCCGTCGGTCCGCACACCGGAACACGACTAACGTACACTTGCGTAGTGTAATGCACATACGCATATAATACCTTACTATATTATAAACACATAATATTCACACCTTAATCATATATCCATTCCACACATATATGTATTCCAGTTTAAAAACATTTTCAAGTATAACTCACCTATTTGCTTAACAACACTCTTTTCAGTCCTTCACAAAGAATTCTGCTTTAACCTTCGAATCACAGTATCTGAAACAAGTATATACAGATATTGCTTTACCATTTTGAACACATAGAGCTTGTTAGGACTAAGAGCTTTAGATATTCTATCTAACTCTTATCCTCAATTGTCTTCCCCAAACCCGAACTTAAGTCAAGTCCACAGTACTTTCAGTCCTTAATCATTCCCTATCCATGAATTAACAAGATACAGGCTACTGGACACTTAAAAGCCTCTAAACTCATCAATTTGACCAAACAGCCAAAGTATCCGGATACCACAAGTTATCCGGACAACACAACTTTTCCGGACAACAAGACTTTTCCGGACAACCTAAACAATCCGGACATCATCCGGACACCAAAGTAATCCGGATACCATCCGGTATCTAATTCTATCCTAAAAACATAGGGAATTAGAACTTACCCGGATGAAGAACTCGTCCGGACACCTTTAGAACATCAACCGGACACCACCCACAAACTACCCGGACACTACCAATAAAACCATCCGGACACATTCATGGTGTCCGGAAACCTCTGTCGGTTTTGACTACTTTTTACCCAGATTCACCAGAAATTATTAACATATATGATTTTGACCATTCTACTCCGACAGGAACCATTGAATATCAATTGCAAACATAAATTATAAAGCCACATACCTTAATTTCACTTCCAAGTACCCAAATGATGCTTCAACCTAGCTTTCCCTTCTTTTCTCCTTCTTGCTCTCAAAACACACATATACACACTAAATTTCTGGATATTATCTGCTGAGTGAAATATCTGAATTACAAAAGGGATAATATCTATTCCTATTTACCATTTAGACCTTAAGCTATTCATTAATGACCAAACCACCACTAAACTTAATATTTAACCCAAACTCACCCTAAACATCAATTATATAGTTAAATAGTTTTAACGGAACTAACTTTTAACTAACGAACTTACCCGGGGTATTACATAATCTCCCCCTTAAAAGAATTCCGTCCCGGAATTCGATTTAGGCAAAAAGGTGCGGGTATTTAGTTCTCATCTCTGACTCCGATTCCCAAGTAGCATCCTGACCCTTATGATGTCTCCACTGAACTTTCACTTGTCTGATTACTTTGTTCCGCAACACTTTAACTTTGTGGTCCACAATGGATTCTGGTTCTTCTACATAATTCAACTTTTGATCAATCTGTATTTCGGGTAGAGACACTGCCTGATCTGGGGTAACCAAACACTTTCGGAAATTGGATACGTGGAATGCATTGTGGATTCTGTTTAACTCTGGCGGAAGATCTAACCTGTAGGCTACTTCACCAATCCTTTCTGTGATCGCAAATGGTCCAATGTACCTCGGGCTTAGTTTACCTTGTTTCCCAAATCGGATGACTCCTTTCCAAGGTGAGACTTTTAACATCACGAAATCTCCAACTTGGAATTCTAACGGTTTTCGGCGTCGGTCAGCGTAACTTTTCTGTCTGTCTTGAGCTACTTTCAAACGTTCCCGAATCTGAGAAATCTTATCCGCGGTCAACTGAACTATCTCTGGCCCTGCTAACTGTTTCTCTCCCACTTCGTTCCAAAACAGAGGCGTTCGACATTTTCTACCATACAAAACTTCAAACGGTGCCGCTTGTATGCTGGAATGGTAACTGTTGTTGTAGGCAAATTCTATCAGTGGTAAGTGTTTATCCCAAGATCCCCCAAAGTCAATAATGCAAGCCCGGAGCATGTCTTCTAAAGTCTGAATCGTCCGTTCACTCTGACCGTCAGTTTGAGGATGATACGCTGTACTTAACTTTATCTGTGTACCCATTTCTTTTTGAAAGCTCCTCCAAAATCTTGAAGTAAAACGACTATCACGATCAGAAATAATCGAGATTGGAACCCCATGTCGAGTTACTATTTCGTTGATGTACAACTTGGCTAATCGTTCCAACGAATCAATTTCTTTTATTGGTAAGAAGTGAGCAGACTTCGTCAATCTGTCAACGATTACCCAAATGGCATCAAATCCCTTCGGAGTCCTTGGTAACTTCGTGATGAAATCTGTAGTAATTTGATCCCATTTCCACATCGGTATTTCTAAACGCTGTAATTGCCCAAACGGCTTCTGATGTTCAATCTTTACCTTCTTACAAGTAGTACAACCTTCCACATACTGAGCAATACTCCTTTTTATTCCCGACCACCAATAAAATTGTTTCAGATCTTTGTACATCTTGTTCGTACCTGGATGAATAGAGAATCGAGATTGATGAGCTTCTTGTAGTACTCGATCACGAAACCCACCCAAACGAGGCACCCAAATTCTGTTCCCCAGACACAATAACCCACGATCATCTTTCACAAGCAATGCTGATACACCCACTAACCGTTCTGATTTCAATTGTTCTTCTTGATAAGCTTCTATTTGACACTTCAGCAGTTCGTCAAAGATGTTAGGCAAGAGTTCGGCCCTTAGTGAAATAACTTTTATTGTTCCACTCCTTTCTTGACGACTTAGTGCATCAGCTACCACATTCGCCTTTCCCGGGTGATACAGGATTTCACAGTCGTAATCATTCACCAATTCTAGCCATCTTCTTTGCCTCATATTTAGTTCCTTCTGATCGAAAAGATGTTGGAGACTCTTATGATCAGTATAGATTTGACATTTAGAGCCATAAAGGTAATGTCTCCAAATATTCAACGCGAATACAACTGCTGCAAGCTCCATGTCGTGCGTAGGATACTGTCTCTCATGATCTTTTAATTGACGAGAAGCATAAGCAATAACCTTTCAATGCTGCATTAATACACAACCCAATCCCAATTTAGAAGCATCACTATAGACAACAAAATCATCGGAACCTTCAGGTAGTGCTAGTATTGGCGCGCTATAGAGTTTCTCTTTTAATATTCTGAATGCTTCATCCTGTTATGCTCTCCATTCAAACTTTAGATTCTTTCGAGTCAGCTTAGTCAATGGCGTCGCGATTCGAGAGAAGTCTTTTATAAATTTCCGATAGTAGCCAGCTAGACCCAGAAAACTACGTACTTCGGTTGGCGTCTTTGGCGGTTCCCATCTTTCAATCGCTTCCACTTTCTTCGGATCTACTTGAATGCCTTTTTCTGAAACGACATGCCCCAGAAACTGAACTTCCCGTAGCCAGAATTCACATTTAGAGAACTTAGCGTATAACTGTTCCTTTTTCAACAATTCCAGAATTAAACGAAGATGTTGGGCGTGCTCTTCCTTGGATCGAGAATAGATAAGTATATCATCGATAAATACAATTACAAATTTATCGAGATACGGCTTACATACCCGATTCATTAAATCCATAAAAACAGCTGGAGCGTTCGTCAATCCGAATGGCATCACCAAGAATTCGTAGTGACCGTACCTTGTACGAAAAGCAGTCTTTAGAACGTCTTCTTCTTTAACCTTCAACTGATGGTAGCCAGATCTGAGATCAATCTTGGAGAAATAACAAGCTCCAACTAATTGATCGAAGAGGTCATCAATTCTGGGAAGTGGATACTTATTCTTGATCGTGCGCTTATTCAACTCCCGGTAGTCAATACACATTCTCATTGAACCGTCCTTCTTTTTCACAAACAAAACTGACGCTCCCCACGACGAAGAACTAGGTCTGATGAAGCCTTTGTCGGATAGGTCTTGTAGTTGTGTCATCATCTCTTTCATCTCTGGAGGTGCCAGACGATACGGTGCACGGGCAATAGGAGCGGCTCCAGGAATCAGATCTATTCCAAACTCTACTTGTCTAATGGGCGGAAGACTATTCAAGTCTTCAGGGAATACTTCAGGAAATTCACTAACAATAGGAATATCTTCCAACTTAATCTTTTCAGGCCTACTATCTATCACATAGGCTAAGTAACTCGAGCAACCCTTGCTGACACATTTACGGGCTTTTATCATAGATATTAGGCAAGACTGATGATTCTTACGATCACCATAAATCACTACTGACCTCTTATCAGGTAAAACGACATTGATTATTTTCTTATCACAAACTATGTTAGCCTGATTCTCAGCTAACCAATCCATCCCTACTACCACATCAAACTCGATCAAGGCTATAGGATATAGTTGTATCGGTACTCCACACCCCTCTATATTTATCACACAGCAATCAAAAATTTCTTTAATTGACACTTGGTTATCATTTGCAGTGTCTACCAGTAAGCCATGTTCTAACATTTTAGGCTCTAAATGCATGTGAGCAGCAAATGAAGGATACACAAAAGATCGGTTTGCACCGGAGTCAAACAACACTTTAGTACGTGTTGAGTTTATGAAAAATGTACCTGTAACCACATCCGGAGTTTCCTCCGCCTCTTTAGCTATCATTTGAAATGTACGACCCCTTGTTCTCGGCGGTTCTATTCTTGGAACTACTGGTCTAGCAATTGCTGGTTTCCCTGATGTACCCCCCTGTTGTATTCTACCTCGCGGACAATCTGACTGAAGGTGATCGGGAGAATTACACAAGAAACAAAACCGCGTTAATCGATAATCTTTAATAACATGCCCGGTCTTCCCACACCTATAACAAACCCGCGATTCAATCTGACAGTTTCCTTGATGGATACGGTGGCACTTCGGACAAGGTCTTTCCATAGGTCGGAAAGGTGGACGATTATCGAATCTCTGAAATCTAGACTTCTTCGGATCATGCGGTGGTCCTTCCCATTTTCTCTTTCCCATACTTTTATCACCAGCATCCCTCTTATTATCCCGCTCTACATTTTCCGCGGCATTTACTGCTGCTGAATAGGTATCAGGTCTCGTTGCAGTCACTAATTTTCGAATTTCCGAATTCAATCCAAATATGAACCTTTCCATCTTCATTTTCTCCGTGGCAACATAATATTCTCCAAAACGCGACTTCTCTAGGAAACGGGCAGTATAGTCTGTAACTGATAAATTCTCTTGTTGTAGGATCAGGAATTCCTCCTCCAATTGTCTGACTGCTGCTTGAGGACAAAACTGTTCTTTGAATGCCCTTGAGAATTCACCCCAAGTAAAGGTTGAGTATACATCAGATCCCTTGGAGTCAATAAGGGCCTCCCACCAATATAAAGCATATGCCTTCAACATTGCAGTTCCGTATAACACCGTATCCTCTTCCGCACATTTGCTGGTTTTAAATACAACTTCAATTTCCTTCAGCCAACGCATCGCCTTCACTGGATCTCTATTCCCTCCATAAGTTGGTGGTTTACAACTTAAAAACATCTTATAGTCACATTTTCTGGGTACTGATACTACAGGAGGTGTGATAGGCACCTCGTCTTCCAAGTTAGGATCTGGTCTTTCCGTTTCAGTATTATGCGTCTGGTTAAACATGGCTTGAATATTGGCTTGTAATCTTCCCATCTCAGTAGCCAAATCGTCTCTTGTAACAAACTCTATGCCTCACCCCTGTACTCTGCCTCCAGTCCTGCCCCTGCCTCTTTCTCCCCCTCTTCCCCTTCCTCCAGCTGTTGGATTGGTTCTATTCGGATTTCCTCCCCCTTCCCGATTCGTTTGTCTCGTACCACTTGCCATTCTGTTGATTCAAACAAGGTTAATATACACATAAACACGTACCCCATATAATAAGGTATTCCAGTCCAAACATGTACCTGTAAGATCACAATTACACTGGCCAGGTGTAACTCTGAAATTACCTTACATGATGTTCCTTCTACCTATTTATATTTAACATCCCCAGGTTCTACAATAATAGGGACATCCTACTTCACATGCAGTTTAAGTCTAGGTACATGTACTAATACATAAATCCCTTAAACTAGGGCTCTGATACCATCTGTAACGTCCCCTATTTTCCATACATAGTTCAAATAGCATACATAGCATAACGTCGTTAAAACAAAAGTTACATTGGATAACAAACACGGTCCACTAGTCTTTTACAAACATTTAGTACATCATTACAAACGTTTACATAGTAGATTACATTATTACTAACAACAGGCTATCTACTAAACACATCATAGTCTTCCACTACATAGTCCTCCAAAAGCTATTGGCAATTAACCTTCTTACTTGCTCTTACTCGATCAACGACCTGTAATACATATTTTTAAAACAGAAATGAGGGTTAGACCTAATGGTTTAGTGAGGAAATCCCTGTCAGTTTACTAAACCTTTGTATCAAAACCATTTATATAAACTTTTCATATACATCCATACATTACACATATATCAATACCATTTAAGACTCGTACAACTCATCCCACCTTATTCCCCCACAACTGGCCATACTAATTGGTAGCAAGCCAACTAATAATTATCAACGTTACCGGTCCGCACACCGGAACCCGGCTACCCGTCGGTCCGCACACCGGAACCCGACTAATGTACACTTGCGTAGTGTAATGCACATACGCATATAATACCTTACTATATTATAAACACATAATATTCACACCTTAATCATATATCCATTCCACACATATATGTATTCCAGTTTAAAAACATTTTCAAGTATAACTCACATGTTTGCTTAACAACACTCTTTTCAGTCCTTCACAAAGAATTCTGCTTTGACCTTCGAATCACAGTATCTGAAACAAGTATATAAAGATATTGCTTTACCATTTTGAACACATAGAGCTTGTTAGGACTAAGAGCTTTAGATATTCTATCTAACTCTTATCCTCAATTGTCTTTCCCAAACCCGAACTTAAGTCAAGTCCATAGTACTTTCAGTCCTTAATCATTCCCTATCCATGAATTAACAAGATACAGGCTACTGGACACTTAAAAGCCTCTAAACTCATCAATTTGACCAAACAGCCAAAGTATCCGGATACCACAAGTTATCCGGACAACACAACTTTTCCGGACAACCTAAACAATCCGGACGTCATCCGGACACCAAAGTAATCCGGATACCATCCGATATCTAATTCTATCCGAAAAACATTGGGAATTAGAACTTACCCGGATGAAGAACTCGTCCGGACACCTTTAGAACATCAACCGGACACCACCCACAAACTACCCGGACACTACCAATAAAACCATCCGGACACATTCATGGTGTTCGGAAACCTCTGTCGGTTTTGACTACTTTTTACCCAGATTCACCAGAAATTATTAACAGATATGATTTTGACCATTCTACTCCGACAGGAACCATTGAATATCAATTGCAAACATAAATTATAAAGCCACATACCTTAATTTCACTTCCAAGTACCCAAATGATGCTTCAACCTAGCTTTCCCTTCTTTTCTCCTTCTTGCTCTCAAAACACACATATACACACTAAATTTCTGGATATTATCTGCTGAGTGAAATATCTGAATTACAAAAGGGATAATATCTATTCCTATTTACCATTTAGACCTTAAGCTATTCATTAATGACCAAACCACCACTAAACTTAATATTTAACCCAAACTTACCCTAAACATCAATTATATAGTTAAATAGTTTTAACGGAACTAACTTTTAACTAACGAACTTACCCGGGGTATTACAATAGTCTCCACGAAGTTTATTCAAAGCCAATTCCTTTGCTCTATGTGATTTCATCCTTGAACAGTTTTGCTCATACTTTTTCTGCATATCCATTTGAACAACTTTGACAGGGATATCTGGATTGTGAATTAGGGTATCAACTAGATTTTGGGATAGGAAAGAAGCTGTAAGCCCTAACATATCTTGTTTGGATACATTTATGGGTCTCCACATATGTTTTGACTATCCAATTGGAATCATTTTTACCTTTGGAAACCAGTAGGACCCAAGGACATGAGGGCCCACTGATTGATTCTTTTTTTCCTAAGCTTGGCCCACATTGACTTTCTTTATTCAAATCTAGCAGGGTACCTTTACACACAACCCTTAGCCTCACTGAATCATTCTTAATTACATGAATCTACCTTCTAGTTAATATTACATGCATATCAATCATTTTTTTAATGCCATCTTTGGTACCAAATACCTTACCAAAACAAAAACTGGGAACCCCTTCTGTTTGTTCACTTTCAGCCCTTTCCATCCTAATTTGTTTCAACTTTCTTTTCCTTTCCATCTCCAAATCTGACTCATCTGTGTTGCTTTCAAAATTATCATGATCAAATGCATCAACAACAATGTTGTTTCCTTCTCCAGCCACTTGTTCCTCCCTCCTACCAATCCACTTTGCTTCAACATTTGTGTGTATGTCAAAGGCCGTGATGTCTATGTCTACTTTGTCCACTTCATCCACAATGTAATCACTATCATCACTGTCATCACTCTGACTCTCATCACTATGTACATTATTACTCTCCTGATCACTTGCATATGCTCTTTCAGTTCTATTGGTGTCAAATTCATAATCTGGGAAAGGATTAAATTCCTGTGAAAACACTCCTTGGCTTTCAAGTTTATCAAACAAATCATTGAATTGGTCATCATCCAAAACATCATTAGTAGGACCCTTATGTTGATCATCCATTACATTGACATCATTATGATCCAATTCAGTGGCATCTAGGTGGACTTGATCACCCAATTCAGTGGCATTATGTTGGACTTGATCACCTAATTCAGTGGCACTTTGTTGGACTTGATCACCTATCTCATTGGCATTTTGTTGGACTTGATCACTATTGTCATGCCATTCAAGCATTAGTCTATTCTTGCAAGAGCTAGCAACTCCTCCATGTACCTTTTTCATAAGTCTACTTAACTCAGGTGAAGGGTTTTCTTCAATCTCTTCTATGAAAACATTAGTACCCCTAGGACTAGTCAAATAAGTACCCACCTTACTTTTCCATTGTTCAGTGTATATTTCAAACACTCTGCATCCAGGAACATATTTCAACGTGTTTATCACATCCTTATCATTTCCTAAGGTTTTTAGACCAAAGTCCAAGTCCGAACCAGGGATTCTAAAGTGATAATAAGTAGGGATTGGTTGTCTATAGCCAATTTCCATCATCATGGCATCCAACTCATGTACAGAGAACACATCTGTGTCTACTAAATCAACATAACTTAACTTACCTTCATCATAACTCCTACCAGGTTTCTTAGTGAAAAACCCTCCATGATGAATCTTGAAGCTAACCAACATAGGGTACAACTCTGTGGAAAAAAAAAACGATTTTATCATTACCATATCCAACTAACCATCACATGACACTAAAAAGGAGGGAAAATAAACTGTTAGCTGCATTACATACCATATACGTCAATGTACTCGCTGGTTGATGGGGTGCTTCGAACTTGCCACAATGTACCCCCCATTTTGCACGAAGAACAAGAATCGTGCTTGGATTTTCACAGAGTATCTCTTGAAGAAAAGGGTTTTCACAGATGGATGGATGATGGTGGTTTTTTGATAAGGATTAAGCAAAGAAATGAAAGGTCTTCCCTTAATTACTCTGGTTATACGTAAATGAGAGGACAAAGTGGGATGGACGATTTTACCCCTCTAATTTTAGGCGCGTAAATGGATTAACGGTGCCAGGTTAGACGGCGTTAGAGGGAGGGACCCTCTACATGCGGTTAGTTGAACCACAGGGACGTCAGTGTTATTTCATACCCTCTCTATAGTAAAAGATGAAATAACACTTGAAATAATAAATTAAATTTTAATTTTTAACCAATCTTTTAATTTTAGTTTTACTCCTTATGCTTTACTGATTTATTATTTCTAATTCTTTTGTATTTCTCTATTACTTCTCTTACTTTTGTATATTTTATTTTATATCATAATATACTAATTAATTAATAATATATTAATTAAATTTCATTTATCTAATACTACAAATTTAAATATATATTTAGCGTTAAAACAAATGAAAAATAATATTTATATAATTATTATTTTATTAGTTGAATTAATTTTTAAAAAAATTAACTAATCATTATGTTATAAAATAAAAGATGTTATTAGAGATAAAATAGTATTTACGGTGTTATCAACATTTAAATCTATATATTCATGAGTATAATTAAGAGGGGTGTGCTATTTGCACCAAAAAAGTCAACATGATTACATGGTTTTCCTAAATTGTTATTTTTTTGATTTAAATATACATACATAGTTTTCATAAACTATAATTTTTTTGATTTAAATATATATACATAGTTTTCATAAACTATTATTTTTTTGATTTAAATATATATACATATATATATATATATTATATTTATATATATTATATATTATTTATTTGTTATATATATATTAGAAATATAGAAATATATATATATATATATATATATTATATAAATATATTAGAAATATAGAAATATATATATATATATATATATATATATATATATATTATTTTAAATTTTATATATAAAAAATATATAAATCCAAAAAAATTCAAGATTGAGCTCATTTTAAACGTATCGAAGAGACGATTATAATGGTGTAACTTGTTAAAATTAAAACGTATTTTTTTAACGTATTATAGTTAATAAATGATTATATGTATTAAATGTAAAATTAAAATTATGAAAGTTAAGGGTATAAAGTATATTTATTAAAAATGTAAATATAAATTAAAAATCTTAATTTGATGGAATCTTGGTCGTACGAAAATCTACAAAATCTCATATTTTGGATATGTCACCAACATTATTGCATACTTTCAAATGCTCCATCATGATACTTCTTCTCTATTTCATACTTGCCATCATTTCAAGATTACTATCTATAAAACAACATTTACCCCATTGGTAAATGCATCTCTTATCGAAACGAGAGGCCCATGTTCCAGACCTCTACTATGCATTATTTATTCCTTAAAAAAAAGATTACTATCTATAAGACACTGTCATCATCAAGGTTGCTATCTATAAGACACTGCCATCATCAACGTCTACAGTCATTGATGGAGGGATGTCTTTATCCACGTGTGATCGTCACAGACAGAGAGTTGGCACTGGTGAAAGCATGCAGTATTGTATTTCCTGATGCTAAAAGATTACTTTGTAGATGGCACATCTACCAAAGTATTTCGAGAAATTGTAAACCAGTAATAACATCAAATCGTGACTGGGGTTCCTTTTACAATGCATGGGTGACATTACTTGAGTCGGTAACGGATGAAACTTACATGTTTAATTTCTCACAACTTGAAGCAGTATTACGAAGCTATCCAGGTACACCTTAATATATTATTATAAATAAAATGTTATATGTAAGTTTAACAATCACTAAAAAAAGTTAAATTGTTCTAATTTTCAGGTGTTCTTGCTTATCTGAATGACACATGGTTGATATATAAAGAAATGTTTGTATCTGTTTGGACTGATAAATTTCTCCACTTTGGAAATCAGACAACTAACAGAGTGGAGAGTCAACATTCCAAGTTGAAAAGTTACTTGGATTCATCGAAATCAAGTCTTGAGACATTTATGAGCAAGATCAATCAAATCATTCAGTCACAAGATACAGAAATTAAAGCAAGTCTTGAAGTGAGCAAAAGTGTCACGAAACATCGTCATCGCATAACACACTTCAGCAAATTGTGTGGTTTCGTTTCACATTATGCATTAAACATAATATTCCAAGAGTATGAGCGAGCTCAATCTGTTGGCTTATTTTATGAAAATTGTAGTTGTCTACTACGTACAAGTTATGGGTTGCCATGTGCGCACGAACAAATGCAATACTTGAACAAAGCTCATCATATCCCAATTGATTCAATTGATGTATTTTGGACGACGCTTGATTTATCACCATGCCAATCTTTACAAGATGATGACGTAGGTTGTGAAGCTGAAGTCCAAATGTTTACTGAGAAATTTAACAAGCAATCGAGATCTGGTAAGTTCAGTTTTCTGAGGAAGATAAAAGAGATAGTCAATGCATCAAACACATGGGTTCGTGAACCTGTTGTTAACAAGACTACTCGTGGACGGCCCTCGATGAAGGATAAGCTTTTCAGAAAAACTCATGTTGATCCCTCATTTGCAGAAAGACCCCTTAGACGTAGTAGTTCGAACGCGTCAACATTTGTTGACTTGGAAAAAATGAGTTACCAGGAACCACCGAGACATAGTTCTTTCATGGGCAAAAACTATAATGTACATCCATACATTAATCAATTTCCAAAGATGTTTCACCCTTACATTACGCATGTACATGATGTGAAAGGTGATGGAAATTGTGGATTCCGAGCAATAGCTGTTTGGCTGGGTCTTCATGAAGATGCATGGCCCACAATTCGGTCTAATTTAATGGAAGAGTTATACACACACAAGGCAGAATACTGGGAAGCTTTTGGAGGTCAATATTGGAAGATTGTTTACAACACTTTAAACTTCTTTCAATCAGATCGAGGTGCACCGGTTGAACACTGGATGACAATGCCTGAAATAGGTGTCTTGATTGCTTCAAAATATAATGTGATATTACACGTTATAAATATGGCAGGCAGTATGACGTACTTGCCGCTTAGGTCCACTCCGCCAGCGTGGTATCAACATGTTGCTTTTACAATTGGGTACGTTAATGGTAACCATTATGTGAAATTAGATATGGCGGAAGGATACCCGTTCCCTCGTATAACTCAACATTTTTCCCACTACCGTTATCAGTGTGCTGCAGGATGGGCTACCCCGTATTCAGATCGAATACAGAAGTATGAGCGACTTTTACGTGTTAATTGTACTACGGATAATGTTATTTTAGAATAATCGAATGTAATATAGATTATTTTATGTTCTATTTATATGTTAAATCGCAATGTTTATGTTTTATTTTTATAATTATATAATTGACACCCCTATATATATAAACAAAAAGAATAATAATATATATATATTTCTATATTTCTAATATATATATATATATATATATAAAACAAATAAATAATATATATTTATTATATAAAACAAATAAATAATATATATATATATAAAACAAATAAATAATATATATTTATTATATAAAACAAATAAATAATATATATATATTATATAAAACAAATAAATAAATAATATATATTATATAAAATAAATAAATAATATATATATTATATATATATATATATATATATTTAAATAAAAAATGATTGGTATGAAAACAATGTAATCCTTTACCAATCATTTTTGTACTTTTTGGTGCAAATAGCCAAATTTTTGGTGCAAATAGCCAAACCCTAATTAAGATCAAAATGTTTTTGTACACGTTTAATTAATATTATTGTCATAGGGTAGTCTACGTAATTGTATCAAGATATCTATAATGTTTCTACTATGGCGTAATTGTGGGTGTTGGATATTGTCATGTTTATACGACTCTTACCTAATGGTCCTGGGAAGTGATGTTACACATGAAGTGTTTGTAAAAAGGGGCGTTGAAAACAAAATAACAAATTTTCACTTTTTATTATTTCTTCTATATTTGGTATAAAAAGAAGAATCACATATTTGTTGTGGAAGCTAGTAAAGTAAGATCTATGATCCTAAACAATCTGATTGTGACAAATTTGCTAAACTAAAAGAAAAGGGGGATAAATTTCTCTGTCAGATCCGAAGAACTAAAGAAGTTCTTCTGAGGATGATGTCGAATTTACTTCAAAAACACACACAAGGTTGTTCTTTTAAAATGGGTAGTAGCATTAAAAGACAAGGGTGACTTTTTGGTAGCGAAAAATCGTATAGTCCACAAAGTGGCCACAATGTTCCCACAATGTGAGGTGCAAGTATAGACCGACACTATGATCGATACAAGTAATAAAGTGGTAAAATATCGAGATCGTGTCCATAGGGATTGCACTTTAAAGTTTCAATAAATTGATTTTAATAAGAGAAGAAGAAAATATTTTCAGCGAGTTTGGTGAATTTTAGCAACGAAATTTAAACAAGTAACTAAAATAGGTATGGGTGTAAGTTTCACTTAGGACAACTGTAGTAACAAAATGGTTAGAAATTTTATGTCACAAAAAAATCTATAAAGATTGATCCCGATCTCTTGGAAGTGAATATTTATAGACCGTACCCATAAAATGCCTATAAAGTCACCATTATTGCTGATTCTTAATCTTGTCGATTTAGCTAAGTTGACTAAAAATGTCAAGTTCTTTTAGTATGAAGATTTATACCCAAATCTCTTTGCGATATAAATCTCGACCAATGTTTGCACCTTACTAAATCATACAAAACCCGTATCTCTACGTGGTTATCAAAGACTTTCTCAAATCTTTGTGCATCACTTAAGCCACATTTTGAATCCGCCCATCCCTGAGTCAAAGAACTAATATTAACACTTCAAGGTGACATGCTTATCCGCGTTGAGTTTAGTACCGACTCAAGTGACCAAGTTTAAGAGTTAACAATAGTGACAACACCCAAGTGTTGTCTACCAGTCTCAAGTTCGAATCACACCCATACCCAAAGAGGTGTTTAACTAATAACAAAAATGTGAACATAATTGTTAGGTCATCAAAGATTTGAAGATGACCTGATCTTCTTACATACTTTGAAAAACATCTTTTATACTTAGAGAAATTTTAGATGGTTCTTTGTAATAGCTTAGTCATACTGTCAAAGTTCGGTGAAGTCAAAGATCAGCCGAAATCAAGAAGAAGTAAATCTACCAATGCGGATTGAAGATGGACTTCTCAACCCAAACTAAGCTGTCTCACCGATTGTCTCCATGAAAATCGGTGAGATCCTCAAACAGGAGAATCCTCCCTTATTTCCTTGCTAAGAAGACTTTCATCATAAGAGGCCATGTTTCCCATCCCACCGATTCTCTCCATGAGAAATCGGTGGGATCTTCAAAATAGGAGGATCCTCACATAACTCCTTCCTAAGACGACTCTCACCTATGTTGTCCATGACAATTCGGTGGGATCCTCAAATAGGAGGATCCTCCTTTGTGTATTTGCAAAAAGATTTTCTCATCAAAGAAGGAATGTCTGAGTATGGAAGAAAAATGTTCATTTGTCCTTTTTCCCATTCTTAGATATTGTCACCATCAAACCTTTCTAGTATTACTTTGTGAAGATTGTTAGAATAGATTTTATTTGTTCTTTCCGCAACAATCTAATTGTTCTATGTGTTCTATGTGTAATTCTTAATTTGAATATTTTCAATAAAAGAATTAATTAAAATGAAAAAATTGTGTATTGTATTCACCCCCCTTCTACAATACCTGTTCTTGTTCTTATTAGCCATCTGGGACTAACAAGTGGTATCAGAGCAGAAAGTTTAATTTCAATAAACTTGATCTGCAATGGTTGCTTCTTCTTCCAACAATGAAGCTTTCTCTCAAAACAATTTTTCTGAAAATGGCTCTATAGCCAAACCTCCCAAGTTTAACCCCAACAACTTTTCTCTGTAGAAAAGCCGGATGATGCTTTTCATGGAAGGAGTGGATAGTAGATAGCCAACCATTCTCAGTGAGGTAGGTAAACCGCTCCTAAATCATTTATTAAAATGAAAAAAAGAACTAAGGCTAACCTAACCTACCCCTATCACTCTCCCTCACCCATGTGTTCACCACTGTCGAGAACTATACTATGAGCCTCATCTCGTTGCGTCGTCATCCCTTGTGCCATCATCTCATTGAGGCGTTGCAGGTTTGGGAAACAGAGGCGTGTAGAAGGTATTGCGATCTGTGGTGTAGAGTGGAAGGAAAAGTAGCGACGTGGATGGTGGGGAGGAGCGAGGCTTTGTCTGGTAGATGGTGATCACCAGAAGGGGAACTCACCGGAGATGGTAATAAAGTCGGTATGAAGTGTATATATACACGTTCACACACACACACACACACACACACACACACATATATATATATATATATATAGTGAAATAACGTAAAATATACATAATATATTGCTATTAATTTCTTGATGGAAATCAAATGAAATAGCAAAAAGACCATTTCACCTAGAGATTAGGGACGAAGACGAAAATCATTATAAACATTAAACCACATAGTTGCAATTTGCAAACAGTAGTTTACTCTTATTTTTAATAGGTTGAGTTTTTATGCTTATTGTTGCCTATATGAAAGAACTATGCTTAACGTTGTCATCATTTAAGAAATATGCTTCTTAGTTGTGTTTGTCTTGAAATACCCTTTCAACGTTTCAACGTTTCAATAATGAAATACTATTTTAGAACTAGCTTGTTCTTAGAACCCCATCCCCACATTGTGAATTCTTTAAAATGGCCCCCCTCTTCGACTTCTCCACCGGCTCCAAACTTATCACCACCAATGACGAATCCGTCCCATCCTACTCGTTATCTATGATTAGCCGGTTAAACTCTTTTTCTCAAAAGAAATTCTGAATGTTGTGGTGACCTTTTCTAATACTTAAAAATAGTTATAACGGGAAAAAAACTAGTAAATGAACATAAATTGGTAAATTAGTGAGGGTGGATACATCACTGCATATCTCGTTTGTACACATCTTCTCTTTGTTTTCGGGGCCTCTAGTGAGTTACAGACATAGTTCGAAAAGGTCAAATCTTTGATCATTCCATCATCTATGATTGAGTTGCGAAAACTTCTGGATAGGTATCCTACATCTGAACCGAATTCTTTCTGGTTAAAAAATATCTTTCTAGTTGTTCTGAAACAATTAGGAGGTTCTCTGCTATTGGGGCTAAACACGAAGAATTGCGTGAGAAGAAAAGTTAAGGTGAAAAAACAAAAAGATAAAAACGGATCTAAACCATTGATCACTTTAAACTTTTAATCTTTTCTTACTATTCTCATCTAATTTCCATTCTTACCGGAACTCAACCTTACATCACAATACGTCCTTTTTTGCCTAAAAATGGTCTAGTTTAAAAAAGAGAAAACGGGATGAATAGTTGAAGTATAGAAAACTATCTTTTTTTTTAAATTATCAAATGACATTTTGATATAGTAAAGAATCAACCTACACTTTTTATGTTCATCCTCCATTACATGATTCCATTTTCTCCCTCCTTTTAAACACACATGTTATACCAAATTTTGATAGCACAACTTTAACATTTCATTATTGAGTTTGGAGAGAAGAAAACGAGAAAAAGAGAAGAGGAAGCAGAAAAACTAAGTATAAAATTCTTTTTCTAGCTTATTTTTAAGTTGGAAAGAAAAGAACTAGAAAGTCGTTTTAATATGTTTTCAAGTTGAAATAAATGAAAAGAAGGCTGATATGATTATATCATTCATTACCTTATAAGAGATGTATATAAAATAGATTAGAGAAAGGTTCAAACGAGGAGCGTACCTATTTACAAGAAACGCGAGGAGCGCCTTCTATGTACTACTGGATCACATGTGATCCACTACTCCGAAAAAAATCATGAATTGACTTCCACATATCTTGCTTTGGTGATCTTTTGCTTCTTAAAGGTGTTGACTTTTTTTTCCTTTGACATATTTTGCCATTTATTAATTAATAGTTATTGTAATCAAGTCAAAACTATTGATTAATTTAATCTTAGAATTATATTTTAAAGCATGTCAAAGAGAAAGACCCAATGAAAACTTGTTAAATGGTAACCAATGAAATACAAGTCAACAGTTTGACTTTTGATTTTTTTTTTCATAATAACTAGTGAAGTATATATTTTTGTGACTTAAAAACATTAACGAGAATGTATCTCTTGTCAAATAATGTTTATACATTAATGAATAAGTAACAATTAAAGTCACGTATTTCTTCTTTATTCAACAAGACAATATGTTCTTATCCACAAGAGCTGTGTCGTATTGGTTAAGGCATTGGGGGATATGACGGAATAACCCATCTGTCCAGAGTTCGAATCCAGGCGTACACAACTTGTGGCCACTGAGGTTTAATCTTAGGGCTGATGTCTTACAGTCATAATTTGTCAAGGGATTAGTCTAGGCATAGCCTAGAACACATTTAAAAAAAAAAGACAATATGTTCTTATTACTTGAAACGGTTTGTAAACTTCACATGCCAATTGATCAATTTTTAAAATTTTTGTTTGGTTATATATATATATATGTGTGTATATATATATGACATTTATTCTATATTTTAGTGTTGCACTGGTTGAGTTGGAATTATTTATTTAATTGGTCGGGTTCAATACTTCATAAAGATTGATCATCATTCAGACCATCAAACGGGACTAATTAATATGCACAATATGTATGGTTAAGTATTAGCGAATTGTCATAGCTTATTAATCATCTGAATTTGATGTTTTAATAAGTTACACATCCTTTACAATACTTATTTATTAGAGTAAATTACATCAATGGTCCCTGTGGTATGGTCATATTTTGGATATGGTCCATAATTCGCATTAATTACACTGTGGTTCGACTAACCGCACACAGAGGGTCCCTACCTCTAACGCCGTCTAACCTGACACCGTTAATGTCCCCACTCGCCTAAAATCAGAGGGATAAAATCGTAATTCCACCTTTTCTCTCATTTAAATCACTTAAGCACTCCATTCTTCATATTTCACTTCTCTCTCTACTAATTCTTCTCAACGGTCCTATTTCACTTGTCTTTCACTCCACTTATGAAGAGATGCAGTTGTGGATCAGATGCAATAGTGAGAACTTCGTGGACCTCATCAAACCCCGGAAGACGTTTTTATCGTTGTTCAAGAAAGGTATTTCATTTTCTTCATCTTTGTCAAACAGGGATTGGATTTGCCCTAATTTCTCCATCTTCAACTTCCATGATAAATAGGCAAGAAGCTGTGGTTTCATTGATTGGTATGACCCAGTTTTGTGTGATCGATCAAAGATGATTATTCCAGGGTTGTTAAAGTCGAAGAACAAGGTGGAACAAGAAAATCGCAGGCTGAAGTTGCTGTTGTGTTTAACATGGTTTGCAATTGGAGTGTTTTTGTATTTTGGTTGACTTAATTTGTAGTAATAGGCCAACTATTGGTTATTTTTTGTTGTTTTGGTTAGGCTAACTATTACTTAATGAGTGTTTTTGTTGTTTAATGTAATCTCAGATTGGTTATTGTAATCTCAAAGTGGTTTAATGTAATATTTTTGATTTGTTTAATCTCAGATTGGTTATTGTAAGATCAAGTGGTTTAATGTACTATTTCCGTTTGCTTAATGTAATAAGTTTGTTTTGTGTAAACATAGATTGTTGAATGTATAAACCAACAATTTGCATAACCCAACAGTTTGCATAACCAACAATTTGCATAAGCAACAATTTGCATAACCAAAAGTTTCCATAAGCAACAATTTGCATCACCAACAATTTGCATAATTTGCATAATTTGCATAAACCAATAATTTGCATACAAAAAATAACACCCAAACAGGTGATCCCATAAACTATTGTTTGATTAAACTAACATTAACATCCAA
The DNA here is from genome assembly GCA_033807775.1 of Saussurea involucrata. NCBI lineage: Eukaryota > Viridiplantae > Streptophyta > Magnoliopsida > Asterales > Asteraceae > Saussurea > Saussurea involucrata. The sequence goes on along the minus strand of CM066317.1, from coordinate 14,166,373 downwards.
AATCAACCATCATTAAACAAGATCTATTGTTTGCATCACTAATATCCAAAAGCTACTGCTAATCATTAAATTACATAAGAACCACATCATGGGGCTTGTCCCTTGCATGTCCTAGAGTTATGACCTTCTTTCCTGCATTTCAGACATGTTACTGTCTTTCCAACTCTTTTCAGCTTCCTTCCTGAGTCAATCACCTCTCCAACAACCATCTTCCTCTTCTTCTTTGGCCTACCAACTTGAGTGTGATGGGTGGGTGGAATCAAACTGGTTGAGCAAGTAGACTTCACCCACAACTTCCTTCCATTAATTGGTTCCAACTTGTAACTATAAATATGTTTCCATGTATCCAACCAATAAGTTTGATGCACCCAGTTCTCAAGAATTTAAGCCTGTTCTCCATTTCTATGCATATTCCATATACATGCAACAACATGTTTGCATGGAATTCCAGTGATCTCCCATTTCCTGCAAGAACACCATATTCCCCTTACATCTACAATGCATTGGTCCATCCATGGACCACTAACTTGGTACCTGCATTCACCATTCCATGTGACTTGGTAATCCACATCATCTTTCTTGATCTGATCAAATACTTTTGTCACATTTGGAGTGAAGGGACCTTGTGCTTTGTCAATTAGGGTCTGCACATTTGCTATTCTCTTCATGAAGTATTGCCTTATATACTCCAAACAAGTGATAATGGGGTTGTCCCTTCCTTCCACTAATTGTTTGTTGAATATCTCACATATGTTGTTCAACAACACATCTGTATGACTTCTTCCTGTAATTTATAATCCAATTGTAAGTAACATGTGTTAATTAAGCAACATATCTTAAAAACCAACTTAAATAAGCCTAAGTACCTGTAAAATGAGACCTGGCCCAATAATGAGGGGGTATCAACTTCAACCAATTAAATGTCTGTTCATTCACCATCTTCAGATGCTCCATCTCACAATCAAACTCCTGGACAGTGGTTGCTAAGGCACACTTCCACAACAAATCCTTGTATAGTTTACCTTTCCAAGTCTTCTTCATATTTTCATGGATGTACCTTAGGCAAAACCTGTGTTCTGCACAAGGGAATACCTGTTCAATTGCAGGTACTATTCTCTACAAGTCACACAAACATATATATTTAAGAGTTAAACAAATATACTAATATAATAACTAAGAGATGTATAGAATAGAAAAGTACCTTTTGTCTGTCAGTAATGAATGTGAAATTGGAATTTCTTGTCAGATCTAGATAATCTCCTAAGCAACTTAAAAACCAGGTCCATGAAGCTGTGTTTTCTGCCTCAACAATGGCATATGCAAGGGGGTATGTGCCATTGTTGGAATCAATTCCAACAACTGTGAAAGCCATACTACCTGGGTTCGAACCCCGCGGTAAGCATGAGGCGATATCCAGACTTTGGGCCGGGTCCTTTGGGGCCGGGTCCGGGGCCGACTGGGTGGTCTATAGGGCCCTTATACTTGGCCGGTCGGGTCGATCCATAGGGTCGGCCGGGTCGACGGGGATTAGTCGGGTGGCACCCTTAAGTGGGAGCCCGGATACCCAGGGAGCGTGTGTGTTAAACTGCCGTTTAAAAAAAAATCCAACAGCTGTGAGAATCTGTCCAGGAAAAGGACCTTTCATGAAGGCTCCATCCAACCCTAAAAAATCTCTCATGCCAGCCTTAAAACCCCTCTTCAAAGCCCCAAGACACACATACACCCTCTTGAATCTTCTTGTTTCAATTGATGGGTTAGGGTCCACCTCAACCTCTAACTTCACAGTTGTGTCAACATTTGTTCTCTGAACTTCAAGCAGGTAGTCCCTCAAACTCTTGTACTGCTCAGCATAGTCTCCACGAAGTTTATTCAAAGCTAATTCCATTGCTCTATGTGATTTCATCCTTGAACAGTTTTGCTCATACTTTTTCTGCATATCCATTTGAACAACTTTGACAGGGATATCTGGATTGTGAATTAGGGTATCAACTAGATTTTGGGATAGGAAAGAAGCTATACAAGCCCTAACATATCTTGTTTGGAGACATTTATGGGTCTCCACATATGTTTTGACTATCCAATTGGAATCATTTTTACCTTTGGAAACCAGTAGGACCCAAGGACATGAGGGCCCACTGATTGATTCTTTTTTTTTTCCTAAGCTTGGCCCACATTGACTTTCTTTATTCAAATCTAGTAGGGTACCATTACACACAACCCTTAGCCTCACTGAATCATTCTTAATTACATGAATTTACCTTCTAGTTAATATTACATGCATATCAATCATTTTTTTAATGCCATCTTTGGTACCAAATACCTTACCAAAACAAAAACTGGGAACCCCTTCTGTTTGTTCACTTTCAGCCCTTTCCATCCTAATTTGTTTCAACTTTCTTTTCTTTTCCATCTCCAAATCTGACTCATCTGTGTTGCTTTCAAAGTTATCATGATCCAATGCATCAACAACAATGTTGTTTCCTTCTCCAGACACTTGTTCCTCCCTCCTACCAATCCACTCTGCTTCAACATTTGTGTGTATGTCAAAGGCCCTGATGTCTATGTCTACTTTGTCCACTTCATCCACAATGTAATCACTATCATCACTGTCATCACTCTGACTCTCATCACTATGTACATTATTACTCTCCTGATCACTTGCATATGCTCTTTCAGTTCTATTGGTGTCAAATTCATAATCTGGGAAAGGATTAAATTCCTGTGAAAACACTCCTTGGCTTTCAAGTTTATCAAACAAATCATTGAATTGGTCATCATCCAAAACATCATTAGTAGGACCCTTATGTTGATCATCCATTACATTGACATCATTATGATCCAATTCAGTGGCATCTAGGTGGACTTGATCACCCAATTCAGTGGCATTATGTTGGACTTGATCACCTAATTCAGTGGCACTTTGTTAGACTTGATCACCTATCTCATTGGCATTTTGTTGGACTTGATCACTATTTTAATGCCATTCAAGCATTAGTCTCTTCTTGCAAGAGCTAGCAACTCCTCCATGTACCTTTTTCATAAGTCTACTTAACTCAGGTGGAGGGTTTTATTCAATCTCTTCTATGACAACATTAGTACCCCTAGGACTAGTCAAATAAGTACCCACCTTACTTTTCCATTGTTCAGTGTATATTTCAAACACTCTGCATCCAGAAACATATTTCAACATGTTTATCACATCCTGATCATTTCCTAAGGTTTTTAGACCAAAGTCCAAGTCCGAACCAGGGATTCTAAAGTGATAATAAGTAGAGATTGGTTGTCTATAGCCAATTTCCATCATCATGGCATCCAACTCATGTACAGAGAACACATCTGTGTCTACTAAATCAACATAACTTAACTTACCTTCATCATAACTCCTACCAGGTTTCTTAGTGAAAAACCCTCCATGATGAATCTTGAAGCTAACCAACATAGGGTACAACTCTGTGAAAAAAAAACGATTTTATCATTACCAAATCCAACTAACCATCACATGACACTAAAAAGGAGGGAAAATAAACTGTTAGCTACATTACATACCATATACGTCAATGTACTCGCTGGTTGATGGGGTGCTTTGAACCTGCCACAATGTACCCCCATTTTGCACGAAGAAGAAGAATCTTGCTTGGATTTTCACAGAGTATCTCTTGAAGAAAAGGGTTTTCACAGATGGATGGATGATGGTGGGTTTTTTGATAAGGATTAAGCAAAGAAATGAAAGGTCTTCCCTTAATTACTCTGGTTATACGTAAATGAGAGGACAAAGTGGGATGGACCATTTTACCCCTCTAATTTTAGGCGCGTAAATGGATTAACGGTGCCAGGTTAGACGACGTTAGAGGGAGGGACCCTCTGCATGCGGTTAGTTGAACCACAGGGACGTCCAGTGTAATTAATGCGAATTAGGGACCATATCCAAAATATGACCATACCACAGGGACCATTTATGTAATTTACTCTATTTATTATTTTGACATGATAATATCATTCATATTGAAACTTCATTCCATAATTATATATTTTGAATGCAACTATATATAGATAATTGAAGATTAACTATAAACTTTATTTCATTAACTTTAGCATGATGTTAGTGAAGTAAATTCAAAAACTTGAACTGTCTTTATATTCTATTTACATACCATATATATGAAGGTTTTGACTTACTCATTTTCGAACCTAGATCAAACTCATACCATCATGTTTCAAGCCTTACTCCCTTATGAAGCTTTTAAAAGGTTGACCCTTTATATTTTATTTTAGAGATGATTTTACTTGCATTGACTTTGAAAAGATGTGTTTGACTTGTGCACTATAAACAAATGATAAAATGTGTTTGATGTTGGGCATGAAATCAGAAATTATACTTTTTTTTTGAAGGAAAACCAGAAATTATACTTATAAAGCATCCTAGGTGATTTGCATGGTAGTCCATCTAGATACTTAGAACATCTCTAATGGTATTTGAAGATTGCTTGAAAATGACTTGAAGAAGACTTGAAGATAGGTTGATCATTGGAGACAAAGACTTGAACATGATTTTACTTATTAAAGACTTGATGTTTCTCAAGCCTTTAAAAAAATGAATGTGAGAGACAAAAGAGAAAGAAAGTATATGTTGGTGGGACCAACATATTTTTTATATATTTTTAATTTTTTCAAATTTTTCTTAAAAGCTTTACCATTGTGGATGCCCTTAAATGGTTTGGTTTCAAGAGTTAAAAATTGAAAGCATATTTTTAGAAGACAAATTTTATCCCTACCTTGTCTTTATCAAAATCTATATTTTTTTCATACCCTCTCTATGGTAAAAGATGAAATAACACTTAAAATAATAAATTAAATTTTAATTTTTAACCAATCTTTTAATTTTAGTTTTACTCCTTATGCTTTACTGATTTATTATTTCTAATTCTTTTATATTTCTCTATTACTTCTCTTACTTTTGTATATTTTATTTTATATCATAATATACTAATTATCTAATAATATATTAATTAAATTTCATTTATCTAATACTTCAAATTTAAATATATTTTTAGCGTTAATACAAATGAAAAATAATATTTATATAATTATTATTTTATTAGTTGAATTAATTTTTAAAAAAATTAACTAATCATTATGTTATAAAATAAAAGATGTTATTAGAGATAAAATAGTATTTACGGTGTTATCAACATTTAAATCTATATATTCATGAGTATGATTAAGATCAAAATGTTTTTTGTACACGTTTAATTAATTTTATTGTCATAGGGTAGTCTATGTAATTGTATCAAGATATCTATAATGTTTCTACTATGGCGTAATTGTGGGTGTTGGATATTGTCATGTTTATACGACTCTTACCTAATGGTCCTGGGAAGTGATGTTACACATGAAGTGTTTGTAAAAAGGGGTGTTGAATACAAAATAACAAATTTTCACTTTTTATTATTTCTTCTATATTTGGTATAAAAACAAGAATCACATATTTGTTGTGGAAGCTAGTAAAGTAAGATCTATGATCCTAAACAATCTGATTGTGACAAATTTGCTAAACTAAAAGAAAAGGGGGATAAATTTCTCTGTGAGATCCGAAGAACTAAAGAAGTTATTCTGAGGATGATGTCGAATTTACTTCAAAAACACACACAAGGTTGTTCTTTTAAAATGGGTAGTAGCATTAAAAGACAAGGGTGACTTTTTGGTAGCGAAAACTCGTATAGTCCACAGAGTGGCCACAATGTTCCCACAGTGTGAGGTGCAAGTATAGACCGACACTATGATCGATACAAGTAATAAAGTGGTAAAATATCGAGATCGTGTCCATAGGGATTGCACTTTAAAGTTTCAATAAATTGATTTTAATAAGAGAAGAAGAAAATATTTTCAGCGAGTTTGGTGAATTTTAGCAACGAAATTTAAACAAGTAACTAAAATAGGTATGGGTGTAAGTTTCACTTAGGACAACTGTAGTAACAAAATGGTTAGAAATTTTATGTCACAAAAAAATCTATAAAGATTGATCCCGATCTCTTGGAAGTGAATATTTATAGACCGTGCCCATAAAATGCCTATAAAGTCACCATTATTGCTGATTCTTAATCTTGTCGATTTAGCTAAGTTGACTAAAAATGTCTAAGTTCTTTTAGTATGAAGATTTATACCCAAATCTCTTTGCGATATAAATCTCGACCAATGTTTGCACCTTACTAAATCATACAAAACCCGTATCTCTACGTGGTTATCAAAGACTTTCTCAAATCTTTGTGCATCACTTAAGCCACATTTCGAATCCGCCCATCCCTGGGTCAAAGAACTAATATTAACACTTCAAGGTGATATGCTTATCCGCGTTGAGTTTAGTACCGACTCAAGTGACCAAGTTTAAGAGTTAAGAATAGTGACAACACCCAAGTGTTGTCTACCAGTCTCAAGTTCGAATCACACCCATACCCAAAGAGGTGTTTAACTAATAACAAAAATGTGAACATAATTGTTAGGTCATCAAAGATTTGAAGATGACCTAATCTCCTTACATACTTTGAAAAACATCTTTTATACTTAGAGAAATTTTAGATGGTTCTTTGTAATAGCTTAGTCATACTGTCAAAGTTCGGTGAAGTCAAAGATCAGCCGAAATCAAGAAGAAGTAAATCTACCAATGCGGATTGAAGATGGACTTCTCAACCCAAACTAAGCTGTCTCACCGATTGTCTCCATGAAAATCGGTGAGATCCTCAAACAGGAGAATCCTCCCTTATTTCCTTGCTAAGAAGACTTTCATCATAAGAGGCCATGTTTGCCATCCCACCGATTCTCTCCATGAGAAATCGGTGGGATCTTCAAAATAGGAGGATCCTCACATAACTCCTTCCTAAGACGACTCTCACCTATGTTGTCCATGACAATTCGGTGGGATCCTCAAATAGGAGGATCCTCCTTTGTGTATTTGCTAAAAGATTTTCTCATCAAAGAAGGAATGTCTGAGTATGGAAGAAAAATGTTCATTTGTCCTTTTTCCCATTCTTAGATATTGTCACCATCAAACCTTTCTAGCATCATAGGAAAAGACACATCAACTTTTGAGAGTCAAACTTATCCTTCAAATGACAAAGTGACAAGTGTCCCATGCATCACTTGTTCATGACACTATATAAAGATGAAGACTTCTCCATGCAAACTACTTACCAGAACTCTTGAAGATTACTCTGTGCTCAAGACACTCTGCTCCTTTCTCTCTTTGAACTTTATAGCTTTCAATCTTTGTGTTTTAAAAGTTGTTAAGTTTTCAGTATTACTTTGTGAAGATTGTTAGAATAGATTTTATTTGTTCTTTCCGCAACAATCTAATTGTTCTATGTGTTCTATGTGTAATTCTTAATTTGAATATTTTCAATAAAAGAATTAATTAAAATGAAAAAATTGTGTATTGTATTCACCCCCCTTCTACAATACCTGTTCTTGTTCTTATTAGCCATCTGGGACTAACAAGTGGTATCAGAGCAGAAAGTTTAATTTCAATAAACTTGATCTGCAATGGTTGCTTCTTCTTCCAACAATGAAGCTTTCTCTCAAAACAATTTTTCTGAAAATGGCTCTATAGCCAAACCTCCCAAGTTTAACCCCAACAACTTTTCTCTGTTGAAAAGCCGGATGATGCTTTTCATGGAAGGAGTGGATAGTAGATATCCAATCATTCTCAGTGAGGTAGGTAAACCGCTCCTAAATCATTTATTAAAATGAAAAAAAGAACTAAGGCTAACCTAACCTACCCCTATCACTCCCCCTCACCCATGTGTTCACCACTGTCGAGAACTATACTATGAGCCTCATCTCGTTGCGTTGTCATCCCTTGTGCCATCATCTCATTGAGGCGTTGCAGGTTTGGGAAACAGAGGCGTGTAGAAGGTATTGCGATCTGTGGTGTAGAGTGGAAGGAAAAGTAGCGACATGGATGGTGGGGAGGAGCGAGGCTTTGTCTGGTAGATGGTGATCACCAGAAGGGGAACTCACCGGAGATGGTAATAAAGTCGGTATGAAGTGTATATATACACGTTCACACACACACACACACACACACACACACATATATATATATATATATATATATATATATATATATATAGTGAAATAACGTAAAATATACATAATATATTGCTATTAATTTCTTGATGGAAATCAAATGAAATAGCAAAAAGACCATTTCACCTAGAGATTAGGGACGAAAATCATTATAAACATTAAACCACATAGTTGCAATTTGCAAACAGTAGTTTACTCTTATTTTTAATAGGTTGAGTTTTTATGCTTATTGTTGCCTATATAAAAGAACTATGCTTAACGTTGTCATCATTTAAGAAATATGCTTCTTAGTTGTGTTTGTCTTGAAATACCCTTTCAACGTTTCAATAATGAAATACTATTTTAGAACTAGCTTGTTCTTAGAACCCCATCCCCACATTGTGAATTCTTGAAAATGGCCCCCCTCTTCGACTTCTCCACCGGCTCCAAACTTATCACCACCAATGACGAATCCGTCCCATCCTACTCGTTATCTATGATTAGCCGGTTAAACTCTTTTTCTCAAAAGAAATTCTGAATGTTTTGGTGACCTTTTCTAATACTTAAAAATAGTTATAACGGGAAAAAAACTAGTAAATGAACATAAATTGGTAAATTAGTGAGGGTGGATACATCACTGCATATCTCGTTTGTACACATCTTCTCTTTGTTTTCGGGGCCTCTAGTGAGTTACAGACATAGTTCGAAAAGGTCAAATCTTTGATCATTCCATCATCTATGATTGAGTTGCGAAAACTTCTGGATAGGTATCCTACATCTGAACCGAATTCTTTCTGGTTAAAGAATATCTTTCTAGTTGTTCTGAAACAATTAGGAGGTTCTCTGCTATTGGGGCTAAACACGAAGAATTGTGTGAGAAGAAAAGTTAAGGTGAAAAAACAAAAAGATAAAAACGGATCTAAACCATTGATCACTTTAAATTTTAATCTTTTCTTACTATTCTCATCTAATTTCCAATCTTACCGGAACTCAACCTTACATCACAATACGTCCTTTTTTGCCTAAAAATGGTCTAGTTTAAAAAAGAGAAAACGGGATGAATAGTTGAAGTATAGAAAACTATCTTTTTTTTTAAATTATCAAATGACATTTTGATATAGTAAAGAATCAACCTACACTTTTTATGTTCATCCTCCATTACATGATTCCATTTTCTCCCTCCTTTTAAACACACATGTTATACCAAATTTTGATAGCACAACTTTAACATTTCATTATTGAGTTTGGAGAGAAGAAAACGAGAAAAAGAGAAGAGGAAGCAGAAAAACTAAGTATAAAATTCTTTTTCTAGCTTATTTTTAAGTTGGAAAGAAAAGAACTAGAAAGTCGTTTTAATATGTTTTCAAGTTGAAATAAATGAAAAGAAGGCTGATATGATTATATCATTCACTACCTTATAAGAGATGTATATAAAATAGATTAGAGAAAGGTTTAAACGAGGAGCGTACCTATTTACAAGAAACGCGAGGAGCGCCTTCCATGTACTACTGGATCACATGTGATCCACTACTCCCGAAAAAATCATGAATTGACTTCCACATATCTTGCTTTGGTGATCTCTTGCTTCTTAAAGGTGTTGACTTTTTTTCCTTTGACATATTTTGCCATTTATTAATTAATAGTTATTGTAACTCAAGTCAAAACTATTGATTAATTTAATCTTAGAATTATATTTTAAAGCATGTCAAAGAGAAATACCCAATGAAAACTTGTTAAATGGTAACCAATGAAATACAAGTCAACAGTTTGACTTTTGATTTTTTTTTTCATAATAACTAGTGAAGTATATATTTTTGTGACTTTAAAACATTAACGAGAATGTATCTCTTGTCAAATAATGTTTATACATTAATGAATAAGTAACAATTAACGTATTTCTTCTTTATTCAACAAGACAATATGTTCTTATCCACAAGAGCTGTGTCGTATTGGTTAAGGCATTGGGGGATATGACGGAATAACCCATCTGTCCAGAGTTCGAATCCAGGCGTACACAACTTGTGGCCACTGAGGTTTAATCTTAGGGCTGATGTCTTACAGTCATAATTTGTCAAGGGATTAGTCTAGGCATAGCCTAGGACACATTTAAAAAAAAAGACAATATGTTCTTATTACTTGAAACGGTTTGTAAACTTCACATGCCAATTGATCAATTTTTAAAATTTTTGTTTGGTTATATATATATATGTATATATATATATATGACATTTATTCTACATTTTAGAGTTGCACTGGTTGAGTTGGAATTATTTATTTAATTGGTCGGGTTCAATACTTCATAAAGATTGATCATCATTCAGACCATCAAACAGGACTAATTAATATGCACGATATGTATGGTTAAGTATTAGCGAATTGTCATAGCTTATTAATCATCTGAATTTGATGTTTTAATAAGTTACACATCCTTTACAATATTTATTTATTAGAGTAAATTACATAAATGGTCCCTGTGGTATGGTAATATTTTGGATATGGTCCATAATTCGCATTAATTACATTGGACGTCCCTGTGGTTCGACTAACCGCACACAGAGGGTCCCTACTTCTAACGCCGTCTAACCTGGCACCGTTAATGTCCCCACTCGCCTAAAATCAGAGGGGTAAAATCGTCATTCCACCGTTTCTCTCATTTAAATCACTTAAGCATTCCATTCTTCATATTTCACTTCTCTCTCAGCTAATTCTTCTCAACGGTCCTATTTCACTTATCTTTCACTCCACTTATGAAGAGATGCAGTTGTGGATCAGATGCAATAGTGAGAACTTCGTGGACTTCATCAAACCCCGGAAGACGTTTTTATCGTTGCTCAAGAAAGGTATTTCATTTTCTTCATCTTTGTCAAACAGGGATTGGATTTGCCCTAATTTCTCCATCTTCAACTTCCATGATAAATAGGCAAGAAGCTGTGGTTTCATTGATTCGTATGACCCAGTTTTGTGTGATCGATCAAAGATGATTATTCCAGGGTTGTTAAAGTCGAAGAACAAGGTGGAACAAGAAAATCGCAGGCTGAAGTTGCTGTTGTGTTTAACATGGTTTGCAATTGGAGTGTTTTTGTATTTTGGTTGACCTAATTTGTAGTAATAGGCCAACTATTGGTTAATTTTTGTTGTTTTGGTTAGGCTAACTATTACTTAATGAGTGTTTTTGTTGTTTAATGTAATCTCAGATTGGTTATTGTAATCTCAAAGTGGTTTAATGTAATATTTTTGATTTGTTTAATCTCAGATTGGTTATTGTAAGATCAAGTGGTTCAATGTACTATTTCCGTTTGCTTAATGTAATAAGTTTGTTTTGTGTAAACTTAGATTGTTGAATGTATAAACCAACAATTTGCATAACCCAACAGTTTGCATAACCAACAATTTGCATAAACCAACACTTTGCATTACCAACAATTTGCATAAGCAACAATTTGCATAACCAAAAGTTTCCATAAGCAACAATTTGCATAACCAACAATTTGCATAACTTGCATAAACCAATATTTTGCATACAAAAAATAACACCCAAACAGGTGATCCCATAAACTATTGTTTGATTAAACTAACATTAACATCCAAAATCAACCATCATTAAACAAGATCTATTGTTTGCATCACTAATATCCAAAAGCTACTGCTAATCATTAAATTACATAAGAACCACATCATGGGGCTTGTTCCTTGCATGTCCTAGAGTTATGACCTTCTTTCCTGCATTTCAGACATGTTACTGTCTTTCCAACTCTTTTCAGCTTCCTTCCTGAGTCAATCACCTCTCCAACAGCCTTCTTCCTCATCTTCTTTGGCCTACCAACTTGAGTGTGATGGGTGGGTGGAATCAAACTGGTTGAGCAAGTAGACTTCACCCACAACTTCCTTCCATTAATTGGTTCCAACTTGTAACTATACATATGTTTCCATGTATCCAACCAATAAGTTTGATGCACCCAGTTCTCAAGAATTTAAGCCTGTTCTCCATTTCTATGCATATTCCATATACATGCAACAACATGTTTGCATGGAATTCCAGTGATCTCCCATTTCCTGCAAGAACACCATTTTCCCCTTACATCTACAATGCATTGGTCCATCCATAGACCACTAACTTGGTACCTGCATTCAGCATTCCATGTGACTTGGTAATCCACAACATCCTTCTTGATCTGATCAAATACTTTTGTCACATTTGGAGTGAGGGGACCTTGTGCTTTGTCAATTAGGGTCTGCACATTTGCTATTCTCTTCATGAAGTATTGCCTTATATACTCCAAACAGGTGATAATGGGTTTGTCCCTTCCTTCCACTAATTGTTTGTTGAATATCTCACATATGTTGTTCAACAACACATCTGTATGACTTCTTCCTGTAATTTATAATCCAATTGTAAGTAACATGTGTTAATTAAGCAACATATCTTAAAAATCAACTTAAATAAGCCTAAGTACCTGTAAAATGAGACCTGGCCCAATGATGAGGGGGTATCAACTTCAACCAATTAAATGTCTGTTCATTCACCATCTTTAGATGCTTCATCTCACAATCAAACTCCTGGACAGTGGTTGCTGAGGCACACTTCCACAACAAATCCTTGTATAGTTTACCTTTCCAAGTCTTCTTCATATTTTCATGGATGTACCTTAGGCAAAACCTGTGTTCTGCACAAGGGAATACCTGTTCAATTGCAGGTACTATTCCTTACAAGTCACACAAACAAATATATTTAAGAGTAAAACAAATATACTAATATAATAACTAAGAGATGTATAGAATAGAAAAGTACATTTTGTCTGTCAGTAATGAATGTGAAATTGGAATTTCTTGTCAGATCTAGATCATCTCCTAAGCAACTTAAAAACCAGGTCCATGAAGCTGTGTTTTCTGCCTCAACAATGGCATATGCAAGGGGGTATGTGCCATTGTTGGAATCAATTCCAACATCTGTGAAAGCTATACTACCTGGGTTCGAACCCCGCGGTAAGCATGAGGCGATATCCAGACTTTGGGCCGGGTTCTTTGGGGCCGGGTCCGGGGCCGGCTGGGTGGTCTCTAGGGCCCTTTATACTTGGCCGGTCGGGTCGATCCATAGGGTCGACCGGGTCGACGGGGATTAGTCGAGTGGCACCCTTAAGTGGGAGCCCGGATACCCAGGGAGCGTGTGTGTGTTAAACTGCCGTTAAAAAAAAATTCCAACAACTGTGAGAATCTGTCCACGAAAAGGACCTTTCATGAAGGCTCCATCCAACCCTTAGAAATCTCTCATGCCAGCCTTGAAACCCCTCTTCAAAGCCCCAAGACACACATACACCCTCTTGAATCTTCTTGTTTCAATTGATGGGTTAGGGTCCACCTCAACCTCTAACTTCACAGTTGTGTCAACATTTGTTCTCTGAACTTCAAGAAGGTAGTCCCTCAAACTCTTGTACTGCTCAGCATAGTCTCCACGAAGTTTATTCAAAGCCAATTCCTTTGCTCTATGTGATTTCATCCTTGAACAGTTTTGCTCATACTTTTTCTGCATATCCATTTGAACAACTTTGACAGGGATAACTGGATTGTGAATTAGGGTATCAACTAGATTTTGGGATAGGAAAGAAGCTGTAAGCCCTAACATATCTTGTTTGGAGACATTTATGGGTCTCCACATATGTTTTGACTATCCAATTGGAATCATTTTTACCTTTGGAAACCAGTAGGACCCAAGGTGTAATACCCTGGGTAATTCAGTTAGATAAATTCCCTATCAGTTAAATTATTTAACTTTAAAATTTGGATGTTTGGGGTGAGTTTGAGATAAGATATAAGGTTAGGGGTGTTTTAGTCCTTATTGAATAGTTTGAGCCAAAAGTGTAAGTTGAGATATAAATACCTCAAATACTTCAGATTAAACTTATTATTCCTCTTTTAGAAAGTGTGTGTGAGTTCTGAGCGAAAAGAAGCAGAAGACGAACCCTACGGATAGAGCACCAATCGTTTGGGCTGAAAGCGATTTGAAGGTAAAATTCCTTTACAAATTGTGGTTATAATCAGTAGTATTAGACTTCTATCGGACTAGAATGTTTAAATTGAAGTTATATAAGTTTAATTCAAATTTGGATATTTTTGGAAACCGACTGTGTCCTTGAGAGTCCCGGGGAAATCCCGGTAGATTCCCGGTAGTTTAGACTCCGGTAAAGCGGAGTCCCGGTATAGTCGACTTCCGGTAGTATCAACTCCCGGTGATGTCGAGTCTCGGTGGAGTCCCGGTATGGCCGACTCCCGGTACCATGAAGTCCGGTAGTATAGAATCCCGGTAGTATAAAACCCCCGGTATTGTGAACTCCCGGTACTGAAGAGTCCCGGTACTGTATAAGTCCCGGTACCCTGTGTAGTCCCGGTAGTGGGTTAAGTGCAGTGTATAATGAGACATTGAGGATGGGAAACTGTTAGGCTTTATGTGTTTGGTTAGTAAAGCAATATGTGTATCTTAACTTGTTTCAGATTCTGTGGAGTCGTGGTAAGAGATAGGATCATTTTGAAAGGAGCTATCGAGCGTGTGTAATAATCAAAACATGTGAGTTTTACTTCAAAGTGTTTTAAACTGGAATACATTTGTGTGGATGCCGAATATTTGATAAATGGTATGAAAATGTCATACGTGTGTAATTATGATATGTTGAGATATTATAATTACGTGAGTATTATATCGGAATATAATACGTGGCCGGGCTTAGGACCGGTGTGTTTACTGTATTTGTTGCACAGTAGATTAGTTGGCTCGCAACCAATTAATTTGGCCAATTGTGGAGGAATAAGGTGAAATGAGACGTGTACGAAGCTTGAATCTTGACTGGTAATTAGTTACGTATGGTATGTGGGTATTATATGAAAAGTTTTATATACATGGTGTTGATGCAAAAGCTTACTAAATTGACAGGGATTCCTCACTAGACCATTAGGTCTAACCCTCATTTCTGTTTTAAAATATGTATTCCAGGTGGCGGATCAAGTAAGTAGAGTAATCGAGGGATGGCTTTTGTGAAGGATAATATGATGAAGAATTTGACATGTTTAGCAGTGGTGTTATGATAGTTAAATGTTATGTATGTATATAGTAAGTCAAAGTTGTAGTGGAATGTTTTATTTTGTAATGTAAAAGACTTCGAGACCGTACTTGTAATGTGAACTTTCGTTTGCTATCTCAATGTTATATTATATTATGTGATTTGTTGTATATATGGTATTTGGGTTGTTACACAAGGACATGAGGGCCCACTGATTGATTCTTTTTTTCCTAAGCTTGGCCCACATTGACTTTCTTTATTCAAATCTAGTAGGGTACCTTTACACACAACCCTTAGCCTCACTGAATCATTCTTAATTACATGAATCTACCTTCTAGTTAATATTACATGCATATCAATCATTTTTTTAATGCCATCTTTGGTACCAAATACCTTACCAAAACAAAAACTGGGAACCCCTTCTGTTTGTTCACTTTCAGCCTTTTCCATCCTAATTTGTTTCAACTTTCTTTTCCTTTCCATCTCCAAATCTGACTCATCTGTGTTGCTTTCAAAATTATCATGATCCAATGCATCAACAACAATGTTGTTTCCTTCTCCAGCCACTTGTTCCTCCCTCCTACCAATCCACTCTACTTCAACATTTGTGTGTATGTCAAAGGCCCTGATGTCTATGTCTACTTTGTCCACTTCATCCACAATGTAATCACTATCATCACTGTCATCACTCTGATTCTCATCACTATGTATGTCAGGATCGATTCTTAACAAGAATTAAACTTCTTAGAAACAGAATTTAGAGAATCTTGCGGAATAGAACTCTAAATCAATTAAAGAACAATCAATAGAAATTCAATAAACTGTATATATATCAAACAGTTATTACTCACAAGTTTTACACCAAACCTCAATCTTGTTGAACAGGCTCAACAAGACGATTTCTACTTCTCTAGAAATAGGATCTATGATCTTGAGGTTAATTCACTCTTGAATGAATATCGAATTCTGTATACTATCTATCTTCTGTTTTTGTCACTTTCATATATTCTAATAGCTATCTATCAATACTATTTATACAAAAGTAATTACAAGATAACTATCGAAAGTAAATTGATCTTCTGAATCTTCGTTAAACATATCTTGATCAATTCCTTATTTGTCTCCAAAAGCATCGCATCCCAAACTTATCAACTCAGCAGTATTAATGATGATTTGGCTCAGCAGCATTAACAACCTTCAGCAGTATTAACCTTCACAGTCTTCAAGCAGTAGTAACTCAGCTCAGCAGTACTAACCATGTCTAGCAGTAGTAATTTGGTCTAGCAGCACTAACTTCGTCTAGCAGTAGTAATCTTGGTCTAGCAGTACTAACTTCATCTAGCAGTACTAACTTCGTCTAGCAGCAGTAACCTTGCCCAGCAGTAGTAACGAAGAACTGGCAGTAGTAATGTAGACTTAGCAGTACTAACCATACTTAGCATATCTTCAGTTCCCAACAATCTCCCCCTAACTTGACTTTTAGGAAAAGAAGTCAAGTTCTTCAGATGATGCTTCCAAAACTTAGTCATCATGTACACACAGATTAGGACTTAGACCTAGACTCTGATTGAGAATCCTTTTTACCAAGAATCTACCCATTGCTGAATCCTTGTTGCAGGTCAGCTTAGTATGTAACATTCCTTGCAGCCTCTTCATGCTGTGATTGTATATTTCATCTACCAGATAGTATTCTTGAGTTGCAGAGTCAAGGGAGATGACATATACTCCACAGTTTTCATAGAGCATCCAGTTGGTAATGGCTTGAAACTGTGTGTTTATCCTATGCTGAACTGCTTCAGGTTTGAACATTTGACACAAGAATTCAAGTACCATTTTAGAGATTGACATCCCTTGCTCAGTCAGCATGTTTTCATATATCTTCATCCCAACTTTGAACATCTCTTCTAAGTCTGATCTTGAGCAGGTTCTGACAATTTTTCCCCAAGTTGAAAAGACTTCAAATTTTCCATCTGCTCTTTTTATCCTAATGAACTCCTTTCTACCATCTTTCAAAGTGTCCCAAAAGATGATTTCAGGAGCCTTAGATGATATTGGTTCAGCCTGAAGAGGAATTGGGTTAGAGTCAACACTAGTAATGTACAAATCACATTGGGCATCCGTTTGTGATTGCACATTGCTTGATTGCCCTGATGGAGTTGCCACTTCTTCTTCAGCAACTTTTGGATCAGATTTTTCTTTCACTGTTTCCTCCTGGGCCTCTTCTGCAGATGACTCCACCCTTGGCTTCTTTTCATTTTTCTTCTTTGAAGTTATGGGCTGGGTTCTTGGTCTTTTCTTTGACATCATCTTAGTTCTTTTAAGAGTTTTAACAGCTTCAGGAGTTGGTTCAGCTGCTTTAAGTTTTTCAGCAGCAATAACCATTTCTGCTGCTATGGCTGTTACTGCTTCTCTTAGAACATGTAATGATGCTGCTTCAATGCTGTTCTTCACAATCCAGTATATTTCTTCATCTATTTCAGCTTGAGTTGTAGTCACTGCTTCCTGCTCAGTTTCTGCTGCTTTGTCTGTTTGGCCTTCAGCAGCATTAACAGTTTCTGCTGCTTGTTCAAACTCAACAGCATTAACAGTTTCTGCTGCTGTGGTTTCTGCTGCTGTGGTTTCTGCTGCTTTAACACACTCTTCCCCCTTTTCTGTCTCACTGGACTCCCCCTTAAACTGTGCATAATCCATTTCCATCTCATTCTCCATGTGAACTGTCTCCCCCTCAATTTGTGGACCCTTCATTTTCAGATCTGCTTCTGACTCTGACTCCCCCTTTTTGGGAGCATCATCAGTTGAAGTTCTTCTTTTCAGCACAAATTGGGCCTTTTTCTTTTTGTGCAGCAACTTGGTGACCATCTTTTTGAGCTTCTCAATTTGAGACTGTTGGTAGGTGACCACAGTCTTCAGTTGCTCAATCTCTTTCTTTTGTGCCATAACATCCAAGTTGATATTCCCTATGGTTTCCATCAATTCCTCATAGTTATATCTATCCTCACCTTGTTTAGAAGTGTTTACCTTCTTTAAAGGATCACTGGAAGTTTTAGCAGAAGCCTTCTGCCTAGCAGAAGCACTACCTGCCCCCTTGGTTTCTTGGCACCTGGGTCCTCCTAATGATTTCTCATTTAGAGTTGCCATGGGGAAGGTCTTATTTATGTTACCACTGTCCTTCTCTGTGCTAGCAGAAGTAGTGGCAGCCTTAGCACCCATATGGTCATCCTTCTCCTTAGAGACCACCTTCTTGGGGTTGGGAGACACCCCTGTGGTTTCCCTGTTGATATTCTCAATTGGAGAATGCTCCAACTGAGGGCTTAAAGGCTTAGGGCTCTGAGTAGGTACATCAAGGGAAGGAACCTTGTGCACCTTTCTTCTTTGAAACCTTTTGGTGATTGTGGGAGTTGGTTGTTCAAGAATGGACTGAGGGATGTCTTTTGAGATGGAAGGTTGGGATTGGTCATCAGTGGGTTGATCTAATGAGGGCCTT
Source organism: Saussurea involucrata (assembly GCA_033807775.1). NCBI lineage: Eukaryota > Viridiplantae > Streptophyta > Magnoliopsida > Asterales > Asteraceae > Saussurea > Saussurea involucrata. The sequence continues at coordinate 14,147,782 of CM066317.1, read as the reverse complement.
GATCCTGATGCCATACCTTCAGAGGGGTGGGACACAACCATCATTGTAGAGAACAATGGTGTGTCAACTCCTTCCGAGTCCCTAGGAAGTCTTTTCATATTTGAAAAAACCTTCCCTTTAGGGGATTTGGGTACATATACCTCAGTAAACTGAGGTAAGTCCATCAAGTCCTTGTTAAGAACTTCTTTCACAAACCTTGGATACATGAAAAAGGTGTTTTTGGATTCCAAGTTTGATACAAGATCATTAAAGATCATTGCTGAAAAATTGTACTTTCTGGCAGTGGATAAGCAGACCAAGGCATATGCAATGGGACTGCTGAATTCACTCCATCCAGTAGTTTTCTTGGAAATACAGTGCATCAGGGTATGAACAAGAAATCTCCATTGGTTGAAAAATTTTGATTTGTAGAATTTAAAAACACCAATGGGACCTTCATACCCCATTCTTTGTAAAGTAGAAAAGAGTTCTTCATTAGGAATAGAAGATATACCTGAAGCATCATTCAACTGAAGAGAGATGCGAATAACCTCTTCAGTGACTTTCAAGGGTTTATCACAAACCCTTGTTCGAATGGTTTTCTGCCCTTCTTCGAAACCAACAGTGGCATTCTCCCAAAATTGTGTCTGATGTTCGATATAGATTGTTGGGCTCACCGTTAGGGCATAGGAGATGTGCGAGGATTTGAGAAAATCGACTATATCGTGGAATCCCGCAGCTTGTTTCGGCTTCTGTAGCATGGCTATTTCATTGTGCTCATCCACAAACTCCATGATTCCTGAGGATTCTTAAAAGAAAAACACAGAGATTCTGGGAGACTAGGTTAGAACGAGAGAGAAGAAGTAAATGCGAAGAGTCGTTATGAACTTGGGCGGGCAAACAGGGGTATTTATATGCCCTAGATTATCAAAAGCAGTATTAACGACATAAGCAGTATTAACTGCTGAACAGTATTAACTGCAGGGCAGTATTAACTACACAGCAGTATTAACTACCGAGCAGTATTAACTACCTAGCAGTATTAACTACCGAGCAGTATTAACTACCTAGCAGTATTAACTACCGAGCAGTATTAACTACCTAGCAGTATTAACTACCAAGCAGTATTAACTACCTAGCAGTATTAACTACCAAGCAGTATTAACTACACTAGCAGTATTAACTGCACTAGCAGTATTAACTACTGAGCAGTATTAACTACCTAGCAGTATTAACTACCTAGCAGTATTAACTACCGAGCAGTATTAACTACCAAGCAGTATTAACTACACTAGCAGTATTAACTGCACTAGCAGTATTAACTACTGAGCAGTATTAACTACCTAGCAGTATTAACTACCTAGCAGTATTAACTGCACTAGCAGTATTAACTGCACTAGCAGTATTAACTACTGAGCAGTATTAACTACTGAGCAGTATTAACTGCACCAGCAGTATTAACTACTAGAACACAGGCAGTAGTAACTTCTGTAATGGCAGTAGTAACGCTGCACAGGCAGTAGTAACCACACTTACACTTTTCTGCACTTGGTAATCTGAGGGAAACAGAGGATCCTGAGAAAGAAAGTTAGTAGCACCAAATATATGAAGAAATACAGGTATAAAAACAGAAAGTCATAAATTTATTCAAGGTTGATCATGCCCACACTTGTTACCAAAAAGGTGAATCTACCCACATCAAAAGCTTTTGTGAATAGATCAGCAAACTGGTCATTTGTATGAACTTTAGCAACCTGAATTAATTTCTTTTCATTGCAATCTCTTATAAAGTGATACCTTATCTCTATATGCTTTGTTTTTGAGTGTTTGACTGGATTATTTACAATGCTAATAGCACTGTTGTTATCAATGAAGATTGGTGTGTGAATAAATGTTACCCCATAGTCCAACATCTGATTCTGAATCCATAGAACCTGAGAGCAGCAGCTTGCAGCAGCTATGTACTCAGCCTCTGTGGTAGATAAGGACACTGTGGTTTGTTTCTTACACTGCCAAGATACTAGTCTTGTACCCAAAAACTGACATCCACCTGAAGTAGACTTCCTATCCATGTTGGCTCCTCCCAAATCACTATCTGAATATGCAAGCAAGTCAAAAGAGGATTCATGAGGATACCAGAGACCTAATCTAGGTTGCCCTTTTAAGTATCTGAATATTCTCTTGACAGCATGAAGGTGTGATTGCTTAGGAGAAACCTGAAATCTGGCACAAACACAGACTGAAAACATAATGTCAGGTCTAGAGGCTGTGAGATACATGAGAGATCCAATCATTGATCTGTAATGATGGACATCCACATCCTCCCCCTCAAGATCTGCAGTGATCTGTTTATGTGTTTCCATTGGTGTGCTTGCTGGCTTTGAGTCTGATAGACCAAACTTGTCCAGGATGTCTTTCACATATTTGGATTGGCTAATAAAAATCCCATCTTTCCTCTGTTTTACCTGAAGCCCAAGAAAGAATGTAAGTTCTCCCATGGAACTCATCTTGAAGCTTTTGTGCATCAATTCTTCAAACTCTTTACACATTTGATCATTGGTGGATCCAAAGATGATGTCATCCACATAGATCTGAACAAGTAGTGTACCTCTCTTTCTCCTCTTGATAAACAGGGTCTTGTCAATTACTCCTCTTTCAAAGTCATTTTTCAAGAGATAGGTAGACAGAGTGTCATACCATGCTCTTGGAGCTTGATGCAAACCATAAAGAGCCTTCTTCAGCTTGTATACTCTGTCAGGGTGCAATGGATTCTCAAATCCAGGGGGTTGACAGACATATACTTCTTCCTCAATACTTCCATACAGAAATGCACTCTTGACATCCATTTGGTACACTTTGAACTTCATGTAGGAGGCATAGGCTAGAAATAACCTGATTGCTTCAATCCTTGCCACAGGAGCAAAGACTTCCTCATAATCTATTCCTTCTTCCTGAGTGTACCCTTGTGCAACCAGTCTAGCTTTGTTTCTGATTACAATCCCTCTGTCATCCTTCTTGTTCCTGAAAATCCACTTGGTGCCAATTGCTCTATGACCTTTTGGAAGGTCTACCAAGTCCCAAACATCCTGTAATTTGAACTGTAGCAGCTCCTCTTGCATTGCCTCTATCCAGCTTGGGTCTTTCATGGCATCATAAGCCTTTTTGGGCTCAATCTGGGACAGAAAGCAAGTAAGAACAGTGTTAACTGTATTTTGCTGCTCTTGCAACTCTTGGAGTCTGCTTTGCTTTCTAGTCATCATGGGAGATGCAATATCTCCAATCACCAACTCAGGAGGATGATTTTTCTGAGTTCTTGTTGGATGACCAGCTTCCTCTTGTAAGTCCTCATCCAGATTAGACTCATTTAATTCTGGATTTGTTTCTGCTTCTTCAGTCACCTCAGATTCTCTGGAATTTGAACCTGAAGACTGATTTTCCTCTGCTCTCCTCTCTTCTTCATTCTGAATAGGTTCAGTCTCCTCATGGTGTTCACAGAATTCAACAGGATCAATGGAAGGGATTGGAAATATCACAGATTGGATTCTGTGTTCTGATGTTGGTGTATCCCTTTGTCCTGCATATACATCACCACTGAAACCCAAAGAATTAGTGAGTGAATCAATGTCAAATAGCCAATTAGGACCTGAACCAATAGGATTTGGTGTGTTCTCATTGCATTTGACATTGTCACTTTCTTCAATTATTCTAGAAGAGGTATTAAAAACTCTGTAGGCCTTACTTTGAGATGAATACCCAACAAGAAAACCATCATCTGCTTTGCTATCAAACTTGCCTAAGTGAGATTTGGTATTGAGAATAGTACAAGGACATCCAAATGGCTTGAAAAATCCAATATATGGTTTCCTTTTATGGAAAAGCTCATAAGGTGTCTTGTTTTTAGGCTTTACAACTAAAACTCTGTTTTGAACATAGCAGGCAGTATTAACTGCTTCTGCCCAAAAGGTAATTGGTAACTTTGAATCAGCTAACAGAAATCTAGCAGCCTCAATCAATGTCCTATTCCTTCTCTCAGCAACACCATTTTGTTGTGGAGTCCTAGGAGCACTGTATTGTCTCTCAATTCCTTTTTCTTCACAAAAGGTGTTTAGATCAAAATTTTTAAACTCAGTTCCATTATCTGATCTAATGACTTTCACTCTTTGATTTGATTGGTTTTCAATTTTGAGAATAAAAGATTTGATCAGTCCACTTGTCTCGTCTTTAGTTCTCAGAAAATATACCCAAGTAAATCTAGAATAATCATCAACAATAACTAAGCAGTATGATTTCTTGCCAATACTCATCACATTAGTAGGACCAAACAGATCCATATGTAACAGTTGAAGAGGATTTGATATAGTGTTTATCTCTTTGGACTTATGAGAAGTTTTGTGTTGTTTGCCTTTGAGACATGCAACACAATGATCATCACATGAATAGACTTTGGATGGCAAACCCCTTACAAGGTTATTCTTAACAAGTTTATTTATTGTTTTAAAGTTCATGTGACACATCCTTCTGTGCCAAAGTGATGATTCATTCAAAGAAGCTTTTGAAACTAAACAATTTAGGGATGAATCAGATGATACACTTTCCAAATCTAAACAATAAACATTATCCTTCCTAGGAGTTCTCAGAAGTATCATGTTTTCATCAATCACTTTGTATCCAGGAGCAAGGATAATACATTCAGAATCAGTAAACAATATGCTATGCTTCTTGTCACAAACCTGTGATACACTTAACAGGTTGTATCTCAATTGTTCAACATAGTACACATCTTCAAAGGTCATCTTACCCTTTGAAACATCACCCTTACCACTTATCTTTCCACCAGCAGGATTATCCCCAAATGCAACATGTCCTCCATCAATCTTTTTGAAAATTTTGAGGCAGGCCATGTTACCTGTCATGTGCCTGGAGCAACCACTATCAACATGCCAAATGCTCTTCCCCTTGAGCTGTTGGTTGCCCTGCACATCAAGATAAATCAGTTAGTTTTATTGGGAACCCAAGCCGAAGTGGTCTTGGGTCTCCCTTGCTCATCAAAATACTTGCACTTGGTTTTGATGAGATTTTCAAATTTAGGTACTGCAGTACTGGAGTACTTTGTCAAAATTATTGGTGTAGCAGCACTTGCAGCAGTACTAACAGTGCTAGCAGTACTAATACTGGGAGCAGCAGTATTAACCTCAGAAGTACTAACAGAGGTAGCAGCATTAACAGAGTTAACACTGCTAGAAGCAGTATTAACAGAGTTAATACTGCTAGCAGCAGTACTATCTGAAGAAGAAGCACTAAAAGTATTAGCAGCACTAACATTGGACTGATTACTAGCAGTATTAACACTGCTAGCAGCACTAACTTTGGAATGATTACTAGCAGTATTAATACTGCTAGCAGCACTAACTTTTGAAGCAGTACTAACAGTGTTAGCAGTACTAACACTGTTAGCAGCAGTATTGTTTTTAGTGCTTTTTGGAACCCACATAGTATCACATTCCTTTTCAGTCGTTTTCTTTATGTGGCTTTTGGGTTTATCTTGTTTCTTTGCCACATTTTTCTTTGCAGACTTTTTATATCCACCATTCTTTCTGTAACCACCAGGTTTTTGAAAAGATCTTTGAGCATTAAACCTTTGGTTAACAGGATTGAAATAACAGTGTTTGGCTAAGTGATTTAGCTTACCACAGATGAAACAAGGTTTTGGCCTGTTGATTCTGTTCAGGTCAACTCCTTGTCTCATAGCCCACTGGTTATTCCAGTTCCTTTGATTTCCCCTCTGATTATCATGTTTTTGGGGCTTGTTCTCTTTAGACTTCCTGCAGGAACACTGTTTACAGATATTGGAGTTCACAACTTTGGGCTGTGTGTAATGAACTTCCTTTTTCTCTTCAGTCCTTTTGATCTCAGTGTTCTTGACACATGGACTCTCACATTCCTCATCAGAGTCTACTTTGTCAGTCTCATCCTCAACAACTATTTCTTTTTCATAAGGATCTATATTAATCTTTAATTCAGGTTCCTTTCTATCCTTGGTCTCTAACAAATCAGACTTAGGAGGTATGTAGTTGTTATTGTAGGGTGGAGGTGTGGTATTGTATCCTATCCCTACTTTCATCTTGTCATGGATTTGTGCTTTAATGATGGTGTCCATGGTTTTAGAAGCACAGGTAAACTTTTCAACATCAAGTTTAACCTTTTTAAGCTCTTCTTTTAACTTCTCATTCTCCTCCCCAGACACTTTCAGCTTAATCTCATACTCATTCTTCTCCCACTTCCAATAGTTAGTATCATAGTGGTGTTGAAGTTCATTAGCTTGAAAAGCTCTAATCTGTTCCTCAAACCTTTCTACAATCCTAACATAATCTTTCACATCTTTCTCTAGCCTCTTAAGGTCATCACACATACTCTGATTGTGATCCCTATATCGTTTAACAGCATCAATGCAAGCTTGAGAACAGAGTTTAGATTGTACCTCAGTGGGAATATCAGATACTTCTGCCATAAGAGCTTGATTCTGACAGGCTTCTTCAGCTTGATCACTCCAATCAAATCCCATTCCTTGTTGAGAAACAAGGGCTTGGGAGGAGCTTCTGTTTTGGTTTCCATTTGGAGTCTGTGATCCTCCACTTCTGCATTCTCTGGCAAAGTGTCCCATCTTGTGACACTTATAACATTCAACCTTGGACTTGTCAAAGCCTGCACCATCTTCTCTTCTTTGGGAAAAGTTGTTTCTCCCAGTCCTTTTGATGAATTTCTTCACCCTCATTGATAGCATAGCCATCTGCCACTTGATGTCCATCTCTTCCAGATCATCAGCATTGATCTGCTCTAAATCATCATTGATTAGAGAAGAGTGGACATGACTAGAAAAGAATGCTTCTAGTACAGAATCTGTAGTCTTCTCTTGATTGGTTCCACCAGCAGTATTAACAGAACCTGCAGTATTAACAGAATCAGGATTAGCAGCAGTATCAGAGGATGAAGATAATAAAGCAGCATTATAAACAAATCCTGATGGCCTTTTCTTGGCTTCAACTTCAGCCTCAAATACTCTCAGATCATTGTAGAGGTCATCTAGCTCTTTGTCCTCCAATTGGTCATTCTGTCTGAATGAGACTGTGTACATGGTCCATTCTTCTCCCAATGATCTAAGGAACTTTCTATTGACATCATCAGCATCCATGTGTACACCCACAGTTGCTAATTCTCCAATTAACTTGTTAAATCTGTCAAAAGTTTGAGTCATAGACTCATTCTTTGCAGACATAAAGTTTTCATATTGTTGCCTGAGAATAGCCTTTTGATTTCTCTTTGTGCTCTTTGTGCCAGTAAATCTTTTCTCCAGAGCATTCCACAACATCTGTGCATCTGTGCAGTGTTGGAATTGATGTTGGTACTCATTAGGAATAGCCAAAAGCAGAGTGCTTAAGGCCTTCATCTCTGTTTGTCTTACTTTCTTTTCAGCATCTGTCTTGGGAGGAGGTCTCTTTCCATCTGCTCCAATCTTTCCTTCATTACATGGGCCATTTTCTATGATGTCCCATATTGCATAATCAGTAAGAAGAATGTACTGCTTGATTCTTAGTTTCCACATGTCAAATTCATTGGGTTTGAGCATGGGAACCTTTGAAACAAGAGTACTGTGAGAATCCATTGAATTGTCCATAGCTTCTAAGATACCAATGCTCTGATACCACTTGTCAGGATCGATTCTTAACAAGAATTAAACTTCTTAGAAACAGAATTTAGAGAATCTTGCGGAATAGAACTCTAAATCAATTAAAGAACAATCAATAGAAATTCAATAAACTGTATATATATCAAACAGTTATTACTCACAAGTTTTACACCAAACCTCAATCTTGTTGAACAGGCTCAACAAGACGATTTCTACTTCTCTAGAAATAGGATCTATGATCTTGAGGTTAATTCACTCTTGAATGAATATCGAATTCTGTATACTATCTATCTTCTGTTTTTGTCACTTTCATATATTCTAATAGCTATCTATCAATACTATTTATACAAAAGTAATTACAAGATAACTATCAAAAGTAAATTGATCTTCTGAATCTTCGTTAAACATATCTTGATCAATTCCTTATTTGTCTCCAAAAGCATCGCATCCCAAACTTATCAACTCAGCAGTATTAATGATGATTTGGCTCAGCAGCATTAACAACCTTCAGCAGTATTAACCTTCACAGTCTTCAAGCAGTAGTAACTCAGATCAGCAGTACTAACCATGTCTAGCAGTAGTAATTTGGTCTAGCAGCACTAACTTCGTCTAGCAGTAGTAATCTTGGTCTAGCAGTACTAACTTCATCTAGCAGTACTAACTTCGTCTAGCAGCAGTAACCTTGCCCAGCAGTAGTAACGAAGAACTGGCAGTAGTAATGTAGACTTAGCAGTACTAACCATACTTAGCATATCTTCAGTTCCCAACAATGTACATTATTACTCTCTTGATCACTTGCATATGCTCTTTCAGTTCTATTGGTGTCAAATTCATAATCTGGGAAAGGATTAAATTCCTGTGAAAACACTCCTTGGCTTTCAAGTTTATCAAACAAATCATTGAATTGGTCATCATCCAAAACATCATTAGTAGGACCCTTATGTTGATCATCCATTACATTGACATCATTATGATCCAATTCAGTGGCATCTAGGTGGACTTGATCACCCAATTCAGTGGCATTATGTTGGACTTGATCACCTAATTCAGTGGCACTTTGTTGGACTTGATCACCTATCTCATTGGCATTTTGTTGGACTTGATCACTATTGTAATGCCATTCAAGCATTAGTCTCTTCTTGCAAGAGCTAGCAACTCCTCCATGTACCTTTTTCATAAGTCTACTTAACTCAGGTGAAGGGTTTTCTTCAATCTCTTCTATGACAACATTAGTACCCCTAGAACTAGTCAAATAAGTACCCACCTTACTTTTCCATTGTTCAGTGTATATTTCAAACACTATGCATCCAGGAACATATTTCAACATGTTTATCACATCCTTATCATTTCCTAAGGTTTTTAGACCAAAGTCCAAGTCCGAACCAGGGATTCTAAAGTGATAATAAGTAGGGATTGGTTGTCTATAGCCAATTTCCATCAGCATGGCCTCCAACTCATGTACAGAGAACACATCTGTGTCTACTAAATCAACATAACTTAACTTACCTTCATCATAACTCCTACCAGGTTTCTTAGTGAAAAACCCTCCATGATGAATCTTGAAGCTAACCAACATAGGGTACAACTCTGTGAAAAAAAAACGATTTTATCATTACCATATCCAACTAACCATCACATGACACTAAAAAGGAGGGAAAATAAACTGTTAGCTGCATTACATACCATATACGTCAATGTACTCGCTGGTTGATGGGGTGCTTCGAACTTGCCACAATGTACCCCCCATTTTGCACGAAGAAGAAGAATCGTGCTTGGATTTTCACAGAGTATCTCTTGAAGAAAAGGGTTTTCACAGATGGATATGGATGATGGTGGTTTTTTTTGATAAGGATTAAGCAAAGAAATGAAAGGTCTTCCCTTAATTACTCTGGTTATACGTAAATGAGAGGACAAAGTGGGATGGACGATTTTACCCCTCTAACTTTAGGCGCGTAAATGGATTAACGGTGCCAGGTTAGACGGCGCTAGAGGGAGGGACCCTCTGCATGCGGTTAGTTGAACCACAGGGACGTCAGTGTTATTTCATACCCTCTCTGTAGTAAAAGATGAAATAACACTTAAAATAATAAATTAAATTTTAATTTTTAACCAATCTTTTAATTTTAGTTTTACTCCTTATGCTTTACTGATTTATTATTTCTAATTCTTTTGTATTTCTCTATTACTTCTCTTACTTTTGTATATTTTATTTTATATCATAATATACTAATTAATTAATAATATATTAATTAAATTTCATTTATCTAATACTACAAATTTAAATATATTTTTAGCGTTAAAACAAATGAAAAATAATATTTATATAATTATTATTTTATTAGTTGAATTAATTTTTAAAAAAATTAACTAATCATTATGTTATAAAATAAAAGATGTTATTAGAGATAAAATAGTATTTACGGTGTTATCAACATTTAAATCTATATATTCATGAGTATGATTAAGATCAAAATGTTTTTTGTACACGTTTAATTAATATTATTGTCATAGGGTAGTCTATGTAATTGTATCAAGATATCTATAATGTTTCTACTATGGCGTAATTGTGGGTGTTGGATATTGTCATGTTTATACGACTCTTACCTAATGGTCCTGGGAAGTGATGTTACACATGAAGTGTTTGTAAAAAGGGGTGTTGAATACAAAATAACAAATTTTCACTTTTTATTATTTCTTCTATGTTTGGTATAAAAACAAGAATCACATATTTGTTGTGGAAGCTAGTAAAGTAAGATCTATGATCCTAAACAATCTGATTGTGACAAATTTGCTAAACTAAAAGAAAAGGGGGATAAATTTCTCTGTCAGATCCGAAGAACTAAAGAAGTTCTTCTGAGGATGATGTCGAATTTACTTCAAAAACACACACATGGTTGTTCTTTTAAAATGGGTAGTAGCATTAAAAGACAAGGGTGACTTTTTGGTAGTGAAAAATCGTATAGTCCACAAAGTGGCCACAATGTTCCCACAGTGTGAGGTGCAAGTATAGACCGACACTATGATCGATACAAGTAATAAAGTGGTAAAATATCGAGATCGTGTCCATAGGGATTGCACTTTAAAGTTTCAATAAATTGATTTTAATAAGAGAAGAAGAAAATATTTTCAGCGAGTTTGGTGAATTTTAGCAACGAAATTTAAACAAGTAACTAAAATAGGTATGGGTGTAAGTTTCACTTAGGACAACTGTAGTAACAAAATGGTTAGAAATTTTATGTCACAAAAAAATCTATAAAGATTGATCCCGATCTCTTGGAAGTGAATATTTATAGACCGTGCCCATAAAATGCCTATAAAGTCACCATTATTGTTGATTCTTAATCTTGTCGATTTAGCTAAGTTGACTAAAAATGTCAAGTTCTTTTAGTATGAAGATTTATACCCAAATCTATTTGCGATATAAATCTCGACCAATGTTTGCACCTTACTAAATCATACAAAACCCGTATCTCTACGTGGTTATCAAAGACTTTCTCAAATCTTTGTGCATCACTTAAGCCACATTTCGAATCCGCCCATCCCTGGGTCAAAGAACTAATATTAACACTTCAAGGTGATATGCTTATCCGCGTTGAGTTTAGTACCGACTCAAGTGACCAAGTTTAAGAGTTAACAATAGTGACAACACCCAAGTGTTGTCTACCAGTCTCAAGTTCGAATCACACCCATACCCAAAGAGGTGTTTAACTAATAACAAAAATGTGAACATAATTGTTAGGTCATCAAAGATTTGAAGATGACCTGATCTCCTTACATACTTTGAAAAACATCTTTTATACTTAGAGAAATTTTAGATGGTTCTTTGTAATAGCTTAGTCATACTGTCAAAGTTCGGTGAAGTCAAAGATCAGCCGAAATCAAGAAGACGTAAATCTACCAATGAGGATTGAAGATGGACTTCTCAACCCAAACTAAGCTGTCTCACCGATTGTCTCCATGAAAATCGGTGAGATCCTCAAACCGGAGAATCTTCCCTTATTTCCTTGCTAAGAAGACTTTCATCATAAGAGGCCATGTTTGCCATCCCACCGATTCTCTCCATGAGAAATCGGTGGGATCTTCAAAATAGGAGGATCCTCACATAACTCCTTCCTAAGAAGACTCTCACCTATGTTGTCCATGACAATTCGGTGGGATCCTCAAATAGGAGGACCCTCCTTTGTGTCTTTGCTAAAAGATTTTCTCATCAAAGAAGGAATGTCGGAGTATGGAAGAAAAGGTGCATTTGTCCTTTTTCCCATTCTTAGATATTGTCACCATCAAACCTTTCTAGCATCATAGGAAAAGACACATCAACTTTTGAGAGTCAAACTTATCCTTCAAATGACAAAGTGACAAGTGTCCCATGCATCACTTGTTCATGACACTATATAAAGATGAAGACTTCTCCATGCAAACTACTTACCAGAACTCTTGAAGATTACTCTGTGCTCAAGACACTCTGCTCCTTTCTCTCTTTGAACTTTATAGCTTTCAATCTTTGTGTTTTAAAAGTTGTTTAGTTTTCAGTATTACTTTGTGAAGATTGTTAGAATAGATTTTATTTGTTCTTTACGCAACAATCTAATTGTTCTATGTGTTCTATGTGTAATTCTTAATTTGAATATTTTCAATAAAATAATTAATTAAAATGAAAAAATTGTGTATTGTATTCACCCCCCCTTCTACAATACATGTTCTTGTTCTTATTAGCCATCTGGGACTAACAAGTGGTATCAGAGCAGAAAGTTTAATTTCAATAAAGTTGATCTGCAATGGTTGCTTCTTCTTCCAACAATGAAGCTTTCTCTCAAAATAATTTTTCTGAAAATGGCTCTATAGCCAAACCTCCCAAGTTTAACCCCAACAACTTTTCTCTGTGGAAAAGCCGGATGATGCTTTTCATGGAAGGAGTGGATAGTAGATATCCAACCATTCTCAGTGAGGGACCCATAGTCCCTAGAGTCTGGTCTCGCTATGAAACCAAAAAATCCGGTAAGGAAGTTGTTGGCAAAGATGATTCTGATGATTCCTCTGATGAAGAAAATTTTGCTGCTACTGTTCGTTACATTCTTAAGAATCCCAAGAAATATACTGATGAAGAAAAACGTCTCGTGTCTCTTGATTCTAAAGTCATAACTATCATTGCTCTCTCTTCCTGATGAAGTGTACCACTCTCTGGTAAATCTCTCTACTCCCAAAGAGATGTGGTCCAGTCTGTGTGTTTTGTATGAAGGTACGGATGAAGTTAAAAAGAGCAAAAAGATTGCCCTTGTTAGAAAAAATGAACTCTTTTCTTATGAGAAAGGAGAATCTATCTCCAACTACTATAACCGCTTTAACAGTCTTCTTAATGATTTAAAGCTGTTAGGTAGAGTGTATGACAATGAGGAAATCCTGTGCATGTTTATGGATTGTCTTCCTGATTTTTGGGAAAATATCTGTACATGTATAAAGACAACCAAGGATCTTGATCATATGCCTCTCACTGTTCTTTATGGAACTCTCTTCAACTATGAGCAGACTAAGCTGCAAAGGAAGTCTGTCATCACAGATATAAAGAGCTCTCCTCTAGCTCTGCTAAGTGACTCTTCCAAAAGAACTAAGTGTATTCCAAGAATCACCTACCCATCTGATTCTGACCACGATAGTCAAGAAGATCCCAATGACCATTCAGAGGCATATCTTAGTGATGTTGAGGATGAATGTGAGGAAACTTCAATTGACAAACTATCAGATGGAATGACCATGTTGGATGGGTATTCTAAATCCAAATCTCACCTCTCTTCTGGAAAATCTAAGTTTAGTAGAAAATCCTCCTCTTCTTTCTCCAAACACCCTTCTTTGGACAAATCTAATGAGGAATGTTTTAACGGTGGTAAAAAAGGTCATTTTGCTTCTGAGTACAGAAGTAAACACCTTGAAGGAACCAGAACTGTTTCCTCAGGCCGATTTTCCTCAAAATCTGGAAGATCTTCCAAAAATTTCGGCCAACCTCTCTCTTCTGCAAATTCTGACCGAGTTGAAAGATACAAAGAAAAATACAAGAGAGAAAAGGAAAGAAATGAAAGACTTGTCAGAAAAGAAAAAGGGTCTACCTGCTAAAACTCATGACTTGGCAGATGAACCCACATCTGAAAGTGAGAATGACATGTCAAATGTGTGTTTCATGGCCAATATAAATGACTTGGATGATCCAGAAGATCACACTCCTTCGACTGCTCTTGTATCACCTAAGTGCCTCTCCTCCTCATCACAGGTACATCCATTTCTATCTCTTTCTGAAGCTGAAAAGATTGAAGCATTTGATTCCTTAACCATTGATCTTTATGATGCTAAAACTGCTAAGAAAAAGACAAATGCTCAAATAAAATCTCTTTCCTCTCAACTTCAAACATGTCTCTCCCAACTTGATCAGTTTGACAAAGTTAAGGCTGAGCTTGAAGATCTAAAATCCATCAACTTTATTCTTGCCAAGGAGAAAAACAAAATATTTAAACGTTTTCAAAAGGAGCAAGAAATTGTGAGAAAATGGACAAGCTCCTCCAAAAATCTAGAAAAGATTTTTCAAGATCAGATTTCTTGTGATGACAAAACTGGTTTAGGCTTTGGAAAAATGGAAACTGATCAATCTTCAAAAACTCTCGCAAATTTTCGGTGGGTATGATAAAATTTCGATAGGGAAGCATATATATATATATATATTATTTTTTTTCCCTCCGAAATTCCTACCGAAAATACCACCGATTTTTTCCAAAATCGGTGGGTACCACCTAATTTTCGGTGGGGAAGCAAATATATATATATATATATATATATATATATATATATTTTCTCCGAAATTCCTACCGAAAATACCACCGATTTTCTTCCAAAATTGGTGGGTACCCCCTAATTTTCGGTGGAGAAGCAAACAAAAAAAATAAAAAAATTTATTTTTTCCCCTCCGAAATTCCTACCGAAAATACCACCGATTTTCCACCGATTTTCTTTCAAAATCGGTGGGTACCCCCTAATTTTCGATGGGGAAGCAAAAAAAGAATTTAGTTTTTTTCCTCCGAAATTCCTACCGAAAATCCTCAATTTTCATCTTCAATTTCGGTGGGATGGCTCCCAATTTCGGTGGGAAGTTCAAAAAAAAAGTTTTCCTGATGTTTCCAATTGTTCGTGGTGTTTCTTCTCCGTCGGACGCTGAGGGGGAGAAACCATCTGAGGGGGAGCAACTATCTGAAGGGGAAGAAACCATCTGAGGGGGAGCAATATCAGCGTCCAACTCGATCAACACAAACCCTCAGTACTCATATTCAACATCCAACTCAAATTTTGGTCAAACATATGGGAACCGGCGAACCAACCAAGGGGGAGCAGATCAGTCTAACAAATATAACTAAGGGGGAGGCAAACCAAGACAAAGGAAGAAGGGTGATGACTACTGAACAGGAAGCTGAAGATGCTATGAGAAAGTAAGAAGATGCAAGATATTGGCAAAGGCCTCCTGAGGCTAATTCACTCAAACTCAAACCTCCCTCAAAGATTGTCACCGATTTGGATCTGGGCATATCTGCTTCTTCTATGATGGAAGTACATTCTGTTTCATTCATACTGTTTATTCTTTCATTCATTTCATTCATCTGTAAATATCATATACAAAAAAAAAATTATAGACTGTGTGAAAAAGAACCCAAAAGAGTAAAACAGGGTCAACATGTATTATTCATTGTTTTACTCATGTTTTTCTAAGTATGGATGTCATCATCAAATAGGGGGAGATTGTCGGGTCATCAAAGATTTGAAGATGACCTGATCTCCTTACATACTTTGAAAAACATCTTTTATACTTAGAGAAATTTTAGATGGTTCTTTGTAATAGCTTAGTCATACTGTCAAAGTTCGGTGAAGTCAAAGATCAGCCAAAATCAAGAAGAATTAAATCTACCAATGCGGATTGAAGATGGACTTCTCAACCCAAACTAAGCTGTCTCACCGATTGTCTCCATAAAAATCGGTGAGATTCTCAAACAGGAGAATCCTCCCTTATTTCCTTGCTAATAAGACTTTCATCATAAGAGGCCATGTTTGCCATCCCACCGATTCTCTCCATGAGAAATCGGCGGGATCTTCAAAATAGGAGGATCCTCACATAACTCCTTCCTAAGAAGACTCTCACCTATGTTATCCATGACAAATCGGTGGGAACCTCAAATAGGAGGATCCTCCCTGTGTCTTTGCTAAAAGGTTTTCTCATCAAAGAAGGAATGTCTGAGTATGGAAGAAAAAGGTGCATTTGTCCTTTTTCTCATTCTTAGATATTGTCACCATCAAACCTTTCTAGCATCATAAGAAAAGACACATCAACTTTTGAGAGTCAAACCTATCCTTCAAATGACAAAGTGACAAGTGTCCCATGCATCACTTGTTCATGACACTATATAAAGATGAAGACTTCTCCATGCAAACTACTTACAAGAACTCTTGAAGATTACTCTGTGCTCAAGACACTCTGCTCCTTTCTCTCTTTGAACTTTATAGCTTTCAATCTTTGTGTTTTAAAAGTTGTTTAGTTTTCAGTATTACTTTGTGAAGATTGTTAGAATAGATTTTATTTGTTCTTTCCGCAACAATCTAATTGTTCTATGTGTAATTCTTGATTTGAATATTTTCAATAAAAGAATTAATTAAAGTGAAAAAATTGTGTATTGTATTCTACCCCCCTTCTACAATACCTGTTATTGTTCTTGTAACACCCTCAAATATGGAACGAGCAACTAACTTAAATTTCGATAAAATAACCAAGAGTAAATAAAAATCATTTCTACATTTCATCCCTGAAAATACCTCGGAATTTAAACATTAAAATTTCCACAACTAAAACTTAATACAGGCGTTACTTAATACCACACAAGATGCTAGTACCATAAAAATGCGGAAGATTCACTTATTCATAATCATCTCTCGTGCACTCTACTAGCACTCGCCACTTCACAGTGTAGCTAAAGCTACCCCCAACCTGAGCCTGTTGCACATGCCGACAAATAAAAAAAGGTTAGACTAACGCCTAGTGAGTTCAAGCATTTTATCATGACTATATAAATTCATAATCGAGAGGAGTGTAGTTTTTAGTCATGATTCCAAAAGAGTTTACTTTAAATGCAAAGTAGATACAAACACGATAGAAGGGAGTACATCATTCCATTCACCACGATCACGTTTGCAATGTTTTCGCTCATAGTTTCTTTCCTTTCTTTTGTGTTTGAATCCACCACCGACATGAACTAATTCCAGATTTTGGGGGTTGGAATGAATATGGTTTGAACATATGAACAGATGATTTGAACTCTTATCAGTTTTTCGTAATTAATGAAGCATGTGATTTCGTTCTTAACGCTTTTGTGAGTTTGGCCAATTTACAATTGATCTGTTGTTAGCAATTAAGTTCGAGAGAATAGATTGTTATCAAGAATTACAAATTGCATGCCTAAGGTGAGAAAGGAGATAGAAATATTCCGAGTAAACCTTAGTCCCATTACAATCTTGTGTTTAATGTGTTTTGAACTACATAGGTTAAGATTGAGAGATTTAACTTATGTTTTCCAAGATAAAACTTGCGGTTGCTTGAAAAAGAACCATCATTTATAATAAAAATCGTTGTCGCTTGAGAAAGGGCAACGGTGATTCCAAGATTGGGTATTCATTAACGAGAATAACTGGTAATTGTTTTGAGTCAGATGTTTGTATGTGAAAACCATAGGATTCCCAACTCTCAACTGTTTTCTCTATCGAAGTCTTTTAAGTTGTTCCTGTTCCGTGTTTGATTTAGTTGAATTGCCATTGATTAGTTTAAAACCAACCTTTCAAAATATCGACAGTTCAGTTAATAGCAATTGTGGTCATTGTGATACTTAGTTCCTAGTTCCCGTGGATTCGATACTCGTACTTACCGTACGTTATTACTTGATTTCGACACCGTACACTTGCGGTTAGAATTAGGGGGGTGACAACCGCCTATCAAAGCTCAACTAACTCCAAAGTTAGTTCAAGAAAGTCATAAAATGACATTAAATATAACAACACACACACCGGTTGCCAATAAATACTTCAAATCCATGAACACCCAAAATAAAATCTTGGATCGGGAAAACCCTCCTTTCCAAAGGACTCACACCTTTACATTTTCAAAACGTCTCATGATGTGTTATATGCATATTTCCAATATATCCACAAAATGCATTTTTTTATACAAATAGACTCCATTTATCACATAAATCAATAACCCATTTTCATATAGGATTTATCTATCACATTTTTCCAAAATATCCAAAAGTAGTGTTTTACAATATTTACCCCAATTAATACCTCAAAGGGTAAAATTCACCAAATACTCAACATTGATAATTTTCAGGTAAAACACATATTCACTTGGAAAAATATCATTTTGGCATGTACAAAGTTTTCGCAAAGTAACTTGAACTCACCTTGCTAGATTAAGCTAAATCTAGGTTTTTCCCAAACGTATGCTCCTTTGAAGAAGTCCGAATCTTCAAGTCCAAATCTTCCAAAACCTAAATCCATAAGTTTCCAACCATAAATATTTATCCTCAAACACTTAGAATCATTTCCCCCAACATATTACTCCCAAAATCACCAATAGATCAAAACCCTAATTTCCAAAATAAAGAGAAGAGAAGATTACCTCAACCATCAAGTGAATCCACCACCCAAACACTTCTATTGTTACCAAAGTGAGCCTCAATCTTCATTTCATCTAAAGAAAGGAAAAGGTTTAGGTGAGGGTTGGGTAAAACCCTAGAAAGTGTAGAAATCTTACCAAAACGAAAGTGAGAAGAAGAGTTCTAACCTCCATCCATAATCCCTTGATAAGAACCGAGAGAGAAGCTTTGGTTTGCAAGATTTATGGCTTCAAGAGCTCCAAAAACGATTTAGAGGGTTAAGGTTCGGTTTGGGAGAGTTTAGAGAGAAATGGGTGGAATAGAAAATGAAAGGGAGCCGAAGTCGTGGGTTTAAAACACCCTGGAGCTCGACGGCGAGAGTGACATGCGAGATTGCCACTGTCACTCTCGCGGGGCACTCTCGCCCGTTACTCAAAATGCTCACGGTACAATTTCGGCGAAAGTGACACTGCGAAAGTGACCATGTCACTCTCGCGAGTGTCATACTCGCTGGACCTCCCAAAACTCTCGGTACATTCTTGGCGAAAGTGACACTGCGAAAGTGACCATGTCACTCTCGCGAGTGTCATACTCGCTGGACTTGTACCGAGTCCAAACTTGGCCAAGTTCTCGAGAGATCCAATTAGCATTACGTGTCCCACCTTCCAATGCATCACCTTGTCCTTTTAATAATTCTAAATGGACTCCTTTACAATTTGAGTTAGGAATTTCGGGGTGTTACAATCCTCCCAACCTTAAAGAGATTTCGTCCTCGAAATCTAGTCCTCACGCAACTAATGGCCACCGCGCCCAACACATTCCAAATTCCCTTTGTTTCAACCCGGTTCAATTTTATTTCCTACGGAATTGCCCACGACGACTTCTCGATGTTGCTCATAACAATTTCCCGTTTAGGCATAAAACACCCATATCCAATTGCATGCCTAAGCTGCTGGAGTGGCTTTCGACCACCAGACTTAAATTGTCTCCCAACCTTAAGTGACCCATACTTTCACACCGACAGATTTGTACTTCCCAATTATTCCACATTCACATGTTTTTAAATTTCCTCTCCAAGCCAACCCAACGTTTAATCACTATCAACATCAATCAAAACTTCAGAATCCCCAAACAATCCCGCTACTGAACTCGCATTTCCTCTCAACGGAATCCGCCAATTCCGACACTAACGGTCATTACTGACTCATCAAATACACAATCCCAAAGGTGTGTCTAATTATCAATCATATGATCGGCAGATTCTCTTACCACACGAGGAAAGTCTTTTCCCAAATCCTCTTTTTACCAATGAGCATCTCAAGATTACTACAGCCATTACCATCATTCCTTTAAAATCGGACTACAATCCTCCGATTACACTAACGGTGCTTGGCCCCAAGCCTAAAAGTCGACACCTAACATACCACCAAGTCGAATCACCACAGACTCTACACACGAGCTTCACTCGTCGAGTATTCCCATCAAGATCAAAATTATCAATACGATGTCTAAAGGGTTCTACATACGAAAGTTGACCAAGGCCCCAAAATAATATTCCCCACAAGAATGGTTACCACCAACCTTAATATAAGATACCGCGAATCAGATCCTTCAGTTACTAAAGTGCATCGTCCCCGCAACCGATACCATTCGGCCTACAGTGCTATCATGCATGGAATACTCAAACCTTCCACCATTAAAGTGCTACACACACTTTCATCTTAACTGGGTTACTTAACCTTTCCAAAGTTCCTATGAGTTCAAGGCTTCTCAAGCGAAATGTTTAACAAATATGCCAATCAAAAAGTTCATAAAAACTTTTAACATAAAGGTTTTCATAACAATCTATTTGCATGCACAAAATCTACTACTATCACTTCTGTAGTTGTGCAAAAATAGGCGTATTGATCCCACATATGAAAATCATATTGAAAACCATTTCATCAAAATTTGTATCGTTAACAAAGCGAAAAAGCACAACAAACAATTTCTCTGAAAAGGACCGATACGGTCCTAGCATGGATTGATCTATGTCATGTACGTAAGGTAATTTCCCACCTTAAATAGTATGCAACCAAAAGGTCTATACGTGCCTCAAAAGGGTTTGAATGTCACCCGATCCCAAAAATTCCCTTTTTAAATCATGAATAGTATGAAATAAAATTCACCACTAAAGTACGCACATGTCTGTTTATTTCACAGCCGGTGAAACAATCCCATAAATGTACTTTGGTAAAAACATAGAGTGATTTGCGTCAAATCCAAGTTTAAAGACAATCTCAATACGTTCTCATCATTCAAAGATGTTGGCTAAAACGCCAAGAGGAACTTTCAAATTCGTAACAAGCATGCAAGCTTGTAACACTCTCTAGTAAGTTTTCTTGAAAGGAAGTTACATGTATCAAATCATTCGTAACAAATCTCAAAATAAAATTCTTTAAATCAATGTTCAAAATCTTCTCATCTAGTCATATAATGACATAAGAATAAAACATTTTTGACCGTACCCACACCTTAACGTGTCTTCCCAAAACTTGGGAGAAAATAAGCGTTTGTAAACGTTTGACGCCAAAAAGGTTTTAAATCGACTTCGAATGTCGAATCATACAAATAGTGCGCATTAACGTTCCAAAAACTTTAGTTATCCTACGTACCCTCGGTTAAGACAAATAATTTTCCAAAATCCCCATCACGGAGCATTTACCCCAAAGTTTACGCTTGTAATATAAAACGTGGAGATGTCAACGCTTGAATTTTACTCATTAAAATATTAGAAATACACATCTCTCTCTCCAAACAAAAAAGACTTGCCATTTTCCAAAATATCCATTAAGTCTAAAAATTGACCAAAGGTCAACGACTCACACGTTCGTGTTTTCAAAATGCTCCGTAGTGTAAACCATGCATTATTCACACGACACCAAAACATATCTTGGCCAAACGACCCTTACTTATGTAACGAATTTATAAAACATTCCCATTCACGATACGTTTATCAACGATTTCGAGGGTTAGTGACTACTAAATTATGCACACCCTTAGATCAATGCCATGCGTATGCAAGAAAGGACAATAAAATAGTCAACTAGTCGGAAACACATAGAACAAATCGTTAAGACATACAATCTGCATATTATTTCATGCATTACTCATGCCACGTATAAATCAATTTGTACAATTAAGTAAATTGCAACCAAACGTGCTAACACAAATCTTTGAAAAAAGAAATCACGCGACACCAAAGTTCCAAAACATCCCATTTGGCTGCCTTACGGCTTAAATAGCACTTCTCAACAAAACCCGAATGAGTCAAAATGCCCGATATAATCCAAAATTAACACACGCAATAACTAAAGTATGCACCTTACAAAATTTGTACTCACACGACCCAACACGTAGTAAAAAAAAACTTCGTAAAACTCCATTGGCTTAATTGCCTCAACTCAACCAAATGATGCCAAGCCTTTCGCTTCTAACAATCAAATTGCATAACGCAAAACCATGGCCAAAATGCCAAAACTCCCAAAATTCCCTTTTGTTGTAATACGATCTAAACAACCCTTTCGGTTAAACTTCCATTAAATAAATTTTCCAATAAAACTCAACATAGACATAATGGAAGATAACTTTCCGTCCAAACTTTAACATATGCTGAGGAGATCCAATGTTAAAGTCATAAACCGTAGTTACTTGCCCAATAACTTAAACATCATAAAAATATGGATATCACTGTATCCGAAAGTAACGTTGGTCAATGACAAAACAAAGCGAGTCTCGACAGAGTTTGCAACTCTCGCAATAAAACAACTTTCATGCACATTCAAAACCATGATTTAAAATCTTGGGTGTGTGTTAACCATTTTTCTGAGATTTTGTAACTCAATCCACAAGGGGATTCGAAACATAAAGAATAACTGTTACAATTTATTTCAAAATAAATTATGTGCATGAATTTAGTCGGCACTCAACATCTCAACCCATGTTCCTCCAAATCTCTCCGGTCACACTACTGTCATCCGGATGCTCAAACCTCTTAAGGTAAAGTTGGGAATTACATCGATTAACCTTACGATTCTTCCTCGAATCAAAGTCGTTTCAATAAGTCCATGGTTCTATTCCAACCATCAAATTTTGACCCGAAACGGTCCACTTAAAGCAATTATCATGCTTATTGTCACCCCAAGTAACTAATACTAAAATCGTCAATCTTTTCCAATAACTATTCGCTTAGAAACTTCTTTACTACTCCCAACGGTCATCACATTAAAGTATTTCAAGTAAGCACATGTAACGAGTAGGTTCACCATAAACTGGCCAGGTGCAATTATGAACGTACCGTACATGCTTATCCTTGCTACTCTCGACGTGATCCTTGTTTCTAGCGACTCCATCAACCTCAAGACATCCTATTTTAACATGCCTAATTGTGCAATTTCACTTTCTCTCACTTAAAAGATCGCTAGTTTGAGTCTAGGCATTCAAAATCAACACCTAATTCTCTCAAACTTATGCTCTGATACCAACTTGTAACACCCTCAAATATGGAACGAGCAACTAACTTAAATTTCGATAAAATAACCAAGAGTAAATAAAAATCATTTCTACATTTCATCCCTGAAAATACCTCGGAATTTGAACATTAAAATTTCCACAACTAAAACTTAATACGAGCGTTACTTAATACCACACAAGATGCTAGTACCATAAACATGCGGAAGATTCACTTATTCATAATCATCTCTCGTGCACTCTACTAGCACTCGCCACTTCACAGTGTAACTAAAGCTACTCCGAACCTGAGCCTGTTGCACATGCCGACAAATAAAAAAAGGTTAGGCTAACGCCTAGTGAGTTCAAGCATTTTATCATGACTATATAAATTCATAAATCGAGAGGAGTGTAGTTTTTAGTCATGATTCCAAATTCACACAATTCCCATAAATGAAATCTTCAATACAATATGATTTCCAAAATAGACCCATTCCCAAAATCAACGTGATAGGGTAAAATACCATTTGATACTCAAAACAATTAAATCCATATGTCAATTTGTCATTATTCCAAAAACACCCCAAACATGGATAAACCATAATCCATAACTCATATAACGTGGAAATGCAATTCCCATAAACATGATGCGTTACCGAAAACATGGATAAACACAAATACCCAAAACATCACACACGGATGAGATATAAATCACAACTTACATACCATGGAAAACAATCCATATAAATATAACACGTCACCGAAAACATGAGTAGCAACAAATACCCAAAACAACACCTTTCGGTGACGGGGGAGACCCGTATACATCGCACATGATGGAACACTAAAGTGGGTCACTTGCTATGCGATAAAAACACCCACGTGGATTACTCTCGTAAACTGAGCTCAATCACTCCAGATCTATTGCCCGCGAGACTAGGGAGTCCCCAACTTCAACCACTCTAGGTCTGTACATTGGGTCACTCCAAATCCACAACAGCACATTAGGGATTACACCTTACTTCCCATGAGACGACGCCCGACCTTCTAGGTCCACGCCTTACTTATCATGGATCCTGATGCCTATCCCGTGCTACAAAAGAAACTAACGTCTCGTAAACTGAGCTCAATCAATCCCGACCTCTTGCCCGCGAGACTAAGGGGAAACTCAAACGCCTATGGATCCATGGCTAACAAGGTCTAAAATATAACACGACCCCAAATATATAAACAAATGCATTTCAAAACATGCAATTCCCCAATAACGTAAATCATGATCAAAACTCAACTTTGAGCTATCAAAATGGACAAATGTCCCCAAAACTGGATAAAATCCAATACCGAGCCACAAGCTCAACTAACTCCAAAGATAGTTCAAGAAAGTCATAAAATGACATTAAATATAACAACACACACACACCGGTTGCCAATAAATACTTCAAATCCATGAACACCTGAAATAAAATCTTGGATCGGGAAAACCCTCCTTTCCAAAGGACTCACACCTTTACATTTTCAAAACGTCTCATGATGTGTTATATGCATATTTCCAATATATCCACAAAATGCATTTTTTTTATACAAATAGACTCCATTTATCACATAAATCAATAACCCATTTTCATATAGGATTTATCTATCACATTTTTCCAAAATATCCAAACGTAGTGTTTTACAATATTTACCCCAATTAATACCTCAAAGGGTAAAATTCACCAAATACTCAACATTGATAATTTTCAGGTAAAACACATATTCACTTGGAAAAATATCATTTTGGCATGTACAAAGTTTTCGCAAAGTAACTTGAACTCACCTTGCTAGATTAAGCTAAATCTAGGTTTTTCTCAAACGTATGCTCCTTTGAAGAAGTCCGAATCTTCAAGTCCAAATCTTCCAAAACCTAAATCCATAAGTTTCCAACCATAAATATTTATCCTCAAACACTTAGAATCATTTCCCCCAACATATTACTCCCAAAATCACCAATAGATCAAAACCCTAATTTCCAAAATAAAGAGAAGAGAAGATTACCTTAACCATCAAGTGAATCCACCACCCAAACACTTCTATTGTTACCAAAGTGAGCCTCAATCTTCATTTCATCTAAAGAAAGGAAGGTTTAGGTGAGGGTTGGGTAAAACCCTAGAAAGTGTAGAAATCTTACCAAAACGAAAGTGAGAAGAAGAGTTCTAACCTCCATCCATAATCCCTTAATAAGAACCGAGAGAGAAGCTTAGGTTTGCAAGATTTATGGCTTCAAGAGCTCCAAAAACGATTTAGAGGGTTAGGGTTCGGTTTGGGAGAGTTTAGAGAGAAATGGGAGGAATAGAAAATGAAAGGGAGCCGAAGTCGTGGGTTTAAAACACCCTGGAGCTCGACGGCGAGAGTGACAGGCGAGATTGCCACTGTCACTATCGCGGGGCACTCTCGCCCGCTACTCAAAATGCTCACGGTACAATTTCGGCGAAAGTGACACTGCGAAAGTGACCATGTCACTCTCGCGAGTGTCATACTCGCTGGACCTCCCAAAACTCTCGGTACATTCTTGGCGAAAGTGACACTGCGAAAGTGACCATGTCACTCTCGCGAGTGTCATACTAGCTGGACTTGTACCGAGTCCAAACTTGGCCAATTTCTCGAGAGATCCAATTAGCATTACGTGTCCCACCTTCCAATGCAGCACCTTGTCCTTTTAATAATTCTAAATGGACTCCTTTACAATTTGAGTTAGGATTTTCGGGGTGTTACAGTTCTTATTAGCCATCTGGGACTAACAAGTGGTATCAGAGCAGAATGTTTAATTTCAATAAACTTGATCTGCAATGGCTGCTTCTTCTTCCAACAATGAAGCTTTCTCGCAAAACAATTTTTCTGAAAATGGCTCTATAGCCAAACCTCCCAAGTATAACCCCAACAACTTTTCTCTGTGGAAAAGCCGGATGATGCTTTTCATGGAAGGAGTGGATAGTAGATATCCAACTATTTTCAGTGAGGGACCCATAGTCCCTAGAGTCTGGTCTTCTTTCGGATAGATGACAAACCAAACCGTTTTGGGTTAATACAGATAACTATAAGACTTTTACAGAAAAAAATCTTCATCTTTTTCTATATCTGACATATAAGTTATATATCAGATAGACGACAATAAGTTGGTAAAACTGAAACCCTTTGGCCGGTCGATCTAATGAAAGTTTTAATGATGTCCGAAACCTAAGACAATGAGATCGGATGATATCAAATGAGGTAATATTCGATGAGTTAAGTTCATCGGATATGTACCTTGTGAAACAAGGTAAACAAGAATAACTTTAAGTGTTTGGTCGGATGATATTAGAATTATACATTAATCCGATGGTTGAGACAAACATTTACCATTAACGTTAATGTCCTGGTTGCAATAGGCACATGATCGGAGCACTGCGATGGTCGTGTCCGTAGTGGTAAGCTCATTGCACAAACTTGCATACTAAGAACGTGTAGTGACATATTGCACAGAATTACATACTTTCAGGGATGGACGTCCACGAGTGGATCTATGAGCAAGGAGTTTATGAACCAAAATTTTAGATGACGTGATTATAGCCTTTAACTTTCTCAGCAAGCTTTTATGACTAGGAGCTTACTGCTTGTTGAATTTTTCTCTAAACATTTGACGTATAAAAACTTATTTTAACATATTTTAGTTAATATAAGATTATGTATGTTGATATGATAAGGATGCAAAATAAAAAATAAAAAACTAATGATATAAAGTGTAACACCTCGAATTTCCATTATATTATATCTAATGTGAAGGGTCGAAAGTGTAATTAATCAAAGTTTTGAACTAATGATATAATATGAAACCTGGGGGTTAGTTTTATTATTTTGGAAGTTTGGGGTTGGTTTGGTCATTTCTTATTAGTTGATTGATATTTAAATTGGGAGTCGGCTGAAATTGAGGTATTTCAATCTCAATATCCTTAAGTCGGTTCAGGGAAGTGAAAGAAGAAGGAAAAACTGAGTTTTCAATTGCAATTGGTAAGAAATTCAAGGGTTTCCTACAAATCGATTTCTGTTAAGAGTCAGTGTTAATAAGCTAATCTGATTCTCAATTAGGTACTGTTTTGTTGGAGTAATCGGATTTACAATTTGAAAGTTGTAGAAGAGGTCGAAGCTTGTCCAGGTGATTTCATCTTCTTCTAAATGATTTTAATTGAAATTGAGTAAGATATTTGGTAGCAAACTGTCTGAATGATTTGGTAAATTTGTATTGAGATTGAATCGACCAAGAAATTGAACGTAGACGAGCTTTTAAAAGTAAAATTGATGTACAGTTCGAAGTCCCGGTTTCAAGATCCGGAATTGAGTAGGATCCGGTATGGGATCCGGAATTTGGGAAAATCCGGTATGGGATCCGGAATTTGGGAAAATCCGGTATGGGATCCGGAATTTGGGAAATCCGGTATGGAATTCGGAATTGGGAAACCCGGTATGGGATCCGGAATTGGTGAGTCCCGGTATTGGGATCCGGATTCGGTGAGATCCGGTTTCAATTTGAGTTCCGGTTCCTGACAGTTCCGAATTTGGGAATAGATTCCAGATGGTTCCGGACTTTGAGTCCGGAATACCTTTTCTGATGTGTTATCCGAATAAGCGCTGCCCCTTGACCCCATCCGCTAACCGGGTAGCGGAACCCCCGTGCTAAGTCGGCGAAGGGGGGGGGGGGGGGGGGACATTTGAGGATAAGGATACGATAGGTTATCTAGTATTCTTAGAGTTGAGAATATGATACGAGATGTGGTGTGATATGTTGTTATGCATATACGCTAATAAGTGTAATGGATCCATAGGCACTGGTAGTAATTGTAACGTGGAATAGGCATAAAGTAACTTGTAATTCCCATTGACCTGAAATGAGGAATAGGCATAAAGTAAATTGTAATTCCCATTTCGTGTTGTGAGTAGAAATCTGGGAATAGACATAAAGTAAATTGTAATTCCTGATTTCTATGGGAAGGTAAGAGATAGGCATAAAGTAAAATGTAATCTCTACTTCCACTCCAAGAATTAGGCATAAAGTAAATTGTAATTTCTTGGACATGAGCGATAATCTAGAATCTGTAATGATTCGTAGTAGGCTCTCGAATGTGAGGTTATGACTTTCTGAATGTTAGTCATACTCACGGAATCGGGTATGTTCCCGTCATGGTAAGATGTATAGACGTACGGTAAGAATGATGGCAAACCAGGTTTGTTTATACGCTTTGTTTACTTGAGTTTCCAAAGCTGCTAAAGTTTTAATTTGAAAATGGATGTTCTCACTGGGCGTAAGCCTAATCGTTTCAAATTAAATTTTCTTACCAGGTACGAGCTCGGGGAAATAACGGGAAGAGGGACGAGTGTTTTTAGTATTCAACTTTTGGTGCTAAGTGGAGAAGTTAGCATATGCGAGGATGCTTTTGATGAATGGCCTAGACAACCAATTTAATCTAATCATAGTTGTCAGGATTAGATTAATAGGTTGTTTTGATAATTCGAAAATGTGTATATGAACCCTCATAGTTAATTCTCCGCTTATGTATAAAAGTTTGGATGAAATTATGATTAACTCTGATAAATTTTAAGGTTTAAATTTTGTAACATCCCAAGAACATAACAAGATAACCATAGCATTAAATCATACTCTTGTAATAAAACTGGATCCCAAATTCTGTTACATCATTCCCGAACTAAGGTTGGCGGAAACAACCTATACACAACTGAGAACAACTGCTACTACTAGTGGCATCGACACTGTCTCTAGCTGCATCTGTACTCTATCATGCTCTTACTCACTTACTTGAGCCTCTTACTACTTGTTTACCTGAAAATGGTTTAGTTTGAAAAGCGAGGGTTAGACCAAAAGGTCTAGTGAATTCCCTCCGAAAACAACGTATATAAACATTGGGAAAATCGTTTATAAAATTCATCATCAAACTTCACATAACGTCAAACATGGTACTGCACCGTGATGAGGACCGCATAAACTAACCACGATCGGGGCCCAAGCAGACTCCCCTCTCGCCGCGATCGGGGCCCAAGCAGACTCCCCTCTCGCCTCGTATCGGGGCCCAAGCAGACTCCCCTCTACCCGAATAGGAGGGAAACAGATTCCAACCTATCGGCTCATCATCCATGTCCAAGGGATCATCGGATCCCAGAGCATACCGATCCCACGGTGCAGATCGACTCCTCATAGCATACATAACATGTCATACTTCATACAACTTAGAATCTCGTAAACCATATAATCATTTCATCATGCTAAATATTCTTTGAATAAAGTATGAGCTTTCATGTAAAAACATGCATATCGATTTGGTAAACATTTCGTGCTCAAAGTGAACCATTATCAGTAAAAGAACAATTAACACATTGCGTCGTAAATAGGTTTAGGGAACTCACCTTGATTGTCGTACAATGCACTTCCTAAACACCTTCAAGTTACACCCACCGAACACCTAAGGCAAAAGATCCACATCAGGTAAATAGCTCAGCCTCATTGTCCGGATACCCTTTTCCGGATGCTATACTTATCCGGACGCTACACTTTTCCGGACACTGAATTTATCCGGACACTACACTTATCCGGACACTACACTTTTCCGGACACACCACTTATCCGGACACTACACTTTTCCGGACACACCACTTATCCGGACACTACACTTTTCCGGACACACCACTTATCCGGACACATGCAACATATCCGGACACATGCAACATATCCGAACACCTTCAAACGCTGGTGTCCGGAAAACGCTGCTGTTCGAACTTAGAAATTCTAAAACCGATTTAAACTCCGATTTAAGCCATTAGTTTGATTAGACAACTATAAGGGTTCATCCACCAACCCCAAACACCCACTTAATCCATCTTTAACCCTCTTAAATCGATTTATTAAGACAAAACCCAAGAAACCCACTTTTTAGGAAAAAGTGATTGAAAACTCAATGAATCTCCCCATTCAGACTTATGAATCTAGAACAAGTGAGAAAGGATTCACACAACAATAAGGAAGATGAAATTAGAATGGGTTACCTTGACGATTTCTTCTCTTTTGATTTCTTCCCCAAAATTCCTTTCTCCTTCTCTTTTCTCTCTTAGCCACCAAACACACAAAGAACACCTCCAACACTGATTTTTAGAACAAAAGGGGGGGTTGCCCTAGGGATTTGAGGCCATACATACTATCCACTAATTTCCCTAAGGCCCCTCAAGTCCAACTTTCATTCTTTAAACTTCGGCCCCCAAACTTTCGATACTTACTTAGAATTTCGAGTTGTTACAACACTCCCCCCCTTAAAAGAATTCCGTCCCCGGAATTCCTTATTGGGAAAGGATGCGGGTATCTTGTCCACACCAAAACTGACACTTCCCCAAGGTAAAACCACTTCTGACCCAGACAAACACCTCATTAAATTCGAAACAATAAACAATGTGTGCACTTCTATCAATTCTTACGGTACCCCTAACTCGTAGGCTATTGTTCCTACCCGATCGGTCTTGACAACAGAAGATTAACTAAGGCTTCTCAAGCATCTATACTTCCTTTAAGGAGGAACCTGGCTAAATCTCCGTCACAACATAGTATTCACTTACCAAGAGACAAACACACACTTGACAGCTTGGCACCAGGCCAAACCCGTACGTCCCGACAACTCACAACCCAGAGTTCCTTCGTCGCAATACAAGCAATCCTAGATCACTTCCCTCAACCAACAATCGTCTAAGCGGCCAACATTTCCCTTACTCAGACCACCTCGACCACAGTTCGTCAACCAACTCTCTTATCCTCATCACTTCACCACTCCACACTTATACGCAACTAAGAGTAGGAACCTCCAAACCCATCGTTGAAGTGTTCACCTACTCAAATTAAACTTATCCTAAAACACATAAATTCCTCGTTGATTGCCACGTTCGCTCAGACATATAACACATAACTCCGGTTATCCTCACTCAACTGGGAGGAGTAACCATGGTCACACCATACTATTCTCACTAGCTCAATCACTGCACGACCAATTCATTTATACATTTCTCACAAGGTCACTTAACTTAACTCATTCAGTTGTCTAATCCACTTCTTTCCTGCACAAAATCATACACAAATCCCTTCCTCAAAACTCGTTCCAAAAGTTCGCACATTTATCACTGACAATCCACATAACACAGCACCCTTCTGGTATTACTGCCACATTTACTACTTCCAAATTACTCACTTAATCCGACATACTATCTTCACCTCTACACGTTAGCGTGGAGCACTGCTCATCAAACATTACTTGCCCCTCTCTCCTGACCTATCCACATGCTGATAACACTTTCTCAATACTTGCATAACCAAACAGTTGCACCAAAGTCCTAACTTAAGGCATTCAAACAAGTCGTCTTGAAACGACACTAGAGTTCGACGTCACTACACATTCTTTACTCTCCAACTTTTACTTTCTCAGACAATTCTTTCACTCATATACCACAGCTCACACTCTTTCAGGAATTCACATCTATTCCACCACACTTGACTAACACAACCCTCATCCTCTTTAAACTTCCAACGACCCCAACATGTTTCTTAGTAACGTCCCCTATTCACTCTAATAATCCACCCCCTTTGGAATTTCTATTACAAACGGATCTAATAACTCAGGAACACCCCGAAACTCGGGTTCCACAATTCTTTCGATTAACCACCATGATCATAAAATCAGACAAATATATATATACTGTCATCCCGGCTTTCTTACTTAGATTTACCTTAAATAATTCTTTAACAATCAGTGTGTTAATCTCAATAACACTTCCCCAAGAATTGTAACACATCCTGTAATAACAAATGAACGTCATTACCTAACAAATCTATAAAATTTTTATCAACCAACCAAAGGCTTATACCTCTATCATGACATTTCAAATCAATTAATGATCATACTACCACTCCGACCCATAATCATCATCATGTCATTCCTTAAACATGACCAACATTTCCAACTATTTCCTTCTAGGATCATTCCCTCACGCATAAGGAACAATTTTTCATTCTTTAACGATTTCTCATCTACTATACTACGGCTCGACTAATCTATTCATCATCTTCTGTACATTTACTCTGCCTTCAAGAATATACTTAACAACATACATAACCACAAAGCTTGATCTCACAGCTGGGCAATCACCCAATTCTGCCCCGACATTCCATTCTGATAATAGTCAAAATAATCACCAACTTACAAACCACGTACTTCAACAACTGGGGTTGCAAAACGTACACTCCACCCGAAATCCCAAACGGACTTCCTTTTAATCCTTCACTTTTCTAACATCACCTTACTACATCACCGGCTGACACAAAAATCTTGGCAATTGAAGCTACTAGTAGTTCGTACATCCACCACTCCTATCATCACACTACCGACCAAGTCTCTCATGGTCATTCGTACACAATCTGAACTTGCCTTCGCATTTTCTCGCATACACGATCGAGTCTATGTCGCTACTTTGCCCCTTCTCACTCTAGCTGAACTATAACTCCCTAGTTCCCAATTAGCTCAATTGTAATCGTTCTTGCTCGCTCTTTACGATCCAAGGCCATACATAAGCTGGACACAGTCCCTCACTGGATGCTAGAATCTACACACTAGCTTCGCTCGTGTTACATACCTCATCATTCTACGAACCCTCCATGCTTCGTAAAAAGAACCCTTAATCAAAACAATAACTTCTCATCCTCTTAGCACCCCTACAAGGTGTTCTATCAACTTTCAACCTTCTGGTTCAAGTCTTCGGCCTCAATTATCTTACACAACCGTCGACTTCTACATCAACTGACAACCTGTAACTACCTTCTTAACTTACTTTATAACAGGGGTTCCTTACGGAACCTAATCCTTCCACATATCATAATCAACTTCATGATCTGCCTCCCTCTTTTCGAAACCTACTCATGTAACATCAACATTACGAGCTCACCTCGAAACTCATACTCCCACGCTATAGACATTTCATTCTTCCTCCTCACACTACTCATAACGGGTTGCAAAAACCATCACCTTGAAGGCTTCGAGTCCTTCATCCGGACACAACCGTCCCTTGACAACCGTACTTCCAGTCATCGAACAAAGGTGCAAACCCTCATACAACCGACACTTCTCCACTCTTGGGGTTCTTCCTTAGCTTAATATGTAACATCCTACGACCTAGTGAGTTCATAGCCTTCATGCATGACAACACAATAGATAAATCATTTCGTACATTTTATCATTTTGAGTAAACAACATTTAGAAACAACTCGGGTACCCGTGACCCCATCACTCTTATAACTTCAAAACCCTGCACAACGATTCGAGAACCGTTGGCATGCATCTTCCCGTGAACCTCAATCTTGCTCAATCCGAACAATGTTATTACGAGAGTAATATATTGCATGAAAATCTTTTCGTATGAGACAATTCTGAAAAATTTACCGACACAAAGTAAACCAGTCGGTTCTCGCACTCAATTGTATGACATCAAAAAGTCAATAAGCATTTTGGTTATAAGTGAATTGCAAGTAACCATTTTCTTGACCCTTTTTGTAACAATCTAACTTATCATTAAAAGTGTGGAATACTTTGCAAATCGTTTACCTCAAAATTTCAATGTACGACGTACTGAAATCGCTTTTTCTTTAAACGTGCACTCGTACAAGCTGACTCATTTTGTTCAAAGTTGACATTTACATTCTTATTTTAAATCGTGAAAATTTCATGTTACATAAAAGAACGCCTTGCATGAGACTCTATTTGCAATTGAAGGCTACTCACTCTAACAAGGTCAACCGCTTTGCTTACGCAACTTATCCTTGACACTCCACCTACGACCAAAGGTCGTCCTTTCGGTCACGCAACAACTTGCTGAACACACTTTCCACATCTCACTTACTCAACCCTTTCATACTATTTCGCTATGACCAACTATCTCACTTTCCACTTCTATATGCTTTCATTTCACCATAGGTATCTTATTTCATTTACTCTGTCCTTGAAAAGCTCGAATAAGAATTCAAAGCTCCATTGACACTTCCAAGATTTCGACATTGTCCTTTGTTACCATCCCGACCGATCTATCCCATGATTTCTAGAACTGGGACTCTCCCGAAACAGGAGTCTTACTCAAACTCAACATCCATCCTCTCCGAATCCACGAAGAGCTACCTCTAGACGACTCATAACATTCTATGAAACATTCTTTCTCTACGATGTATACATACATCACATCATAGGTGACCTCTCAAGAAACTTCCCCAACAAGGGGTCTCAGTCTACCCCTCAGGGATCTTGTTGACAATCTAACGTACTGGAACACGACATGAGCACTAGATAGGTTAATAAGGTAGGTTAAGCACATACATGTACCTGTAAGTTCGCAATTTCACTGGCCAGGTGAAATCTCAAACTTACCTTACATGACAGTCCTCAGTACCCTATTAGTCCTATCTCTATAATAGTGTCCTCTTAACGCATTTCTTGTATCTACATTAGTGCCCTCTTAACGCATTTCCTGATTCTCAGTTGTGATTTCTACTCCCAAGTTTAAGTTTAGGCCCGTCCGGTCACCTAAATCCCTTAAACTATGGCTCTGATACCATTTGTAACATCCCAAGAACATAACAAGATAACCATAGCATTAAATCATACTCTTGTAATAAAACTGGATCCCAAATTCTGTTACATCATTCCCGAACTAAGGTTGGCGGAAACAACCTATACACAACTGAGAACAACTGCTACTACTAGTGGCATCGGCACTGTCTCTAGCTGCATCTGTACTCTATCATGCTCTTACTCACTTACTAGAGCCTCTTACTACTTGTTTACCTGAAAATGGTTTAGTTTGAAAAGCGAGGGTTAGACCAAAAGGTCTAGTAAATTCCCTCCGAAAACAACGTATATAAACATTGGGAAAATCGTTTATAAAATTCATCATCAAACTTCACATAACGTCAAACATGGTACTGCACCGTGATGAGGACCGCATAAACTAACCACGATCGGGGCCCAAGCAGACTCCCCTCTCGCCTCGTATCGGGGCCCAAGCAGACTCCCCTCTACCCGAATAGGAGGGAAACAGATTCCAACCTATCGGCTCATCATCCATGTCCAAGGGATCATCGGATCCCAGAGCATACCGATCCCACGGTGCAGACCGACTCCTCATAGCATACATAACATGTCATACTTCATACAACTTAGAATCTCGTAAACCATATAATCATTTCATCATGCTAAATATTCTTTGAATAAAGTATGAGCTTTCATGTAAAAACATGCATATCGATTTGGTAAACATTTCGTGCTCAAAGTGAACCATTATCAGTAAAAGAACAATTAACACATTGCGTCGTAAATAGGTTTAGGGAACTCACCTTGATTGTCGTACAATGCACTTCCTAAACACCTTCAAGCTACACCCACCGAACACCTAAGGCAAAAGATCCACATCAGGTAAATAGCTCAGCCTCATTGTCCGGATACCCTTTTCCGGATGCTATACTTATCCGGACGCTACACTTTTCCGGACACTGAATTTATCCGGACACTACACTTATCCGGACACTACACTTTTCCGGACACACCACTTATCCGGACACACCACTTATCCGGACACTACACTTTTCCGGACACACCACTTATCCGGACACTACACTTTTCCGGACACACCACTTATCCGGACACATGCAACATATCCGGACACATGCAACATATCCGGACACCTTCAAACGCTGGTGTCCGGAAAACGCTGCTGTTCGAACTTAGAAATTCTAAAACCGATTTAAACTCCGATTTAAGCCATTAGTTTGATTAGACAACTATAAGGGTTCATCCACCAACCCCAAACACCCACTTAATCCTTCTTTAACCCTCTTAAATCGATTTATTAAGACAAAACCCAAGAAACCCACTTTTTAGGAAAAAGTGATTGAAAACTCAATGAATCTCCCCATTCAGACTTATGAATCTAGAACAAGTGAGAAAGGATTCACACAACAATAAGGAAGATGAAATTATAATGGGTTACCTTGACGATTTCTTCTCTTTTGATTTCTTCCCCAAAATTCCTTTCTCCTTCTCTTTTCTCTCTTAGCCACCAAACACACAAAGAACACCTCCAACACTGATTTTTAGAACAAAAGGGGGGGGGGGGTTGCCCTAGGGATTTGAGGCCATACATACTATCCACTAATTGCCCTAAGGCCCCTCAAGTCCAACTTTCATTCTTTAAACTTCGGCCCCCAAACTTTCGATACTTACTTAGAATTTCGGGTTGTTACAAATTTGCCCTGGTTTTAGGGTGTTACATAAAGCAAGTAAACTAAGTAACTATAATAAGAGTATAAGATGTAAGTATTAATAATAATTTTTGGAGTATATATGATATATAATAATATAATAAAATCCAAAATGTTCAATATTGGATTGATTCTGAAGATATTGACGAGATAATTATAATGGTGTAACTTGTTAAAATTAAAACATACTTTTAGCGTATTTTAGCTAATATATAATTATGTTTGTTAATCATGGGTAAAGTAAAAATGAAAAATGAAAAAAGCTAAGGATATAAAGCAAGTTAACTAAGGGGATGTTCGGTAGGAGCTTAATGAGCTGTATAAAAGATATGGCTTATTCGCTCAGCCCATGGCTGAATAGTTCAGCTAAAAAACCAAAGTCCTTTGTGCTCAGCTATTATAATCTCTCAAATTTCCACAACTACCCCTTTACAAAAACACAAACACCACACTTTACAAAAACATGCTCTGAACAAAAAGCAAGATCCCACCCTGATTTTCTTCCTCTTGATCCATCTGGTTCGATCTCAATGTCAAACGAGGGGTCCTTCTCTTCCCTGTGCAGAGTTATCTTCCTCCCTGGTTCGATCTCAGATGTGAAACGAGGGTCCTGTATGTTTTGCCATATATGGTTACGAGGGGTTCTTCTTTTCTGTTCTTGAACCCTCCCTCATCTGTTTCTTCCGGTTAATCCATGGCTCCATTCGTGACCCCTCCGTCCTCCCTCGTTTGTTTTTCAACTTATCGGTTTCCTCCTAGATTTCCTTCTGGTCCAAACCCACGAACCAACGCTTTTTTCTAGGTTTCATTCTGGTTCAAACTCTCACTCGAAGAACAACCCCTTTAGGGTTCGAGTTCATTTTTTGATTTAGGCTTTGATGTGAGCTTCTGATTTAGGGTTTGAAGTCAGTTTTTGATTTTGATTTTATCGATTGATTTCTGATTAATTTTGGGTTTGTAATTGAGTATGATATCTATTTTGGCTATAGATGAACAATTGATTTGTTTAGTGATTGAATTGGTGGAACTGAATGTTAATGTAAAAGGAGGGTAATATAGTCATTTTCCTCATTCAGACGAGTTATTCAGCTTACCAACCGAACAACAAATTATCAAAAATCATTCAGACAGATTTATCCATATAGACAACTTTATCCATATGGAACTTAATGGAAAATGAACCTAACAACCCCTAAGTAACTATAAGGGTACAAATTGTAATTTAAATATTAGTAAGAGTAAATTATATTTTTGGTCCTTATGGTTTCCATTCATTATCAATTGTGGCACTCTTTCAAAATAATTACACTTTTGCTCATTGTAGTTGGTAGTTTGTTTCGGTTTCGGTCCTTCTAACTAACTTTAACTGAAATAGTTATTTCGCTTAAGGGCATTTTAGTTCATTTATCTTTTCTTTGTCTTTTTCGTTTTTTGTTGTACTAGTTTATATAGTAGATTACAATTTTAGTTCTTGTGATTTGTCTTTTTTCTTTTCTACCTTTTTCATTTTATACCCTTGTTATATTATTTAATAATAATTTTTACTAACAATACATTAAAAGTACATATTTCATTTTGTCACCATTAGAAAAGTATTGTTGATATCTTTAAAATAAACTAAATACTGAATATAAGATCCTGAGAGGTCCCGAAACCAAAAAAAACGATATTTTTCCGTCCTTCGACACTCTATTCCCAAAGAGATGCATCATCAATTTATCATGGGGAGGGGTGTCGGGCTCTGCATTAGATTGGGCCACATCCCTAAGCTCTCGAAAGCATTCCTATGGTTTACCAAAACCAGGGCGAGTGAGCTTAATTATTTTACATTTTAGTAGGATAACAACTGTAAATCAAATGTATCCAACGTCTACTTTTAACAATTATAACATTCTAATTACCAATGGTAGTTACATTGTCAACCAACTTATCTACCTAGCCTAAAGTTTGCCCAATAGTGGCAGCCCAAAGTAATAGCATCACTACGTTTATTAAAACATATATATTACTTTAAACCTACCAAATGGTTCTATAAATCAAAGTAATGGTTTTAGAAAACTTACTGCTGCTCTAGTCGCTTTGGGATACACAAATTGAGGAGGATCAGTAGGCGAGTCGGAAGAACCCGAAATGAGCTTCCAGTTCGTGCAGTGGATCCGCTCAAACACCTCAGAACTACTGGGCTCATGACCCAATATTTGTGTCTACAATAGACAATTAATTTAAGTAGTTAGTAAACGTACAAATCTAAATATATATTCAAAAAAAATTGTACACTTACTATATGGTGTCAATGATGTGTGACGTTGATCGACCCCCCGGTGTGTCTGGATGACACCCCCTCAAACTTGGACCTCTAATTGGCGTTATTGGCCCTAGATGTGAGTCTCCATCGTTCAGTATCCGATACTTGTCTATGGTTAATCAATCGCTAATTAGCAAGGTATTAGCAACATATGGGATTTAGGGTCAATCTCTCGCTAATCCTTCGTTAGTTATCGACGAATGGGGTTTGTGGTCAAGCTATCGCTAATCGGAGAGGGATTGAACCCGTCGCTAAGATCCAATTTTCTAGTAGTGCTAACTACCCTTTGAACACTGACTCGGACAATTCACCATAACTCCCTAACCTGCATATAGATAGTTGATTTTGTCTTCTTTAGATAAGACAAGTTCTTGCATTTACCACACAAACATGGTGTCCTAGTGTAATATAATGAACATTAGCTAGCTGAATAGGTTAATAAATGATTTATCGGATCAAATAGATGTGAATTAAGATTTAAGGTTGAACCCTTGTAACGTTTGACAAGGGTTTATTTATGGATTAGGGTTAGGAGAAGATCAAGTTCAAAGCTAGGGCCATAGTTTGTAGTTTAGTGTAATTAAATTCAATCAATTGAAACAAAATTAGGATCCATTAATTAGAGTTAATTTTGTAAAACTATGGTTGTATATGGGGTAGTGCCGGACTTTATAAAAAAAAGGAAGCTATAAATTAAAATTGTTCAAATTGTGAAACTTGATGATTGAGAAACAATCATGAAAACAAAACAACACTCAAAGGACCCAACGTAAGGCTACAAAAAACCATCAACTGAAAACCGAATATTTTTGAACAAGTGACATCTTCTTTGTTAGGACCAAAATGTTCTAATTATATAATAGTTTTATAAAGAGTTATAATTGTAATATGAAAATTTATCCCACAAACTAATAAGAAAGTTAAAAGAAAAGTATACAACTAGGGATCACTCATTCTTTCATATAAAAATAAAAACAATAGGTGTAAATGGGTAGCAAATATGCTATATATCATGCAATTAATTGTTATTACATATTATTGTAATTTTCTATCATATTAAGGGGTGTTTGGGATTGCTTATTTAAAACAACTTATGCTTATTTTTAAAAGTGTTTAGGGATTGCAGCATGGGAATCACAAACAAGAATTCTTTATATATATATATATATATATATATATATATATATGAAAGTTCAAATGAAAACTCAAATTCAATTGTAAACGTGAGGACAGATCTGGTCCATTGATCGCAACCATATTTGAGCCGTTCCTGAAATTCGGCTTTAGGGATATTTTCGTCAGATTTTTAATATTTCTGTTTAGTATTTCATATCCTTTCCATATTTCACGGTATTCAATCGTGATTTTTTCCTAATCTCTCTCTTCACGATTGTGTCGTTCCTTAAATATATCTGATTTCTCTTCACGATTGATTTCTTAATTTCTTCACGATTGATTTCTTCACGATTGATTTCTCTTCACGATTGATTTCTTAATCTCTTTACGATTGATTTCTTAATCTCTCTCATTTGATTCGATTTGTTCTAATTAGGTCGAAAGTCTATACAATTCCTTCGATTTCTGCAAATCTCTGTTTCTCGATATTCTACTCTGTTTCGATGGATTCTGATGCTGTTGAGAATTCTACACTTTTTGTTGATGAAGCATTCAATTTTGTTGTTGATGATGATCTTCTTGATTCAAGAATCGGTCAAAAAGATTCATTTTCTGTGTTTTCCAGTTTATCGAATGTGGATGAATCATTGATATGTAAGTTTTGTTTTGTTTAATTGATATTTGTTTCTGTAATACAAATTTATTCAATGTTTAATTGATATATGTTATTAAATTAGGTGTTATTAAATTAGTTGTTATTAAATTAGTTGTTTCTGTAATCAAAGTGTTATCTATAATCATTTATTCTAAGTGAATATAAAGTAATCAAAGTATTATCTATAGTCATTTATTCAGTATTTTACCTTTTATTCAAACTGAATAAAGGTACATATTCAGTATGAATATCACTCCACCCAAACATCTTAACAACGTTTTAGAAATAATAATCAATTACCAAATTTTTAATTCTCTATTATTCGGTCTGAATAATAGGAATATATTAAGAAATTGAAGTGATATTCATACTGGATATTTACCTTTATTCAGTTTGAATAAAAGGTAAAATACTGAATATGCTAGTTAGAATAAAATTGTAATTGATTGGTTTGGAACTTTGTTAAGATGTTTTAAGTGAATAAAATTGTCATTTATTTTAAGTGAATATATTCAGATTGAATAAACATAGATATTCAAAACGAATAAATGTTTAAGTTTTATTCTTTTTTCTTATTTACCTTTATTCAGTCTGAATAATTTCATATATTCAGACTGAATATATGGAAAAGAATAAATTTTAACTTTTATTATTTTTTAACATCTACCTTTATTCAGTCTGAATAATTCCATATATATTCAAATTGAATAAAGGTAGATGTTAAAAAAGAATAATTTATTCAGTTTGAATATTTAAACTGTTTATGTTGGATGCATTATCTTATATTTTATACATTCTGAATATAATTTTTAATATAATTTATAGATCAAATTCATAGTGGAAGTGAAGATGGGCCTTCTGTTACTGAAGTTGATGGTGATGGAATTAAGTTTTGGATTCCTGTTGTAGAAGAAGATTTGAAACCTGTTGTTAGTAAAGTTTTTGAGTCATTGGAAAAAAGGTATAGAAATGTATAAGAAGTATGCTACAAAAGCTGGATTTGACGTTAGACTATCTTGTTTGAAAAAAAATGCATATGATATGGTTGTTTTGAGGTATGTTGTGTGCAATAGGGCTGGTTTTCCAGATTCTGTCCAAGTGGATACATTGGATTCGAAAAATAAAAGAAACAATAACATTCAAAGAATTGGTTGTAATGCATGTGTGAAGTTCAAGGTTCTTCCTGGTGGGATTTCATTTATAATATATGCATTTGAAGAGAAACATAACCATTGTTTGTTTGATGATGATTCGAAGCACTTGTTGAAAAGTAGTCGGAAATTAGACTACTCTCAGCAAAGGTGGATTCTTAAGATGTCAAATGCAAATATTGGTGCTACACAAGCACACAATATTCTTTGTCAATTGAAGGGTGGTTATGAAATGGTTGGTGGAACGAAGGTTGAGTATAAAAATTTTCAACGGGATCGTAATTGTTTCATTGGAGATACCGATGCAAATTTATTTGTTAGGAAAATGAATAATAGAAAATTGTATGTGCCAAATTATTCGTTTGAATATAAATGCGATGAAGGTCTCTTGAATTATGTTTTTTGGGCCGACCAAACAGCTAAACGCAACTTTGAAGAGTTTGGTGACATTGTTTCATTTGATGCAACCTTCCGGACAAATAAGTAAGTATTTGTTTTTTTATTTTAAACGTTATTTTAGTATGTCTTTTTTTATAACTTATATTAGTTAACTGTGTTTTAGGTACTGTATGGTATTTGTCCCATTCACAGGAATTGACAATCACAAGAATTGTGTAACTCTTGGTGCTGGCCTTCTTGATGGTGAAAATATTGAAGCTTATAAATGGTTGCTTCATTCTTTCTTCAAATCTTTTGGGAAACGACCAAAGTTGGTTGTTACAGATCAGTGTCTTGCTATTAAGCAAGCTGTTTCTGAAGTCTTTCCAGATTCAAGGCACCGGTTTGTATGTGGCACATTAGTACAAAATTGCCTTTGAAGGTATTTCTTTATTCATACTGA
Organism: Saussurea involucrata; assembly: GCA_033807775.1. Taxonomy (NCBI): domain Eukaryota; kingdom Viridiplantae; phylum Streptophyta; class Magnoliopsida; order Asterales; family Asteraceae; genus Saussurea; species Saussurea involucrata. The sequence goes on along the minus strand of CM066317.1, from coordinate 14,105,542 downwards.
ATAATTTTATTATTCATTTTGAATACTTATATGTATTCATACTGAATAATTGTAATTATTTTTAAATATTCATTTTCCATCATATTTATTCACACTGAATAGTTATGGTATTCAGACTGAATAGTGAAGTATTCAGACTGAATAGTGAAGTATTCAGACTGAATAGTGAAAGTATTCAAATTTAATAGTGTAGTATTCAGATTGACTAGTGAAAGTATTCATGTTGATTGCATTTTATCTTTTTTGTTTTCAGATTTCTTCCAATATTATTTCAAATACAGATTTCAAGAAAAGGTTTCATGCTCTTATATGGGATGAACACATTGATGCTACTCAATTTGAAGAGAGATGGAAATCTTTAATTGGTGACTTTAATCTTGTTGGCCACAAGTGGTTGTCTTATATGTATGATAATAGGAATAGGTGGATTCCATCATTTTATAGAGATATTCCTATGGCTCGGCTAATGAGAACGACTTCAAGATCTGAGAGTGAAAATTCATTCTTTTCACTATTTTTTCATCACGGTGCAAACCTTATGGCTTTTATTGACTCTTTTAATTCTGCTATGGACAAACAACGGAATAATCATAGGTTGCTCAATCATCAGACAAAAACAACCGTACCAAAGTTTAGTACACCACTTCCAATTGAGGTTCATGCTTCTAAGATATATACTCGTGCTGTATTCAGAGATGTTCAGAATGAGATAAATGAATCGGTTTGGTCGTGTTTTCAATCATCTGCGAGTGTCGTAGATGGTTCTGATGTTATTGTTGTTGTTGAGAAGAAGAAGGTTAAAGCTAAAAAGAAAGATGTTGCATCCAGTTCAAATCCTGAAGCATATGTAAAAGAGTCTGATCACAAGGTTTGTTTCGTTTAGATATTCATAATTATAATCAGTCAATTTTTCTTTTGTATTATTCAGTTTGAATAATAGGTATAGATTAAAAGGTGGAGTTATATTCATACTGAATATGTACCCTTTATTCAAACTGAATAACGTTGGAGTTAATTGTATGTTAATTTTAACTTATTATTCATTCTGAATAATGAAGTTATTTGAATTTATTTCCACGTTGTGCATAATAAGAGCACTGGTTCTTTGGATTGTAGCTGCTTGTTTTACCATCATTATGGTTTGCTATGTCGTCATATTTTTGTGTATTAAAGAATATGTGCATTGAAGAGATACCTTTTCAATATATAGTGAAGCGTTGGAGAAAAGACCTCATTTCTTCTGAATTGTTGAAGAAACGTCATTGGGTTGGAGAAAGAAACGAGCGTCGTGAGAAACTAGAAAATGATGCTCAAGCTGCTTTTGATTACTGCATTGGTCTAGTTGTTGATGATATGGACAAACTTGAAGACTTTGTTTTGAAAATTCAAGAATTGAAGAGTAATTTGGAGGCTAGTGGATGTAGTGTTCCTTATCGCAGTACCGAAGAGGTGATGGAGTCGTTGCTTGGCGTGTCAAAACCAGAAGTTGTTGATATTCACAATCCTAAACCGATAAGAAACAAAGGTTGTGGTACGGGCAAGAGGTTGAAGAGTATTAAAGAAAAAGTAATTGAAAAGAGTAAAAAGGCAATGAGATTGTGTAAGTTGTGTAATAAATTGTCTAATCATGACTCACGCAATTGCCCATCGAAAAATGATGTTAGTAAGTAGAGGTTTTTTAGTTTGTAATAGTGATAGTTTTTATTTTTGATTCATTTTGAATATTGATCAAAAAAACAATTCATACGATGATTTCTTTGAACTTAAATAATATTTTTGACATACCTTTTTTTATTCCCAATGTATGAAATATATTTATAAACCATTTATAAAATGCAATATGCAGAACAAATTATATTCAGTTTGGATATTAAACATTTATTCAAAGTGAATAACATTACATGTTTTACAAAAGGCAATATTCAGACTGAATAAAGGTCACAAACATCTTAACAATAATTATCATTTACAGTTTTTATTTTCTAGTATTCAGTCTGAATATAACTAATTTTTTTATCTAAACGTTTATTCATTTTGAATAAAATTTTAGTCATTTTGGATATTAACTATTATTCAAAGTGAATAAAATTACTTGTTTTTCACTTTTAAAGTAATAGACATATTCACCATGTATTAAAGGCAATATATTGTTAATTTGTACAAACCATCAAAACAACATTTTTTTAATTTATTCCAATTCAATTAAAAAACCATTAAACCAACCAAAAACTAAATATATTGTTCAACGAAAATAAACCCGACATAAATGTTTTTACATCATCATTCACCAACTAAACCATATATCATCGTAACCCATAATCACAACAACTAATTGTTTCAAGCCATTCAAACCAAATAAAAACAACCCCTGTTGTTCAACCAAATAAACCTACATAATTGTTCATACATTTATCTACCAAACAAAACCAATCAAAACCAAACCCACCGTTCATTACTCACTCCCTTCTCTTCATTCATCTTCTTAATGCCTAGAAAATGTCGCTTAGGCGTTCATCCTTCACTTTCTCTGCATTTTCTGCAATTTCTCTCTTCCTATCTTCTGGCAACTGATCAAATGCATTTACTTCGTTCATTACCCACTCCCTTCTCTCATTCATTTCTGATAGAAGCATCTTGGTGACATATTTGTATCGCAGTTTTTTTAACTGCGATTTTTGGCCTGCAGACTCATCCTGCAGGCCACAGTCCCAGTTCTTAACATTCCCTCCCATGAATGTTTCCATGTGTCGCATCAAGAATATGGCACAGTCTTTAGTATTTTCCTTTGTTCTCCACTTCATCGCTTCTCTTTTCGGGACTATTCTACTGAATTTATTTGATCTAGCATCCCCCAGCTTTTCCAAAAACTTCATGAATAGCCTTTGCTGCATTATATACATATCATATTTATTATTCATAATTCTAAATAAAATAATTATTATTAAAGTATATTAGATAATACAATATTCTACTTACAACAATCTTTGGTACATTCCCATATTTAGCTGAATCTGGAACATCAGTTGCATTGTTGTCCAGAATATGCGATGCACCATTTTTAAGATCAAAACACAAGAGATAATAATGTGATTGCTTGATTATTGGGAAAAAGACCTACATGAATATTTTAGGTAATGTATTATATGATATATGAAATAAAATTAATTCAAATAATATTTTTAATCTAATTGTTATGTACCAATTCAGTTTTCTTCACAACCTCCAATGCTGAATTGCCCTTCATGTTCTCCAAAAAGTTTTTGGTGAAGATCTTTAAATATTTATCAAGAATAAATCTTCCCTCAAACATTTCCCGTGACTGTTTAAATGAAAAATATTATAATTTAATATTAATACTTATTTTTAATTTGGTTTAAAAGTATAGTAAACTTACGAAAATTTCTGTGCTGCAGAATAATCTATTCGGAGAATCTTTGTTTCGTAATCTCTCCTCTTCATTCAATATCACTGACTAGATGTCAATCACATTTGCAAATGGTTCCGATTCTGGAATCATGCTTTCGAACATGATTCTAAAGCTTGGTTGGCCATTACTTGTAGCAAACACAACATCCCTGTTTAAAATTTAATTAAATATTTAAATGTTTTGTCCAATATGTAAATTTGGATATTCAGTTTTATTCAAACTGAATATTAGTTATATTCAAAGTGAATATAAAGTGATTTTCACTTTGAAATATTTACTATATATTCATTTTGGATATATAGTTTTATTCAGACTGAATATAAGGTATATTCAAAGTGAATATAAAGTGATATTCACTTTGAAATATTTACTATATATTCATTTTGGATATATAGTTTTATTCAGACTGAATATAAGGTATATTCAAACTGAATAAAAGAAGATATTCACTTTGAAATATTTACTATTTATTCAATTTGAATATATAGTTTTATTCAGACTGAACATAAGGTATATTCAAAGTGAATATAAAGTGATATTCACTTTGAAATATTTACTATATATTCATTTTGGATATATAGTTTTATTCAGACTGAATATAAGGTATATTCAAAGTGAATATAAAGTGATATTACTAATATTACTAAATGAAATAAAAGTTAACAATTCACAATATGTATTAATTTTAAAACTTAAAATTTATCTCCTTGTAAAGAAAATAACCAATTGCCGACGTTGTTTTCTGTTGTTGATGTATTCTTTGTTACATCCACTCTCCTTTGAATATAAGGTGATTTCAATTGTTCACCTATTTTCTCTATTCTTTTTAATTTCTTCTCAGGGTTTTTCACTTCATTTCTTTTTATTTTGATAACAAGTGGACCTTTCTTGCTTACAACCTCTTCATCCTCAACAGCTTTTTCTTTTCTTTTTTTGGGGTATGTAACTGTGACATCCCCAGAGAATAGTTTGGATTTGAATCTTGTGTATCACTTTTTTCTATATTCTTCTCCTCATCTTTCTTCTCTTCTGCTTTCTTCTTTTCTTCCTCATCCTTTTTCTCTTCTTCTTCTTTCTTCTCTTCTTCCTTATTCTTCTTCTCTTCCTTCTTATTTTCTTCTTCCTTTTCTTCTTTATTCTTTTCCTCTCCAGTCTTCCCTTCTTCATTTTTCTGCTCTTTGTTCTTCTCAACTCCTGCCTCCATGTTATCTTCTCTTTTCTCTTCTTTCTTCTCATCTCCTACCTACATCTCATCTTCATTCTTTTCTCCTTCACTCTCTTCATCATTCTTTTTGTCCTTCATTCTGTTCATCTTTGTTATCTTCATCTTTCTTCTCTTCCTTCTTCTCTTCCTCTTCTGTCTTCTTTATCTCCTTATCCTTGATTTCCATACTAATGTCTGCAATGACATCCTCTATCAATACTGTAGCTTCAACCTGAAGTTGTTCTTCAATTGCTTCTTTGGTTTTTTCATTCGCATCCTTGAAAGCATTATTAACATCTTCTGGATCTGCCAAGTCTTCCCAATACTGTGTACCATCAGGCCATACTATTTTATTCATTTCTTTATCATCATCTTTCTTCTCTCTTTCTGTCTCATCTTTTTTCTCTCCTTCTTCACAAATCTTGTTATCTTCTTTTAAGTTATCTTCAGAAATAGTTGCTTCTTTTGTCCCTTCTTCCATTGATACCACATTCCTTTCAATTCTCTGCACATCCTCAACAATAACTTCTGATTTGATGAAAAATGATCTCTCATAACTAGCTTTCCATTCAGTGAAAGAACTGTCTTCAGGATACAACATCATTGCTTTATTCAAGTTGTATTCAATTTCTGCTTTGGTTGCAAATAATTCCTCCAAACTATCATCTAGCATCTTCATGTATTCCTGTTTTTTATTTGATATATACATTTTAGTTATCAAAGTAAGTACTATAATGCAAATTAAATATATGTTTGTACCTTTGCTGTCTTTTTCTTTGTTGAAGCTTTTTCGGTTTGTTCTAGTTCAACATACTTTTCACTGAATTCTCTTCTGCCAAATCCTCCAATCTTTAACTCCAACTTCTCTCTTGTCTTCATCTTCTCTGTATTCCATCCCTTTATAGCAGGCCTTGTCTTCTTGTATTCAAATCCATCACATTTTGTCGAATCCAGGTAAAGAAGCTATATTTTTGTATAATGCAAATATGTTAATTACATAAAACTTATATTATCATTTGTGAATGTTTAACTGATTAATTTGTTTATTAATTAGTAAACTATTCCATATTCAGTACATTATTCAAACTGAATAAAGTATTCAGACTGAATACTTTAAATATTCATTTTGAATATCTTCTTTTATTCAGTTTGAATATACCTTATATTCAGTCTGAATAAAACTATATATCCAAAATGAATATATAGTAAATATTTCAAAGTGAATATCACTTTATATTCACTTTGAATATACCTTATATCCAGTCTGAATAAAACTATATATCCAAAATGAATATATAGTAAATATTTCAAAGTGAATATCACTTTATATTCACTTTGAATATACCTTATATTCAGTCTGAATAAAACTATATATTCAAATTGAATAAATAGTAAATATTTCAAAGTGAATATCTTCTTTTATTCAGTTTGAATATACCTTATATTCAGTCTGAATAAAACTATATATTCAAATTGAATAAATAGTAAATATTTCAAAGTGAATATCACTTTATATTCACTTTGAATATACCTTATATTCAGTCTGAATAAAACTATATATTCAAATTGAATAAAACTTAAAATGATGCCTTAACATATAGTTTAGATAATGTAGATATCCATGCTTAATCCAATTCATATTATAGTAATCCATAATGAATTATTATATGTATTTCTTGCTTAAGCCAATCAATTATCTATTTTATTAACATGTTTATCATAGTTATTCATGCTGAATTATAAGTTTATTGCTTACTTAAGACAATTCTAACTAGCATATTAGTCTTGAATAAAAAGAGATATTAAAGTTGATTACATACCGTCAGAAAAGTTATTGGGCCAGTGTAGAAGCTGGCATCCGATTCCCTCTTCCATCCTCTCTTGCTTTCCTTCACACAATCTATTATATATTTACACCAGTTCACATTTCTGAACTCTAAATTCTTTCCCAAATGTGAAAGAATTGATAGATTGCATGTACCCATCTTCATCGAAATAGCCATTGTATTCACAAATAAAACGATGAAACCTATCTTGAAATTCCAGTCTGTACTATTTGATCCGTTTAACATCTTCACAACATCCTTTGGTCTAATCAATGTTTTATCAAACTGTGCTCTCCAATCTTCAACGATCCCATCCCATTCCACATCTGTCTGAATTTCATTAATATCAATCCCTTCGTCTTTTAATCCTAGCATATCACTAACAGACTGAGTTGTAATCTGAATTGGTCCTTTTCTTGTTCTTATAACCATATCAACATGATCAAAGTTGTCAACTATGTAGTATGCTAGCTTAGATGGTATTGAGTCAATATTGATATCTAAAATGGTTCCAAATCCTATCTGTTTTATGCAGTTTATTTGTTGCGTTCTCATCTTTCTAGTAACTAGCACTAAGTGTTTGGGAGTTGACCGTATGGATAGAGATCTTTGTTTTATAAACATATTCTTCAGCTTCTTTGGCTTTCCTTCTTTCTTTTTTTGTGTTTTACTACCACTTGCTGCTTCTTTATGCTTTTCCTTAACATCCTTCTTCTTCTTACCTATAAACATATTTGATATTCACAACAAAATGATTAAAATATGCATTTTGATAAATATATATATAAATATTTTAAAAAATGAATAATGATAATACCTTTCTTTTCTTCTCGAACTCTTTTTTTGGATGAAAGTATTTCATCTTCAGCCTTTCGTTTTGTACCTAATTTATTTATATTCAAACGATTAGTAAATATATCATTTATTCAGATTGAATAAAAAGTTTAGAATAAATGTTTAAGTTATATTCATCTTGGATATCTAATTTTATTCAGACTGAATAAAATATAATCAATATGAACATAACTAGTTACAAAAATAACCACACAAAGAATATTCAGTATGAATATAACTACTCACAAACATTTGTAAGTAGTCATATATATAAATATTTTAAAATCTAACAATATATCAAAACAAAAATGATTAGTATATGTATTCAGTTAGATTCTATCAATATATGAAAAATGAATCATAATAATACCTTTTTTCTCTTTTTTTCTTTTTTTGTTGAAGAAGACACTTCATCTTCATGTTTTTTCTTCTTTTCTGTGTAAATTAAAATAATTAAAATAATAATTAATTAGTATGAATAATAGGTATATATTGGGAAGTCTAAGTTATATTCGGTATGAATATTTTACCTTTTATTCAAACTGAATAAAGGTACATATTCAGTATGAATATCACTCCACCCAAACATCTTAACAACGTTTTGGAAATAATAATCAATTACCAAATTTTTAATTCTCTATTATTCGGTCTGAATAATAGGAATATATTAAGAAGTTGAAGTGATATTCATACTGGATATTTACCTTTATTCAGTTTGAATAAAAGGTAAAATATTCAGTATGAATATCACTCCACCAAAACATCTTAACAAAGTTCCAAACCAATCAATTACAATTTTTAATTCTCTATTATTCAGTCTGAATATATCCGTACTGAATTTTTACATTTTATTCAGTCTGAATAAAACTATATATTCAAACTGAATATCATTGGTCATAAACATATAAAGAATATTCAGTATGAATATAAATACTCACAAATATAAAATAAAATCTAACAATATATCTTCGTTTTACTCATCATTTGAAGCATTTATTCATCAGATCTATTGTTTTCTTCATTTTTTCCTGTTTAGGGTTTTTCGAATCAATTTTTTTTCTTAATCTGAAAAACTTAAATAAAAACCCTAACTATTCAGTATGAATATAACTAATAACAATAATAAAATAAAATCTAACAATAATTTTAGTTTTAATCGTCATTTGAAGCATTTATTCATCAGATAGTTTGTGTTTTTCATTTTATCCGTTTTAGGGTTTTTCGAATCAGATTTTTGTTTCTTAATCTGTAAGAGTTAAATAAAAACCCTAACTATTCAGTATGAATATAACTAATAACAATAATAAAATAAAATCGAACAATAATTTTAGTTTTAATCGTCATTTGAAGCATTTATTCATCAGATAGTTTGTGTTCTTCATTTTATCCATTTTAGGGTTTTTCGAATCAGATTTTTGTTTCTTAATCTGTAAGAGTTAAATAAAAACCCTAACTATTCAGTATCGACTACTTTAAAACATTTAAACTTACGTTTTTTCAGAAGTTCAGTTACTGGAAGCTTATCTCTAGAATCTTCAGATTTATCTTCCATTGTTGTTGATGATTATTCAGTATCGTCTTCTTCTTTCTTCAGTATTCAGTATCGTCTTCTTCTTTCTTCAGTATTCAACAATGGAGTTTTTAGTGAGAGAGAAAATCGGAGAAAAATGATGAATGTGCCGTCTGCATTACGATTATGGCTATATGTCAGATTTTGAATCGTCTTTTCGCTTTTCCAATTTTACCCCTACGCGCTAAAAATTCACTAAGCCATGGACATAGTTTTCAACTTAATTACAAAATTGCCACCGCATTTTTTATTCATTGATCTGATCACCATTTTCTTAATCAACGGCTGTGGTTTGTCCTCACGTTTACAATTGAATTTGAGTTTTCATTTGAACCCACCCATATATATATATATATATATATATATATATATAATTTTATAAATAAAAATAATGGTATAAACTTATAAATCAAGGGTATTTGATCTTTTTCTCCAGATTTATAATTTTAGAAATAATTCATATTTTTAGCAACAACAAACTTTCTTAATTTTCTCAATTATCTTCAATTCTCTCTCATCGACGACTTCCTCCCACTCCGGCAACCTCCCCCTAATTCCGGCGAGTTTCATAATTTTTTCGAGTTTCATAGAGTGTTTTTTCGAAAGTTTCAAGTTTTTTAAGTTTCATAGACCATTTTTTTCGAAATTTTCACGTTTCATAGGAGAAAAAATATATGAAACTTCGAAAATATATGATTATTTCGAAAAAAATCTGAACATTATAGGAGAAAGTATGTGAAACTTAAAAATCTAATTATTCATACGAGAGAAAAATATATGAAACCTTTTATAAAAATATATGAAACTGTGGCCGGATTTTTTTTGAGAGAGAGAGAGAGACATGTTCACTTTCTTATTAAACACTGTAAACCGTAAATTCATTACACATCTCCCAACTTTTTATATAAAGATCCAAATCCATGTTTAATCTATTTGTGTCGTACAACTCGTTACATCATTTCGAAGATGGATCTGCCATACCAACAATTCAGCAACGAAAGCGTTTCACACACTTTGTGTAAGAGAATTTAAATATAATCAATGTCGAAAATTGAAGGATCTCCGTGGAGTTCCATGCTTGGAGTCGCCGGACGGGAGGCGGTGTTGGCGTTCTTCGTCGCCTCTCCAATGGTTCCTTTTGATATCAGCGCAAATTTGACCTTCTGGTGGACTTTGAGAGAGAGAGAGAGAGAGACGAGCCCTACTTTGTTGTTAATCATGGTGGCCGATTTTTTGAGAGAGAGATACGGGTTCATTTTAAGAGTAAAATTAGGAACCAATGTAATCCAGTCGTTGATTATCTACATGAACATTTGAAACTGGTTTGTGTGGCTTGCAATATTTACATGGTTTGTATTTGAAAACACACACACATACTATTTCTCCCTATATATACATATATATATATATATATATATATATGTGTGTGTGTATATGTGTGTATGTGTGTATGTTTGTGTGTGTGTATGTATGTATGTATATGTAACGTCCCTCATTTCCTAAGAGGCAAACAACCATAAAAAAACATTCAAATTACATAAAACCTTGTCTTTACATCATCAATAATTCATACTAGACAAAATTGACAGCGGAAGTCTCTAAATCCACAGCCGAGAGCTATTCTATAGACATCATAGCCAAACCTTGAAGTTACTCTAAGCTTCAAGCCCTTCTTATCGCCTCCTAGTTCTTACTTGAAGAACCCTTAACATGCTTACCTGAAAATGGTTTAGTTTTTGAAAAGCGAGGGTTAGACCAAAGGTCTAGTGAACTCCCTCCGAAAACAACATGTAAACCAGTATAAAGACATTTATAAAAGATTCAACGTAAATCTTAACATACAACAAGCATGGCACCGCACTGTGTATAGGATCACATAAACATTCTGCGATCGGGGCCCAAGCAGACTCCCCTTTCGCCCTCTCGTATCGGGGCCCAAGCAGACTCCCCGATACCCGCTTAGGAGGAAACGAATTCCAACCTACCGTCTCGTCATAAATATCCAAGGGGTCATCAGACCCCGAGGATCCCTCTCTGATCCCACAATGCAGGCCGACTCCACATAGCACATCATTCATTTTCATAAAACATGCACCTTTAAATCCTTTAAATCATCATTCTCATTTCATCATACATAATAAGCTTTCTCAAGTAAAACATGGAGTTCATGGGTAAACATGCGTGATTGTTACCAACAGTTCATGCTCGTAAATGAAACCAAATTCAGTTAAAACATTTAATACTTTGCGTCGTAAAAAGGTTTAGGGAACTCACCAGAAAAGCAATCTTCTTCTTAGCCTCTTGTCTCACTACACTGGTACACCTAAGAATTAATTCATAATTCAATTAGGCACGTCTCCAATTCTGATCCTAAGTCCCTCTCTTAATTTGGTCGCAACTAACACATTTAGGCCCATCTATACATTCTTGGATTTCTTTTATCCTTTACTAAGCCCATGGGACTTAAGCTAAACTCTAAATCCATCGGCCCAAGTAGCTCGATACTGCGGCCTGGCAGACGAAGCCCAGACCAACAGTCCCGGTAGGTCCGACTCCCGGTACCCCGACTCCCGGTACCGGTGAATCCCGGTACGGGCGACTCCCGCTACCCGAACAGACGACGAAAACTCCTCATTTCTAACGTCGAAGCTTCCTAAACTTCTCAATTTATGCGGCCAATGACCAAAACTTTATACTCAAACTGCTACATCTTTTTCCCTACACCCAAAACCTTTAATCTATCACATTTCCTTGATTAGAAATACAATATTTGATTACATACCCTTCAGAGTGTTCTTAAACTCTACCCAGATACAAAATCAAGCAATCAAGACCAACCAGAGGCTTACTGTAAATTCTATAAGTAGGATTTATACTGAGAGATTGGATACTTACAACGATTTGGGCTCTTCTTCTCACGTTTGCTGCTACACCTCTTCACCTCGTTTTCTCCTGATGCGTTACTCAGCCGCCAACCAAAAGAATGAAACAGTATACAATACCTAGATTTCTGGTCCTTATAGGTAGTTTTCCTCTAATTGCAAAAAGGTCCTTAGCTAACTTTCCATCTTTTCATTATTGACACTTAACTTCCAACCTATTAGAATATGGGTTGTTACAACACTCCCCCTCAAAAGAATTCCGTCCCCGGAATTCCTTATTGGAAGAGCTATGGGTACCTCGCCCTCATTTCCGATTCCAACACCCCCAAGGTGGGGCCATCTCTAACTCATCCAACCACCTCATTACATTCGAAACATGGAGCATTGAATGCACCCCCTTCAGTTCTTACGGTACTCTCACTCGTAGGTTACTGCTCCTAATCGATCGGTCTTAACAATAAAAGACTAAACAAGGCTTCTCGCGCATCTTTTCTTCCTTTAAGGAGGGACTTGGCGGAAACCCCCGCTACAGCACAAAATTCGTCTACTAAGAAACAACTCACTCACCTGACAGCTTGGCACAAGGCCAACCCTGTACATCCCGACAACTCATAACCCCGAGTTCCTTCTTCGTCTCGCAACTCACAACCTTGCACCACATAACAATCGTCTAGGCAGATAACATTTTCCTTTCCCTCGGACCACCTAGACCACAATCCGACAATTAACTCTCACATCCTCACTACTTTGCCACCTCATACTTATACGTAACTAAGAGTAGGAACCTCCAAACCCATCGTTGAAGTGTTCACTTACTCAGTTGAGCTTATCTTGAAACACCTCAGTCCTCTCTGATTGCCATGATCGTTCCGTCATACGAAACATAACTCCGGTTATCCTCACTCCACTGGGAGGAGTAACCATGGTCACGCCATACTAATCTCACTAGCTTAAACACTACACGACCAAATCGTTTAAACATTTCTCACAAGGTCACTAACTTAACCCATTCAACTGTCTTATCCACTCCCTTCCTGCACCAAAATCATACACAATTCCCTTCCTCAATATTCTTTCTAACGGTTCGCGCACTTCTCAATATCCCTCTGCACCACCCTTCACCTTTCGGCATTACTGTCAAGTTTATTACTTCCGACCTTTCCAAATGCTGATAACACTTTCTTATTATTCACATACCCAAACAGTTACATCAATATCCTAACCCAAACATTCCACCAAGTCGTCTTGGAGCGACACTAGTGTTCGTCGTCACTACTCATTCTTTGATCTCCAACTTTTACTTACATAGATCCTCCTCTCACACATAAGCAACTTTAACTCGACCAATTCATTTCAATTGTAATTAGCAACTTATTTCAAATGATAAACTCCGATTTATATGCAATTCGTTTCCTTCTATCAACCATATACATTATCATATTTAATCATTTAATATCATAACTTAGCATCACATCTCGCTATGCTGGTATTCATAAAATCCATCAGTCAAAACTGATTTCTTAACCAACAACTCCACTGAGTAAATCAACCATTCACAAATTACTAAATAATTTGAAATTTACATATTCCAACGTACTATCATCAACTTCTCACTTTAACCTATCGATTTTCCCTTATCAACTCTTAGTAAGAATTTCGGTAGAACCATAGCGCATTTTGTAATAACAAATAAATGTCATTACTTAACAAATCCCTAAAAATTTAACAACCAATCAAAGGCTTATACATCTATCGTGACATTTCAAATCACTAATGATCATACTCCCGCTCCGACTCATAATCATTATCACGTCATTCTTTAATCGTAACCAAACTTCTCAATTATCTCCTTCTAGGGTTACTCCCTTTCACATAAGAAACAATTCACGATCTACAAGGATCTAGCATTTACTGTAACACATTTGGCTAATCCACTCTTCATCCTCTTTAAACTTCCAAAGATTCCAACATGCACCTACTTAGCAACTCTTACCACCAAAATAATTGGTTTCTCCTTTGGGTAGCCTCACACCATAAAGTCAACTTACACCCTATGTGTAATAACCAGGTAATTTATTTATTTTAAATTTGGAATTTTATAAGTCTTTAGTTTAGTATTTTATGGAATAAGAAGTTAAGGGGTAGGTTTTAATTTTTATAATAGAAGTTAGGGGGTTGTTTTGACAAGTGAAATAGGTTTAGGGTATATTGGGTATTTATATGACACCTCATCTAGTGAAAATCGACTTCCCTTCTATTAGGGATGAGGTGTCCTCTTTTGAAAGAATATCTAAAAGTGCTAGTGTGTGTATGTGTGTGAAATTCGATAGAAAGAAAGAGAGAGAGATCGTGAGAATCAAGAAAGGAAGGAAAATTAAGAAGAAGGTCATTGCATACTCTACTGGAGAAGTTATTAATCAACTGATTGATCAGAAGGTAAGAATCCTATATCATCTTATATTTATGTATGATAGTTCTTAAAAGTCTTACTATAAGTTGTGGATGTGGGTTTTGGTAATTTTTGGAAGATATAATAATTTTGGGTTTGGAATAGTGTTCTAAAGGTAATATAAAACATATCTGCAAAGCTACATAAACCTGCATAGAGTAAAACTGTAAAAATCTGGGTTTTAGGATGAATCAGTGAACTGTGACATTCATCGAAGTCGCAATAGAGGACTGCGACATTCAACGAAGTCGCAATGGTCGATTGCGATTTGGATTGGAATCGCAATAGTTGATTTCGATTTGGGTTTGGAATCGCAGTAGTTGATTGCGATTTGGGTTTGGAATCGCAGTAGTTGATTGCGATTTGGGTTTGGAATCGCAGTAGTTGATTGCGACTTAGGATGGAGTCGCAATAGTGTGTTGCGATTTCGGGGTGAAGTCGCAGTAAGAGGTTGCGACTTGGTACTGTTCATTGCGATTTTTATTATATTTTAATGGGTTGCGACTTTAGTCGAGTATTTCCTAAGTTCGGTTTTAAGAAGAAATACCTGTTATTTTGTGTGATTTCAGATTCTGTAAAGGGTGATCATACGTGATATTAACTTGGGAAGGTTTTTGCTGATAAACTAATCAGGTGAGTTTTACTTTAAAAAGTATTTTACTGGAATACCTTTTGTGATTAACAAATGTTTGATAATGAGTATGAATATGTCATACGTGAGTAATTATAATATATTGAGATATTATAATTACAGGAGTATTATATGAAAATATAATACGTGGCCGGGCCTTGGACCGGTGTGTTAAATTGGCTCGCAACCAATTGCTATTGGCTATTGGTGGAGGGATAAGGTGGAATGGGACAGGTATGTTGTGTAAATTTTAGTTGGTATTAATTTACGTGTGAAGTATATGTATTTATATGAAGGTGTGTATTTATATAAATGAATTTTTAATGATTTTCAAATATCAGGGATTTACTCACTAGACCCTTAGGTCTAACCCTCATTTCTGTTTTCAAAATTTTGTATTCCAGGTGATGGTTCCAGTAAGAACAAGTAGATTGAGTACTTGTTGGCTAGCTTTTGTGAAGATTATCATTATGAAGTTAGGGATGCATTTTGTGATTATAAAATAGATGATCAGTTGTTTTTGTAATTTTATTTGAAAAGTTTGTACTGAATTATATATTAGTCTGACTTTGGGGACCAAATGTGTAATGTGAATTATTTTGTTGAAACCATGTTATGAATTATATGTTATATGTATGTTTGTTTTGCGGGATGTTACAGATGGTATCAGAGCCCTAGTTTAAGGGATTTAGGTATTAATAACTGTACCTAGACTTAAACTGCATGTGAAGTAGGATGTCCCTATTATTTTAGAACCTGGGGATGCTAAGTATAAGAGGTAGAAGGAACATCATGTAAGGTAATTTCAAATTACACCAGGCCAGTGTAATTATGATCTTACAGATACATGTTTGAACTGGAATACCTTGTTATATGGGGTATGTGCTTAAGTGTGTATTAACTTTGTTTGAATCTACAGAATAGCAAGTGGCACTAGACAAAGGAACCAAAGAGGAGGAAGGAATTCGGGTGGAGAGAATCCACCAATAGGAACAGGGGGAAGAGGGGGAGATCGTGGTAGAGGCAGAACCAGAAGGGGAACTGGGGGCCGAACTGGAGGTAGAACACAACAGCATGGTACAGAGTTTGTTACACGAGATGATCTGACTGCTGAAATGGGGAGATTACAGGATAGCATACAAGCCATTTTCGAACGTAATCGTCTTAATGAAACTGAAAGACCAGATCCGGAACATGAAGTGGAGATACCACTTACCTCTACTGTTCTACCAGCGATGAAAAGGTGCGACTATAAAATGTTTCTTAGTTGTAAGCCCCCTACATATTCAGGAGATCGGGATCCCGTAAAGGCGATGAGATGGCTGAAAGAAATAGAGGCCATCTTCAAGACATGTAAATGTGCTGAAGAAGACAAAGTGCTTTATGGAGCTGCGATGCTGAAAGGGGATGCTCTGTATTGGTGGGAGGCTCATACAGAATCAAGAGGAACGGACGTTTATACTACTTTTGCATGGGAGGAATTTGTATTAGCTTTCACGACGCACTTATGGCCACAAGCTGCTGTCAGACAGTTAGAAGAAGAATTTATGAATCTACAACAGGGGAATCTATCGGTTAGAGATTATACTACACGATTTTTGGAGAAGTCTCGTTTTGCAGGATATTATGTTGCTACAGAAAAGATGAAAATGGAGAGGTTTATTTATGGGTTGAATTTCGAGGTTCGAAGGTTGGTGACTGCCACAGGGCCAAATACTTTTACAGCTGCGGTGGATGCTGCCGAGAATGTGGAAAGAGATAATAAAAGAGATACTGGTGATAAGAGCTTAGGGAAAAGAAAATAGGAAGGACCACCACAAGATTCGAGGAAACCTAGATTTCAGAGGTTTGACAACCGTCCGTCATTTCGACCAACAGAAAGACCATGTCCAAGGTGTAATCGCTACCATCAGGGAAATTGCCAAGTAGAGTCACGGGTTTGTTTTAAATGTGGGAAAACTGGGCATGTTGTAAAGGATTGTCGAGTAACACGATTTTGTTTTTTGTGCAATTCTCCGGATCACCTCCAATCAGATTGTCCGCGGGGTAGAATACAATCCGGGGGTACATCGGGGAAACCAGCCATTACTAGACCAGTGGTCCTAAGAATAGAACCGCCGAGAACGAGGGGTCGTACATTCCAAATGACAGCTAAAGAGGCGGAAGAAACTCCGGATGTGGTCACAGGTACATTTTTCATAAACTCCACGCGTGCTAAAGTGTTATTTGATTCCGGTGCAAACCGATCTTTTGTGTCTCCCTCCTTTGCTGCTCACATGCATTTAGAGCCTGAAATGTTAAAACATGCTTTATTAGTAGACACTGCAAATGATAACCAAGTGGCAGTTAAAGAGGTTTTTGATCGTTGCATGATAAATATAGAGGGATGTGGAGTACCGATACAACTGTTCCCAATAGCTTTGATTGAATTTGATGTGGTAGTAGGAATGGATTGGCTAGCTGAGAATCAGGCTAATATAGTTTGTGATAAGAAAATAATCAATGTCGTTTTACCTGATAAAAGGTCAGTAGTGATCTATGGAGATCGTAAGAATCATCAGTCCAGTCTTATATCTATGATAAAGGCTCGTAAATGTGTTAATAAGGGTTGCTCTAGTTATCTATCCTATGTGATAGTTAGTAGGCCTGAAAAGTGTAAGCTGGAAAATATTTCCATTGTTAGTGAATACCCAGAAGTTTTTCCTGAAGACTTGAATAGTCTTCCTCCTGTTAGGCAAGTAGAATTTGGAATAGACCTGGTACCTGGAGCCAATCCTATTGCTCGCACGCCGTACAGATTAGCACCACCAGAAATGAAAGAAATGATGTCACAGCTTCAAGATTTATCTGATAAGGGCTTCATCAGACCCAGCTCATCGCCATGGGGTGCACCAGTTTTATTTGTGAAGAAGAAAGACGGTTCAATGAGAATGTGTATCTATTACCGGGAGCTGAACAAGCGCACAATCAAGAACAAGTATCCACTCCCAAGAATTGATGACCTTTTTGATCAATTAGTTGGAGCTTGTTATTTCTCCAAGATTGATCTTAGATCTGGCTACCATCAGTTGAAGGTTAAGGAAGAGGATGTTTTAAAGACTGCATTTCGCACAAGATACGGCCACTACGAATTTTTGGTAATGCCTTTTGGATTGACGAACGCTCCAGTCGCTTTTATGGATCTGATGAATCGGGTATGTAAGCCATATCTCGATAAATTTGTCATTGTGTTTATTGATGATATACTTATTTATTCCCGATCCAAAGAGGATCATGCGCAACATCTTCGTTTGATTTTGGAATTACTGAAGAAAGAAAAGTTGTACGCTAAGTTCTCTAAATGTGAATTCTAGTTGCGGGAAGTTCAGTTTTTGGGTCATGTAGTTTCAGAGAAGGGTATACAAGTTGATCCAGCGAAAGTGGAAGCAATTGAAAGATGAGAACCGCCGAAGACGGCAACCGAAGTACGCAGTTTTCTGGGTCTAGCTGGATACTATCGGAAGTTCATAAAAGACTTTTCTCGAATCGCGACACCATTGACTAAGCTAACTCGGAAGAATTTAAAGTTTGAATGGAAAGCAGAACAAGATGAGGCATTCAGAATATTGAAAGAGAAACTCTGCAGCGCGCCGATATTAGCATTGCCAGAAGGTTCTGATGATTTTGTGGTCTACAGTGATGCTTCTAAGTAGGGATTGGGATGTGTACTCATGCAACGTGGGAAGGTGATTGCCTATGCTTCGCGTCAATTAAAAGATCACGAAAGACAATATCCTACCCATGATATGGAGCTTGCAGCAGTTGTCTTCGCATTAAAGATTTGGAGGCATTATCTTTATGGTTCTAAATGTCAAATTTTCACGGACCATAAAAGTCTTCAACATCTTTTCGATCAAAAGGAACTGAATATGAGACAAAGAAGATGGTTGGAATTGGTAAATGATTATGATTGTGAAATTCTATATCACCCAGGGAAAGCAAACGTGGTGGCAGATGCGTTAAGTCGTCAAGAAAGAAGCGGAACAATAAAAGCTATATCGTTACGAGCTGAGCTCCTTCCTAATATCTTTGATGAATTGTTGAAATGCCAAATAGATGCTTATCAAGAGGAAAGTTTGAAGTCCGAACTGTTGGTCGGGATATCAGCATTGCTTGGGAAAGATGACCGTGGGTTGTTGTGTATGGGAAACAGAATTTGGGTACCTCGTTTGGGTGGATTACGGGATCGTGTACTACAAGAAGCTCATCAATCTCGATTTTCTATTCATCCAGGTACGAATAAAATGTATAGAGATTTGAAACAATTCTATTGGTGGCCGGGAATGAAGAGAAGTGTTGCTAAGTATGTGGAAGATTGCACTACCTGCAAGAAAGTAAAGATTAAGCATCAGAAACCGTTTGGCCAGTTACAACGACTAGATATACCAATGTGGAAATGGGATCAGATCACTACTGATTTCATTACCAAGTTGCCTAGAACTTCAAAGGGATTCGATTCTATTTGGGTGATTGTGGATAGGTTGACAAAGTCTGCTCATTTCTTGCCAATAAAAGAAACTGATTCCTTGGAACGTTTAGCTAAATTGTATATCAATGAAATAGTAACTCGACATGGGGTTCCAATCTCGATTATTTCGGATCGAGATAGTCGTTTTACTTCTAGATTTTGGAGGAGTTTTCAAAAGGAGATGGGAACGCAGATAAAGTTGAGCACAGCATATCATCCACAGACTGACGGGCAGAGTGAAAGAACAATTCAGACTTTAGAAGATATGCTCCGGGCTTGTATAGTGGATTTTGGGGGATCATGGAATAAACATCTACCTTTGATAGAATTCGCCTACAACAACAGTTATCATTCTAGCATTCAGGCGGCACCGTTTGAAGTACTGTATGGTAGAAAATGTCGAACGCCTTTGTGTTGGAATGAAGTGGGAGAGAAGCAATTGGCTGGGCCAGAAATAGTACAGTTGACGGCAGATAAGATTACTCAGATTCGGGATAGATTGAAAACGGCACAAGACAGACAGAAAAGTTATGCAGATCGACGCCGGAAACCTTTAGAATTTCAGGTTGGGGATTTTGTGATGTTAAAAGTTTCGCCTTGGAAAGGAGTCATACGTTTTGGGAAGCAAGGTAAACTCAGTCCGCGTTATATTGGGCCATTTGAAATTACGGAAAGAATTGGTGAAGTAGCTTACAGATTGAATCTTTCGCCAGAATTAAGCAGAATTCACAACGCGTACCATGTATCGAATTTTCGAAAGTGTTTGGTGACATCAGACCAGGCAGTCTCTCTACCGGATATACAAGTTGATGAAAAGCTGAACTACGTGGAGGAACCAGAAGCTATAGTTGATCACAAGGTTAAAGTATTAAGGAATAAAGAAATCAGGCAGGTAAAAGTTCAGTGGAAACATCACCGAGGTCAGGATGCGACATGGGAATCAGAATCGGAGATGAGAACCAAATACCCTCATCTGTTCTCTTAACTGAATTCCGGGACGGAATTCTTTTAAGGGGGAGATGTTGTAATAACCAGGTAATTTATTTATTTTAAATTTGGAATTTTATAAGTCTTTAGTTTAGTATTTTATGGAATAAGAAGTTAAGGGGTAGGTTTTAATTTTTATAATAGAAGTTAGGGGGTTGTTTTGACAAGTGAAATAGGTTTAGGGTATATTGGGTATTTATATGACACCTCATCTAGTGAAAACCGACTTCCCTTCTATTAGGGATGAGGTGTCCTCTTTTGAAAGAATATCTAAAAGTGCTAGTGTGTGTATGTGTGTGAAATTCGATAGAAAGAAAGAGAGAGAGATCGTGAGAATCAAGAAAGGAAGGAAAATTAAGAAGAAGGTCATTGCATACTCTACTGGAGAAGTTATTAATCAGCTGATTGATCAGAAGGTAAGAATCCTATATCATCTTATATTTATGTATGATAGTTCTTAAAAGTCTTACTATAAGTTGTGGATGTGGGTTTTGGTAATTTTTGGAAGATATAATAATTTTGGGTTTGGAATAGTGTTCTAAATGCAAAGCTACATAAACCTGCATAGAGTAAAACTGTAAAAATCTGGGTTTTAGGATGAATCAGTGAACTGTGACATTCATCGAAGTCGCAATAGAGGACTGCGACATTCAACGAAGTCGTAATGGTCGATTGCGATTTGGATTGGAATCGCAGTAGTTGATTTCGATTTGGGTTTGGAATCGCAGTAGTTGATTGCGATTTGGGTTTGGAATCGCAGTAGTTGATTGCGATTTGGGTTTGGAATCGCAGTAGTTGATTGTGACTTAGGATGGAGTCGCAATAGTGTGTTGCGATTTCGGGGTGAAGTCGCAGTAAGAGGTTGCGACTTGGTACTGTTCATTGCGATTTTTATTATATTTTAATGGGTTGCGACTTTAGTCGAGTATTTCCTAAGTTCGGTTTTAAGAAGAAATACCTGTTATTTTGTGTGATTTCAGATTCTGTAAAGGGTGATCATACGTGATATTAACTTGGGAAGGTTTTTGCTGATAAACTAATCAGGTGAGTTTTACTTTAAAAAGTATTTTACTGGAATACCTTTTGTGATTAACAAATGTTTGATAATGAGTATGAATATGTCATACGTGAGTAATTATAATATATTGAGATATTATAATTACGGGAGTATTATATGAAAATATAATACGTGGCCGGGCCTTGGACCGGTGTGTTAAATTGGCTCGCAACCAATTGCTATTGGCCATTGGTGGAGGGATAAGGTGGAATGGGACAGGTATGTTGTGTAAATTTTAGTTGGTATTAATTTACGTGTGAAGTATATGTATTTATATGAAGGTGTGTATTTATATAAATGAATTTTTAATGATTTTCAAATATCAGGGATTTACTCACTAGACCCTTAGGTCTAACCCTCATTTCTGTTTTCAAAATTTTGTATTCCAGGTGATGGTTCCAGTAAGAACAAGTAGATTGAGTACTTGTTGGCTAGCTTTTGTGAAGATTATCATTATGAAGTTAGGGATGCATTTTGTGATTATAAAATAGATGATCAGTTGTTTTTGTAATTTTATTTGAAAAGTTTGTACTGAATTATATATTAGTCTGACTTTGGGGACCAAATGTGTAATGTGAATTATTTTGTTGAAACCATGTTATGAATTATATGTTATATGTATGTTTGTTTTGCGGGATGTTACACTATGTGCTTCAACAATCTGGGTAACAAATCGTACGTCTCAACCGAAACCCCCAAAAGGTTTCTATCTGATACTTCATCTCTCTCTAACATCACCTCATGACCATTCACACGATTAAAACTTGCCTTCACATCCTCCCGTGTACGAAATCGAGTCTAACTCGCTACTCAGTCCTTTCCCAACTCGTTGATCTATAACTCACGAGTTCTCCATTAGCTCACACGCAAACATTGTAGCTAGCTCTTCATGATCCGTACCCTTACGAATCAGGGCACATCCCTTCCCTGAATGATAAGATCTACACCCTCATTTCGCTTGTTACACATCTTGTCCTTCTATGGACCCTCCTCACCTCGTAAAATAGAACGCTTAAATCAAACAATAACTTCTTATCCTCTTAGCACTACTACAAGGTGTTCTATCACTCTCAACTTTCTGGTTCAAGTCTTCGACCTCGGCCATCGTACACATTTGCCGGCTTCTACATCAACTGGCAACCTGTAACTACTTTCTTAACTTATTCTTAACATGGGTTCCCTTACGGAACCTAATCCTAATCAATTTTGAAATCCTTCTTCCTTATCTCAAAGCGTACTCATGTAACATCACCCTTACAAGCTCGCCTCGAAACTCATATTCTTACGCCATAGACCTTTCATCCTTCCTTATCACACTACTCATAACGAGTCACAAAAACCATCACCTTGAAGGCTTCAAATCCTTCCTCCGGACACGACCGTATCTTGACACCCGTACTTCCAGACACCGAACAAGGGTACATACCCTCACACAATCACCCCTATAATTCACTTCTGACTCTTCCACCGTTCACCTTTACTCTTGCACACAAATACTAAGCTTACAACATTCTTTCCTGATTTGTCCGACACTTCTCCACTCTTGCAGTCTTTCCTTAGCTTAACATGTGCTATAATATGACCTAGTGAGTTCATAGCCTTCATGCATGACAATACAGTAAATAAATCTTTTCGCACATTTCATCATTTTAAATAACGTTTGGGAAACATTTGGGTACGCATGACCCCATCACATTTATAACTTCAACGCCTTGTACAACGATTCGAGGATCGTTTGCATGCGTCCTTCCGTGGACCTTAATCTTACTCATTTTTGAACAATGTTAATACGAAAGTAATACGTTGAATGAAAATCCTTTCATACGACACAATTTCAAAAGAAATTACTGACACAGAGTAAACCGGTCGATTCTCACACTCATTTGTATGATAACAACAAACTACTACTCATTTGATTGTAAAAGTTTTGCTGGCAAACATTATCTTGACCTTTTTGTAATAAAAGAATTTAACTTATCATTAAAAGTGTGAAATACTTTGCAAATCGTTAACCTCAAAATTTCAATGCTCAATGCGAAGGAAATCATCGTTTTCCTTAAACATACGTCTGTACACTCTGACCCCCTTTTCTATCAAAATTTGATATTTGCACATTAATCTTACATCGTGAGAATTTCATGTTACATAAAAGATCGCCATGCATGAGACTCTACTTGCCATTGAAGGCTACTCACCGCAACAAGGTCAACCGCTTTACTTACGCAACTTATCCTTAACACTCCTCCTACGACTAACGATCGCCCTCTCGGTCATGCAACTGCTTACTGAACACGCTTTTCACATTTCACTTGCTTAACCCTTCCATACTATTCGTTTTGATCATCTATTTCACTTCCCACTTCTACACGGTTTCAATTCACTATAGGTCTCTTACTTCGTTTATCCTACCATAGAAAAGCTTGACTACAAAAGTCAGGGCTCTATTGATACCTTCAAGGTTCTGACACTGTCCTTCCTTACCATTCTGACTGATCTATTCCATGGTTTCAAGAACTGAGACTCTCCCGACTGGAGTCTTACTTAAACTCAACGTTCATCCTCTCCGAATCTACGAAGAGCTACCTCTAGACGACTCATAACACTCTATCCAACGTTTCTTTTCTACGAAGTGTACACATCTCACAACATAAGTGACTTCTCATGAAACCTCCCCAACTAGGGGCCTCAGTCTACCCCGCAGGGATCATACTGACATTCTAAAGCACTGGAACTCGACATAAACACTATTTTCCGACTACCACTTCGGAGCAATACGGTAGGTTAAGCATGCAATAGTGTAACCGATCAGTCTGGCAAGGTTGCATCGGCCCATCATTCAGGACCTCCTCATCTAAATTTCTTGAAACATCCGATACTGTCCTGTCCCTCGGGGTTCTCCCACTCATAGTACTAACCTGAAAGAAACCGAAAATTAGTTCTTGCTAGACATGACACCATAGATTTGCTATAAGTAAGGTATTGTAAGCACGCACATGTACCTGTAAGTTTGTAATTACACTGGCCAGGTGTAATCCCGAACTTACCTTACACGCTTGTCCTTGGCACCTTATTCCTAAGCGCATTTATAGTGATCTTTCCTAGAGGCAATCCTATGTCTCGGCTGTGTTCCTCATCTTACAGTTTAAGTTTAGGCCCGTCCGGTCACCTAAATCCCTTAAACTATGGCTCTGATACCATTTGTAACGTCCCTCATTTCCTAAGAGGCAAACAACCATAAAAAAACATTCGAATTACATAAAACCTTGTCTTTACATCATCAATAATTCATACTAGACAAAATTGATAGCGGAAGTCTCTAAATCCACAGTCGAGAGCTATTCTATAGACATCATAGCCAAACCTTGAAGTTACTCTAAGCTTCAAGCCCTTCTTATCGCCTCCTAGTTCTTACTTGAAGAACCCTTAACATGCTTACCTGAAAATGGTTTAGTTTTTGAAAAGCGAGGGTTAGGCCAAAGGTCTAGTGAACTCCCTCCGAAAACAACATGTAAACCAGTATAAAGACATTTATAAAAGATTCAACGTAAATCTTAACATACAACAAGCATGGCACCGCACTGTGTATAGGATCACATAAACATTCTGCGATCGGGGCCCAAGCAGACTCCCCTTTCGCCCTCTCGTATCGGGGCCCAAGCAGACTCCCCGATACCCGCCTAGGAGGAAACGAATTCCAACCTACCGTCTCGTCATAAATATCCAAGGGGTCATCAGACCCCGAGGATCCCTCTCTGATCCCACAATGCAGGCCGACTCCACATAGCACATCATTCATTTTCATAAAACATGCACCTTTAAATCCTTTAAATCATCATTCTCATTTCATCATACATAATAAGCTTTCTCAAGTAAAACATGGAGTTCATGGGTAAACATGCGTGATTGTTACCAACAGTTCATGCTCGTAAATGAAACCAAATTCAGTTAAAACATTTAATACTTTGCGTCGTAAAAAGGTTTAGGGAACTCACCTGGAAAGCAATCTTCTTCTTAGCCTCTTGTCTCGCTACGCTGGTACACCTAAGAATTAATTCATAATTCAATTAGGCACGTCTCCAATTCTGATCCTAAGTCCCTCTCTTAATTTGGTCGCAACTAACACATTTAGGCCCATCTATACATTCTTGGATTTCTTTTATCCTTTACTAAGCCCATGGGACTTAAGCTAAACTCTAAGTCCATCGGCCCAAGTAGCTCGATACTGCGGCCTGGCAGACGAAGCCCAGACCAACAGTCCCGGTAGGTCCGACTCCCGGTACCCCGACTCCCGGTACCGGTGAATCCCGGTACGGGCGACTCCCGATACGGACGACTCCCGGTACGGGCGACTCCCGGTACCCGAACAGACGACGAAAACTCCTCATTTCTAACGTCGAAGCTTCCTATCCTTCTCAATTTATGCGGCCAATGACCAAAACATTATACTCAAACTGCTACATCTTTTTCCCTACACCCAAAACCTTTAATCTATCACATTTCCTTGATTAGAAATCCAATATTTGATTACATACCCTTCAGAGTGTTCTTAAACTCTACCCAGATACAAAATCAAGCAATCAAGACCAACCAGAGGCTTACTGTAAATTCTATAAGTAGGATTTATACTGAGAGATTGGATACTTACAACGATTTGGGCTCTTCTTCTCACGTTTGCTGCTACACCTCTTCACCTCGCTTTCTCCTGATGCGTTACTCAGCCGCCAACCAAAAGAATGAAACAGTATACAATACCTAGATTTCTGGTCCTTATAGGTAGTTTTCCTCTAATTGCAAAAAGGTCCTTAGCTAACTTTCCATCTTTTCATTATTGACACTTAACTTCCAACCTATTAGAATATGGGTTGTTACAGTATAGGGTTAGGTTCAGGGAAACTGTAAAACAATGAAAAACTCAGGAACACCATAATAACCATTCATATGTACGGTACGGTACGGTATGTTCATGTGCATAACATGGACATATGCATATAAACCAAAAAATATCTTCAATTGCTTGTATGCACATGTACATATCGTACAGCTGAACGATTATAAAGGTGTTCCTCAAATTTTCATTTTTTTGTTTTCCCATGAACCTCAATCTATATGTTATGCGTTTATAGATGAGTGTTCGTGTGAGAATAACAGTTATAATGAGAACTGAGAATAGTAAGAACACTTTTGATCGAGCCTTTGGATGAAGTGAATTTTTATGTAACTTAATTATCTTCAACTACGTTCATCTACATATATTCAATAACCTTCATACTACCTTCATCGACCTTTAATTTCAAATATATCTTCACTTTTAAGTCATTTTCACAAACTTTTACTTATATTTACGCATCGTTTGGCAAAAATAAGCTAGCTTATTTTTTAGATACATGTTTGGATGAACATAAGCTAACTTATTTTTTAGGTACATGTTTTGACGGACTTAAGCTAGTTTTTTGATAAGCTATTTGGAGTAGTTTATGAAGAGTTTTTTGTGATCTTTTTCAATTATGTCCTCATTAATATTATTTATTATTTATTAACTATTAATTATAAATAAATATTAATTATTCAAATTTAATTATTATTAATTAATATTAGCTGAAAATTATTGATTAAATTTTAACTATACATTGATATTAATTTTAATTATTTAGAACTATTGTTAATCATATCAATTTTTTATTATTATTGTTTAATACTAGTCAATATATTTTAATTATAATTACTATTATTTTTTTAATTATTATTCGAGTATTTTTTTTATATTATATGTAACGCTTATTTAAAATCAAAAGTTAATGTAAATTTTTCATAAATTTGTTTTCACAAATTCAAAATTCAAAATATATATAATAATAAATTTTAAATTCTTTTAATTAACATATTATATTATTTAACTTTTCTTTACTATATTTTTTGTATTAATTAACATACTAACATATTATAAATTTGTTTTTATTATATTATTAAATATTATAATTGATTATTTTTCAAGATGTTTTCCCTGGTTCAAATGCTAGGATGTTACGACTTTTTAGGGCCTTCACTCCTAGCTTGGAACCGTGACCCCAGTAAAATATACCCCGATCGTGCTCCTCCCCGAGAAGCACTCTCTCTTGCTGGCCCGGCCGGACAGATTAGATCTTTTCTTTCGAGCTTGCGTCACCCCCGCAACCCCCTCAAGGGGGTTTGCCGATTACATGTATATAAGCTAGTTTTTGTCAAACGTGACTTATTCATCAGCTAGTTTGTCAAACATAGACTTAACTACTTAAGCACTTTCACAAGCATGAATTTGTTAAAATTTTTGATCATAATAATAAAAATAAATAAATAAAGATAACTGAATGTAAATGAAGGTATATTCATGTTTTTTTCCCTCATATTCTCAGCATAACTCTTATTATCACTAGAACCCAAATTTAATAACTTAATTGTTTAGAATTTGTGAGCTGTTTCTAGAACGATGGCTATATATATATATATATATATATATATATATATATATATATATATATATATATATATATATTTAGGGTGCATTTCATTTACAAACCAAATAGATTGTACAAACTTTGCAAACCACTATATTAGGAAACAACAGATATATTTATGGTAATTGTTATGATTCATTAATGATGATTGTAATATATATGGAAGATGATAACGTTCATTAATTATGATCATGACTTTAGATTAGGAAACATAATAAAATCAATTGTGAACATGAGGACAAGTCACAACCATTGATCAAGATTTGGAAAATTAATTGTAACAACCTAAAATTTAGGGCTAATTTAAACCTCAATTTATGACAAGATTTAAACATAAACTTTCTAAGCCTTTATACATAAGCAGAGATTTAACCTTGAGGATCATATTTACATACATAGAATTCTTCAAATAACCTATTAATCTAATTATGTCACTATAATCAGATTAACTAGATTATCTAAGCAATCTATTCAAAACCTCATTATTCAATAACTTCTCTGCTAATCCAAAAGCCTCGTCCCACATCCCTTTATTTTCCCGAGCTAGTACCTGATAAGAAAACATCATTGAAACGATTAGGCTAACGCCTAGTGAGAACATTCGTTTTCAAAATAATATTTGTACAAATCAATGTAAACAGGGCATAACAAACCTGGTTTACTCTTTTCTTACCATACACGTAACCATCCTTTGATAACGGGTTAAACCCGGTTCCATGACTACGACCTGACACTAAGTCAGTCATTTCTCATGTTCCTGAGCCACACTACGAATCTCCACGGATTCTAGATTATTGCTCATATCCAAGAAATCGCAATATACACATGCCCAGTTCTTGGAAAGGAAGTAGAGATTACAATCACTCTTGTCAATCCCTTTTTCTTCCTTAGAAATCGGGAATTCCGAATAAATCTACGTCTATTCCACGATTTCTCACACACATCAGAATAACGAATAATTCTCATCTATTCCACGTGTTCATAACCACTAGTGCCTATGGATCCATTACACTCAACCATACTTGTGCAGGTTATTACTTAATATAGATTCCTCATAGCATTCAGTATGAGCAAATCTTATTCATACCACATAGATTCCTCATAACATTTAGTATGAGCAAATCTCCTTTATAAATCCCTCATATTATTCAGTATAAGCAAATCACATTTAATATGGTCAATTTCTTATAACATAATCTAACCATCAATATTATCACTCAGGGTCCTTGATATAAATATTATTATAACTCACTTGCCCAGTAAATCCAATAGTTACAACTCATACAGGTCATTGCTATAAATCATTTTCCAATATTATTAATGAATTTAAGCACAACCATCAATTTAAGATAATAGGTTTTACTTTATAAAATCATTCTTCCAAAAATCCATCCAAAACAATTCATTTATAAAATACACCGTACCATACTTTAAAAGATTGTAAAAAGGTAAGGTAAGAATGAACTCACCTGATAGTACTCGCGTCACTCTTACTTTATGTTCTTATGGAATTTCCGTCACCAACTGCACAAAGATTTGAAATACCCAAATACATATTGTACTGGTATTAATTTACTGAACAGGACCCTTAAAAACTAAGAATCCTAAACATCCAAAGTTCTCGACTCTTATCGCAACCCACTAGCTGCGATAACCCTTGTCGCAACCAACAGTACTTATCGAAATCAACAGTACTTATCAAAAACCAACAATTGCGATATTCTACCTTATCGCAATCAACTGTTGCGATACACCTCTCATCGCAACCAACTGTTGCGATACAACCTACTTGTCGCAACCCAAGGTTGCGACATTCATAACTATCGCAACACTCATAACTGTCTCAATCAACTTCCAGATATGTTTAAAATTATCAGTAGAACATAACCATATATCCAAATTTCTCATAACATTCAAAAATCATCATAACCCACTTTCTAAACATATAGAAACTTTTCTATGTTTAACCATACATACTAAGGTTTATAAATAAAATCATACCTTTGATTTTTCACAGCTTGAACTCTAATTTATCCAGCTGAAAGTTTGCCTTGTTTCATCTTCTTCTTGTTTTTCTTTTTCTCGGCTCTTTCTCTCTCTCTCTCTTGTTCTTCGTATACAATACACCCACACACACTTAAGATACCCAAAAGTGTTAACAAAAGGACACCTCACCCCTTTTTAATGAAAGAGGCGGTGATAGTAATTGGTTTTTCTATCACCTTTACCAATCTTACCGTCACACTATCAACACTTGACAAGAATAACCCCTCCACTTATAAATTAAAATTAAAGTTTACCTCTTAACTTATTACTCCAAAAAAACAATTAACGTAACTTAATCGGGGTTAAACTCTAAAATTAATCCATCACATAATAAATCATACCTTATCAAATAATTATACTCAAATTATTTAATAAACCCAAACGTAATATTTTATGAAAAATCAAGATGTTACATTAATCAATGGTTAAAACTTAATGAAACCAATTGAGAAGTGATTAGGGACAAATCTGGAAATTTAAATTAGCGCATACCATCTTTGACTTTTTATTTTCTTTTTTAATTAAATTTTTTTACCCCCTTAAAGTTTAAAGTAAATTATTTTAAAAATTACTAATACTTTAATCAAACAAATTACATCAAAAAAACGAGAATTTCATGCTCTTCGATATGACATCCATCTCGATATAGTTTTTTCTTCATTTTAACTGTTTTTACGTGAAATGTTATGTATGTGTTATATTCAGTATGAATATGTATGCACATTTCCTGGTGTCCATATTCAGTATGAATAACAAAGGGGGGAGTTCATTCACTATTCATGACGAATAACACAGTATTCAAAATGAATAATACAACATTCAGGATGAATAATACACGAATTCATGATTCATGTATTATTAAACATGAATCGTGTATTATTCACCTTGAATATTGTATTATTCATCCTGAATGATACATTATTCATGATGAATAATTTATGAATGACCTGTGAAGGTGTGAACACATGACGCGTTCTCTTTTGTTTTCCGTTTCACAATCGAAACTTGGTTTTATTCTTTATTAATATGTATGCACATCTCCAAGTGTCCACATTCAGTATGAATAACAAAGGTGAACGTTCATTCACTATTCATGATGAATAATACAATATTCATGATGAATAATACAATATTCATGATGAATAATACATTATTCAGGATGAATTATAAACGAATTCATAAATCGTGTATTATTCACCCTGAATGATGTATTATTCATACTGAATGATACATTATTCATGAAGAATAATACATGAATGATCGTGAAGGTGTGGAGACGTGACACACTTTCTTTTGTTCTTCGGTTCACAATCGAAACTCGATAGGTTCCCGATTCATCTCGATGGGTGTTGGGTTAAGGTAATGAAGAACACGATGTCTTAGGACGTTGAAGAAAGTGTTGTAGAAGGTGCTGTCGAGTTACGAACTTACGGTGTCGTGATGTTGTACACACTTGAACGTACATAAATATTCATAATGAATATAACACATATATGACATTTTACGTAAAAACGGTTAAAACAACAAAAAGAACTATATCGAGATGGATGTCATATCGAAGAGCAAAGAACTCTCGTTTTTTTGATGTAATTTGTTTGATTAAAATATTAGTAATTTTTAAGATAATTTATTTTAAACTTTAAAGAGGGTAAAAGTTTTTAATTAAAAAGGAAATAAAAAGTCAAACATGGTAGGCGTGTGTTTAAATTATATTCTCATTTTACCCCTAATCACCTTAATTAATAATTTCAATAAAAAACTCTATTTAATATGGGTCATTAGATCAATAGAGGTGGAATGACTAAGATCCGTCCTCATGTTCACAATTGAAAATGAGTTTTTATTTGAACTTTCCCCTTTCTCTCTCTCTCTCTTTATATAAATATATATATATATATATATATATATAGAGAGAGAGAGAGAGAGGAAGGTTCAAGAGAGAACCTCAAAAAACGGAAAACTGAAGAACACCATGGTAGTCCTTCATCTGGACGGTATGCACTTGTGCATATAGGTAAATTATGTTATTTTTTGGTTTTATGCACACGTGCATTATGCATTTGTGCATATATGCACAAATGCATGTTACAAATAACATGTATGCACAAGTGCATACCGCCCAGATGAAGGGCTACCAGAGTGTTTCTTAGTTTTCCGTTTATTTAAGGTTTTCCCCTGATCAATGCTATAATCAAGTATATAACGCTAATTAAGCCTAATCATTTTTGCAACTTTAAATTTCGAAATTGCATGCGTTATTTGATTAATAAACACATGTTAGGATCACATAATTAAACTTTTGGGTTTGTTTATAAGATTAGAAAACCAAAACTTTGATAAGAATAAGAAACAAAACCTGTATTAAAGTTTGACACAATATTTCTCTAACTAATTTCACCTGTATGTTTCTGTAAAGCAAATGGGAGTTCCATGTATAAAACACTTTTGAGTTTTGATTTTAGTAGTTCTTGACTACTTCCTTCCATTAAGTTGATTGTCCATACCTTCCAATTTAAAACCTGATCTTTTCAAAACAGCTATACAAATTAACCTACATTATTATGTTAAATTATCACAAATCTAAATATATATATATATATATATATATATTTATATATATATATATATATACACATACATATATGCAACTAAATAGACTCGTACATCAAATTCATGCATAAAACTGAAAGTCTAGTTATATATATTTCATCGTTTTGATTGTGATCCTCGAGATCTATTAAAGAAGCTTGCATACATTTAAAAAATCAAATTAATGTATTGACTTCTAATGCCTGCAATTTGTCGTGGACAGAAGATAAGCCTAATTAAGTTTACATATATAATATTCTGGCCTAAACAACATAATTATCTTGTACCCAATGAAGATAATATATAAGATTATCATGAATTAGGGTTTTTATATTTGTTTAAAGGGTTAATAATGATGTTAACAACTATGACTCTTGAAGAATTTCATGGCCAGCGAAACTAGTATTAATTTCATGTTCCTTGATTTTTGTTTCGCTGAAAGATCCTTTTTCTTATTTGAGTTTGATTATATTAATTATAATTGAAATATTAATCATACTGAAATAGATTTTTAGATCATACATACATTCAATCATTCAATGCTTAAAAATCGCATATTTTGGGATGTTATATAAGCTTCACATGATTCATTAGGTAATCAGTCTGATCAACAAATCATTTTAACGAATATGTATATAACGGTTGTACTAAAGATAGTATATTAAATATCACGACAACTGAAGGGAAAGAAATGAAATAAGGGTCGACCTTCTTATATCTAGCTAGCCTGACAACAACCCTACATTGATGACCGAAGGGAGATAAATGAGATAAGGGTTGACCTTTCTAGATTGTAGCTAAATGAGTCTTTTCGGATGTCCAACCGTACTTGGGCATCCTAACATATTACTTAACGAGACTTTAAGAGTAAACTCCAATTTTGGTCCTTAAGGTTTAGTGAAAAGCTTGGACAGGAGGGGTGTGATATCGGTGTAACGTACGACGGCCCCGACATACCGTAGGTCGTCGCCTGGGTGCATAAAAAGATGACCCTGATGTCCTTTGCAAGTTGACATTAGTCGTTATAA
This sequence comes from Saussurea involucrata, assembly GCA_033807775.1. Lineage (NCBI taxonomy): Eukaryota > Viridiplantae > Streptophyta > Magnoliopsida > Asterales > Asteraceae > Saussurea > Saussurea involucrata. Next base: position 14,072,014 of record CM066317.1, on the reverse strand, counting down.
GATTTTCAAAATGAATAAAGACAAAGAACTATAATTAGTATATTATTACTAGTCATAACTTACATGTTGCGGGTACTGGGACGATGTAGAGTGAAACATCATAGATGTAGACATCGTAGACCAGGACCTATGCGGGTAGTGGGACGGTGGCCAACCGAATATGTAACACCCCAAAACAGGGGTTAACAAAAACTTCCATAAAACGGAAGAGTGGTACACATTACTAAAGTAAAAGTATACCTAATTAACATTACATAATCATTAATACAAAGATTTAGTTAATTATAACTACTAATGGACCACTAGCTTATTTGATCACTACTATAGCAATCAAATATCAAAAGGATGTTGGAAGGTTCTATCATCAATCTTTCAATCTTTAACTCTCCAACAATGATCCCATGCTCACAACCCCGTTCTAGACCTTCTTGTGTCCGGAACTACTAAAATCTGTAACACATAAAACACATAACAAGTGTTAGGCTTTTAAAGCCTAAGTGAGGTTTACACATAGCACATAGAGCATAATCATAGCATGTAGGAATAACAATTCGATACATTCACAAATTGAATTCCATGGAGAAGGTCCATATCGCTACCCAGTTACATCATAATTGAAGATATACCTTGATCGATACCCCACGGTATTGTCACAAGGCATAACACAACGGAAAACCCCACGGTATCCGAAGGTATGAATCAATTACACTTACCCCACGGTGTGTAAGAGTATATCCTCCAATGCCTACTAGGTGCTCCTCCAATTATGTGAATACCAAATATGTTAATCCAAATAATATTCAAGTACATTCAACGCATAACAATGGTCCAACCATTTAACATGATCAATACTACTTCCATATAGTTCATATACATCCATATGTAATAAATCATATTCTAAATAATATCAAGCATATTTAGCACTTTAACAATGGTCCAACCATTTATCATAAACAATACCCCTTCCATGTAGTTCACATATATCCACATGTATTAATTCACTTTCTATATGATTTCAATAATAAACCACCATGTTTACAATTCAAGAATAAGTCCATTTTGATTATTAAGCCATCAATTCTTCATTAAGACATCTATTAAGCCATCATCTCAATATCACATACCATTGATATATAATCATAGTCAAACCTTTAACACCAACATTTAACATAGTATACTAAGAAATAAACACAAATTATCCACATAACTTACTTGAACTCTTCTTGTTTCCTTCTCAACCATTAAGAGCTTATTCATCAAGATTTCTCATTAACCATACCAAAATCAAGATAAAGAATGGTAGATAAGTATAATACAATCAATTAGATACAAGTTACTCACCTTAAATCTTCAATTGATATAACCCTAACTTGAATACTTGAGCTTAATCACTCCAACAAGAAAGATGAAGATGTAATGCCCTAAATCAAGATTAATTGGTAAGATTCATCTACTAATTGCTTGAATTGAAGTATGGTTGAGAGATGTGAATTTACCTTAAGCTTTAGGTGGAAAATCGCCTGAGAAGTAGAGAGCAGTAGCAAAAATCCGATTTTGAGAACTCTAAGGGAAAAGGTAAATGACTAAGGACAAGAGGTGGGTTTAATCCCCTTTTGGCACGTCAGGTGCTCGGCGCCGATCACCCGCGCCGATGCATCGGCGCCAACCCATCGGCGCCAGCTTCTGTTTGGCAAACCTCCCAACTTCCACTAATTTAGCCGTAACTTCTTCGTTAGAATTCCGTTTTTACCCCGGAAAGTACCGTTGGACTCGTATTCAAATTACCCATCCAACTAACCCATAAAATCTAATATTTAACCTTTTCATCTATTTTTCATTAATTTCCTTAAGAAATAAACTTACTGATTTCTATCGGGAGTTATCAAGTAACCAGTAAAAAAAATCACGGAAATTTCTTAGAAAATCAATTATAACCTAAGAAGTCAAAATATAACGAAATATTAGGACTAATATTACTCACAAGGATTTTCCGGGTGTTACAATTCTCCCCAACTTGAAAATGATTTCGTCCTCGAAATCAAAGTCAGGTAAACAAATGAGGATATCTATCCCTCATACTCTCTTTCGACTCTAAAGTTACATTACTACCTCGGTGGTGTTCCCACTGAACTTTCAACATAGCTACTTCTTTACCATTACGTAGCTTCCAAATTGATCTTTCCAAAATTGCCTCTGGTTCTTCCACACCGCGACTCTTTTTATCTACTCTCACCTCAGTGAGTGAAATCACATCTTTCTTTTCGGCCAAACATTTCCGAAGATAACATACTTGAAAGGTATTCTGTACCCCTCCCAATTCTGGCGGAAGATCTAAATGATATACCTGCAAACCAATCCTCTTAAAGTAATTGTTATCATCAAATCCATGTTTGACTACTTCTTAGTCTAGCATACTGCTATCATTTATCTCTTGTTTATACGGAATATCCACCACACAGCTACAGTCCAAAAGGATAGTTTCTCTAAAAACGTCATATAAAATCTCTAGCCAAATCCTCGTAACACCGAGAACTGCATTCGAGGTATTTCTTTTACATCTACTAATTACTCCAACACTATAGCTTAACGATTACGGTATTCTCTTCACCTAAAACCAATGGGATTAAGAAGAACAAGAGTCTTCCTTTCACCCCATCATCATCCCAACTCACTCTCCAAATCTCGAAATAACATTATCATGTACTACCTGAAATTTCCACGTACACTGTAAATTAAGCATACTCGTTACTATTAGATTATTTCAACAACCACGTCAGTCCATTATTACATCCATGACTTATGCGTTTCTTCGGTATAGAATGCTATCACTTTCTCACATCAATATCGTACTATGCGAGCACATTGCAACCAAACACTAAAATATTATATATCAAAGGTGATAATTCCATTTAACCCGTAGTATAACTACATTCTTAGGTCCGACCTTTCTATCATTACCTCCTATGTTAACATGAAGTATTACCCTCCAATCATTATTTGTCTCTTTCTCCCAACTTTTCCACATACCGATAACGCTTTCTCATCTTTATTAAACTTCCTATGATTCAAAATCATAAACTTATTTAACGACTCACACAACCAAAATCACCTTGGATGAACTCACACTACCGCTCGACACTCTATTCCAATTATAGCCAAATCACTACACCATCTTACAACCACATAATCCAACAGCTTCATTGACAACTAGTACTATTTATCTGGTATCCCCGAAAAGACTTCCATCAGATACTTCCTAGTTCTAACTTCATAATACATACTAGTTGACACATTTATCTTGGCAGTTAATACCCATACTCACTCGTACATTCTTCACGTATAGCCTTTCACCACAAACCAGGTTTCTCACAATCATTCATACACATTTTAACCGAGTTTATTTCACTAAATATCTCCTCCCCGACTTTAGTTAAACTACCACTTTCGATTTGCTAAATAACTTGAACTTATTCGTTCATACTAGCTCCTTGTGATTCCATACCAATACTAAAACACAGTACGATCCTTCCCAGATCAACATTTTCCATACCTGACTTCATTTGTGCCTAATACTTTCTCCTTTGTAAACCATCTACATCGCAAGTAAAACACTTCTATAACACAACCGTCTTTCATAATCTTAACACTCTTACCAAGTGGTCCTTCGGCTTTTATTCTTCTGATTTAAGACTTAACAATAATTAAATCCAAAAGAATACCCAAAACATTCACATCATGCAAACTTCTATTTTAATACAATCCATGTAATCCCAATCCAAGGCTACAACGAGCTTATTAAATCGGGTCAATGGTCTTAAAACTAAACTAAGTTCAAAACCTAGCCATCTACTCCAAGGATCAATGATCATTATGCAACATACGTTCCAAGGCATAATAAATCTATGACTCCTTCATTGCTACTCTCCCAACGAAGTCAATTTATATAGGTATATGCAATTCTTATATACTTCACAATGTATACACCTCGCCAAGGTTCGTTAGTTCCTACGGTATTAAAAACGCGAAAGTTATCAAACAGTCTTCACACTTAAGACCGACACTTATTCAAAAAAATGCGGTTAAGCATATAATACAACCAAGACTCCACCTCGAGTCATTAAAACTGACAAACATTTAAAAGACTCATTTGCATATCAGTCAAGCCTTTAAGACTAAAATAATCGTTTGGTTAAACATGTGCCACGCACACGAGTACATAAACCAAAATACATGGTTACCCCATTCTTTACCCTTTTTAATCTCTTAATTGGCCATTGGCCCCAAAACAAAGTTTTACCAAAATTCCCCCAACTCATATGTGCACATTTTTAAAACGTAATACCTCATAAATATTGCACCTCCACAAAATATTAAAAGCGTGATTTTGACTACATATCTTACACTGATGCAATAATTTAACCAAAACCCTTTTTACCCGTGATTTATTCGTCAATCACTCAAATTCCCAAGAGTGGGTGTTTCACAAAATATAATCCATTCTGCAACATCCCCATCTCACTTAACACGATATTGTCCGCTTTGCGCATACCCTCTGCATAACCGCATGCCGATACCGCTCACGGTTTTATTCCTGCCTGCACAGGTATACGCGGAACGCACCCAGTGACAGGCAAAAGGTCTCATATATCTTACGCAACTGTCGACTTCAACGCCAATAGTCAATCTGTCAATAATTCTTACCCTATTCTTTAACAAGGGTCCATAACTGAAGCTAATCCTTCCAACATATCATAATCCAATTCACATCCCATCGTCTTTATCTCAAGATTACCATAATTTCTTATTTGACGACGAGGATATTTCCTTTCGGTCTCATCACACTACTCATAACGATTTGCTAATTCCATTTCCTTGATGACCACTAGTCCTTCCTCCCGACGAAATCGCCCCTCGACAACTTTATTTCTAGTCATCGAACAAGGGTACAAACTCTTATGCAACCGGCACTAAAGTCCACTTTCGACTCTCACACTGTTCATCTCTCCTTCTAACACAATTACCAAAATTACAAACATCCTCTCATGATTTATCCAACACTTCTCCAATCTTGGAGTTCTTTCTTAGCTTAAAACGTAATACTCTACAACCTAGCGAGTTCATAGCCTTCATGCACGACAACTTGATACATAATTAATTCACACATTTTCTCATTTTAAATAACAACATTTGGAATAACTTGGGCACACATGACCCCAACATTTACACGACTCCAAAGTACTGCACAACAATCTCGAGAATTGTTTGCATAATAAATTTCCGTAAACTTGATCTTTCTTAACCAAAACAAAGTTGTTACGACGGTAATAAAATAAAAATCTTTTCGTACAACAATAGTTCGAAAAAGTTTTACCGACTTGAATTAAACTAGTCGGTTCTCCCACTTATTTATATGTCATTATTAGATCAATACTCCTGTTGGTTATTAAATGTTTTGCTGGCCAAAGCTTTCTTGCTACGAATCAACTTTTCATGTAAAATAAGAAATATTTTGTAACAACTCCAAAATTTCGTTGTGCAACGTAAATGGGATTGCCTTTCCTTTAAATACTCACTTGCACATATTAATTCAACCTTGACTAAATTTGTTATTTATGCAATTGGTTTGAAATCATGAAAATTCATGTAACATACTCTAGAACACCATGCATAAAAACTTTACTCGCAAATGAAGGCTACTCACTCAAACAAGGTCAATCGCTGTATTCACATCACTTATCAACGACACTCTACTTCCGACTAGTGGTCGTCCTCTTGACCTTGTAACACTTTCTATCCATGCATTCCACGGCCCACTTACTTAATCATTTCATATTATTTCCATTTTGATGAATCCCCTTACATTCTATCTCTACACATTTCCATCCGCCTATTAAAGGTTACCTCGGCGGGCTTTCATAAGTCCCGCTAATTCTAGGTTGTCCTTCCAACCCCCAAATCATTTACTTATCTATTCTCTAAAGAATTAAAGGATCTTGATGGCATATCCACCAACGATTTGCTATAACACAAAGGAATAACCATAAGAAATGGTTATACGAATATAGACATACTAAACGTACTTTACCGATCATTAGTCACTGCAATAATTTAGAAACAAGCATGCTTACGTAACAATATATTCATAATAACAGTAGCTAACTGGAATTGTGAACATATTATACATGAGAATCCTCATTACCATTGTCACAGTACTAATTTCACATATTTCTGTCAACTATAAGACTATCCCGTCTTAGTACTTCTACCCAAATCTCACAAATCATAACTTAACTCATCTCAGCTTAAGTCTAAGTATCTCATTAGCATACTTAGTTCGCTTAAACTAGTGCTCTGATACCAACTTGTAACACCCCAAAACAGGGGTTAACAAAAACTTCCATAAAACGGAAGAGTGGTACACATTACTAAAGTAAAAGTATACCTAATTAACATTACATAATCATTAATACAAAGATTTAGTTAATTATAACTACTAATGGACCACTAGCTTATTTGATCACTACTATAGCAATCAAATATCAAAAGGATGTCGGAAGGTTCTATCATCAATCTTTCAATCTTTAACTCTCCAACAATGATCCCATGCTCACAACCCCGTTCTAGACCTTCTTGTGTCCGGAACTACTAAAATCTGTAACACATAAAACACATAACAAGTGTTAGGCTTTTAAAGCCTAAGTGAGGTTTACACATAGCACATAGAGCATAATCATAGCATGTAGGAATAACAATTCGATACATTCACAAATTGAATTCCATGGAGAAGGTCCATATCGCTACCCAGTTACATCATAATTGAAGATATACCTTGATCGATACCCCACGGTATTGTCACAAGGCATAACACAACGGAAAACCCCACGGTATCCGAAGGTATGAATCAATTACACTTACCCCACGGTGTGTAAGAGTATATCTTCCAATGCCTACTAGGTGCTCCTCCAATTATGTGAATACCAAATATGTTAATCCAAATAATATTCAAGTACATTCAACGCATAACAATGGTCCAACCATTTAACATGATCAATACTACTTCCATGTAGTTCATATACATCCATATGTAATAAATCATATTCTAAATAATATCAAGCATATTTAGCACTTTAACAATGGTCCAACCATTTATCATAAACAATACCCCTTCCATGTAGTTCACATACATCCACATGTATTAATTCACTTTCTATATGATTTCAATAATAAACCACCATGTTTACAATTCAAGAATAAGTCCATTTTGACTATTAAGCCATCAATTCTTCATTAAGACATCTATTAAGCCATCATCTCAATATCACATACCATTGATATATAATCATAGTCAAACCTTTAACACCAACATTTAACATAGTATACTAAGAAATAAACACAAATTATCCACATAACTTACTTGAACTCTTCTTGTTTCCTTCTCAACCATTAAGAGCTTATTCATCAAGATTTCTCATTAACCATACCAAAATCAAGATAAAGAATGGTAGATAAGTATAATACAATCAATTAGATACAAGTTACTCACCTTAAATCTTCAATTGATATAACCCTAACTTGAATACTTGAGCTTAATCACTCCAACAAGAAAGATGAAGATGTAATGCCCTAAATCAAGATTAATTGGTAAGATTCATCTACTAATTGCTTGAATTGAAGTATGGTTGAGAGATGTGAATTTACCTTAAGCTTTAGGTGGAAAATCGCCTGAGAAGTAGAGAGCAGTAGCAAAAATCCGATTTTGAGAACTCTAAGGGAAAAGGTAAATGACTAAGGACAAGAGGTGGGTTTAATCCCCTTTTGGCACGTCAGGTGCTCGGCGCCGATCACCCGCGCCGATGCATCGCCACCAACCCATCGGCGCCAGCTTCTGTTTGGCAAACCTCCCAACTTCCACTAATTTAGCCGTAACTTCTTCATTAGAATTCCGTTTTTACCCCGGAAAGTACCGTTGGACTCGTATTCAAATTACCCATCCAACTAACCCATAAAATCTAATATTTAACCTTTTCATCTATTTTCATTAATTTCCTTAAGGAATAAACTTACTGATTTCTATCGGGAGTTATCAAGTAACCAGTAAAAAAAATCACGGAAATTTCTTAGAAAATCAATTATAACCTAAGAAGTCAAAATATAACGAAATATTAGGACTAATATTACTCACAAGGATTTTTCGGGTGTTACAGAATAAAAGTACGTAAGAGTTCATCAATACATAAACTAAAACACTGTGGACGATAAATTAAGCTAAACACTTACTTGAAAATCCATAAATTGAGCGCAAAGGTCGTGGGTGTCCATGTACCCATATAAATTTGTCGGGACTTCAGCAAGCTCCTCCCACCTCAATTGATATGGTTCGGGATCTGACATATGGTGATGGTGGCAGGGGGCTCATATCCATGCCTAACCCCTGCATCGTGCTGGTGGGTCCACGTCATTGTCATTGTCATGTAAGGCTTCATCCTTTGTATGGATTAGATACACATAGCAATACTTACTGCAATCATCAATGAAGGAAATAAAATAGTTCTTTCCTCCTCTTGTAGGAGTTGCCTTGAAATCACACAAATCACTGTGAATCAATCCAAGAACCTCATTTGATTTTTCAACCGAGTTATGTGGATGGTTTGTGTATTTTGCTTCAACGCATACCTCACACTTAGATAATTTATCAAAGGAACACTTGGACAACATGTCAAGTTTGATCATTCTTTGTAATGACCTAAAGTTGACATGTCCCAATCTCGAATGCCAAAGGTAAGAAGGATCAACAATATACACAGAACTAGCAGAGCTAGTGCTCGCCTTATTATTATTTACATTGGCGGCATCAATGTCAGTTACAACACTTAATTTAAAGAGCCCCTCGTTGAGATAGCCCTTACCCACTTACACACCACCCTTGGTGATGACAAACTTGTCCGATTCAAATACAACTTTGAACCCTTTCTTACTAAGAATAGGGCCAGAAATCAAGTTTTTAGTTAAAGAGGGTACATGTAACACATCCGTTGTAACAACCCAAATTCTAGTGGGTTTTAGAGTTTGGTGGTCAAAGTGGAATAAAAGAAAGTATTCTTGAGGGGCTGAATTGTCAATTGGTGAAAGAGGTGTAGGGCACAAATCACTAGGCAGCCCTCAATATCACAAATCAGTATTGTTGTCTTGGTGTTGGCGGCTAAGGAAGAAAGAAAGAGAGAAAGAAGAGTTTGAGGAGAAATCAAGAGAAAAGAGGAGTCAAGCAAGAATCTGCAAAGGTAATGCATCCTAATTCGTTCTTCTGATTAGGGTAATGCTTCTCCTTCTCTTTGTCTTGGATTCTTAAGGCTGATGTTGTTGATTACTTGAGTTTTCACCATATTTCCTTGAAAATGAGTTTTATGGGTTTTGTCATAATGAATCAATTTTAGGGGATTAAAGTTGGATTAATTGGGTGTTTTGGGTTGGTGGATGAACCCTTATGGTTATCTAATCAAACTAATGGCTAAAACTTGAGTTTTATTCACTTTTAGAATTCTGGGTTCGAACAGCAGTCGTATCCGGACACCATCAGTTCGTGATGTTATGATGGTATCCGGATATGTATGCTAGTTTCCGGGTGAAATTTTATAGTAGATTCCGGATAAGGATGGTAGTTTCCGGGTGGGTGATTTTCCGGGTAGTTTGAGTTACCGGGTGTAGTATCCGGAAGGAAGGTGTATCCGGACAGTCTGGGTATCCGGAAAGGAGGTGCATCCGGACAATCTTGGTATCCGGATAGTATGGGTATCCGGACAGTCTTGGTGTCCGGACAAGTTGGTATCCGGAAAATGTGTGCTGGACAGTAGGTTGAGCCGTTTAATCTGATCCGAATCTAATGCCCTTATGTGTTCGACTGGTTTAGCTGGGAGGAATTTAAGAAGTGCGTTATACGATAATCAAAGGTGAGTTCTCTCACTCCTTTTTATGACGTACCATTTTTACTGAATATGGTTCCTTTATCGAGCATGAATTGATTTATAAAAGTTATGCATGCTTTCATGATTTACATGTTTACCCACAAACGAAAGATGTTTTATGTTTTCATGCATATGGTTTCAATGTATGTGTATGCTATGTGGAGTCGGTTGCACGGTGGGGACGGGGTACCTTGGGATCTCTGATCCCTTGGGCATATGGAGGTTAGCTTGTAGGTTGGAATTCGTTTTCTCCTACATGAAGGAACGGGGAGTCCATTTGGATTCCGGCGTAGACGAGAGGGTGTCCGTTAGGCCCCGATCGGAGTAGCTTATGCAATTCCCTGAACCCTGTGTTTAACCTTGGATGATGTTATGAGAAAGATGTGAAAGTATTTTCTTTATGAAATGATATTTACACTGTGATAAATGTTTATGGAGGGAATTCACTAGACCTTTTGGTCTAACCCTCGCTTTTCAAAAACTAAACCATTTTCAGGTAAACGCGCTATGGGTTCTTCTAGTAAGAATTAGGAGTGACTCAAGGAGGATTTGGAGACTAGAGCGACTCCAAGATTTTGAATGATGACTATAGATAGAATCTCGGCTGTGGACGTAGAGCCTTCCGCTGTCAATTTTATTTAGATCATTTTACTGATGATGTAAAGACAAGATATTTTTGTAATGTGAATGCTTATTTTTCTAGATGAATGCATGTTATGAAATTGGGATGTTAAAAATGGCATCAGAGCCTTAGTTTAAGGGATTTAGGTGACGATTCGGGCCTAAACTTAAACTGTAAGATGAGGAACACAGCCGAGACATAGGATTGCCTCTAGGAACGATCACTATAAATGCGCTTAGGAATAAGGTGCCAAGGACAAACGTGTAAGGTAAGTTTGGGATTACACCTGGCCAGTGTAATTACGACCTTACAGGTACATGTGCGTGCTTACAATACCTTACTTATAGCAAATTTGTTGTGTCACGTCTAGCAAGGATTAACTATCGGTTTCTTTCAGTTTAGCGCTATGGCTGGGAGAACGTTGAGGAATAGGTCAGCAAGATCCTTGAGGGACAGACCGAGCTCCATTGCTTGGGGAAGTGTCGTGTAAGAGTCATTATGATGTGATGTATGTAGACATCGTAGAGAAGAAATGTTGTGAAGAATGTTATGAGTCGTCTAGAGGTAGCTCTTCGTGGATTTGGAGAGGATGAATGTTTGAGTTTGAGTAAGACTCCAGTTTCGGGAGAGTCCTAGTTATGGAAATTATGGGATAGATCAGTTGGGATGGTAAGATAGAACAGTGTCAAAACCTTGAAAGTATCAATGGAGCCCTGACTTTTAGCCGAGCTTTTCATTGGTAGAATAAATGGAATAAGATACTTATAGTGAATTAAAAGCATGTAGAAGTAGAAAGTGAGATAGTCGATCAAAGCGAAAATAGTGTGAAATGGTTGAGTAAGTGAGATGTGGAACGCATGTACATCAAGTTAGTGCTTGATCGAGGGGGCAACCCTTGGTCGTAAGTGGAGTATCAAGGATAAGCTGCGTGAGTAAGCGGTTGACCTTGTTGAGTGAGTAGCCTTCTATTGCAAATAGAGTCTCATGCATAGCGTTCTTTTATGTAACATGAAATTTTCACGATTTAAAAATAAAAACATAACTGTCAACTTTGAACAAAATGAGTCAGCTTGTACGAGTACACGTTTAAAGAAAAAGCGATTTCAGTTACGTCGCACATTGAAATTTTGGGCTTAACGATTTGCAAAGTATTCCACACTTTTAATGATAAGTTAAATTGTTACAAAAATGGTCAAGAAAATGGTTACCTGCAATTCACTTATACCAAAATGCTTATTGACCTTTTGATATCATACAATTGAGTGTGAGAACCGACTGGTTTACTTTGTGTCGGTAATTCGTTCAGAATGGTCTCATACGAAAAGATTTTCATGCAATATATTACTATCGTAATAACATTGTTCAGATTGAGCAAGATTGAGGTTCACGGGAAGATTATTGCCAACGATTCTCGAATCGTTGTGCAGGGTTTTGAAGTTATAAGAGTGATGGGGTCACGGGTACCCGAGTGTTTCTAAATGTTGTTTATTTAAAATGATGAAATGTGTAAAAGGATTTATTTACTGTATTGTCATGCATGAAGGCTATGAACCCACTAGGTCGTAGAGTATTACCTCTTAAGCTAAGGAAGAACTCCGAGAGCGGAGAGGAGTTGGTCAAGTCAGGGGAGAACGTATGTAGCTTTGGTATATGTGTTTAAGAGGAGAGTTGGACCTTGGAAGAGTCGGGAATGGATTTTAGTGTCAGGTGTATGAGGGTCTGTACCTTTGCTCGATGACTGAGAACACAGTTGCCGAGGGGCGATGGTGCCCGGAGGAAGGACTAGGAGTCATCAAGGTATTGGTTTTAGCAACTCTTTATGAGTAGTGCTGTGAGGCAGGAATGAAAGGTCCACGATGTGGGTCATGAGATTCGAAGGGAGCTTGTAATATTGATGTTACATGAGTAAGTTTCGAAATGGGGGCGACGGGTTATAAAGTTAACTATGATGTGTAGGGAGGAATAGGTCCCGTAAGGAACTCATGTTAAAGGGTAGGTTAAGGAAGTAGTTAAGAGTTGTCTTTTGTTGTTGAAGTCGGCAACGGTGTATGTTGGCCGAGGCCGAAGACTCAAACCAGATGAGTGTAAGTTGATAGAATATCTTGTAGAGGTGTTAAATTAGTAAGAGACCGTTGTTGTTGAATAGACGTTCTATTTACGAGGCGAGGAGGGTCCGTAGAAGGACAAGGTGTGTAACACAAGCGGAGTGAGTGTAGACTATACCAGTCTGTAAGAGAATGTGCCGTGTCTAATAAAGGACTCGGGTCATAAAAGAGCTAGTTAGGATGTTCGTCTTTGAGCTAAGTGTGAACTCGTGAGTCATATTTCAACAAGTTGGGAGAGAACTAAGTAGCGAGACAGACTCGATTGTAGTATACGGGAGAATATGAAGGAAAGTGTGAATTGTGTAGGAATGACCATGAGAGACTTGGTCGGTAGTGTGATATTAGGAGTGGTGAATGTACGAATGAATAGTAGCGTCAATTGCCAAGATATCTGTGTCAGTCGGTGATGTAGTAAGGCGATGTTAGAAATATGAAGGATTAGAAGGAAGTCCTTTTGGGATTTCGGATAGAGTGTACGTTTTGCAATCCCAGTTGTTGAAGTACGTGGGTTGTAAGTAGGTGTATTTTGACTGTTATCGGAATGGAATGTCGGGGCAGAATTGGGTGATTGCCCAGCTGTGAGACCAAGCTTTGTGGTTACGTATGTTGTTAAGTATATTCTTGAAGGCATAGTAAGTTTAATGAAGATGATGAATAGATTAGTCAAGCTGTAGTATAGTAGATGAGACATCGTTAAAGAATGAAAATTGTTCCTTATGCGTGAGGGAATGATCATAGAAGAAAATAGTTGGAAATTTTGGTTATGTTTAAGGAATGACGTGATGATGATTGTGGGTCGGAGTAGTAGTATGATCGTTAGTTGATTTGAAATGTCATGATAGAGGTATAAGCCTTTGGTTGGTTGATTTAAATTTTATAGATTTGTTAAGTAATGACGTTCATTTGTTATTACAGGATGTGTTACATTTTTTGGGGAAGTGTTATTGAGACTAACACACTGATTGTTAACGAATTATTTAAGGTAAATCTAAGTAAGGAAGTCGGGATGACGGTATATATATATCTGTCTGATTTTATGATCATAGTGGTTAGTCGAAAGAATTGTGGAACCCGAGTTTTGGGGTGTTCCTGAATTAATAGATCCGTTTGTAATAGGGAATCCAAGGGGGTGGATTATTAGAGTGAATAGGGGACGTTACTAAGGAACACACTTTGGGGTCATTGGAAGTTTAAAGAGGATGAGGGTTGTGTTAGTCAGAATGTGGTGGGATTGATGTAAAATCCTTAAAGAATGTGAATTGTTGCTTATGTGTGAGAGAAATGTCTGAGAAGGTAAAAGTTGGAGATTAAAGAATGTGTAGTGACGTCGAACACTGGTCTTGTTTCAAGACGGCTTGGTTGAATGCCTTAAGATAAGATCTTGGTGCAACTGTTTGGTTATGTAAGTAATGAGAAAGCGATATCAACTTGTGGAAAGGTCGGGAGAGAGGGGCAAGTAATGTTTGGTGAGCAGTGCTCCACGCTAACGTGGGGAAGGTGTAGATAGTATGTCGGAGCAAGTGAGTAAATTGGAAGTAGTAAACTTGACAGTATTGCAAAAAGGTACAATATTGTGTAGATTGTCTTTGATTAGTGTGCGAACCGTTGGAAAGAATATTGAGGAAGGAAATTGTGTAAGTTTTTGTGCAGGGAAGAAGTGGATGAGACAACTAAATGAGTTAAGTTAGTGACTTTGTGAGAAATGTGTAAACGATTTGGTCGTGCGGTGTTTAAGCTAGTGAGAATAGTATGGTGTGACCATGGTTATTCCTCCCATTAGGGTGAGGGTAACCGGAGTTATGTTTTATGACCGAACGAACGTGGTAATCAGCGAGGATTTGATGTGTTTCAGGATAAGTTTAATTCGAGTAGGTGAACACTTCAACGTTAGGTTTGAAGGTTCCTACCCTGGGTTACGTACAAGGATGGAGTGATGAAGTGGTGAGGAGTAAGAAATGGTTGACGAACTGTGGTCGAGGTGGTCCGAGAAAGGGAAATGTTATTCGCATAGTCGATTGTTGATTAGGAGAAGTAATCTAGGATTGCTTGTATTTCGATGAAGGAACTCTGGGTTGTGAGTTGTCGGGACGTTCAGGTTTGGATTTGTGTCAAGCGGTCAAGTGTGTGTCTGCCTCTTAGTAAATGAATCTCGTGTTGTGGCAGAGGATTTAGCCAAGTTCCTCCTTAAAGGAAGTGTTGATGCATGAGAAGCCTTAGTAAATCTTCTGTAGTCAAGATCGACCGAGTAGGAACAGTAGCCTACGAGTTAGAGTACCGTAAGAACTGAAGGAAATGCACCCAAGGTTCCATGTTTCGAGTTTAATGAGGTGGTTGACTGAGTCAGATATAGCTTTACTTTGGGAAGTGTCGGTTTTGATGTAGGCAAGATACCCGCATTTTTTTCCAATGAGGAATTCCGGGGACGGAATTCTTTTAAGGGGGGAGTGTTGTAACAACCCAAATTCTAATGGGTTTTAGAGTTTGGTGGTCAGAGTGGAATAAAAGAAAGTAATCTTGAGGGGCTGAATTGTCAATTGGTGAAAGAGGTGTAGGGCACAAATCACTAGGGCAGCCCTCAATATTACAAATCGGTATTGTTGTCTTGGTGTTGGCGGCTAAGGAAGAAAGAAAGAAGAGTTTGAGGAGAAATCAAGAGAAAAGAGGAGTCAAGCAAGAATCTGCAAAGGTAATGCATCCTAATTCGTTCTTCTGATTAGGGTAATGCTTCTCCTTCTCTTTGTCTTGGATTCTTAAGGCTGATGTTGTTGATTACTTGAGTTTTCACCATATTTCCTTGAAAATGAGTTTTATGGGTTTTGTCATAATGAATCGATTTTAGGGGATTAAAGTTGGATTAATTGGGTGTTTGGGGTTGGTGGATGAACCCTTATGGTTATCTAATCAAACTAATGGCTAAAACTTGAGTTTTATTCACTTTTAGAATTCTGGGTTCGAACAGCAGTCGTATCCGGACACCATCAGTTCGTGATGTTATGATGGTATCCGGATATGTATGCTAGTTTATGGGTGAAGTTTTATGGTAGATTCCGGATAAGGATGGTAGTTTCCGGGTGGGTGATTTTCCGGGTAGTTTGAGTTACCGGGTGCAGTATCCGGATAGTCTGGGTATCCGGAGAGGAGGTGCATCCGGACAATCTTGGTATCCGGATAGTATGGGTATCCGGACAGTCTTGGTGTCCGGACAAGTTGGTATCCGGAAAATGTGTGCTGGACAGTAGGTTGAGCCGTTTAATCTGATCCGAATCAAATGCCCTTAGGTGTTCGACTGGTTTAGCTGGGAGGAATTTAAGAAGTGCGTTCTACGATAATCAAAGGTGAGTTCTCTCACTCCTTTTTATGACGTACCATTTTTACTGAATATGGTTCCTTTATCGAGCATGAATTGATTTATAAAAGTTATGCATGCTTTCATGATTTACATGTTTACCCACAAACGAAAGATGTTTTATGTTTTCATGCATATGGTTTCAATGTATGTGTATGCTATGTGGAGTCGGTTGCACGGTGGGGACGGGGTACCTTGGGATCTCTGATCCCTTGGGCATATGGAGGTTAGCTTGTAGGTTGGAATTCGTTTTCTCCTACATGAAGGAACGGGGAGTCCATTTGGATTCTGGCGTAGACGAGAGGGTGTCCGTTAGGCCCCGATCGGAGTAGCTTATGCAATTCCCTGAACCCCGTGTTTAACCTTTGATGATGTTATGAGAAAGATGTGAAAGTATTTTCTTTATGAAATGATATTTATACTGTGATAAATGTTTATGGAGGGAATTCACTAGACCTTTTGGTCTAACCCTCGCTTTTCAAAAACTAAACCATTTTCACGTAAACGCGCTATGGGTTCTTCTAGTAAGAACTAGGAGTGACTCAAGGAGGATTTGGAAACTAGAGCGACTCCAAGATTTTGAATGATGACTATAGATAGAATCTCGGCTGTGGACGTGGAGCCTTCCGCTGTCAATTTTATTTAGATCACTTTACTGATGATGTAAAGACAAGATATTTTTGTAATGTGAATGCTTATTTTTCTAGATGAATGCATGTTATGAAATTGGGATGTTACATCCGTCAACATAAGATCCTTCCCGGAAGTCAGCTTCAATATGACCTTCCCTTTACCTTCAACCTTGGCAATCGAAGCGTTTCCCATGAACATCGGTTCTCCATCATCCACCTTTTGATATCTTGCAAACAGGCTCCTCGAATTGCATATGTGCCTTGTAGCCTGATAACTCTATTTTTAGAGTTATTATTTCCATTTATTTTTCACTTTAATTTGTCAATTTTAGCCATTTCACTTCTAAAAACCCCCATTCTTGGTATGATTTACGAAAACAAGCAAAAGGAGTGAACCATGGTCTTTAATAAATTATTTGGTGGATTTTGGGTAGTTTTCACGTTTTATCTGCAGTGACGTGAACAGTGCTCACTCCGGTTCCCCACTGCTGCCGCTGGAAAAGACAAAAAGAAGAAATCTGAGTTAGACAGCATGGTGGGAGCAGTTAGAAGGTTCAGCAACAAGTACAAGCATGGGGATTATTTTATTCTAGGCTTGCTCCTAAAGAAGATGGCAAAGTGAATTTAATATTCATACCTAAGAGCCTAAAAGTCAACTTTTTGAAGAACCCCATGGATAGAAGCATCAAGCCCTTGGTTAAAGAAGAAACATGGGGCACAAATGGTCCTTGTGCTCCCATAACTCAGCTGATGCAAAGTCAAAAGATCTCATTGGGTATTACCCAAGCTCTTTCCTTGGTGTATAAAAGGAAGGGCTTGGGTCATTTAATGAGATCATCTATCTTTAATTTTAGCAAGCACCTTAATCCTTAGCATTTAATTTCCTCTAAAGCTTTCATAGTTAGATTTAATTTTCTGTAGCTTTGTAGTTTAAATTTCTAGCACTTTAAATTCTTAGTTTAATTTTCAGTTGTAATTCTCGAACAGTGGGCAGCTTACGTTCCCCACTGTGAGCGGTAATTCAAAGTCTCTTTTATTTTCAATCATGTTTAAATCTTCATCTTTCGTTTTAATTTCTCCAGTTATGTTAGGTTAAACATCCCTTGGGATGTAGGTAAGAGAAGTACCTAGATTTTAGAGAAAATTCTTGAGTAATCTTTATACTTGGAATATTTGTTGTTTTGGTTATTCATTCTCGATAATACCCCAAGGATGCGAACAAGCCGATCACTTGTAAGGATCTAAAAGTCTAGTTCTCAACTCAGAAATGGGTAGAACGCAGTGACACGAGCTTGGATAATGCTAGGGAGTTCGAAAGAATTCTTATGACACTTACGAGAGCGAGGTCAGCACAGTGAGCTAATCTCTCCCCACTGGAGTAGTAGACAAGCTAATTTGTGTATTTAAAACACTTAGAGTATTTGTCTCTACACATTCCATCGAGGCCCGAGAGGGTCCATTCTGAGATTACCATTGACAAAACAACAAGTACGACTAGTATGGGATTTTTGCTTAACGGTGTGAGTATTTTGTAACCGGGCTTTTCTAGCGAAAAGACCGACTTCAATTACAAGGATCATCTTTTGAGATCAAGTATTTATTATAAAATCTAGGGAAAATCTAACCTACATTCCATCTTTTAAATCTTTAGTAAAATCGTTAAAAGTAGTTATTTCACCAATCCAACTCAAAATATTGTTTCCTCTCTAATTGAAACTCGTGAAAGGAACTCACAAAAGCCGTATTGTCTTGATAGCCCAGTCTCTGTGGATACGATTCCGGTATTTTACCGATTATTACTTGCCGTGACGATCATAGTGGACAGTGTACACTTGCGCTGCCCACTGTGGACAGATTACAACCCGCTGTGGTTTATTTCGCATGTACCATTCACACATGTCAAGTTTTTGGCGCCGTTGCCGGGGACTGGCGTGATTTTTAAATCTCAAGACATTAGTTTTTGTTTGAGCCCGAGTAACTCGTTTTTCTAGCACCGATCGTGTTGTATGCCAAGGCAACAACACGGACCTTTGGAACCAATCGATCTTGAAATAGAAAGGACTTTTCGAAAAAGACGTAAAAACAAGAAGAAAAATCAACAACTCCCTGTGAACCCCACCGCAAATATGGCAGGAGTGGGCGGTCAACCACCACCACCTCCATTAGTGGAAACCACAGTGACGATTGCTGATAGCAAAGATCGAGGGATAAGGGATTATGCAACTACTGGAGTTAGTGATTTAAGCTCCGGGATTCTAAGACCCAACCTTCAAACACCACACTTTGAACTCAAACCGGTGATGTTTCAAATGATCCAAGCCATGGGTCAGTTTGGAGGATCACCATCTGAGGATCCGCATTCGCACTTAAAATCATTTTTGGAAATGACCGACTCTTTTCAGCTACAAGGTGTGAGTGAGGAAGCTTTAAGGCTAAGACTTTTTCCTTTTACTTTAAGGGACAAGGCTAAGTCATGGCTAAATGCGCATGCACCTCATTCAATAACCATGTGGCAAGAGCTTGCGGATAAATTTTTACAAAAGTATTTTCCTCCAACCAAAAACATGAGGCTGAGAAATGATATTGTTTTGTTTAGACAAGACGAAGATGAGGCTGTTTCGGATGCATGGGAGCGGTTTAAAGATTTACTCCGAAAATGCCCACACCATGGCATCCCACATTGCATTCAGTTGGAGACCTTTTACAATGGTCTGTCCAACGCAGCCAAAATCATCTTAGATGCAACAGCAGGAGGAACTTTCACAAGCAAAACCTATAATGAAGGATATCAGATTTTAGAGAAAGTGTCCAATAACAACACCGACTGGTCCAACCCGAGAACGCCTGCACCAAAGTCCACCAACATTGATAATGAGGCGCTTAAAACAATGAATGCACAGTTAGTGGCCTTAACAAAAATAGTGTTGAACCAAAATCGAGGACAACTTAATCCCACAGTGGGTACTGCACATCTCACTGAGAACTGCTCTTACTGTGGGGACGAGCATGTTTTTGATTTTTGTCCAGCAAATCCAGAGGCTATTAATGTCATAGGAACCAACCCGCGCAACAACCCATACTCACAGACCTATAATCCAGGTTGGAGGAATCATCCAAATTTCTCGTGGTCTGGAAACCAAGGACTCCAACCCCACGGGGCGAGTCATGCTCAAAGACCACACAACCCCCCTGGATTTCAATCACATCACAGTGGGCAATCCTCACACCACAGTGGGCAGCACCCACAAAACTTTCACCAAGGTCAATCCTCCCAACAATTCCAACCACGACCATCTCATAATGCTGAGGCTCAACCATCACTCGAATCAATGCTCAAAGGATTCATGAACCAAACTCAAGCGGCCATTAGGAACATAGAAACTCAAGTAGGACAACTAGCCGTCGAAGTCAAGAATAGACCACCGGGGACATTACCTAGTGATACCGAAAATGCTAGGGTAATAGGAAAGGGACCAGAACAAATCAAAGCCATAACACTTAGGAGTGGAAAGGATCTGAAAGATATCGTTTTCGATTATGAAGAATCGCCTCAAATCACCGCTGTACCTCATCCCACAATGGGCACTCCTCAAGTCACTGTGATCCCCACAGTGGGGACGGAAGTCCCTGAACTCCCCACTTTTGGGCCATTGCCTAAACCTACCATTCCAAGGTTAACTCCGCTTCAGACTCACATCGACCCAAAAAGTGTACCTTTTCCTGAAAGAATGAAGCCTAAAAATGTTGATGTTCAATTTAAAAAGTTTTTAGACATTTTCAAACAGCTTCACATTAACATACCCTTGGTAGAAGCTCTTGAGCAAATGCCAAGCTATGTTAAGTTTTTAAAAGATATTTTGAACAAAAAACGAAAGTTGGGTGAGTTTGAAACTGTGGCGTTGACCGAAGAATGTAGTGCCCTTCTCACAAGCAAGATTCCACCTAAGTTGAAAGACCCGGGTAGTTTCACAATTCCATGCACGATAGGAGGACAAGAAGTAGGTCAAGCACTTTGTGATTTAGGCGCTAGTATAAATTTGATGCCTTTGTCAATTTTTAAGAGATTAGGTATTGGAGAGGCTAGACCCACCACCGTGACCTTACAATTAGCCGATCGATCCATTGCCTATCCAAGAGGGAAGATTGAAGATGTTTTGGTCCAAGTGGATAAATTCATCTTCCCTGCCGACTTTCTGATTTTAGACTATGAGGCCGACAAAGACATCCCAATCATTCTAGGACGTCCTTTCCTTGCGACAGGACGAACTTTGATTGATGTGCACAAAGGAGAACTCACCATGAGAGTCAACGACCAGGAAGTAAAGTTTAATGTTTTCAAATCTCTTAAATACATAGACACCGAGGACTGCCTTGCTGTGAGTGCGATTCATGGATCCTACTGTTTCGACTCACTGTCCACAGTGGGCAGTGAGAGTGAACACTCTGACTCAGAAGATACTTTTGAGGATGAGTGTAACGAAATGGTGGCATCTATTGAACCTTTGGACTTTAAGGATAGGACGATCCAACCACCATCCATCGAACAACCTCCCGAGTTAGAGCTTAAACCATTGCCTCCTCATTTGAAATATGCTTATCTCGCCGAGAATAACAAACTTCCTGTTATCATCTCGTCCAAACTTAGCGAAAATCAAGAACAACTTTTAATCGAATTGTTGATGAAGCATAAGAAGGCAATTGGTTGGACCATAGCAGACATTAGAGGAATTAGCCCCTCTTTATGTCAACATAAGATCAACTTAGAGAGTGACCGCCCAGGAAAAGTCCAACCTCAAAGAAGGTTGAACCCCATCATGAAGGAAGTAGTTAAGAAAGAGATTTTGAAGTGGTTAGATGCTGGTATTATCTATCCCATTGCCAGTAGTAGTTGGGTGAGCCCCGTTCAATGTGTCCCTAAAAAGGGAGGAACAACAGTGGTCACAAATGAAAAGAACGAACTCATTCCAACTAGGACTGTTACGGGATGGAGAATATGCATGGACTATAGGCAACTGAATCTAGCAACAAAGAAAGACCATTTCCCGTTACCTTTTATTGATCAAATGCTTGATAGATTAGCGGGAAAGGAATTTTATTGTTTTCTAGATGGATACTCTGGATATAACCAAATCCACATCGCACCCGAGGACCAAGAAAAGACCACCTTTACTTGTCCATATGGTACTTTTGCATTCCGGAGAATGCCTTTTGGTTTATGTAATGCTCCCGCTACTTTTCAACGCTGTATGATGGCCATTTTTACTGATATGATAGAAGATACCATAGAAGTTTTTATGGACGATTTTTCTGTGATCGGCACATCATTTGATAACTGTTTGAGGAATCTAGAAAAAAGTTTGGTGAGATGTGAAACCCACGACCTTATTCTAAATTGGGAAAAATGTCATTTCATGGTCGAAGAGGGCATTGTTTTGGGTCATCTTGTGTCGAAAAAGGGTTTGGAAGTTGATAAAGCAAAACTAGAAGTAATCTCCCAACTTCCCGAGCCCACAACGGTAAAAGGCATTCGCAGTTTTTTAGGTCACGCAGGTTTCTATAGGAGGTTCATAAAAGATTTTTCCAAAATAACTAAACCCCTATGTAACCTGCTGCAACATGAAAGAGAGTTTGTTTTTACCAAAGAATGTAGAGACGCATTTGAAATAATCAAAAATGCCTTAGTTACTGCACCCATAGTGACCACTCCTGACTGGTCACTCCCATTTGAAGTCATGTGTGACGCCAGTGATTGGGCTATAGGTGCAGTACTAGGCCAACGAAAAGATAAGATTTTTCATCCAATATACTATGCAAGCAAGACTTTGATCGAGGCTCAAATCAACTACACTGTAACCGAAAAAGAATTACTTGCAGTAGTTTTTGCTTTTGATCGTTTCAGGTCTTACTTAATTGGAGCAAAGGTCATAGTACACACCGATCACGCAGCCATCAAATATTTGATCAACAAAGCTGACT
Source organism: Saussurea involucrata (assembly GCA_033807775.1). Lineage (NCBI taxonomy): Eukaryota > Viridiplantae > Streptophyta > Magnoliopsida > Asterales > Asteraceae > Saussurea > Saussurea involucrata. The sequence goes on along the minus strand of CM066317.1, from coordinate 14,049,374 downwards.
CTAAACCGAGGTTGATCAGATGGGTGCTGTTGCTGCAGGAATTCGACCTTGAGATTATCGATAGAAAAGGAACAAGTAACCAGATCGCTGATCATCTTTCTAGACTTGAGCCCACAGTGGGCACTGTAGATCCCACTCCGGTAAAAGAAAATTTTCCTGATGAACAATTGTTAGTCGCCCAACATCATGATATTCCTTGGTATGCTGACATTGCTAACTTTTTAGCAAGTGGATTACGACCCCATGGAATGAGTGGACAGCCTTTTAAAAAATTCTTGTATGATACTCGTCAATACATTTGGGACGATCCTTTCTTATATAAGATAGGAACGGACCAAGTGTTGAGGCGATGTGTTCATGGGAGTGATCAACAACATTTACTCCAAGGCTGTCACACATCCCACTATGGAGGTCATTTCGGAGGAACACGCACTGCTGCGAAAATTTTGCAGAGTGGGTTCTTTTGGCCCACTGTGTTCAAAGACTCTCATGAGTTTGTTCGTCACTGTGAGCAGTGTCAGCGCACTGGGAATATATCAAAACGAAATGAAATGCCCCTCAACAATATCCTTGAGGTGGAAATTTTTGATGTGTGGGGAATAGATTTCATGGGACCCTTTCCAAATTCCAACAACAATTTCTACATCTTAGTAGCGGTAGATTATGTTTCAAAATGGGTAGAAGCTGCTGCTTGTCACACTAATGACGCTAACACTGTGGTGAAGTTTTTGCAAAAAAATATTTTCACTCGCTTTGGAACACCACGAGCAATAATTAGTGATGAAGGATCCCATTTTGTTAACAAAGTCATGACCGCGGTCCTTGCTAAATATGATATTCATCATAGGGTAGCAACCGCCTACCACCCCCAAACTAATGGTTTGGCGGAGCTTTCAAACCGAGAAATCAAGGGAATTTTGGAAAAGGTGGTGAAACCCCATCGAAAGGATTGGTCCAGCAAGCTTGATGACGCTCTTTGGGCGTATCGCACGGCATATAAGACCCCTTTGGGAATGTCTCCATTTAAGTTGGTATTTGGCAAAGCTTGCCATTTACCAATCGAATTGGAACATAAAGCCTTTTGGGCTTTAAAAGAGCTCAACATGAGTGAAGATGCCGCGGGAATTAAAAGAACCTTGCAATTGCATGAACTTGAGGAAATGCGCTATCACGCATATGAAAATGCAAAGTTATACAAGGAAAAGACCAAGATGTGGCATGACCGAAGGATCAATCATCGGGAATTTTTTGAAGGACAACAGGTATTATTGTTCAACTCTCGTCTAAAACTTTTTCCGGGTAAGCTCAAGTCAAGATGGACTGGACCATACACCATTGTCAAGGTAAGTCCCTTTGGAACAGTGGAATTAAAGTCTCCACAGTCTGATCAGACCTTTAAAGTCAACGGGCAAAGGGTAAAGCATTTTCTGCATGAGAGTGCCCACATCCCTGCCCACTCTCCACCTCACTATGGTTAAGAAACATCAGGTCCAATTGTAAATATTTTATTTCTGTTGTTTGCTGTGTTTTTATTCTTTTTGTTCTTTTTAATATTGCAAGGGTAGTTTACTTGTATGTGTGTAGGCGAAAATCCCGAGCTTTAAAGCAAAAGTCAATAAAGTGGTTCGCAGTGGGCAGAAGCTGATCACTGCGTTCCCCACTCTGGAATCTGACGGTTGATGGGACAATTTGTGGGGCCCAAGGATAACAAGCTTTCACCTTTTCTGCCAACTAATCAACTTTTGCTGCCACATGTCATTAGTTCTCCATTTTCCAAGAAAACCATCATTGTACTCTCCCTCTCTCTCCTAAAACCCGACGGTCCAACCCTAAACCCATTGCAAAAATCCTAAAAACCACCATTAACTTCCCAAAAACCACCTTTAACTTCAAATATTCAAAAACCATCTTTTTCTTCCCCATTTCTCTTACACGAACCAGAAGCAAATTCCCTCCAATGGCTAGAAGCAAGAGGCCGATTTCAAACCCTCAGGCACCCAACCGGGCGGCGGTCCGCCGTCGTAACACTGAAAACCCACCAGAAACCATCACTGGTGACCTCAACGAACCGCCGCCGGTCTCCGGCGAAAATCCGGCGACTTCCAGTGCACCGATGACATCTGGTGCACCAGACGAAGGCTCCTCCAAACAACGAAGCCCGAAGGCTATTTCTTCTCCACGCGTCTCAACCACGAGCACCAGTCTTTTTGACACCGAGGCTCTGCAAACCGAAGAGGAAGAGCGACGATTGGAGGAGGAGTACATTCAACGAAAGGAAGCCATAAGAAAGAGGAAGGAGGATGCCGAGAGAAGGCGTAGAGAAGAAGAAGAAAGGGTCCGAAAAGAAGAGGAACAAAAGAAACTAGAGGAGGCAAGAGTTAGGGCAGAAAAGGAGAGGATCTTCGAGGAAGAGAGGAAGAAGGCTGAGGCAGACTTGTTTGCTGAGAATGAGAAGTTGCAGAGAGAGGTGGAGGAAAATTATCAAAGTCAGTATGAGAAGTTCAAGTTTGATAGGGAGAAGAGTGCTGTTTCAGGAGATATCCACAGTGGGGAGAACCTTATTCCCCAAGCCGAAAAAAAGAGAAGAGTTGTTACCAGATCCACGGTAGCCAGGGCACGAAAAACACCGACAAAGAGGCCTGCTAAGCAAGATTCACGAAAAGGTAAAAACCCTGCAACCTCTTTAAGTTCATCGTCTATGGAAACTGATGGTGGGATGAACAAATTCAAACCCAAAACCCACATCAATCCATCGTAGGTACTGAGTATGCCCCCAGTGGGGTGCCCAGGCAGTTCACCTCTCCGGAGGTGGCTGCCCATTTTGACTGCATCGCCAAGCAAAAGTTAAAATTAGAGAGGGGTTTTGACCCCGATTTCGTTGAAGCTAATTCATTTGTCAAGGATAGAATTGTGGTGCATGATTGGTCGATTATTTCTGCTGCTAATCGACGTGCCAATGCCTCACTTGTGCGTGAATTTTACGCCGAGGCCTCTCAAAGTAAAGACCCAATTGTGGTAGTTCGAGGTAGGAAAGTTTGTTACAATCCAGGGGAAATTAACCGAGTATTGGGGAGAGGAAATGCGGGTATTTGTGAGTTTGCGCAATTCTTGAAGAAGATGACTCCAGCAAGTGAGGACCTCATTTTAAGAGAGATAGCCGCTGTAGGGAAACCATGGAATAAGGACGGTCAACGACGGTGCCTAAACGCTAGTTCTCTCACTACCGAGGCTGCCGTTTGGTTCCAGTTTCTCCGTGCTTCATTAGCCCCAACTTCGCACGACACCACTTTGTCGATGCACAAGTGTGCGCTGTTGTACTGCATCCTCACGGGAAAAAGGATCAACATAGGCACTGTCATGCATGGAGCCATCGATCAAGCACGTACCCGGAAGAAGGTAATTTTACCCCTCCCTTGCCTTATTACTTCATTGATGATAGACGCAGGTGTACCGTCGGCTGTGGAGGACCAGTGGTTAGATTCCACGAGTATTATCAATGTGGGTACCATCCGAAAGATGGGACGGCACGTCACCACTCCTCCACCCGAGCAGGCAGAAGATATCCCCACAGTGGGGACTGTTAACCCCACTGTGATCATCGCTGAGGAGCATGATGTGCGGACTGCGGATACATCGAGGCGTCAGACTGAGGCAGGTTCGTCCAGCAACCAAATGGGAGAGATTTTGGCAGCTTTGAAGAAGCTCACATACAGGATCGAGTTGCTAGAAAGTGAGCAGCGATATCAGAACCGGGCCACGCAGAAATTTTGGATGTATACAAGAGAACGGGATGAGGTGACGGGCCTGATGATGCAAGAGGCCAACCCAATGCTAGCTGCTCAGCTACCAGAATTTTCGAAGGATATCTGCCCAGTTTATGACAGTGAGGACGAATTTGATGAAGACGTTCCTGCTAGTTCACCAGAGGCCACCCCGACCCGTTGAATGGTTTGTTAAAACTTTGGTTCCACTCTTTTGCTCTCAAAAACAATTTTAATTTCAGTTTGGTTTGATTTTATGCCTTTGGCTAGGCTTTTGACACTTTGCTGAATTCTTATTTTGGTTTGTAATGCATGAAATCCTACCACTGGGTAGGTACTTTTGGGTACTAACGTATTTGTTGTTTGAATGCTTGTTTGATCTCGCTTCCATTTCAAGGTACAACTTTCGGCTTCCGACTTAAAAAGGTCCCTTTTGTAAGTACGAATCTCAACTTGATACCATGAAATGATATAGGCCGTTTTTCGCATCCAAACACGATCCTTTTTGTACCCCAAACCACCACCTTTGTTCGTTAATTCAATGTCACAGTGGGGACACTGTGAGATTTTAAGTTTGAGGTGGGAACTTCCAGTTTGCCCACAGTGGGGACACTGTGAAGTCCAAGTTTGAGGTGGGTAAGCCATACCCCCTCCCAAAAAAAATACAAAAATACAAAAACAGAAGAAAAACGGAGTGTCACTAACAAAATTGATGGTGTGCCTTTTCTGGACCATCAAAGTGCTCACTCCCAGAAAAAGGATGGTGTGCCTATTCTGGACCATCAGAATACCCACTCTCACAAAAATAGCCATACCCAAAATAAAGCCTGAAAGTGTGCGTACATACTAATGAAAAATCCAAAACAGCCACTTCTAGAAATAAAAATCTCCAAGCGAGATTTTCGGTTCATGTTTGAAAATACTTGCCAAAAACCCTTGGGAAAATATTCAAAGCCATAAACCCATAAAACCCAAGAAAGCCCTATTGATTAATGGAATACAAGAAAAAGATTTCGTCAAACACAAAAGTGAAATTTTCAAGTTTGAACCGAAGGAAGTATTGAAGGAAGGAGATCAACGCCCATTCAAGTCAAGAAGTATGTAAGTCCCTAAAAAGTTCTAGTGCGTTTTGTCTACTTTATTTCTTTCTTTTTATTACTTGGGGACAAGTAATAGTTTAAGTTTGAGGTTGTGATAACTCTATTTTTAGAGTTATTATTTCCATTTATTTTTCACTTTAATTTGTCAATTTTAGCCATTTCACTTCTAAAAACCCCCATTCTTGGTATGATTTACGAAAACAAGCAAAAGGAGTGAACCATGGTCTTTAATAAATTATTTGGTGGATTTTGGGTAGTTTTCACGTTTTATCTGCAGTGACGTGAACAGTGCTCACTCCGGTTCCCCACTGCTGCCGCTGGAAAAGACAAAAAGAAGAAATCTGAGTTAGACAGCATGGTGGGAGCAGTTAGAAGGTTCAGCAACAAGTACAAGCATGGGGATTATTTTATTCTAGGCTTGCTCCTAAAGAAGATGGCAAAGTGAATTTAATATTCATACCTAAGAGCCTAAAAGTCAACTTTTTGAAGAACCCCATGGATAGAAGCATCAAGCCCTTGGTTAAAGAAGAAACATGGGGCACAAATGGTCCTTGTGCTCCCATAACTCAGCTGATGCAAAGTCAAAAGATCTCATTGGGTATTACCCAAGCTCTTTCCTTGGTGTATAAAAGGAAGGGCTTGGGTCATTTAATGAGATCATCTATCTTTAATTTTAGCAAGCACCTTAATCCTTAGCATTTAATTTCCTCTAAAGCTTTCATAGTTAGATTTAATTTTCTGTAGCTTTGTAGTTTAAATTTCTAGCACTTTAAATTCTTAGTTTAATTTTCAGTTGTAATTCTCGAACAGTGGGCAGCTTACGTTCCCCACTGTGAGCGGTAATTCAAAGTCTCTTTTATTTTCAATCATGTTTAAATCTTCATCTTTCGTTTTAATTTCTCCAGTTATGTTAGGTTAAACATCCCTTGGGATGTAGGTAAGAGAAGTACCTAGATTTTAGAGAAAATTCTTGAGTAATCTTTATACTTGGAATATTTGTTGTTTTGGTTATTCATTCTCGATAATACCCCAAGGATGCGAACAAGCCGATCACTTGTAAGGATCTAAAAGTCTAGTTCTCAACTCAGAAATGGGTAGAACGCAGTGACACGAGCTTGGATAATGCTAGGGAGTTCGAAAGAATTCTTATGACACTTACGAGAGCGAGGTCAGCACAGTGAGCTAATCTCTCCCCACTGGAGTAGTAGACAAGCTAATTTGTGTATTTAAAACACTTAGAGTATTTGTCTCTACACATTCCATCGAGGCCCGAGAGGGTCCATTCTGAGATTACCATTGACAAAACAACAAGTACGACTAGTATGGGATTTTTGCTTAACGGTGTGAGTATTTTGTAACCGGGCTTTTCTAGCGAAAAGACCGACTTCAATTACAAGGATCATCTTTTGAGATCAAGTATTTATTATAAAATCTAGGGAAAATCTAACCTACATTCCATCTTTTAAATCTTTAGTAAAATCGTTAAAAGTAGTTATTTCACCAATCCAACTCAAAATATTGTTTCCTCTCTAATTGAAACTCGTGAAAGGAACTCACAAAAGCCGTATTGTCTTGATAGCCCAGTCTCTGTGGATACGATTCCGGTATTTTACCGATTATTACTTGCCGTGACGATCATAGTGGACAGTGTACACTTGCGCTGCCCACTGTGGACAGATTACAACCCGCTGTGGTTTATTTCGCATGTACCATTCACACATGTCATAGCCCCGGTGTCGATCCACCAATCAATAGCATTTGAGACCATGTGTGTCTCAATCACACCAACGAATTGGTTAGAAGAGTGAGTGAGGTTGGCGTGGCTAGAAGATGCACTACCACCACCTCCACTACTCCCGGCACCACCGTGGTCTCTTTTGTATCGGCAATCCTTGGCTTTATGTCCTGGCTTGCCACAAACCCAACAGCACACCATCCGCTTGAAAGGCTTTTTATGTAGGGCTAAGGGACCCTTTCCGGAATTGACATGCCCCTTAGATGCACTAGCCTTCCCTTTGAGTTTCATAAATTTTGATTTGGATGTGCTTCTTTCAACCATGTTGGCGTGTGGCTCACTTGTGCTTGCATTGGCCCTTTCATTCATCTTGTTGTCCTCCTCCACGCGTATCTTGAGGAGTAATTGTTCGAGAGTGATTTCCTCCATCAAATGCTTCAAGTATAACTTGAAGTTCTTCCACGAGGGAGGCAACTTCTCGATCATCGATCCGACAACAAAATTGATGTTTAAGCCCATGCCTTCCACATCAAGTTCATGTACAAGCACTTGCAACTCCTCAACCTGTTTCAACGCAGATTTATTATCAGTCATTCGATAATTCCAAAATTTCCCTACCGCAAACCACTTGGAGCACGCCACTTCCATTTTATATTTTGCGTCCAAGGAATCCCATATCTCCCTTGCCGTTCGGAACGAGGAGTATATGTCATATAGGGAATCGTCGAGAGCGTTAAGAATATAGTTTCGACAACTATATTCGTTAGACCTCCAATTCTCGACAGAATTCTGATGCACGGAGACTTGTATCTGCGTTGGTGCAGCCTCGTCCGCTCCTACCGGTGGATTTTCCGGTGGTTCTTCTTCCGTGAGTACGTTGGAAACCCGAAGCGTTGTCAAGTAGAACAATATCTTTTGTTGCCAACGACGAAAGTCCAAACCCTTGAACTTCTCGGGTTTCTCCACATGATTCTTCAACAAAGATTGATCCATCGCTCCTTAACAAAATTTTTGTCTTAGATTGTTAGGAGTAATCAATCATACAATTGATTTTGTATATAAATAACAAAGAAATTGGTAGAAATTTGTATTGAACAAATCTTTTACAATCAAATTCCAATACCAAAATCGACAACAAATGTAAACCTTACTTGATTTCGGAAGATACTTGACGATAAAGTATCGATTGAGGCCTGCACGTAAGCAGTGTCCTAAGACAAAAATTCGCCGGTGGTATTGCCGTTTGTCCCGAGGATACAACAATCGTATTCAAGTCTTGTACTTGAATCTAGCGAATCATATCATGTTTGAAGATGGAAGAAGATGAGAGAGAACCCAGAAATCTATCAGTTTTTGTGAAAAAAATCGTCAGAAAACGAAGAGGAATGTGTGCGTATTTATAGTTTTTCGTCACCAACCGCCATAAACTGGCAGACGGTCCGCGCGAGTGGCGGTGCTAGTGAACCCGCGCGGGGAGTCGCGCCGAGTTTTGTGTGTCGAACTCTCCAGTGCTTCACGCGCATAACCCCGCGGTTGTAGCCGCACCGTCGTCTGCGCCAGGCTCTGTTCCAGAGTCCCATGCGCTTTCCCAGGCGACCTTGGTCGCGCCGTGAACCGCGCCAAGCCGCCAAACGCTGTTAGCCTACACCACATTGATCCTCAATCGTTAAATCTCGACCCCATCGAGACCAAAGGCTCAAGGGCCAATCTTTGACATTAAATATGTATATTTATGTCAAGGAAAGCCCACAAGAACACTACACTCCAAGCTCAAGCAATTAAATGATTCATTTAATGCTCTCTATCTTGGGTTTATTAAGTGTTCTTAATATTGCATTGGCTCCTATGTGGGACAAGGTTTCTCACATCTATACTAAGTTCCAACATGCATATGCACATTGTTCATATATGCACACCGGTTCTGCACATATGCATACTGTGGTTTGTATGGTGTGCAACAAATGCAAGGTTTGCATTTTACGGAGCATATATATATATATATATATATAAAGGCTCTTATACATTTTTTAAAAGTGTCTTTTAAAAAAACTAATAACATGACTTACTTATTAAGTCCTATTAGATCGTCCACTTTCTAATTTAATTTTAATAATTTGTTGTAACACTAGTATATATGATGGATAATTATTGACTATAAATTAACTAAAAGTCTCATTACGTATTTTATTACAACGTTCAAGAATGATCTTACATATCAAAAGATTCATTTTGTAGAAAAAAGTACTTTGAAGCACAGTCTATATCAATGCTCATTTGTGCACCTATTCAAGGCTTAACGCCATATAATGAAGTAAATCGAGATAAGATAACACAAAAATGTTGATATAAATGTAGTTTGATAAATGGGCACCCAATTAATTATATGAGAGAGGATCAAACGAAAACAATAACTAATTAAAAGAAAACGGGAACGAACAAAATCATTACTGATTTTGCATTAACGTGCAAAAAAGCCATGCGGACCTGAAGTCGCGGCCAAAGTCAATTTTTCGTGCGTTAATGTAAATCACTATATGACTTTGTTCGTTCTCGTGTTCTTTTAAATAGGTACTGTTCTCGTTTGAACCTGACTCTTAATTATATATGTTTTTCAATTGAAAGGCATTAATTTATTTATTCAACTTTATTATTTAATTAATTGGTTTGACTAATAAAGGTCAACATGAGTCTTCGTTATATATTATTCCAATTAATTGAAGAATAGTTTTAATTTTGCTTAAACTAATGAATGCGAGGTTCATGAAGCTAATAAATAATTAAGCTTCTCTTTTAGTCAGTAATGAAATTGATCATAAGTCAAGCTTTGAACCTTTGTAACCTTTAGTTGATTAGAAAAGACACTTATATCTACACACATATATAGATCTCTCTCTCTCTCTCTCTCTCTCTCTCTCACACACACACATAGATATATAATTAAGCGCATATATATATACATATTTATATATATATATATATATATATATATACTAGTCATGTCCCCGCGCGATGCGGCGGTGTGTATCTGAATTTAAAACCGACAACTTAAAAATTAAAATGTCAATCATATTTTCATTTTTTTTGTTTATTCAGAAGTTAGGTTTATAAATTTTGAGTAAATTTTGGTCCTTTTATATTCATCCAGTAAGATGATGTGACTTGGTAAGCGTGACGTCTGAATTCGTATATATTTATGAATTTAATGAAAAAAATTAATATATTTGTATCAAATCCCAATACTAATTTCAACAAATTTCATACTAATCACGACACATTAATTCGTATATATTTATGATATTTAATAATATAATTAAATCCAAAAATATTCGATATTGAGCTCATTTCAAAGGTATTGACGAAGCGATTACAATGGTATAATTTGTAAAAAAATATAAATGTTTTTTAATGCATTTTAGTTCATATACATTATTTATGTTTATATGATAAGAGTCTAAAATGAAAAATAAAAAAGTAAGGTATTAAAAGTAAACTACATACCTAATTATAAGGGTAGTAAATGTAATGTATAAATTAAAAAAATTGAATTAAGAAGATATTTAAGAAGGAGTGAATGTGAGTGTAGTAATTGAACTTATAATGTAAATTGCGTCCAAATACATGTTTAGGCAGGAAAATACTGAAGTCGGCTCACCAGAAGACACACGTGGCATGCTAGTTACTTATTTATTATATATATATATATATATATATATATATATATATATATATATATATATATATATATATATATATATATATATATAGGGGTGGTATCGGGTACAAACCAGTTAGTTTGTACAAACTCGTACAAACCAAACCTAGCTTCATGATTTTGTAAATTTAGCTTCATGAATATATATATATATATATTGGCTTCATGAATATATAATTTGGCTTCATGAATATATAATTTGGCTTCATGAATATATCATTTGGCATTTTTAACTAATTTTTTTACAAAAATAAGGGTATTTTAGGGTATTTTTGTAAAAAAAATTAGTTAAAAATGCCAAATGATATATTCATGAAGCCAAATTATATATTCATGAATCCAATATATATATATATATATATATATATTCATGAAGCCAAATTTACAAAATCATGAAGCTAGGTATGGTTTGTACGAGTTTGTACAAACTAACTGGTTTTTATTTGATACCCAGTCTATATATATATATATATATATATATATATATATAGAAAAGTTCAAATAAAAACTCATTTTTAACTGTGAACATGAGGACGGATCTTAGCCATTCTATCTCTATTGATCTAATGACCCATATTAAATAGAGTTTTTTATGGAAATTATTAATTAAGATGGTTACGGGTAAAATGGGAAGATATTTTAAACACACGTCTACCATGTTTGATTTTTTATTTTTATTTTTAATAAAAAACTTTTACACCCTTAAAGTTTAAAATAAATTATCTTAAAAATTACTAATGTTTTAATCAAACAAATTACATCAAAAAACGAGAATTTCGTGCTCTTCGATATGACATCCATCTCGATAAAGTTTTTTTTGTTTTAACCGTTTTTATGTGAAATGTCATATATGTGTTATATTCATTATGAATATTTATGTGCGTTCAAGTGTGTACAACATCTCGACACCTTAAGTTCGTAACTCGACATCACCTTCTACAACACTTTATTCAACGTCAAAAGGCATCGTGTTCTTCATTACCTTAACCCAACACCCATCGAGATGAATCGGGAACCTATCGAGTTTCGATTGTGAACCGAAGAACAAAAGAAAGAGTGTTACGTCTCCACACCTTCACGGTCACTTATGTATTATTATTCATGAATAATGTATCATTCAATATGAATAATACATCATTCAAGGTGAATAATACACGATTATGAATTCGTTTATTATTCATCCTGAATATTATATAATTCATCATGAATACTGTATTATTCATCCTGAATATTGTATTATTCATCATGAATAGTAAATGAATGTTCACCTTTGTTATTCATACTAAATGTGGACACTTGGAGATGTGCATACATATTCATAAAGAATAAAACCAAGTTTCGATTGTGAATCGGAAAACAAAAGAGAATGCGTCATGTGTTCACACTTTCACGGGTCATTCATATATTATTCATCATGAATAATGTATCATTCAGGATGAATAATACAACATTCAAGGTGAATAATACACGATTCATGTTTAATAATACATGAATCAGGAATTCGTGTATTAATAATCATGAATGTTGTATTATTCATTTTGAATACTGTGTTATTCGTCATGAATAGTGAATGAACGTTCCCCTTTGTTATTCATACTGAATATGGACACCAGGAAACGTTCATACATATTCATACTGAATATAACATATACATAGCATATCACGTAAAAACAGTTAAAATGAAGAAAAATCTATATCGAGATGGATGTCATATCGAAGAGCACGAAATTCTCGTTTTTTTGATGTAATTTGTTTGATTAAAATATTAGTAATTTTTAAGATAATTTATTTTAAACTTTAAGGGGCTAAAATTTTTTTAATTAAAAAAAGAAAATAAAAAAGCAAAGATGGTAGGCGCTAATTTAAATTTCCAGATTTGTCCCTAATCACTTCTCAATTGGTTTCATTAAGTTTTAACCATTGATTAATTTTTCAAATCTTGATCAATGGTTGTGACTTGTCCTCGTGTTTACAATTGAAAATGAGTTTTCATTTGAACTCACCCCTATATATATATATATATATATATATATAGAGAGAGAGAGAGAGAGAGAGAGAGAGAGTTCTAATAAATTGTAAACCATTATTTTCGTGTAAACCGTCGATTTCATAGGTTTTTTGACGATTTTTTATGGAATTGTTTATTTTGATGAAATTGTTTCATATCATTCATTTCTTGATGAATTTTTTTAATGAAATTTGTAGTTTCATAGGGTTTTTTCATTCTTATGAAACTGTTTCATATATTTTTGTTATCACCTATGAAACTACAAATTTTATAAAAAAAAATTATCAAGAAATTAAATGATATGAAACAATTTCATCAAAATAAACAATTTCATAAAAAAATTAAATCAAAAAACCTATGAAATCTTGGGTTTACACGAAAATGATGGTTTACAATTTATTATCCATATATATATATAGGGGATGTTTCTTTTACAAACCAGTACATTTGTAAAAACTATGCAAACCACTTCTCAGCCAATCATTTGAATTAATCTAATTAAAATTAATTATTAAGTAATTCATAACCAAAGGGGTATAGAGGTCATTTTACAAATTCAGTTTTTTTATCAATATTGCGAGAATCGTTTTTTAATTAGGTAATTTCCTAAATTAATGGGATTTGTTAATATCCCATTTAAATTAAAGAATTATTGATATTTTCTGCAGATGCTATATCGTCCCATCCAACTGGGTTCTTTATTTTTTCTTAATCATTCTTGCAGTACCAGATGAAGAATTCATACCAAATTCATGAATTACCCTTAGCATATTCATGAATCCCACCACATTCATGATTCCACATCAATATTAATCATGAATATCAACCTTTGAATGTGAATCAAAAACTGTAAAAAATCCATGTGAATCAACAATAGTATTAATCATAAACCTTTGAATGTGAATCAAAAAAACCTGTAAAAATCTCCATTCATGAATCCCACCACATTCATGAATCCACATCAATACTAATCATGAAACCAAAATCGCTAACCTTACTGCATTAAACCCAAAATCAGAGAAACCCTAAATCATTGAAACCAAAATCAGAGAAACCCAAAATCATGAAGAGAGAGAGATGATATAATCTTGAGGATCCCTTGATTTATGTACAGCGGCGGTAGTGGTGGTGCCTGTGATGGACAGCGGCGGTGGTGGTGGTGCCTGTGGCCGGCGGCGACGGCGGCGGCGGATTTGAAGACCGATAGAAAGATGTAACGAGAGTGAGAGGGAAATCGAGAGATAGAGATTGCAGGTCGTGAAGATGGAGGTTGTTTCTTGCTGCTGGGTTGAAATCGACGAGAGAAGAGAGAGAGAGAGAGAAGAGGTCGTGAAGATGGAGGTTGTTTCTTGCTGAATGTGAATCGAGAGGAAGAAGGGGGTGGGGGAATCTTTGTGTTTTGACTAGAATACCCCTAAGCGCCTATTTTCTTTCTGGAATTAATTGTTTAAAGCTCACTAATTGCGAATTTTTCCACCACACTAATCTTGAACGTCCATAATTTTTGATCTGATTAATGGATGGTATATAGATAGGCTCTATAGTTTCTAAGAATGGGGTGGTTTGCAAAAAATACCACCCCTATATATATATATATATATATATATATATATATGGGAGGTTTCTTTTGCAAACCACTCTATTCCTAGAAACTATGCAAACCACTCCGTAACCAATCATTTTAAAAATTACAATTAAAATTAATTAAGGGAAATCCGTAGGGGTAGTTAAGTAATTCGTTAATTACAATTATTTTAATAATATTTACAGAATCATAATAAACATGGAAGTTTCCCTTTTTTTAGTGATTTGTTAATATCTTCTCAATTATAACCGTAATCATGTATATGTTTTTTCTTTTTCGTTTTTTGTATTCCTTCTTCTCCAAATTGACTGAATTTTTTTGGTTTTAAAAAAATGAGATTTTTCTGGGTTTAAAAAATGAGATTTTCTGGGTTTAAAAAAAATGAGATTTTATGGGTTTAAAAAAATGAGATTTTTGATTCATTGTTGGACAATCAATGAGATTTTTCGTCTTGTTCTTGTTTATTCTTCACGATTTTTTGGAGAATCATGGATGAATCTGATTCATTGTTGTGTATTCAAATTCATGAATTTGGTTATTCAAATTCATGATTTAATGTTTATCACTGAATATGATTACCCAATTCATGATTCTTAAGCAAACAGGTTCTAAACAACAAACAAATATGTGATAATATAGATTCCAAAGCAACACTATATTCAGCAATATGTTTATCAGTAACCTATTCATGGTGCGTTACGGAAAAGGATGATTCCAATCATGAAGATGGAAGAAAATGATTCAGTAAAACAAAAAAAAACAAAATACATTAAACCCAAATTGCCACCGCCGATTCACCGAATCACCGTCGACTCACCGATTCATCGCCGTTTCACCGAATTATCGAATCACCGCCGATTCATCGACCACCGAAGCACCGTCGATTCATCGACCACCGAAGCACCGCCGATTCATCAAACCATCGATTCACCGCCGATTAATTCACCGAATCACCGGCCATTCATCGACCACTGAATCACCGTCGATTCATCGATCACCGAATCACCGTCGATTGTCGGTTGTTAATTACAACCTGCCTTTTATCTTTATACATCACGGTAAATTGTAGTCGATATTGTTTCTGAAACCGTCTCTGTGGAATATCGGCGTCCAAATCGGAAAGAGGTTCCCGTGATATTTGCTTCTGAATTGTTTTGTCTATATTACCCTTTCGTGCCTATTTTTGTTATGAAAATAATTCATGAATTGCCACAAATTACACAAAATGTCACCGCTACAAATTGGGGCGTATATGATGTAAATGGATGGTGATTTAGTGGTTTACATAGTTTCTAACAATGGAGTGGTTTGCAAAAGATACCACCCCTATATATATAAGCTTGTTCAATTGTATGTGAAAGAAAAACGAGTATGCGTAGCACATATGTATGCATACCAACACAAGAACCACAAAGTAATACAACGGGAATCGTACCTTATAATTGAATACTTCAATGGTTTGGATTGAGTTTTACGTGTTTGTAACATATTTATGATTTTCATTTGATTTTTAATATGTATGTATGTGTGTGTATATATATATATATAGGGTTGATTTTTAATATGTATGTATGTGTGTGTATATATATATATATATATATATAGGGTTGGGTTGGGTTCTGATTAGAAGTGCTAAATTTGGTGAGAAATGTTATAAGTAGTTATCAACCGTTGGGAGAAATGGACGAACATTAGGATGAGATGCACCGAGATAAGATGCACCGAGATGCATATGATCAATTCCCTTTTAAGCCGCAATTCATGGAAGGATATTTGATTAAAAGTAATTCTCACACTTCTCACCAAAAAATAACACTTCTCACTAGATCTCATGCCATATATATATTAGTTATTGTTATTATGAACAATTCAACGACATATAATGAATAAACCATAAACCAAAATATCTTGTCATGATTACTATATTTGTAACTACATTTTCTAATTATTCTAGTATCGTAGTTGTCATTATTTGGAGGCAAATATGAATCATTAGTATATAGTACCCTCTTTGTTAATATGTTTAAGAGTAAATTACTGTTTTGGTCCCTGTGGTTTGTCAAAAATTACGAAATTGGTCCTATAACTTTAAAAATTACAATTTTGATATTTGTGGTATGCATTTCGTTACGAAGTTGGTCCCTCGAGCTGACGGCCGTCTATTTCCTCCGTTATCTCGAGGGCAATATGGTCTTTTTACCCTTCTTGAATCTTCATCTTCTTCAATGGGTTTCTTGATGAACACCATGAACACCATCATCCTTACTTGAATACTCATCTTCTCCAGCGACTTGTGATCCCCAATTCCTCTGACTGAACATCATTGGGGATCACAAGTTGCTAGAGAAAATGAGTATTCAAGTAAGGATGATGGTGTTCATGGTGTTCATCAAGAAACCCATTGAAGAAGATGAAGATTCAAGAAAAATGAAAAAACTGAGGGACCAAAACTGTAATTTACTCTATAATTAATTAAAAAAATGTTTAAATAAATGAAAAGGGGTAAAAAGACCATATTGCCCTCGAGATAACGGAGGAAATAGACGGCTGTCAGCTCGAGGGACCAATTTTGTAACGAAATGCATACCATAGATACCAAAATTGTAATTTTTAAAGTTATAGGATCAATTTCGTAAATTTTGACAAGCCATAGGGACCAAAACAGTAATTTACTCTATGTTTAATTTAATCTCTTCTTGTTTTTTACAATTTTATGTAGATTTCATACAAGAGATGGATACATTAATTTGTAGACAACTATCATCATTATAGATTATTTACAATGCTCGTTTAAGTTTATATTTATTTATTATGTTGTTATTATTCATGCTTAACAAAGAAAAAGAAGTGACATGGCACTTTCATCTTACATGCATATGGCTCATTCAATAAATTAGCTAGGAATCCTTCGGTATTTTTAATGTCAAAATATCAATTCAATAGCAGCTTTTTATGTCGTGTTTATTTGTTAATTTCATGTCTGTATTTCTCTTAATTTTATACCATAATAAATTAGCTATTTTAACACTCTATATAATTGATTAAAAAAAAGTTATTGAAAAGTTCATAGCATACTTCTTCAACATTCCAACCACTCATCATAATTTGTTTTGAGTTCTTTTTTCAACATGATTTAATATTTTTTTTACTTATATCATTTTCTGCTACACACACTACTACAAAAAAATGTTTTTTACACGGTTGTAAAGGTTTTTTTACACGGTTTTGGAACCGTGTAAAAGCCCTCCACCGTGTAAAAATGTGCGAGACCTTTTTACACGGTTTTAGAACCGTGTAAAAATGTCTCTTTTTACACGTGACAAAAATCGTGTAAAAAGATGACAAAAACCGTGTAAAAAACTCAATTTTACACGGTTATTAGTCAAAACTGTATAAAAAAGATCAACTCTTTTTACACGGTTTCTAATAAGAACCATGTTAAAATGTCGCATCTTTTTACACGATTTTAACTTGCAACCATGTAAAAGGCTATGACCTTTTGACACGGTTTTTGCAAACAACCGTGTTAAAAAGGTGCATTCTTTTTACACGATTCTACCTAACAACCGTGTAAAAAGTGGTTTTTTTTATTAAAAAGAATTCAAATACCATTATACAAATCCATATTAAAATAAAAAGAATATCTAGCTAACTTTGTACTAACCACAACAAAAAATAAAAGAAACGCAGAGATAGTTAGCTAGGGTCGACCCTCCTCCTTTATCCGGGCTTGGGACCGGCAATGTCATGTGTTGACATGGGCGGAGTTACCTACCCCACCCTCATCTAAGAATAAGAATAAAAAACCTAAAAGTACATGTCTTTTCACGCCTATTTAACTTGAAATCAACTCATAACTTAACAAAATGAGTACCACACTACCCAATGAATTAATTAAAAAATGCAAAACAAAAAACAGAAATCGAGTTCAATATATATTAAATTGAATATTAATCTATCTCCAGCTATTACAATTCTTTTACTTTATAATCATAATTTTAATTTTATATTTCTAAAGTTTATGCAAAATTACTAGAAATCAAAATAGGATAATTTGTAGGAGAATATACATTTATCTATTAGGCCTTCGGTACCGGGTGCGGGATGGGGTGCGGGATGGGTTCGGGATGGGGAGGGATGGGCTACGGGCTCAGCGGGGTTGGCAGGGCGGGATGGAATCCGGGGATGGGGTCCCGATTCATCCCGAAGATTTATTTAAAAAAAATTTATTTAATTTTTAAAAATAATGCCGTTGAACGGCTTTTTGTAAAAAAAATTCTCAATTTAATCCCACTATTTATTTAACCCTCAACCTCTTATTTCTCACACCTCTCAACCTCTTATTTCTCACACCTCTCAAATTCTCTCAACCTCTTATTTCTCACACCTCTCAAACTCTCTCAAATTCTCTCAACCTCTTATTTTTCACACCTCTCTCATCATTGGTAGTGTTTTGTATTTTGTAATTTTTATTTTTAATGAATGGTATGAATTTTTATTTTTATTATTTATCTTATTTTTATTTATTAAAAAATATATAAATATTTTTATTTTGTTAAATAATTAAAAGTATAAATAAAAGAATTAAAATAAATGAGGTGGCAAAAGGGTTTGAGGGAATGGGGTACGGGTGTTTAGGGATTGTTAGGGATGAAGTGAGGGATGGGAGAAAAGCTGATGTGACGCTGATGTGGAGCTGGAATATTTGAAAGATTCCTCCATGGGATACTATGGCCTTATACAAAATATTCTTTTTTGGCTTCTAGTAATTTGCTCACATAGAGTTTTTAGCAATATAAAATTTTGAATTAAAATATGAATATAAAGTAGTATATAGATAAGACCATGAGTACCGCCTACCCACGAACCCACCGAACCCGAATGTCACCTCAGCGCCACATCAACTTTTCTCTTTCCTACCCTCCTTACCCTAAAGTGGAGTACCGCCTACCCACGAACCCATTGAACCCGAATGACACATCAGCTTTTTTAATTCTTTTATTTATACATTTAATTATTTAACAAAATAAAAATATTTATATATTTTTTTAATAAATAAAAATAAGATAAATAATAAAAATAAAAATTCATAACATTCATTAAAAATTTAAAAATTACAAAATAAATTTAAAAATTACAAAATAAATTTAAAAATTACAAAACATTAAAAATCTAGTCGTCGTCGTTGTTGGGAACTTGGATACGCCAAATATGTTCGACCAAATCCGACCGAAGGTTATTATGAGTCTCCCGGTTTTTGACTTCTCGAACATTTGCCGCGCGTTGTTCCTCACTGATTTGTGTTTCGATATCATCCGCTACAAGGTCGTTTTTATCGGCACCACAAATGGCATGGTCTTCGTCTTCGAGTATCATATTGTGTAATATGACACAAGCATACATAATGTTTCCCAATCTTGTCGGATGCCATCCGCGTGCCGGGTTATGAAATATATGCCAACATTGTTTAAGCACGCCAAAAGCTCGTTCAACATCTTTACGTGCCGATTCTTGCACGGACTTGAACTTTTTTCGTTTATGATCATGTGGGCACGTAAATGATTTTACGAAAGTAGCCCATTCCGGATATATCCCATCTGCTAGATAATATCCGTGGTTGTAGGTGACTTCATTCACCTCAAAAGGGCACTCGGGTGCTTTTCCATCATATAGATCGTTGAAGATGAGCGACTGATTGAGAACATTGATGTCGTTGTTGGAACCGGCAACACCAAAGTATGCGTGCCAGATCCATAGATCATGGGAGGCCACTGCTTCTAGCATGATCGTCGGGTGCTCATGATCACCTCTCATGAATTGACCTCGCCATGCTACCGGACAATTTGCCCACGCCCAATGAGTACAGTCTATGCTGCCGAGCATGCCGGGAAATCCGTGTTTAGCTTCATGCGCGGTGTACAACTTCTGAATATCAACATAAGTAGGCTTGCGTAAATATTTTTTACCATAGAGTTCAATAATACCTGTGCAGAATTTGTGCAGACAATCTCGTGACGTTTTGTCTCCCATCCTCAAGTACTCGTCAAGTAAGTCGGCAGCTACTCCATACGCCAATTGCCGAATAGCGGAAGTACACTTTTGTATCGGAGAAAAACCTTGTTTGTGTCTGCCGTCCAACCGAAGTGTAAAATACGGATACTCTCCTTCTAAATCTTCAACTATTCGTTCGAATAGTTGCCTGCTCATCCTGAACCGCCGTCTAAACATATCCGGTGTATAAACCAGGTTGTTACCAAAGTAGTCCCGCAAAAGCCGCTCGTTTGCAGCTACCCGACCTCTTTCTATGTTCCCGGCCCTCGGTTCTCTTCTTGACGATGAGGCGGTGCTACCATAAATTAATTTTGCACCTTCTCGAACCAACCCTACAAAAATTTCCCTTTGATGCTGCAAGTACTCGTCGGTGTCTATGGATGATGATGATGCGGTCGATGAAGCGGGTTGTGGCGAATCCATATTGTCTAAAATTGAAGAAATAATGGAAAAAATATAGAGTTTTTTGGTGTGAAAAAATGAAGATGGTAGAGGTTAATATATATGGTGTATAATTTGAAAAAAAAAATTAAAAAAACTAGCCGTTGCAACGGTTATATTTAAAAAATTAAAAAAAAATCAAATTTTCAACGGGTATCACCGGGTTCATGAACCCACCCCTACCCGATACCCCTTACCCGCACCCACCGTACTCCCCTACCCGATACCCCTTACCCGCACCCACCGTACCCCCCTACCCGCTAACCCGATGAGCCCGACCCCTTACCCGGCCCTGGTACCCGAGAGCGGTACGCAGGGCCTAATTGGCATGCATTACTCAACTTTAAAATAGAAAAACACTCTCACACACACACACATGCAAATACAACAAATAACGAATTATAACAAGTAACAAACTAATTTCTATAATTAACATAATTACTGTTAGGGCTTTGGTACATATGTATCCTTTATCATGTCTACATCTAAATGGCATCCTATACAACAGTCACCAAGCTCATAACCTATCCAACACATCAAATAGGATCCTAAACTAGTTATAACTCATCCGTTGAAAATTACACACCACAAAAACCGTTTCGTGCAAAGTGGCTTTAAATTAACAATGCAATGATGAATGACATGTCACTGCTAAATAAAAGACTTTTACCTTCGGACTTTATAAAGAAATATGTCGCTAAAGATGATTCGTCATAAAACTGTCACCAAAGTTGGTGAACAAATTATTGTTGGGAAATTCAAACAGTAACAGATATCCAGGGATTCCCTGTGTAATCTATTGGTATTTTCTCAAAAAACATCGGATTCTATCGAACCAATGATATTTTCTCGGTGATCTGTTGGTAATCACCGACAGAAATTTCCCTAGGTGATTTTTATGGGTAAAAATCATTTGTTTTATAGTGTGTACATGCATACATTACGGACAATGACGGATCCATGATTGTTTCCTGGTGGGAGCACCTTTAGGATAGATTAAAGGTCCGCAAAGTCATCCGATATATTTTTAGGGGCTGTTTACTAGCTTCTGACCAGGCTGACTAGGTCAGCAGTCAGAGCGTTTACCAAATCCTGTATCTGACCGAGATCTGACCGAGATCTGTCCGAATCTGCTTCAAAACCATGCTGACACGGGTCAGTTTTGAAAAGATTCCATTTCTTTTTCTTGATTTGGGTTTTCATGGCCTATGGAATGAACCATTGAATGAAGAAATGAGTTTTAGGTGATCAAAAAAGAAACTCCCTGTTTGCATTTTTCTTTCTTGTGAAAGAGCCTTGATAATCTGTTTGCATTTTTCTTTCTTCTCACATCCAAAAAAAGAAAACCCCTATAAAACACAAAAGTGAAGCTTTTTGGGTAATCACAAATGGGAATTCACTGAATTGAGCTCAAAAGAGCAGAAATTTAGGTTTTTTTTAGAATGAGAAATGGGTTTTAGGAAGAAGGAAGAATCTTGATGGTAAAAATGGAAAATAAAGGTGAAGTGAAGAATAGATGAAAATGGAAAAAGAGAGTGGGGGTATGTTTGAAACCCTAGAGGATGGAGAGTACGATGGAGGGATGTGATCCTAGAACAAGTAATCAAACAATTAACACAATCAGATGGCCATCCATATATTCATCAATGAGAAATCCACCAAGTACACCATGTGAGAATGTAGAGAGAAAGTGCACTATGTGTGTACTAGTGTGTGTAAGTAATGAATGACCTAATGCAAATCTAGAAGAAAAATACATTATATAGTTTGTAACTTAGCATTTACACATTAGGTCCCTCTACTTGGTATAGCTAGGTAATTAAGGCACTAACAATCTCCCCCTTTGTACCAAAGTAGAGGCAAAGAAATTAAGCATCCACCAACAGCACATGCTTCTTCCAATCCATTTCCTTCATATTGTTCGTCATCCAACTCATTACCAACATTCTTTGCATATTTCTTGATGGTTTTGGTAGATATCAATGCAAGTGGATCAATTTCTTCTTCCTTAACTTCTTTCTTCTCTTCCTTCTTCTCTTTCTTCTTTTTCTTATCCCTCTTCTCATCAGCATCATCCTCATCTTGTTTCAAGGTTTCATACATTTGCTGTAAAGGCAACTCAGCTAACTTGGTGTGTTGTTTCATCCTATGAGCGTATTTCTTCCATTCCGGTTGAAGAACACTCAAGAATTTCACGTTGTGCTCGATTATTTCCTTTTTAATGTTGTACCTATTCAGCTCATTCAATATTGTGATGAAACGGTCGTAGGTATGATCAAGTGCCTCACCATCTTTTTGTTTAAAATTCTCGTACTTGTTTATGGCATTGGAGACTCTCATTTGCTTTTCCACCTCAGATCCTTGATACAGCTTAATTAACTCATCAAACATAGCTTTCCCAGAAATGTTCTTACTGTCCACCTTCTGGTAAATATCATTAGTCAAGGCTTGCATAACAAGTGATTTTGCCGCTTTGTCTGCATTGTAACGTTTCTTTTGTTCAACATCATAATGTAATGGTTCAACTTTAACCCATTCTGGAACTGGTTCACCATCAGCAGCTATTCCTCTTCTTCTTTGTACCCTCATTGGACCCTCTTGAAGTGAATGAACGATGTAGTCCCCATTTTCTTGACGTTCAACGTAATCCATAAATCTGTCTCTCCATATTTTGAACTCCTTGGGAAAAAGGACAGGTGGTTTATCCTTTGACCCAATAGTCAAAATGTCTCTAACCGTCATATTTAGATTACTTGTTAATGATCGTTAAGTACCCTTTTGATCTGATTAGTAAAAACTGGTTCGCACTGTTTTTGTCTCAAGTTACTGTTTGTCTCAACCCAATAACTTTTCTTATCGCAAGACAAATTTTATCTCAACCAACACTTTGTCTCAACCCAAGATTATCGCAAGCATAGAGTTTGTCGCAAGCAATTTTGTCGCAAACGATAGTTTTGTCGCAACAAAGAAGTTGCGATGAACTCCAAAATTGATTTTATCGCAATAAAGAGTCGCGATAAAACACTGTTCACACGGAATGAGTTGCGATAAAAATGGATTATCGCAAAGGGCAGTTGCGATATGTTACTGCTCACTTTGAAAAATTGCGATAATGTAGACTTGACGCAACGGTGGGTTGCGATGTAATACTGTTCACGTATGAGAGTTGCGCTAATGAAGAACAACCAATGTTGCGATAGTTATGAATATTCAAACGATCCAAGGTTGCGATACTTGTGAAGATTCAAACGATCTTAAGTCAAATCCTCAAAAATGATTTAATTTGGCTGAAAATTGGTACGCATGTTCGCAATGAGTTTCTGGACAACTTTAATACTGCAAGTTTTGTCCAAAAACCAACAGAAATGCGTTTTTCAATCCAAAACAGTAGGTTTTTACTAAAACTCTGAAAATGAAGAATTTGCACAATCTGAGTCTAATCCTAGTGAAATTGCGAAATCAAATCACTCAGGGATTACCAACAAACACTACTTGATCGATTCTAATCCATCTGAAGTACTCAAATGACCAGAATCAATTAATTAGATGAAAAATGAAGAACACTCAAACTTTTTGCAAAAACCTCTAAAACTAATCTGATCAAAATGATGTATTGGGCTCTAATACCAATTGTGATCCCAGAACAAGTAATCAAACAATTAACACAATCAGATGACCATCCATATATTCATCAATGAGAAATCCACCAAGTACACCATGTGAGAATGTAGAGAGAAAGTGCACTATGTGTGTACTAGTGTGTGTAAGTAATGAATGACCTAATGCAAATCTAGAGGAAAAATACATTATATGGTTTGTAACTTAGCATTTACACTTCAGGTCCCTCTATTTGGTACAACTAGGTAATTAAGGCACTAACAAGGGATATGGACCAAGTATTTTGTGGTGTGTTGAAAGGGAAAGTGGGACCTTTTCTATTTTCCTTTATGTCTTTATCATTAATTTATTAATTAATTAACTAATTTAGCATATAATTACAAAAGGGTTAAAATGGTCCTTTTTTTTATCGGTAAGCACTTACCAAAAAACACTTGGTAAACATTCTTATCCGGACATCACTTACCTGGGACAACACTTATCCGAGAGAGCATTTACCCGGAAAGAGTTGGTAAACGGCCCCTTAGTCTAATTTCACCGTTTCAAGGGATTTTAAAGTATTATCGGTTGATTTCAAAGGATTTCTAAGTTTTTTTTTGCGATTTTAAAAGATATTTTGGTTTTTTTTTGTTAATTTCTAGATGCTTTTTTTTAGTTGATGGGGTCCCATACGAAAAATCACTGGCGGAACAATAGTAGAAACTACAAAAAAAGTTACTTTTTAACTTTAAAAAATTCTTTTTTATGGCCAAACTAAATTACTTAAGCAAATTAATATCAAATTTAGCTAATTAATTTGTTGAAATGATAAGTTTAGTAGCAATTTATTAGTATAATTAATAATTTCAAAAATAAAAATAAAATATGTTAGTTGTAGTTAAAAACAATTGAAATGTATATTGGTCTAGACATCTACATTACTACATACATGCATACATGATTATATGTGTATATATATGTACACGCACGTATGTATGTATACATGAATAAAATATGTGTGCATTTTGACACAATCATTTAATTTATTATAACAGGATAGATATATTATTTTTTTCATGTAAGAGGGAGATCGTGCGGTGGGCGGTGCAAACCCAACGGAGTAGAAGAATACTTCATTTACAGCCTTACAAAAGCTTTAATAGGAAATAAAAAAACATGTATATTATATATTTATATATGAAGTTGGTGTGTGTGTGTGTGTTCTTTTTTATTGTGTTGGGAACAAGTGTCGATCGGAACGCGTAATCTCAACCCCATGGGACTCGGCAGAATCTACGGGAGTGATGAATTGTCATGGTTCATGACCAAATTCAAGTAACTTATGTTCCTCATCTCTAACGATCGAGATTTTGTTCGTTTTTAGGTTTAAAGTAATCGGTTGTTGCTTTTTTTTGAACGGCAAGAGACGGAATATATTAACGAAAAATCAAACCTAGCAAGGGGCTAGATTACAGAGGGTTCAAAAAAATAAGATATATATGGTTACAAATACAATTATTCCACCTGAAATTCTTCCCCCATTTAACTTTGTTTTTGCCCACAGAAAAAAATAAAACAACACCTCGTTACTAGTTTTTATGAATGTAACATTTTCAGTCGTGAATATGTCATGGACTAACGATTTACAACCTACAAATATGAACTGAAGGGACTTAATTTGGAAGTCAATTTCGATCGCCTTTGATATTTTCGAGATGTCACTCGATCAAATATTTGAAATAAACTTGAAAAACATTTCACAATCGTTGTCACTAGGTACCTCACGATCGTTGTCAAAACCACCGTCATGTCCGTGTATAGCCTTCATTTTAAAACTTGATAGCAGCGTTTAGTTTAAGGAAGAAGAACTAAAAATCGAAGATATTGTTCGATCAAATTAATATTAAATCATGCTCACTCATCTTCCTATATTACTTCTCCTTCTAATAAATAAGAATATGAATGTGTATGCTAAATTATTTTAGGGAAAAGATATAGAGAGACTAAACAAATAGGCAAATCCGACGGATATTTTCGGTGGATTTTCTGTCGGAAATTATCCGGCGCATATTAAGAAAGTCAAACGGCGTTGACTTCCGCAGGAAAATATCTTTTATTTTTTATAAAAAATCTTTCGTATTTTTGGCGAATCGATCTCAGGCGGATTTTCGGCAGGTTTTAAGATTTTTTTTAATTAATTATTTTTGAAATGATTAAACTTAATTAATTAACGTTTTCAGCAAATGTTAATTAATTATCATCCGTCATAAATCCGCCGAAAATGTCAATCACTTTTTTAAGAAAAAATAGCACGATTAATTACACTATTAAACGAAAGACTTTTACTTACGAACAATATGTCGCTAAAAAGTGATTCGTCATAAAAACGTCATAAAAGTTGGTGGGTAATAAATAAGTGACAGATCACCAGGGATTCTCTGGGTGATCCATGGGTACTTTCTAGAAAAAACATTGGATTCTACCGAACCATTGATATTTTATGGGTGATCTCTGGGTAATTACCGACGAAAATTTCCCTGAGTGAATTTTGTGGGTAAAATAATTTGTTTTGTAGTGTAAAAATATAAACACATTTCCGGCGGATAAAATATATTTATATTTTTAATTAAAATAAAACATCCGTCGAAAAATAAATCTAGAAATTCATTTTTTAATCTTTCCAGCCGATTTCCATCGGATTTTTTTAAATAATATGTATATATATATATCCGTAAATGTAATTAATTTTTTTCTTTTACGATGGATTTTAATTTTTTTAAATAAATTGAATTTTAAAAGAATTTCCAACATTTAATAATAAATCAAATTTATTTAGTTGATTAAAAATATCGGCGGATTTAATATTGAAATTAAAATCCGTTAGTAAATACATTCGATTCATATAACGGTTCACATAATGGTTCATATTAAATATTATAACGTCTTCTTTATTTTATAGGAGATTGAGGACTTAAGGTCCCAAGTTCAGGAGTTGAGGGATCGAGATGAGAGTCGTCGAAGAAGAGAGACGTAACAAACAATATGATGAGATGTGTGAATTGGTCAAACAGCTCAGTCAGTCCCAGAAGTTTCCTCCGCCATCGCCGCCAGACATGTGTTGAGTGTTTGTATAGCTTTGAAACAATTTTAATTTTGTTTGGAACCATTTAACTTGTGTTGTTGGAACAATTGTTTAGTATTTATGTCCGAAACAGTGTATTGGACATTATATAAATTTATGATATTTAGTAGTATTTTATGCTTTTAGTAGTTTTTATAGATTTTTGCAATTTTTATATGTATTTTAAATGAAAAAACTGGTTTTATTATTTTCTAGACCGGGCGTATTTTCGGCGGATTAATACGCCAAAAACTATTAATAGTTTTTAAATTAAATAAATAATATTTTCACGGATATATCTGTCGGTAATCTGTCGGAAGACTCTGCCGGATTTTTTATTTATTTGTTTAATTCAAATTCATAATTTAAATAATTAAATAGTTTTCGGCGGATATAGGCGGAAATATCCGCCGAAAATATTGAATCCGCCGAAAAGGCCGCCAGAAAAGTCAATTTTCGACGCATTTTATTCTGACAGTCAAATCCGCTGGAAATCATGTTTTTCGAAAGATTTGACCGCTGAAAATAGCCTGTTGTTTAACAGTGAGAGAAGAACTGTATAAATTTTCTTAAACGTTAGTGTATTACTATTAGTGCATGATTTATGAAAATTGACATTTTTGTACTCAAAATTGGCTATCCAAAGCCCCAAATTGCATATATGACAAGCTCACAAAAAACCGTTGCAAGCTATATGACTTGGTTTAACTTCCAATTCAAAGTTATTGGATTGGAGCTCAGGGCCGGCCCTGGTAACGTGCAGGTCGTGCGATCGCACAGGGCATTAAAGCCGAAGGGGGCATCAAGTTGTCATATATTACTAGTTTTGCGTTTAATAATTTGAGAATTGGAAAACTGAGTTTTAACTATAAAAACAAACCAAGACCCGATAGTGATGGATGTTGAAAGCTCTATGTGAACCAGTGAACGCCCAACATTTCAACAACTCAAGTCGATTTATATTTATCATCTTAACGAACAAACACAAATAAACACATCTTCTTGAAACAAATATGATCACAAAAAGTTTCGTTTGTTTACTTTTGTTCGTTTAGCATCTTAACGACGAACGAACATTAACAAACACATTTTACGAATGAATAAGTAGCAAAAAATTTGTTTGTTTAGCGTTTATGTTCGTTCGGTTAAGTTAAAAGGACGAACAAAAACACAAAAAAACTTTCGTTCATTTAAAAATTCGTGTTTGTTTATATGTTCGGTTAAACGAAAGAACACAAACAAGTCTCTGTCCGTGTTCGTTTAGTTTGTTTTGCATATTAAAATTTGCAATGCACATGAGCACATCACTATATTACCACACTTGGAGCACGCTGCACAACAATAACAACATATTATGATATTCGCTTATTGGGCATTTGTTCTTTGCAATACATAGTATCATAGTTTATGAATTTTACAATTTATCATTGTTATTTGACTTTTGTTTACTTTGAGATTTGACATTACCATATTAGATTTATAATTTAGTCTTTTGACCTGTAACTTTAGTTTCACTCTTTGCTTGCTATAACATTAACTTCCATGTAATTTACTATTTTAAGTTAAAACTAATTATATTTTTCTTATCTTTTAGTTTTAAGTTCCATATATTGAAGTAAGTTTCTATTGTGCTAATTTCAATTTGGAAAAGGGAAAATCAGAAAACACAATATCATTCTATATTTTATAATTTGGAGTTTGGTTTTTTTTTTTGTACCCCCTTTGTATTTTTTTTAATTATAATTAATAAACATCAATGTGAGGATGAGTAACCTGGTTTGACTAGATTCCAAACCCTTTAAAAAATCGCATGTTTTGTTGTTTCACTTGGTTTAAAAAAAATAGGCATAGGTGCATCTTTTCGCATTTTTGCACAGGGCATCGAAAACCCTAGGAACGACAATGGAGCTTCCTATAGTCGAGGCATTACAATTATCAATATGTAGACATGAACTAAGTAAAAAAAGCTTATCAAAGGTGAGAAATTGCAAGGCTCCATTGTATTGTTGGAATATATAATATAATTGTTATATTAATCCTACAATATTCCAAAGATGTTGTAGCCCACTGGTTAAAGGCCTGGGGGAAAGTGGTGGAAGCCCTTTCTACCCCGGGTTCAAATCCAGGGGTGAGCACGCTAAGATATCAGGGTCGAGGGCTGTATCGTGGCCGAATCGTGGGCCGAATCATGGCCGGGTCGAAGGGGGATTAGTCTGAACTAAGTCCAGGATACCCCCGAAATGCAATTGCCTTTTTAAAAAAAATTAATATAAAATAGATGGCTTTTAATCAAACTAGAAGGACAATATTTAATCAAAGAAATCGTCTTTTTGAATTGTGTGTTGAATCAATCGTTGTTGATGTTAATGATTGAGTTGAGGATTTTTTTTATTAAGGTTTATAGTTGTCCAAGCTAATTATTCTAAGATATTAATTAATCAGGTTCTATTAACATGTATCATTGTTAAGGATAACACATCTAACGTATGAAACTTGATGTTTGAGAGTAGGAATGGCAACAACGGGCCGATTTCGGGACAGTTTTTAGGGTCCTCGTCCCCGAAACCGATAAGCATCCCCGTCCCCGTAACCGTATCAATCCCCGACGGGGATCTTATCGGGGATTCCCATCAGGTCCTAGCGGTTTCCCCGATCCCCGTTAAGAAAAAAATGCACCAGTTACCCATTGGTTTTCCTTGAACCCCACCCGAACCCAAACCAAAACAAAAAAAACACGTGTTTCTCAAACCTAAAGAACACACTTTTCTCTAACACAAGTCCATCCTCTAAATAGTTGTTATCCCTTGAATCTCCAAAGAACTGAAAGCCGATCATCATCTTTCTTTGAAGATTTTGTTTCCTTTTTCTTCTTTCAAACGAGAGACACATTTGCTCTCTATTCGATTTCCTTTCTCAGCACAGATTCCCCCAAATATCCAATATAATTTGAATTAGGCTTGGGCTTTAAGTACATATATATTTATCTTGTAGTCCAACATAAATTGTATATATATATATATATATATATATATATATATAGGCTGGGTATCTTTTGCAAACCAGTGTATTTGTACAAACTCGTACAAACCATACCTACCTTCATGATTTTGTAAATTTGGCTTCATGAATATATTTATATATATTTTGGCTTCATGAATATATAATTTGGCTTCATGAATATATCATTTGGCATTTTTAACTAATTTTTTTCGGTGGAGCGCTAAAATACCCTTATTTTTGTAAAAAAATTAGTTAAAAATGCCAAATGATATATTCATGAAGCCAAATTATATATTCATGAAGCCAAAATATATATATATATATATATATATATATATATATATATATATATATATTCATGAAGCCAAATTTACAAAATCATGAAGGTAGGTATGGTTTGTACGAGTTTGTACAAATACACTGGTTTGTAAAAAATACCACCCACATATATATATATATATATATATATATATATATTTAATATATTTATATATTATATCGGGGCGGGGCGGGGCGGTGAGGATGGTCCCCGTCCCCGCCCACACACCCCCGTTAAAATCCCCGATCCCCGCCCCGTCCCTGTTAAGAGGTCCCCGAACTCGACCCAAAACATTCGGTTTTCATAGTCAGTTTCGGTTTTTTTTGCCATCCCTATTTGAGAGAAAGAAAAGAAAATCTTGAACTAAATATAAATGAAAAAAATGATTGTCGTGGGCCCTTCACTTGCATTACATCGATGTGGATTACCTCGCGAAATAGCAATAGAACTTTTCTAGGGATTTATAATTCATGACCTAATTAGAAAACATTTTTTTGAACAAAATATAAATGTAAAAATGATATTCTTTTATTTTATTGGCTAAAAAATATACAAATTTAAAAGTCAAACACGGAACGTGTAAATTCATCAAGGGTAAAGTAAGCCATTTAAAAAATCAAGTTAAAGATTATCTTAAAACCCCAATATTATTTGTTTTGTGGTATCTAATTGTTACATATTAAATCTATTAAAGTTAAATTTATAATATCACATATGTTTTGAAGAATGAAATGATAAATTTAAGGGAATTTAATTAAAATACCCAAAGTTTGACTTTGACTTTGACTTACCAAAATACCCATTTCTCTCCCGAATTTGCCAAAATACCCATAAAACCCGTGATTAATCACGCGATCGCCCGCATAGGGCACACGTGGCCCGCGGTTTTGGCCAAAACGTCTCGCGGCACCCCCCCCCAACTATCCTCGCGTCTACACTTTTGGTCCCTCCCCGCGACTGACCCCGCGATGGGTCCTGCGATCTGACAAAATTTTACAATTTTGGTCATTTTGCACGAACTTTTGCATGCTTTTACTGTTTTTTTCCACAATTATTGTACTTGGAAGACCAATTTGTGGTTGAAATTCACTGGCTTGTTTCATCAATATTGAATCATTGTACTTGGAGAAGACCAATTTGTGGTTGCAATTCATGTTCCTCAATGAAATTTCATCCATAAATATCAGTAGAATGCAATCCATAATTCACACCAATTCCATCCTTCATTCTTGCTTTCTTGCTTTCTTTCTTCAGTATTTTGTTTTTGAGCTACTACTGAAAAAATGAGTTCATCTGTTGCAAAAGCTAAGTTATTTTTCTGTTACGACGGTGAATGGGTGCAAGACAACAATGAGTGGAATTTTCTTTATAAATCTAAGCATGGTGTAAAATTGCTAGTAAACTTGGCTTATCAGAAGTTTGTTGCATACGTCATGCAAAAATGTGAAATCGACCATTCGGCTGTTTGCAAGTTAGTGTTCAAGAATGGTGATGGGTCATTTGTGGAGTTATGCAACGATGGGGATATCTCTGGTTTTATGCACTTTGCAGCCGAATCAGAAAGACCTCCATTACTTTATGTGTATGTCGAATCCTCGGTGTGCAACGAAGATGATGACGAAGGTGACGACGACGGTGATGACGACGACGAAGGTGATGACGACGTTGATGACGAAGACCTCCAAATGGAGCAGCCTGATTCTCAATTTCAGCCTTCCTACGGCCCAACAGTTCATTTGGATCATGCATATGGTCTTAACGACTGTATTCCTGATTATGTTCCGGAGACGCAACAACAACAACCACAAGAAGGACGATGTGCTGGAGTTGCTGATGACGAAACCTATGTTTTCAAAACGGGTAATGCTGATATAGACAGATCAGATACCGATAGTGATGATCACGAAGAATATACCCCTAGTAATAAATCATTTAGTCAGTTAAATGACTATTTTGATATGCCCCCTATTCTTCCAGACCAGAATACCCATAAACAAACCTACGAACCTGCACCTTATAATCGCAGTTTAAGGTTAGAAGTAGGTCAAGTATTTGATTCGAAGGATCAGTTGGCAAGTCAGGTCGGACTTAAGTTCATGGAAGAGGGTTTCAAAAGTCACACGCCGAGATCCGACAAACGCAGATACGTAGTTGAATGTGCGAGAGAAAACTGTAATTGGAGGATGTATGCGAGGCCCGCGGGAGAGAAAGGAGGGGCGTTACTTATTAGAAAGTTGCACGACGTACACACTTGTACGAGGACGCAACTGAATCCCAACCACAAACAAGCCACCAAAAGGACTTTGGGTGCGATACTGAAAGGCAAATTTCTTGATGCTAGCAGGTCATTGCGTCCAAAGGACATCATGGACGATGTACACCAGCAGTTCGGCGTCACGATTGGTTACCACCAAGTTTGGCGTGCGCGATGCAGGGCACTGCTATTGGTGAGAGGCACGTTCGAGGAGTCGTATGAACGACTCCCAGCATATTTATATAATTTGCAGCTGCAGAATCCAGGTACTGTCACCCAGTTAAGGACCGATTCACATGGACGGTTTGAGATGTGCTTCGTTGCCCTTGGACGCGCGGTACGTATTTTAACACGTCATATGTTTACACATTATAAACTATAACATTTACAAGGGAAACCACCTACGTTTTTGCAGATCCGCACATTTCTGGCAAATCTGCGTCGTGTCCTGGTAATAGACGCTGCCCATTTAAAGGGCCCTTACTTGGGTATGATGTTCATGGCGGTTGCCATGGACGGGGATAACTCCATCGTTCCAGTAGCTTTCGGAGTAGGCAAGTCCGAAACCGGGGATGAGTGGACTTGGTTTCTGTCCATGTTGAGGCAAGCTATCGGAGACCCGCAAGGGTTGGTGTTTATGTCCGACAGGGCTCCTTCCATAAGCGCCACAATCTCTGTCATATACACAAACGCCCCTCACGCCTTATGTTGTCGACATTTGGAGATGAACGCCAAAACCCAGGACAAACGTATTACCACCTACAAGGATGTCTACTGGCAGACATGCAGAGCATATACGGCTCGGGAGTTTGACCGGTACATGAAACTTCTACGAGTTAGTGCCAAGAAAGCAGCCAAAGTCATGGACGATGTTGGACCGGATAGGTGGTCCGCGGCACATATTCCTGCACAACGGTATGACATTCTGACCTCCAATAGTGCAGAGTCGGTGAATGCACTCCCCCGTTTTGCGCGCAGATGTCCGATTGTTACTCTTATGGACTACTTTCGGAGCTTTCAGCAAGAGTGGTATCAACTTCGACGCCGAAAAGGAGCCGAGCTGCAAAATAGACTCACACCAGCGGCGGAGGAGATAGTTCTCTTCAGGGCGCGTCACGCGTCGACATGGAGGGTAAGCGAAATCGGGTATGGGAGGTACGAGGTTCGGGATAACCATCTTCACGCGACTGTCCATATGATCGACCATGTTTGTTCGTATTTCCAATGGCAAAAATCTGGGTTACCGTGCGGCCATGCCATCGTTGCGGCAAGATATATGGGTCGTAGAGATTGCAGCGACTTGGCTGTAAGTTTCTTCACGTCCGAAACTTATCGGAGAACATACGCAGAGGTAATAAATCCAGCTGGACCCCCTGAAGCATGGGTGTATCCACCCGACCCCCTTCCGCCATGCTATCCACCTTTAAACGATAAGAACAGAGTCGGGAGACCGAGAAAGAACAACCGACGTCCATCACGTGGTGAAGGTTCGATACAACAAAAATGTACTCGGTGCCAATGCGTAGGACATACTCGTGGAGAGTGTCCAAATCCCGCCCCTTCAACCGTGCCAAGGAGTAGACGCACAAGCAGTCAACTAAGTAACACCACGGGCCCGTCGGAGCTTGAACCACATGAAACTATATCATATGATACCGTTGATCTGAACGTTGATTTCCCTTGATTGGGACGATAAATATTGTATGTTTAGTGCGTTGTAATTTATCTAACATAACTTATGTACGTTGATCTGAACATTGATTTCCCTTGATTGGGACCAGTTATCTTTTGAAAGGTACTTGAAACAGAACATGGGATGATGATCATAATGGTAGTAGTCTAAATGGAGATAATAGTAATGGTAGTAGTCTAAATGGAGAGAATAGTAATGGTTATATAGAACTATATCATATGATAGCGTTGACAGGGACCTAAGTTGTGTTAGAACAAAGACAGGGACCTAAGTTGTGTTAGAGCAAAGACAGGGACCTAAGTGCAGTAAAAGCATCCACATTTGCCTATAAATAACCCACGCTAGATTAGTCGTAAAACAAATATACGAGAACATATTATTCATTAACGTATTCTTACATGGCATCCCCAAACTTTCATGTTTGGTGCTTTAGGCGTTTATCTGAATCGCTTTCAGACACCGGCAAAGAGTTATATGGTTAGTGTGCATGTTTCATTGAGTTTTGCTTGTTACTACCGTTGTTCTACGAACTAACTATATTAATTAATGTTCATCAACAGATGCATATCTACAGTTGTTCACCATGAAAGTCCACCATGGTGGGTACTTCACGGAACCACCTAAAAGACATTATTTATGTGGTCTAGAAATTTATGTTGACATGTTAGATGTGGAGGATCTTTCTATGCAACTGCTTGAACAGATCATGAAAGAGATGGACTATGAAGAACCAAAATATAATAGGTTGTAGTTTAAGAGGCCGAATGCAGACTTCTTGACTGGATTGGTAGAATTGAGTACCGACGAAGATGTAGCCAACATACGCCAGTATGTTGACGGCCTTACTGTGATTGAAGTGTACATCGAGAAAGTGGAGCTTAACACTTTGAGACTCGTCTCGCAAGAGCATGTAAGAAGTCGACCCGGATTGTCAAAAACCAAACCATCGTCTAGCCGTAACCTTAAATTTGGATAATTTTGTACTGTATTTATTAGTATGTGTTTGTTATGAAATAATCTTGTATAACATCTATGAGTTGTATTTTTAATATGAACCACTTTTCAGACAAATTTCAGACTACTTAAATACTACTTTCAAGACAAATTAAAGACCTTTATTCATGAGCAACAAAGTACAAAACAACAACAACAAAGTACAAAACAACAACACATAAACAACAAAGTACTAAAGCAACACCCGTACCACCACCTACTGAAAAATTGTTTTAGTTTGATCAATCCAACTTTGCTTGTCGGTTACCTTCGCTTGAAGAATTGCGAAGTCTTGCATAATATGGTGAATTTCTTCTTTTTCTCGACGAATACGAGTCTCCCTATCTTTTATATCCCCTTTCATCCTTTTGATCTCCTTTTCTTCCGCTTCGATCCTTATCAAGTGGTCTTCCTTCCTGGCCATTATCTGTTTCCACTCTTGTGTCAGTTGGTCTATCTCATGTTCCCTTTCTGCTATCGCGATCTGGAGTTTCACGGGCATTCTTTCAGGTGTAGGCGATGGGTTAGATGACGATGCCATTTGTTTACTGAAGAAATAAAGCAAGAAAGAAAGCAAGTCAAAGAAAGCAAGAAAGAAGAATGGAATGGGTGTGAATTTTGGATTGCATTTTACTGATATTTATGGATGAAATCTCAAACATGCCAGTGAATTTCAACCACAAATTGGTCTTCCAAGTACAATAATTGTGGAAAAAACAGTAAAAGCATGCAACGATTCGTTTAAAAAGGACCAAAATTGCATTTTTTTTGTCTGGTCGCGGGACCCATCGCGGGGTCAGTCGCGGGGAGGGACCAAAAGTGTAGACGCGGGGATAGTTGGGGGGTGTCGCATGACGTTTTGGCCAAAACCGCGGGCCACGTGTGCTCTATCCCGCGATCGCGGGATTAATCGCGGGCTTTATGAGTATTTTGGCAAATTCGGGAGAGAAATAGGTATTTTGGTAAGTCAAAGTCAAATTTTGGATATTTTAATTAAATTCCCTAAATTTAACCAATAAGAGATCTGTGTGAGATATAGTGGATTAGGGTTTAGGGCATCTGAGGGGACAAAAACCACTCTTCGTGAGTTCGTGGTAACATATATATGTCGGCTTTCAAAAGCGTATATTATATGTATATAAAAGAATTCTTTTTCAAAAGAATGTGAGACTTAACCCCACGATGAGCCAATTAATATTATATATTATATTGTATATGTTCCACATCCACCTACCTAATTTGGGGGTTGTTTGTCAGGATGATTAGGGCTGTTTGGTTGGTTTTCCATTAAGTCATGTATGAATAAAGTTGTATGTGTGGATTAATCTGTCTTTGTATATTGGAAAAGTTTTTGTTTGGGATGGTGTTTTCATAGATGGAAGGACCATGTTTTTTAATTGGGAGAGACTGGTTTGGACAAAACTTGACTTTCTGCATAAAGCTTCCTCCTAAAAGCTTAATAAATAAGTCACTTTCTATATCATTAAGCCACTACCAAACAGTCGTGTATAGCTGACTGAATAAGCTATGTGTCCCATTAAGCTCATTAAGCTGCTAACAAACAGGCCCTAAGTAGTCAGAATGATTAAGAGGCTTTTATGATATAGTGCAAAATGAAATATGATTGTTTGATATTTGTTTAGAATGAAATCAGGGTGCTGAACGGTTTAGAATGACCCAAGATGCTAAATCATTTAGAGGGTTTTGGAACCATTAAGATTTAGATTTTTTTTTTGCCAAACAAGATTAACCTCTGAACGATTCAGAGGTTGCCTCTTAATGCAACTATTAAGAGGTAAACAAACAACCCCTTAATACTCTTTCGAAATAAGTTTAATAACTATTTTTTATATTAGAGTATTAACTTATATTCAGACAAATTCAACGAATTCTCATATATTGAATGATCAAGTTTTTAGATATTTATTGAAAAAAACTATTAATTTTTTTTATTTTGAATGATTAAATTTTTGAACTTGTTTTAAGTAAATAAATTATCTAACTTTTAAAAATTAGTTACCTACATTGTTTTAACTTAAAAAAACTACGTATAGGTTTGAAGAATTTTAAAATAAAAGATCTAAATCCGTTTTACCTTTCATAAATCCTATGTCATTCAAATTCTTGCACCCAACACCATCCCTCCCCCTCGTCCCTTCATGATTGTCCACTCTTTATCACAGCCCATCACCGATTCACCGTTGTTGTCCCAGCTTGCATCAATCTCCCTTTTTTTAATTATATATATATATATATATATATATATATATATATATATATATGTGTGTGTGTGTGTGTGTGTGTGTATGTGTGTATAGAGGATGATTTTATTTGCAAACAACTCTAATATACGTACAAACCGTGCAAACTCAATCCGACCAATCATAATTTTTTTGGGAAATTAAGTGTCTTAGCAATTTTAAGGTGTTTCCTTAACCTCCTAGCCAGTTTCTTCCTTTTATTACTCAAATAGCCACCAGCTCCTTGAAACCACTTCGTAAATGTGAACTCCTTCAAAATTAAGACCACCGAAATATTACACTTTCAGCCCCTGTTCGTAAAAAACCAGGTTCGCATTTGCGAACCTGGCCCATAGAGTTTTAAATATTGCACTTTTCTCCTTTGTTCGTAAAAACACAGGTTCACATTTGCTAACCTGACACCTAGAGTTTGAAATGTTACACTTTCAACCCTTCGTAAAAAAACCCACAAATTTGACCATGTATGTCGGCATTTTTTCAAGATTTATGTATTTTTCACGTGTTATTCATGTTTTTTGCATATTTTTTCAACAAATTCAGAAAGATGATGGAAATATGTACAATGATTGTACTATTGTCGTTCAATTGAATTGGTTGTATGAGTTTAATGCATACCATCTATAAAGAGCAATGAAAAACGAACGATGAAGATATCCCTGAATACGATATCATCTACTTCTTGCTTTCTTTGTTCATCATAAATTTTTTTCCTTCTTCAATTCATTTGAAAATTGTTCGGGTGCCAAAAAAGTTAAGTGTAAGAGGTTGTGATCCTTGCCCTCTCCATTGTATTCCTCTCAATAAATAGCTGATTATAAAAGATTACAAAGGAAACCTACCATATACAATTAAGGAAACAAATCAAATCAAACCTAAAATATATTATTTACATAATTACTATCACACCCCCGCAGTCGAAGCGGGACAGGGACGAACGGTGAGACTGGATCGAAAATCGGTGAACAGGGTGGAAGGAAGGCCTTTTGTAAAGATGTCAGCATACTGCGAGGAGGAAGGAACATGAAGCACACGAACTTGTCCAATGGCAACCTTTTCTCAAACAAAATGGATATCCATCTCAACGTGCTTAGTGCGTTGGTGTTGAACGGGATTGCTGGAAAGATAAACAGCACTAACATTGTCACAATATACTAAGGTGGCCTTCCGGATTGGGCGATGGAGTTCAAGAAGCAAGTTCCGGAGCCAAGAAGTCTCGGCGACATCATTTGCGACTCCACGATACTCTGCTTCAGCACTAGATCGGGAGAGTGTAGGTTGCCTCTTGGAGGACCATGAAATTAAATTGTCCCCCAAAAAGACGCAATACCCGGATGTGGAGTGGCGGGTGTCTGGACAACCACCCCAGTCAGCATCGGAGTAGGCAATCAAACTTGAAGTAGAGCAAGAGGTAAGGTGAAGCCCGTGGTCTAGAGTGCCTCTAACATATCGAAGAATGCGTTTCATGGCGGCAAGATGCGGTTTACGTGGCGCGTGCATGAACAAGCAAACTTGTTGGACGGCGTAGCTGAGATCTGGACGAGTGAACGTCAAGTATTGTAGGGCACCTGCGAGGCTGCGATACAAAGTGGGATCAGATACCGGATCTCCAAAGTCGGAACTCAGCTTAGACTTGCTGTCGACAGGGGTGGCAATTGGTTTACAGTTAGCCATTTTAGCGCGTTTGAGGATGTCTTCGGCATATTTCTTTTGGGAAAGAAACATGGATCCATTTCCTCGACGAACAGAAATACTAAGAAATTAGCTGAGGGTGCCCAAATCAGTCATTGCAAACTCGGTACTGAGAGTGGTGATGATATGACGAAGGAAGGAAGTAGAAGACGCTGTTAGAACAATGTCGTCCACATACAAAAGAAGATAAGCAATATCACCCCCACGCTGATATATAAATAGAGAGTTATCACACTTGCTACTCCGAAAACCCATATGATGAATGTAGGTGGCAAACCGGTGATACCAGGCCCGAGGCGCCTGCTTAAGGCCATATAAAGACTTTCGAAGGAGGCAAACATGGGAGGGGGTTGAGGAGTCCAAAAATCCGGGAGGTTGGTACATATAAACCGTTTCCTTCAAATCACCATGAAGGAATGCATTTTTAACATCAAGTTGATGTACCGCCCATGAGTGAGAGAGGGCAATACTGAGCACTGTACGGATGGTTGCTGGTTTGACAACCGGACTGAAGGTCTCATCACAATCCACCCCAATCTGTTGAGACTTGCCATTGACCACTAATCGAGCCTTGTGACGTTGTAAGTTACCGGCAGAATCAAATTTGTGCTTAAACAACCACATGCAACGAATGATATTAGTATTAGCAGGTCGGGGAACCAACTCCCAAGTACCATTTTTAATCAAAGCACTATATTTCTCTTGCATGGCGGCATTCCAGTTAGGGTCCGTGAGGGCATCACGATGGGAACGGGGCAAGGGGGAAATAGTTGTAGTGTTTAGATTAAAGGTGGGTGTGGGCTTTCAGATACCGCTTTGGGCACATGTGGTCATTGGGTGGGTCCGGGTGGGTTGGTGGGATGGGGAAAGGTGTGGGGCGGCAGAGGGCTCCGATGGCAGCACGGTGGTAGTTTCGGTGTGAGGCAACTGGTGAGGCTCAAGATGGGGCAGTTGGGGCTGCGGTTGGTAAGGTCTAGGACGACGAGTGTAGACAAGAGTGGGCTGTGAAGTGGGAGGAGGGGTTGTTTGGGAGAGTATTGGGGTATTTGTGGTGCTAGGTGAGTCATGAAATTGTTCAAGGATAAGTGGGGAGTGGTCACTAGTCGTGAGAAAGTCGTAAGATGTTGGGGGGGGGGGGGGGCACGTGAATGGAAGAGTGAGGAAAGACGTTCTCATCAAAGGTGACATGACGAGAGATTAAGCACTTTCGGGTGGTAAGATCGAAACAATAATAACCACGATGATTGGGTGGGTAACCAAGAAAAATGCATGGGACGGAGCGGGGAGAAAGTTTATGCTTAGCGGAGGCAGAGAGATTTGGAAAGCAAAGACACCCAAAGGTTCGCAGGTGGGTATATGAAGGGGCACACAAATAAAGTGCATGAGTGGGAGTGGCAAGTCCCAATGTCTTAGTAGGAAGGATATTGTGAAGGTAGACAACCATATGTAGAGAGGCGACCCAAAATGAGGGAGGAAGAGATGCATGAGTAAGAAGGGTGCGTGAGATGTCGTTAAGAGTGCGGATGATACGTTCTGCTTTACCATTTTGGGAAGAGATCTTAGGACACGAGAATCGAAAAACCATGCCATGAGTTTGACAAATGAGTGGAAAAGAGCATTGTCAAGATCACGACCCATATCACATTGAAAAGTTTTTATTTCTCGTTCAAATTGAGTTTTAATTAGAGCACGGAATTGGAGAAATTTGTTGTAGACTTCAGACTTGTGTTTAAGAGGGTATACCCAAACAAAGTGAGTGAAATCATCTAAAAGCACAAGATAATAACGATAACCACTTGAACTTAACACGGGGGAGGTCCAAAGATCACTATGTATTATATCAAAAGGTGCAAAGGTACGAGACATAGATGGCGTAAAAGGTAAACGAACATGTTTAGCAATCTGACAAGAGGAACATAAACTATGAGAGCGTAGCTCCTTATTACAAGAAATTATGTTTTTACTACGAAGAAAACTAAAGACATGATCGCCGGGGTGACCTAGACGTTGATGCCATATTTTTGATGAAAGAGCCGCTAGAGACACCGGAGGAAAAGAGTCAGGCCGAGGGAGACTAGAGACAGGATAAAGGTTGCCCGAGCTATTACATATCATGACCGTGCCCCCCGTTCGAAGATCCTTCACAGAAAAACCATAAGGATCAAACTCAACAGAAACATTGTTGTCTTTGGTAAATTGGCGAACAGAGACAAGGTTTTTAATTATGTGAGGTGTGTGAAGAACATTGGGGAGATGGAGGTTAGGGGAAAGGTAGGCTCTGCCGGTACCCATAACAGGAATGCGTTTACCATTGCCAACATAAACAGAGTTAACAGCACTTGATTTAGAAATGGTATGAAGAGTACCTGTGTCTGAAGTCATGTGAGAAGTAGCCCCGGAATCCATGTACCAAGTGGGATCAGGCGCTTGGAGATTCATGGTGCTGAAGGCGGTTGGTAAGTCCGTGAACTGCTCGGATGGAGCATCATGAGTGAAGTAAGCTTGTTGTAGCCGATGACCGAGCACTCCTGCCGTGGATGGACGGGTAGATGTGGTGGGATATGGGCATGGAGGCACAGGACACGGTGCACTCCAGTAGTAAGGAGCGGGCCATGGAGAGGCGTTCCAGGGTTGTTGACGTGATGGAGGTGCTAAGGAACGGTTCCCAGAATTGCCACGATTGTTGTTCCTGTTTTTGGGATTGCGATTGCCGTTGCCACGGTTGCGACTGTTAGTGCCCCGGTTGTTATTGTTGTTGCTGGGAGTGGGGGAAAGGGAGGGTGGAGCAGCTACTAAGGCTACTGTATCCGTAGGTTCAGCACGGGCACGACGAGATTCCTCGCGAAGGAGCATACTACGGGCTGTGTCAAAAGACGGGAGAGGGGAGGTGTTGCTGATTATGCTACCGATAGTATCCAACCCCGGGGTTAAGACATTGATTAGTTGAAGGACTAATCGTTGATCGCTCACCGTATGATCGACATCCGAAAGTTGGTCAGACAACATCTTGAGTCGTTGACAGTATGGAGCAACCGAAGGGAAATCACGTAGATGTGTGTGATTGAATTGGTGTTCCAGATCTGCTGCACGGGCACTTTTGTTGTCATGGAAAAGGTTTTTGATGCGTAGCCAAGCATCTCGGGCAGTAGAACCAGGCTTGAGAATCGTAAGGAGAAGATCTTGGGTAATAGTGTCGTAAATCCAAGACAAAACGATGGCATCGATTTGATCCCACTTAGTTTTGGTGAGGTTGGGATCAGGTGTAAACCCATCTATATGGTCCATAACACAGTGAGCACGGGCTACAACCTGGAAGAGTTCGGCCCAAGAATGGTACTGAACTTGTTGCGGGTCAAGAGTGAGAGGAATTAAGTTCTGAATGTTGCTAACGGTCTGGGCAGGGTGAAGAGAAGAGGAGGGTGGGGGCGTGTTAAGTGACTGATTAGTCATTGTTGACAATACGGAAGAACCCAAAGAAATGTTGGTACTGTTGAGCAAAGTACTGCACAAGGTACAACTGGAATTGCACCAGGTTCAATAATGCTTTTAAAACAGGGGTATAAAAGAGGGGATAAAGGGAAAAGGGTTAAAGGGAAAAGAGCAATGGAAGAAACAGGGGTATAAAAGAGTGAAGCGACACCTGATGAGGGTTCTTCCAGGGAAGAACGAGGCAGGGAAGAACGAGGCAGGGAGAGAAGCTCTCAATCACAAGGACAAGTAGGAGCCTAAAGCTCTGATACTATGTAAGAGGTTGTGATCCTTGCCCTCTCCATTGTATTCCTCTCAATAAATAGCTGATTATAAAAGATTACAAAGGAAACCTACCATATACAATTAAGGAAACAAATCAAATCAAACCTAAAATATATTATTTACATAATTACTATCATTAAGTTATATCTTCGTTACGGTGGTTAATGGGTGCAAGACAATAGTGGGTGGGATTATGTTTGTTCTGATGATTTCGTGCAACATAATGTACAATTGCTAGGAAACATTACACATCAAATATTGCTTGGTTATGTTCAGAAAGAATGTGGAATCGAACGTTATGTTGGTGTAACCAGGTAGTACAAAAACGTTGGTTCAATTTTTGAGTTAACTGGCGATAAAGATGTTTGTGGTTTCATGGAATTCGTAGCCGAGTTAAATAGACCGCCTGCACTTTTTGTGTATGTCGATTTTTCGATGTGTGATGGAGGTGATGTCAGTGGTAATTCCAACATTGAAAACCATGAAACCGAAGACCAATATCAGACTCAAGGAATGTATATTTCTCAGCGTGAGTCAACCCTCCTACGCCCCACCTTTATTCTAGAGCATAAATATGTTAATGTGTTAAGTTTTAAACATGTCATATATGTCAATTTTTTTACAAAAGATGGTATGCATATGATAGAAAATATTTTGGCCATGTGTGTGAGGTAATGTACCAAGACATCGGTAGTGACATGACGAGAATAGACATATGATATATATGCATCACAAGGGTGCCTCCACTACTACAATTATGTATGGTCAATGTATATACAACATGGTACCTTTTGGCTTTACTAAGACATAGTTAGCAAGTTATGACTCCAATCATGCCAATTAAAGTATGAGATCTCAAATTAATTTTTATATTCATATTGCATTTTTTTTTTGAACGAAAGGATTCTTTTCACCAAAAAACTAGCAAGGAGCTAGAAAACAGAAGAGTTAAGACACAACAAAATGGTTACATATCCAATTATCCCAAGTTAGAGTCTCCCCCCTTTTGCATCTATTCTTAACCCACAAGAAGAAATTTGACATCACCTCTGCTGCAATAATGCTAATCGGTTGACCTTTGTTTTTAAAGGTAAGCGAGTTACGAAGATTCCAAAGCAGCGATAACGACTTCCAAGGTCAGGTCAGAGCGTTGTTGGAGATGTTGTCTCTTCCCGAGTCTAAAAATTCAGTTAGCGAGGTAGAGTTGAAAGGAAACTTATTGCACCACGTCTTGATCGAGACCCTGATTTCCTTGCTGGTGGAACA
This sequence comes from Saussurea involucrata, assembly GCA_033807775.1. Taxonomy (NCBI): domain Eukaryota; kingdom Viridiplantae; phylum Streptophyta; class Magnoliopsida; order Asterales; family Asteraceae; genus Saussurea; species Saussurea involucrata. Next base: position 14,005,035 of record CM066317.1, on the reverse strand, counting down.
ATGTAGGAACAAGTGATCTTCTGATTCAGGTGCGGAATGGCACATGGGACATAATTCAGAATTAAGGTCCACACCTCTCCTAATCAGATTTCGTTTCGTCGACAGTCTCCCGAGCCTCGCTCTCCACAGTAATAAGTTAACTTTCCCAGGCACCAAGTTATTCCATTTCGTGCTATGCTCGAGGATGGTCAGGGAAGAGTCATCAATCACCTTCCTGAGCGAGGAAACCGTGAACTTCCCTTTATTTTCCAGCTTCCAACTCCACGTTCTGCTATTGAGATCAAAAGAAAACAAATCATACAACGAGATATTATAACCAGATATCTCTTTATCGAGCCTCTTGATGTTACCCCAAGAACTACCCAGAAAGCCCCTCTCTCTCCCCTCAAAACTAGGCCTCCGTTAAGACCGAATGAAGAAGAGATAACCCCCCGCCACACGCCATCAGTTTCAGTTCGGTAACGCCACCACCATTTCCCAAGCAAGGCTAAGTTAATTGCTTAAGACTACCGATGCCTAACCCGTCGTGATTTTTGTTGTTAATCGTAGAACTCCACGCTATCCAATGGATTTTTGTCTTGTCCGTATCTCTCCCCCCCCTCCCCTCCCCTCCCCATAAGAAGCGTGCTATAATACTTTCGAGGACTTTGATCACCTTTTCCGGGGCTTTGTATAGCGAGAAAAGGTACAACCCAAGGCTGCCTAGGATCGCTTTGCACAAGATAAGTCGGGCCCCAAAAGAGAGGTTTTTGGCCTTCCAGGTAGAAAACTTAGATTGAAACTTATGAATAAGAGGGAGCCAACTCTCTTACGAATTCATATTGCATTTGTGCAAGTCCAATATATGATATGTGCAAGGCTTTACGAATTTCCGATGGATTTTTCTATCGAAAAACTCTTCTCATATCAATATGATTATTAAATAGCGGTATTATTTATTTTCAAACAACCTAATTAACTAAAGTAATTAACAATTAGTTAAACCTAATTAATGAGAGCTAGTCACCACCCAATGATTGAACATGCGACTCATAACTCATAATTTATGAAATTTTTAAATGGGTTTTCATCATAAAGAAGGTGGCCGCTTTTTATTTTATATTCATCCCTTCTAGATGTCATGTACATAAACTAGAAAACTTAAAATAAAACTGTAAGGTTTTATCAATTTTAAATATGATTACTTCTATACTATCTTATAAAGCATATAGACTAAAAGTCTTAAATCTTTTTTTATTTAAAAATTAATTATATTTCTTTTCTTCCTATATTTAAGCATATTGATTCTGTTTTTTTTATTATTTTTTTTAATAAAACTGAAAATTAATTGTTGTAGTTATCTTTTCCTATCTCTCTAACAACTTAAACTCAAATTCTTTTTTTATTTAAAAAATTAATTAAATTCCTTTTCTTCCTTTATTTAAGCCTGAAAACTATATAGTTATTTTGAAAAAAATTATGATTATTCATGTTAGAGAAAAATATATTAAAATTAAAAATCCAACAAACAGATTATTAAATCATTTATGAAACTTGAAAATTTCGAAAAACGATTTATGAAACATAAAAATCTTGAAGTTTTTGAAAAAATAAATTATAAAACTCAAACAAACAGTTTATGAACATGAAAAAAAATCGAAAAAACGGTTTATAGAAGTTTAAAAAATCATATAATACACTATAATTTAATAAAAATAATTAATGTGATTACATGAATATAAAAACAATTAATTACGATCACATGATATATTTTCAAAAGTCTTAAAGTCTTAAATCTTTTTTTATTAAAAAATTAATTATATTCCTTTTATTCCTTTATTTAAGCATGCTGATTCTGCCTTTTCTATTATTATTTTTAATAAAACTGAAAATTAATTGTTGTAGTTATCTTTTCCTATCTCTCTAACAACTTAAACTCAAATTTTTTTTTATTTAAAAAATTAATTAAACTCCTTTTCTTCCTTTTCCCCTCTCTCTCACATGGATCATTTCCCCCAATCTCTTTGAACTCTAAACTTATCTCTAATCTCAAACTCCCCAAATTCACGCAATTAATGCTTATCCCAAACTATGGTTCAGATTAAATCGTTCATCCTCTACCCATATATAAATGGTTCAGATTAAATCGTTCATCCTTTACTTCGACATCTCAGGTAATCCATGAACTGATTTTTATCTGTGTTTCGGTTTTGTTATAGATTGGTAATCCATGAGAATAACTTAGGTTTTCATTCAACAATCGATTGTGTTGCTCATCATTCTTCGCTCCTGTATACACATGAGATCCTCTATCCGGTGATTCCGGTTCCCATTCACAGTTTCATCTATGTTGTTTGCAATAAAAAAAATCGGTTTCCAAGTTTCCGATCGATGTTTTGGTTTCCAACCGATTTGATACCACACGTTAGTTTTTTTATTGCAATCGATTATTTTGTATATCACTCGATTTCTTGTATAGCAATCGGTAACACAGTCTCATCTCTTTGCTATTTGTTTCAGGTTTTATAGATGCAATCGAGTACCGCATTTTCATCTTTGCTATTTGCTATTTGTTTCAGTTGCAATCTGGTGATTTCCGTTCCCATTCAGGTCTGTTTTTCCAATCAATTTTTTGGTTTCAATCTTCACTCCATTGCTTACTTTTGTTTTCTTTGAAATAGGTTTTATGTTTGCCTTTACATTTCAATCGGGTACCACAATTTCATCTATGTGGTACCACACGAAGATTTACAGTCAGGGTTTTTGAAGGTGCATGTCATTCTCTCTCTCTCTCTCTTTTAATCATATTGTCATATCTCATATAAATTCGAGGTGCATGACATTTTCTTATTTGGTTGATTTTGAATTTTAAGGATTGTGGAGAAGGGATATGTGATCAACTCAAAGAATGTTTCAGGCGATTCTGAGTTTTGAGTATCCAGCAGTATACACCTTGGTATAAGTTCCCATTTTCTAAAGTTTTATTTGGATTCATTATTTTCTTAAGTTTCGTTTGTTCATATACTATAAATATTTTAACTTGCTCAAGTAAAAAGCTTCTTATTTGGCACATCACAAGGAGGGAGTTTGCTTACCCAACCTCCTTGAAGTGGTCATATTGGATCTTTAGGAACCATCACAAACATCCGCCTATAAGATGTCTCATATAGTCCATTATGTGTTTATGGATTAGGCAAAAACAGGACCAAGAGATTAGGTAAGATGATCTATCTCATCAACAAATTTATGGGTTTTGATCATTTCAGATTACTTGATTGATGATTGGATTAATTTTATAAAGACTTTTAAGAAAAATTCGTGGTTATAATTTGAAGATTCTTCGAGAGGGATTCATTGAGTTCATTCATCAGAAGAAGTATAGTTTGTTCCGTTCTAACTTCTAATTTGTAGTTTAGTTTCTACATAATTACTTTTGAAAATGGGAAATTGGGTTTATATGATGTGTTTTTTTTACAATTTGAGCAAGTGATATTGTGAGTTTTATGGGGTTTTTTTTTCAATTTTGATGTTGATTTAATGAAGGGGAATAGAGAAGTATGTCATTACCAACAATGCATCTAGGAGAAATAACAACTGTATTCTAGGTTGCAGATACGTCTGATGAGTTTTTAAGGTAAGATCTTTAACATTGTATTTTGCTATTGTCTTTCAAGTATTTTTTCTTTTTGTGATGGACGTGCTTTAAATCCTTGAGCACCATTTTCTGCAGATACTTGAATTCCATTTTTTGAAGTGTAGAACTCCATTTCCATATCCACTGTGTGGAAGAACCAGTGAAGTACTAGCCCCATAGCTTGAGGTACAAGGCTAAAGAAAGATTATGCATTGTGAGAGTAGATGCATTATGTAATTTCTCTAATACATGGTTTTTTCCGACATTTTTTTAAAACCTTTATGTAAAGGTACGGTTAACAATATTGAACGTACTTGAATTTCTACAGGTATTCCACATATAAATTCATGGTAAAAACAATTTCTTCATGTTTTGCGGTTCGTGTTTAATTGTTCAACTTCAATCCTACTTTTGTTGAATCGATTGAGTTATACTTTTGTGGTCAAACCAGTGTTCTTGATACCAAAAGCTTGAATTCTCTTTTCTATTGTTATTAACTAACATTACATTTGAATTCTTAATCTATTGTTTAAATTTTGTTTTATGCACAAATTACAACAACAGAAAATAGGATGTCTTTAAGCAGATTAGTTTAATCTCTCTCACACACACACACACATAATCAGACATGGAATTGCCAATTCTTTCCCCTTTCATGGATCTGATCTATCTGGTTTCGGATAATTGATGGCAGGGGCGGCCTCTGCGCTGTTATGGTGTGGCGCGATTACCATGGTGACGTTTCTGCACTTTAGGCCGAACGTTTCTTCACCAAGTTTCTTGAAAAAGAGGTATGTTCGTTTTCGTTAGGTATTGTAAAGAGTTGTTATTATTGTTATTTCTTTGCGTTTCTATATGCTTCATTGTTGTTATTTCTCTTTCTGTTCATTTTATTCATGTTATTTCTCTTCCTGTGTAAGAAACATGGATTGTGAGCTTAGTTTAATGGATTTATTTAACGGCTTAGTGTATATATCTAATGGAAGTGGAATAGTGAATGGACTTCCAAACTCAAATAGTGGTGGGTTCGACAAGTAAGTTTCTTTTCTCTTAACACTTAATAGTTTATATATATATATATATATAAACTATATATATATATATATATATATATATGGCTTGCTGGATACTGCATGTCTGCACAAGAAATTACAGGGCCAAGGTTTAATGTAGCTATGTAGGAAATGCGGGGAATATAGCCCACAGTCAAATTAAAGGGCCATTTATCAAATGCTTACTCGGTAACTTCTTACCAAGGATCTTACCCGGTAAGAGCTAAGGCAGGACTAAGAGTCCTACCATGGTTAACGCTTACCGGTGTCGCATATGATACCGTTTTGGTGGACTAAAATCTTACCCGGTTACCGGTAAGTGCTTACTCGAGTAAGCGTTTGGTAAACGGCCCTTAAGTCACAAAAGCTATATAATCCTTTATTTTTGTTGTGTAGGATATATTGGGTTTGTTTTGTTTATTATGAATGACTTCATATAAGTCTTGGTTGATTCAGGGAGTCGTTGCCAAAGAAATGGGCGATGAGGTTACGTGTGGTCTTACATCTAGCCGAAGCTCTTGATTATTGTACAAGTAAAGGCCACGCTCTTTATCACGATCTCAATGCTTACAGAATTTTGTTCAATTTGTTAAAAAAATAAGTTCAATTTATTTCCCATATTTTAAATTTGGATGTCGATATTCATGCATTAGAATTCTTGCAGGAAGGTAATCCTATACTTTCGTGTTTTGGTCTAATGAAGAATAGTCGAGATGGGAAAACCTATGGCACGAATCTTGCATTTACTCCTCCTGAGTATTTGAGAACCGGTACATTCTTATTCTAATAATTTTTCGAAAGGAAGATGCATTTTGAGGGAGATGTGCATATGTATGCATGATGTACAAGATCAAAATTAGCAAAGCGCAAACAGAGGGAGCAGGAGTCATGACATGGAGCGTTGTGGAAATTTTAGAGGAGGAACCAAGGAAGTCTATAGCATTAAGGTTGAGGAAGTCTACTTATAGGTATTTTATGTCAAAAGTAAATTGAAAAGGTTTTTTATGTCATTAGTATGTTTGATAGGTTTTTTATGTCATTAGTATGTTTGATAGGTTTTTTAAGTCAATAGTCTGTTAAGTACATCTGTGTTAGGCTTCCTCTAGCTGAGTTGGTCATAGAATCGGTTTTGCTTAGTAATCAACATCCCATGAAGATTACTTGAATGACCTGTAACATTTTTAACATTTATTTTGTGGATATTTTACAATGATACTGTCGTGTTCTTTGTATGATTAGAGCTTTATTATTATTTTGTTTCAAGTAATCTATACAAATTGTCAAGAGTACATCAATTAGTGCATTTCATACATCAATTAGCGCATTTCATATAATGAAGCGTTATTCTTTATCCTTGATTTGATAATACCAAACACAAAGTTGTTGGAATCGACTATTATTTTCAACATGCCACTTCGACCCCTATCACTTAACTTTCTATATAAATTAGATACGTAAATGTAAAAATTTTACTTCCCGCCGCATTGCACGGGTACTCAGCTAGTAAAAATAAAACAGATTTAATAATTTTCTTTTCATAACAAAATTAAAAATGAAAAGTGTTATAATTTTTTTATGGATGGGACCCACTTATGAGTTGTAGTTTGCCTGTGTTTAGATTGGCCCCACAGTGGACTCTTGATTTTCAAATACATACCACATAACTCCATAATTAGCAATTAACTAATCAAGTCAATCCTCACTAACATTCTTGAAAAAGGGGTATAAATAGGTTTCCCTTCTTTCTCAATCTCCCAACTCATTTCACAACTTCCTTTTGATCATCAAAAGTGAAACTAAAGATAGAAAAAGATGGAGTCTTTTGGAAACTTCTTCGACGAAGAATGGCACAATTTGAGCAAGATGTTCGTTGACCATGATCAAGATTCTGACCAGTTCACTGGACACGAGTTAATGTCTAGTGAACATGATGATCATGGTTTAAACTATGAAATTCCTAGCAATGCAGACTCATTCGTCTACTTTTCCGATAATATTAACCCTAATTTCTACCATTTTCTCTCTCAAGAAAGTAGCATTAGTAGCAGTGGCACTAATGATCAAAGTTTCCAATTTTTCCCTTTTAATAATATCATTCCTTCACCATCAAATGATGTGTGTGATGATCCGTCCATCTGTTTTTGTACGATGGACGAGATCAACAACTCACCGCTACCGTCCCCAGTTTTTTCTGATGATGTGGTGGCAGAAAAGGTTAAAATGGAGAATTCACACCGCAAGGAAACCCCTCTCAAGAGGAAGCTTGAAATGCTCGAATTATCCAATGCAGCAGTGGAAGATGAAGTCAACAATGAGAAAAATATTGATAAGAACCCCAAGAAGAAAACTCGAGTTTCAAGAGATAATGTAAGTATATAATTGTTTTATGTGTAATTGTGAGCATGTGGAACCAATTGTTTATCTTTAAGAACATATTATAACACAAAAAATATCCACCCCAAGAAAGAAAATCTAATAGAATATTATTTTGTATGGTTTTTGACAGAAAAATAAAAAGAATGTTATGCAACCAAAAAAGAACTTGCAGAAGATTGATAATGCAGAAAAGGGAAGCAACAACAACAATGGACAAACTTCAAGTTCTTGTAGCTCTGATGATGATTTAAATGGATCTCAAGATTTGAATGGAAACAGAAAAACAAGAGCCAGTAGAGGCACTGCCACTGATCCCCAAAGCCTCTATGCAAGGGTAAGTAATAAAGTTTGATTCTTGAAAATACGAAAAGAACACTCACTTTACAATTCCATAATTAATATACACACACATATATAGAGTCGGGTTCAAATGAGAACAATAAATATTAAAAAAAACACGATAACGAACAAAATCATTAGTGATTTTACATTAACGCGCGAAAAAAAGACTTTGGCCGCGGCTTCAGGTCCAGGTTTTGCGCGTTAATGTAAAATCACTAATAATTTAGTTCGTTCTCGTGTTCTTTTAAATATTTACTGATCTCGTTTGATCTCCCTATATATATATATATATATTCAAATCGCTTGTTTTCTGCATCTTAATGATTCAATATTTTGATTACTAATGTTCTTGAGAACTTTTGATTATGCAGAAAAGAAGAGAAAGGATAAATGAGAGGTTGAGAATCCTTCAAAACCTTGTACCAAATGGTACAAAGGTTGACATTAGCACAATGCTTGAAGAAGCAGTAGAATATGTGAAGTTCTTGAGGCTTCAAATTCAGGTAATTAAGATTACTATTTTTCATAAATAAAATGTTACTCCATTAATGATAATAGCATATATAATTTCGTGTTTATAATTAATACTAATTATTGTTTTTTTAACTTATTGCAGTTGCTGAGTTCTGATGATATGTGGATGTATGCTCCCATAGCTTACAATGGAATGGACATGGGTCTCTACCAAAGCATTACACCAACTCTATGATGTTTCTGGGAATTTTAGTTAATTAAAGATATTTATATATAAGAAAAAGAAAGATGAATAATATGAACCTTTCTATAAACTATGACTTGTAATTCTTGATGTAATTTTAAGATTTATGTTTTGGGATCATGAGAAGTAAATGTTAAATTGCAACTAATTATACGATTAATATACATTCATAAAATTATATACCATAAATTCTTATATCCTTCTGTTTATGAAATTTAGATATCCAAATAATATATGCAAGATGTACGGATGTATAATAGTGTATTAGGAATCCAATTTAATTACGAATGCGGATGTCCAACTTTAAACCAAACTTATGTGTTGAAGGTGACTAAAAGAAATAATGGAATGACTTTCTACATTAGTTAATTGCATTTAGCATTTTCGTGGATAAAAATCATTGATTTTTAAGTTTTTCTGTTTTCACAAATAATGTATGAATCGTCACCTGAATTTTTTTTCCTTTTCAATATTTAAAGGCCAGGTGTTCTAACACTGCTAAACTAAACGATTTTTTCGGTGGATATTTCCGACTGATTTTCCGCCTGAAATTTTTTGGCGGATTTCCGGTGGAAATTAAAAAAGTAAAAACCCGTTGACTTCCGCCGAAAACTCAATTTTTTTTTAAAATCTCGACATTTTTTCGGCGGAATATAATTAATTATTTTTTTAATTCTGGTTCGTCGGAAATCCGCCGGAAATTTTTTAATTAGTTAAAAATTAATTAAGAAATTAAAAATTATTTTATTTTCCGCCGAAAATATGTTTTTAAAAAATTAATTTTTAAAATCCGCCGAAAATCTGCCAAAAAATTAAATCTCATAAATTTAAATGAAAATTAATTTTTTAATTTTTCGCCAAAAATCCTCCGAAAATATGTTTTTAAAAAATAAAAAAAATAATTTTTAAAATCCGCCGAAAATTTAAATCTCATAAATTTAAATGAAAATTAATTTTTTAAAAATCCGTCGAAAATATGTTTTTAAAAAATTAAAAAATTAATTTTTTAAATCCGCCGAAAATTTAAATTACATAAATTTAAAAGGAAATTAAATTTTTTAAAATCCGCCGAAAATATATTTAAAATTTTAATTTTAATTATATAAATATTAAAGAAAAATAAGTTTTTTAGATATATTTAATGATAAATCAAACCTAATTTACTTTATTGTAGAACATATCAGCGAATACACAGTTTTCAAATTAAAATGCGTAGTATATACATTCGATTCACAAAGGTGAAGTATACACGGGTATATATATTCGGTTCACATAACGTCTAAGCCCACTGTATATATATATATATATGTATATATATATATATATATATATATATGGTCACATACATACTTATTGATCTTTATGGGCTTCAATTGATCGTTATGGGCTTAATGGACCGTATTGGGCTTTAGTGAACCGTATTAGGTTGCCAAATAGATCTGGCAGGGGTTTATTGGATCCAAATGGTCGTTAATGAATCCAACAGGGGTTTATTGGATCCAAATGGCCTTTAATGGATCCTATTGGGGTTTCAGTGATCTGCTAGGTGTTTAATCAAACTCAATTGGACCGTATTGGGCTTTAATGGACTTTTTGGGCTTCAATGGACTAATTACCGACGGCTTACCGACAAGGCCACAAGGCCCCGTATTAAGTCAAATATGATTCGTTATAGTTCATTACGAGTCACTCAAGCCCACAAGGCCCAATAAAGGCCCAATACGTTTCATTAAGTGCCACTTAAGCCCATGAAGACCTATTATAGTTAATATGGTTCATCCTTGTGCATCTCATCATTGTTGATCTTCAATTAGAATTGATCAAACGATGGATATCCTTTTTACCATTCTCACAGTAACTTCCTTTTTTACGTTTCTCACCTTAACCCTTTTTCATTTGATTACCGTCATGTAGTTGATCTTGTTATCAACCGTTGGATGCACATTAGGATGCGATTCATGGGTGAGTTTGAGATTATAAGTGATCAAGGATTTGGTCCACTTATCACATATCCCACGTTAACTCAACTTCTCACACGATGATATGTCACAATTGTTATTTATCATTTAGAATAATTTATTTATCTTTTAAAGTTTATTATCTTTTATTTAAAATTATATATTTAATATTTAAAAGCTATTATTAGAATTTTTTCTAAACATAATTAAATGTCATAAATAAAATTTCCCTCTTTATTTTTCGTTTCCCTCTCCTCTTGTTTTCATTTCCCTCTCCTTTTTCATTTTACTCTTTCATCTACCCAACCCTAGTCGTTCAAATCCAATCTGAACAGATGACAAATCAGAAACCCTTGTCTTCCCTCCTTCTCAAACCCCTCTGTCGCCTCCATTTTCCCATACGAGCACCGTGAAATGCCTTCCTGTGAAGTCGTGAAACAGATCAGATCACAAATCTCATTTCACATCTCCTTCTTGTGTGAAATTTCTTGCTTCTCCATCGCCTGCGATTTCTGCCCCCTCCAGCGACCCTTGGTCGCTGCTCCTTCTGCATCTCTCCTTTGTTTTTGGTAAAAGCCCTATTTTCTTATATTTCTATCAAAGCTAAGCTAATGACACACGATTACGGTCTCCAGCCACACCACCACCGTCGTCTTCCTCCAGCCACACCACCATCGATTACGGTGCTCACCCTACCTGGTATTCTTCTTCTTCACTCTTACCTATTTCGAAATTGATTTTGATTTTGATGAACGAGTTCGATTTTTTTGTTAGCTTATGAAATCGGTTTGGTTTCGAAAATTGATTTTAGTTTTGAAAATCGATTTTGGTTTGGAAAAACGATTTGGGTTTTGAAAATCGATTTTGGTTTGGAAAAATTGTTATTTGATCAAATAACATTTTTATTTTTTCTATGTCTGTAATGAAAAACGATTTGGGTTTTTAGACATACAACAATGGCGAGAAGACCACATCATCTCATCTCAACACCTTCATCTTTTCTCTTCAAATTAACCCTAATTTTGGTTAATATTGATCTGTTCTGATCGATTGAAGGTAGGTATGATTTAATTATTATGTTTGTGAATCGTGATCTAATTTCTGTTTTTGATATAACAAATTCTATTCTGGTTAATATTGAGCTGTTTCTGTTTAAAGTTGTTGATTTCAATATATATATATATATAGAGAGAGAGGAAGGTTCAAACGAGGAGCGCATCAATTTAAGAGAACGTGAGGAGCACTCCCATGCTTCTGATCACATATGATTTACAACCCTAAAAAATCGGATTTAACTCAAAAATTCGCGCAAAAGTGGCGCGAGGCGTGGCGCGAGGTGGCAAGTCGCGGATCATTAATGATTCACAACTGTTAATCATATGTGATTCATAACTGTCAATTGCTCTTCCAGATCAGTTGTGAATCACATGTGATCCACAACTGCCAATCACATGTGATTCATAACTGTCAATTGCTCCTCACGTTCTCTTAAATTGGTACGCTCCTCGTTTGAACCCGCCTCTCTCTCTCTATATATATATATATATATATATATGTGTGTGTGTGTGTGTGTGTGTGTGTGTGTGTGTGTGTGTGATCGATTGAAGTTAGGTATGATTTAATTATTATGTTTGTGAATCGTGATCTGATTTCTGTTTTTGGTATAACAAATTCTGGTTAATATTGATCTGTTTCTGTTATAAGGTGCTGATTTCAATTAGTTTTGGTTAATATTGATCTGGTTTATAAAATTTGGGTATGAATTTACTCTTGATAAACCAGATCATGATATATTATAATTTGTTCATAAGAATTTAACATGTTTATAGATGATGATAAGGCACATATTTTGTGATTTAGGGCACCAATTCATCTTCATTAAGCATAATATTCCTTGGGAAAGAAATTGAGTTTTCCAGGATGATAGTGAGAAGGTGGTACAATTTAATTTCATTTATGATCAAATAACATTTTTATTTTTTCTATGTCTGTAATGAAAAATGATTTGGGTTTTTGATTTGGATTTTTGAAAATCGATTTGTTCATGTGTTGGCGTTGATCTACTTCTTGATTTTGGCTAAGGTGTCTTGTTAATTAGATCTTTCAAAAAAGTTCAGTTGTGACTATTGATTGCTTGAAGTCTTGAACCCTAGTTCACATGGTTTCACTAATTTCTTTGTGTATAAATTTGGCTTTGTGGATTAATCATACAATATAGACTGAGAAGATTTTTCTTAACGGGGAAGTACAGGTTTACAAAGAATTTGGTTTTCTGCATAAAGCTTCCTTGGAAGCTTACTGAATAAGCTGCTAACAGCCGTTAGTGGCTATGTGTTTTTTACAGGTAATTTTTGTTGATCCCTACAAGTATGTTTTTGTGTTTATTGGCTTCAATTTTGAAATTTTGATTTGTTTATTATTCTGTAACATATATGAAAACTTTAGCATATATGGTAAAATACACACATGTAGTGTTTGTTTTCTGGTGTGCAATCTGTTTAACTCGTGTTATTTTTGTTTTTGCAGGGATCTAGGGTTAAAGTTTTCATGTATCCAAGTCATAGCTAACTGCCCAAGCATACAAGAAACCTTTTATTCGTTGTTTAGGATTTGGGAGAATGATTGAATGAATAATCTGTAACTATAGGTTTTGGATTAATTATTTGATTGTTGTAGTTCTTTTTTATCATTTTGTTCATGTAGTTCTTTTTTATCTTGTTCTTGTTTGCATAAGAAGGCACATGGTCATATTGGGTTTGAAAATGATTCTATGCGAACAGATTTTGGAGATGATTGCTAGTTTGTAACATTATGCAATTTATTTTATTCTTAGTTGGCTAATCATGAAAGCAATAATTTTTAAAAAAAATCAAATTTACCGAAAATAATAAAAAAATAATAGGTTTAGCAGTTTTTTTAAATCAAGAAATAAAAAAATAATTAAAAATATTTTCGGCGGATCTTTCCGCCTGAAATCCGCCGAAAATATTTAGCTGAAAATATTATTTTTATTAATTTATAAATAAATAAATAAAAATAAAAAAATATTTCCGCCGGAAAAATCCGCCGAAAATATATTTTTTTAATCATTTTGTTAATTAAAATTTGGTTAATTATGCCTATTTTTTTCCAACGGATTTTCGGCGGCCATATCCGCCGAAAACTGAATCCCCGAAAATTCTGCCGAAAATGGTCCGTCTCGGCGCCCGTTTGTCTGACGACCGTATCCGTCGAAAATTGTGTTTTCCGGCGGATTTTTCTGCCTGAAAATCTGCCCCTGTTTTGTAGTGTAACATTGTCATTTGTTCGTTTTCGATAGAACATGTTGATAAAGAGTTTTTTTACCTTTATCCTTCGAGACTTTCCTTCCCGATGAACGGAAAAAGGAGTCGACACCTGTAATACCCTCAAATTTGGAAAGAGCAACTACAAAATAACCAAATAAAGGATAAAATGTTTTCTACAAATCCATCCTAAAAAACTTCAACTTTAAAACATAAAATTAATGCCAACATTCAATAGTTTAATTCACATACTAAGACTAAAGAGGACGGGTGTTACTCAACCCAAATATACATTGTTATTCCCAAATTAAATGCGGAAGACTTCACCGAGCTAATCATTTCTCGTGCATACAACTAGCTCTCATCCCTTCACAGTGTCACTAGAAGTATTCCTCAGCCGGAAGCTGTTGCACATGCCGACAAATAAAAAAAGGTTAGGCTAACGCCTAGTGAGTTCAAGAGTTTTCATCATGTTTATATAAATCGTTAGAAGAATGAGTGCATCTTAAATTATAAATCCAAAATAATTTACTTTAAATATGAGGACGACCCATTTTCCGATCAAAGTAATTTTAGGTGATGGCAACACCAATATAGACGTTTTCCAATATGCGCCTTTTTAAAGACGAAACCCCAATATAAAACATTCATTCGTAAAGTAAACTCAAAACCCAAAAACTCACCCGAGATGTGAATAGTGATTGAACTTTCAATTTATGAAAAAATCCTCAAAACACCTTTCAGTGACGGGGGAGACCCGATTCCATTGAATGTGACGGAACGGAAGAGTAGGCCACATACATGGTAATGAAACCAAACACTTGGATTATATTCATAAGACATATCAATCTCAACAACTTAAAACGTACGCTCGTGGAGTATCAACTTCAACCCCTCTAGGTTTATACATTGAGATATCCAAATCCAAGAAAGCACATTGGAATTACACCTTACTGCTCATGAGACAATACCCGACCATATAGGCCCACATCTTACTTATCATGAAACCCGATGCCTATTACGTGCTACAATGTGGAAAACTAGCGCCTCAACATTGTACATAAAAACTCAGGTGCCAATGGATCTATAGCATTACGGACTAAAACATTACATGACTCCAAACGAATGAACTAGCGCATTCAAAACATGTATTGTCAAATAAATATAAATCATGAGCAAAGCTTTACATTGAGCTATCAAAACTTGGACAAATGTCCCCAAAACCCAATCAAACACCAAGTTCACAAGTTCAATTAATCAAAAGACCATTTGTTAAAAGTCATAAAATGCAATAAAACGTAAATATCCCACGTTTATGCGAAACATGCTCCATAAACATAAATGGATCCACTCAACTCTAGGTTAAGACAAATCAATTTCCAAAACACCCATCAAGGTATATTTATACCAAAAGATTCACACTCGTAAAATAAATCGTTAAAATGCATCAATACCTAAGGTTTACTTATCGAAATACTCAAAATACATCATTTCCCCAAAACCAAAAAGGTTTACAATTTCCGAAATGTTCGCAAGGTCAGGAATGACCAAAATCCAATGACCCACACTTTAATATTTTTAAAAACATCCCATAACACAAACTATGCATATTTCCAACAAACACTAAAATGTATTTTTGCCAAATAACCTTCATTTAGGAAATAAATCATCAAAACATTTTCATTTATATGTATCAAATTACCCAAAAATCCCAAATATGGGTGTTTTACATTATTTACAAAGTTACATACTTCAAATAGCAAAACCCACCAAATAACTCAACAATTGATAATTTCACGTAAAACACATAAATACTTGGAAATGAACATTTTTGGCATGTACAACGTTTTCACAAATCAACTTGAACTCACCTTGCTAGATTTAGGCTAAATCTAGATTTTCCCCAAACTTGAGCGTCTTTGAATAAACTTGAATCATCGAGCCAAATCTTCCAAAAAACCTAGATCCACAAGTTTCCAACCATAAATATTCATCCCCAAACACTTAGAATCGTTTCCCCCAACATATTACATCAAAATCACCAATAAACCGAAACCCTAATTTCTTGGGTGGAGAGAAGAGAAGATTACCTTTACCACAACGTGCATCCATCAACAAAACACTTCTAGGTTATCAACATGAACCTCAAATTTCATTTCTTGAAGAAGGTGGAAGAGGGTTTGGTGAAACCCTAGAAAACTTAAAAATTCTTGAGGATGAGAATGAAGATGAAGAGGAGATGAAGAACACGCTTCCAAATTCTTGTTAGGTGAAGAAGAATCTCATGAAATCTTGAGTATTGATGTCTCAAAGGCTCAAAATCGACATTGGAGGTGAAAGGGTTCGGTTCTTGGGAGAGAAAAACGAAATGAGTGAAGTAGGAATGAGAAAAAGGCTGAAAATCGCATTTTTAAAGTCCTAGTACCCGTGTGCGATTGAGACAGGGTCACAATCGCTGGCACAATCGCACAGGTTGTACCGTGAGTTTTGGGCATCCGACGATTGTGACATGCTATAGTGACAGTGTCACAATCACGGGCACTATAGCACAGAATGTACCGAAAACTGTTTTGGCCATAACTTCTTCGTTTTAGCTCCGTTTTTGCTCTGGAAAGAACCGTTAGACTCGTATTTGAGTTCTTCATCCAACAAGACTATAAAATCTAGGATTTAATCCAAAATCCTATTTTCATAGTTTTTCTCAAAATATCGACACCTCCCAAAGATCGGGGTGTTACAACACCTCCTCAGGAATTGACGTATTAACATTTGCATATGATGAAGTGTAATGACCATCTTTGTATTTTTATTCCTCTTTGATCCCCAAAACATCAACTATGTAGAGAGAACATTTGTAGTACTCAAATCACATTTCGCTATTACCTGTGGGTCATCTCGTATGTGGTGCAAAGAAATAATTCGAGAAATAATGATAGCATGTATAATCATGCACAACATGATCGTCGAAGATGAACGTCATATTTATATTCGTCAACTTGATTATATAAACCATGATATTAATTTTACTATAATTATGCCTCAAATCTCTCATAACATACTGTTTGAGTACAAAAATTATCTCCAAAATCACATACATATACGTAATAGGTCAACGAAATATTGTTTACTATCAGATTTGGTTGAAGAGATTTGGCAAAGATTTGGAGAAGAAGAAAATGTTAGTCCCATTTAAACAAGCAACAATTCAAGAGATGATAGTAATAGTAACAAGATGAGATATAATGGGAAATATGTGTATTATTCATATTGAAGGAGAACAACCTAGATAGAACACACACTTACACCATAACCCTACATTGTGAATGGCCTCTCTGCACCTACAATTACACACATAAAACCTTATATACTCCCTTGTTACACACTTAAGCCCAAGCCCATACATCCTTAGCCCAAGCCCATATTACAAATATAAACCCTTTACAAAACTATCATATAATTAGGACATTTTGTGTCCTAACATTCTCCCCTTATAGTTTTGTAAAGGAATCACCCTTCTCAAAAGATCTTCAGATCTTCAGATCTTCAGTTTCTCCCCCCCCCCCTTGATTTCTTTAGAAAACCATAGCGATGCAATTCTTCAAATATAGTCTAGGCTCCCCCTTGAAATAAACTCTTACTCTTTATATTTCAACCTTGAAAAACCGGATTCGATGTGCGCCATAACCTCGACTAAGTGCACGAAAAACATCTTAAAAAATGTAGAAACTCAAGCTTGTTCCAATAAGCCCACAAGAAAAATAACGAACGAGTTGTTGCGTGACAAACCAAAGTGAAATCTTAGTTTATAACACCAAATCCGTCGATAAACCGCGAGTTGAATAGGAATTCGGCTTAAGAGCTTGATTCGGATTTGCTCAAAGGAGGAGACATAGTGAAGCACACACTACAAGGTATGGGTTAGGAAAACCAAACAAGTAACATTGTTCAACAACTGTAGAAAAATGCTCATCTTCAAAATACTTCAAAACACTAAATGAAGAAAATCCAGAACTTCAATCTTCAAGAAATAGTTGAATGATTATAAGCACTCAAATGTCTGAATCACAACCAAAGCACCAGAACAATGATTGCAAGCACTCACAATTTTGATTGATCAGGTCAGAAGAATGATTAAGAGCACTCAAAGGTCTAACATCGTCAACAAAACTCCAGAATAATGATTACAAATGCTCAAACGTCTAATCCAATCCAATCAAAGACTGAATTCCAACACCCACCTTCTGAAACTTGAGATTTTTTAAACTTCTATAGTTGCTATAGGTATGTGACAAACTAAATATGAGAATGATGTCACACACGGTTATGATAAAATTCCATGAACAATGCCCCCCTCCTAAGACTTAGCACGGTCCAGTTAGCGGATGGGGTCAAGGGGCAACGCCCTTGCGGGGTCGAGGGGCAGCGCCCCTAGAGAAAAAAAATTCACTATTGAATGGCCGATTACTGGGCGAGAATCTCCTTTTTATCGCACGATACTTGTGGAATAACTTCTTTTATCGCACGATACTTGCACGATAACTCATAAAGCTTTTTATCGCACGATACTTGCGCGATAAAAATACTGTTCACACTATTTTATCGCACGCCACTTGCGCGATAAAAAACACTATTCACTCTATTTTATCGCACACCACTTGTGCGATAAACTTGAATCTCTTTAATGCGATAAAGATGAACATAGCCTTGTGCGATAAGTATGAACATAACCTTGTGCAATAACTTTGAACATATGAACTCAGACCAAACTAAAAATTCAAAAACGTCCAAAATGATCAAACTAAGATGGATTGATGATCGTATGATGTTCAGAAACACTTTTCTACCAATCCTTTGCATTCAGCAATGATCCAAACACAGTTATACGCACAAAATCATCAAAAAAATGATGAACCCAGTGTCGAGAATGAATACCACAGATCTGATCGAATTCCTTCAAATTTGTGGAAAATAGAGAATGAAATCGATTCTAAAATATTCAGAGTGAAGAATCGAACCAATTAACATCAACAAAATTCCGATTAGCTTCAGGATCCACAATCAGATCTCGAAATTGACATTGTTCATCGAAAAACTTACTGTTTCATCAAAATTGGGCTGTAGAGCTTGAATTGTTGCAAAATGATCGTATCGATGAATGATTTCTTCGATTTGGCTCTGATACCACTTGTTAGTCCCATAAACAAGCAACAATTCAAGAGATGATAGTAATAGTAACAAGATGAGATATAATGGGAAATATGTGTATTATTCATATTGAAGGAGAACTACCTAGATAGAACACACACTTACACCATAACCCTACATTGTGAATGGCCTCTCTGCACCTACAATTACACACACAAAACCTTATATACTCCCTTGTTACACACTTAAGCCCAAGCCCATACATCCTTAGCCCAAGCCCATATTACAAATATAAACCCTTTACAAAACTATCATATAATTAGGACATTTTGTGTTCTAACATACTCCCCTTATAGTTTTGTAAAGGAATCACCCTTCTCAAAAGATCTTCAGATCTTCAGTTTCTCCCCCCCCCCCCCCCCTCCCTTGATTTCTTTAGAAAACCATAGCGATGCAATTCTTCAAATATAGTCTAGGCTCCCCCTTGAAATAAACTCTTACTCTTTATATTTCAACCTTGAAAAACCGGATTCGATGTGCGCCATAACCTCGACTAAGTGCACGAAAAACATCTTAAAAAATGTAGAAACTCAAGCTTGTTCCAATAAGCCCACAAGAAAAATAACGAACGAGTTGTTGCGTGACAAACCAAAGTGCAGTCTTAGTTTATAACACCAAATCCGTCGATAAACCGCGAGTTGAATAAGAATTCGGCTTAAGAGCTTGATTCGGATTTGCTCGAAGGAGGAGACATAGTGAAGCACACACTACAAGGTATGGGTTAGGAGAACCAAACAAGTAACATTGTTCAGCAACTGTAGAAAAATGCTCATCTTCAAAATACTTCAAAACACTAAATGAAGAAAATCCAGAACTTCAATCTTCAAGAAATGGTTGAATGATTATAAGCACTCAAAAGTCTGAATCACAACCAAAGCACCAGAACAATGATTGCAAGCACTCACAATTTTGATTGATCAGGTCAGAAGAATGATTAAGAGCACTCAAAGGTCTAACATCGTCAACAAAACTCCAGAATAATGATTGCAAATGCTCAAACGTCTAATCCAATCCAATCAAAGACTGAATTCCAACACCCACCTTCTGAAACTTGAGATTTTTTAAACTTCTATAGTTGCTATAGGTATGTGACAAACTAAATATGAGAATGATGTCACACACGATTTATGATAAAAATCCATGAACAATGCCCCCTCCTAAGACTTAGCACGGGCCAGTTAGCGGATGGGGTCAAGGGGCAACGCCCTTGCAGGGTCGAGGGGCAGCACCCCTAGAGAAAAAAAAAAATTCACTATTGAATGGCCGATTACTGGGCGAGAATCTCCTTTTTATCGCACGATACTTGTGCAATAACTTCTTTTATCGCACGATACTTGCACGATAACTCATAAAACTTTTTATCGCACGATACTTGCGCGATAAAAATACTGTTCACACTATTTTATCGCACGCCACTTGCGCGATAAAAAACACTATTCACTCTATTTTATCGCACACCACTTGTGCGATAAACTTGAATCTCTTTAATGCGATAAAGATGAACATAGCCTTGTGCGATAAGTATGAACATAACCTTGTGCAATAACTTTGAACATATGAAATCAGACCAAACTAAAAATTCAAAAACGTCCAAAATGATCAAACTAAGATGGATTGATGATCGTATGATGT
Organism: Saussurea involucrata; assembly: GCA_033807775.1. Classification (NCBI taxonomy): domain Eukaryota; kingdom Viridiplantae; phylum Streptophyta; class Magnoliopsida; order Asterales; family Asteraceae; genus Saussurea; species Saussurea involucrata. The sequence goes on along the minus strand of CM066317.1, from coordinate 13,984,855 downwards.
TCAGAAACACTTTTCTACCAATCCTTAGCATTCAGCAATGATCCAAACACAGTTATACGCACAAAATCATCAAAAATATGATGAACACAGTGTCGAGAATGAATACCACAGATCTGATCGAATTCCTTCAAATTTGTTGAAAATAGAGAATGAAATCGATTCTAAAATATTCAGAGTGAAGAATCGAACCAATTAACAATAACAAAATTCCAATTAGCTTCAGGATCCACAATCAGATCTCGAAATTGACATTGTTCATCGAAAAACTTACTATTTCATCAAAATTGGGCTGTAGAGCTTGAATTGTTGCAGAATGATCGTATCGATGAATGATTTCTTCGATTTGGCTCTGATATCACTTGTTAGTCCCATAAACAAGCAACAATTCAAGAGATGATAGTAATACTAACAAAATGAGATATAATGGGAAATATGTGTATTATTCATATTGAAGGAGAACTACCTAGAGAGAGAATGGTTCTCTCTCTAGAACACACACTTACACCTACATTGTGAATGACCTCTCTGCACCTACAATTACACACACAAAACCTTATATACTCCCTTGTTACACACTTAAGCCCAAGCCCATACATCCTTAGCCCAAGCCCATATTAAAAATATAAACCATTACAAAACTATCATATAATTAAGACATTTTGTGTCCTAACAGAAAATGACGATTAATGTAATATTTTTACTTTGTAATTTAATTTAATGTTTCATAAATTAAATATTTTATTTATTTAATTAATTTTATTATATATAATTGTTTCATATTAAATTATAGTAAAGAATATTTAATTGTAGTATTTGTTGTTATTTGATTAAAATATACTCCCTCCGTTAAAAAATAAGTGTCCACATTACTATTTTAGTTTGTCCTAAATTAAGTGTCCACTTTCAAAAGTAAATATCTACTTTCCAATGCTACCCTTAATTGTGTGATTTAGAAATTTTCTCTCTCTATAATTAAGGGTAAAATTGTACTTTGGTTAATTAAATGTGTAATAATTACAAACTCCTAAAACTATGTGCATTTTTCATTATGGACATTTATTTTGGGACGGAGGGAGTAGTTTTTTATGATGAGGTGTCACTTTAGAAAGTGGTTATAAATCATTGTAATGAATGGTAAATTTCAAAATAATTGCAAAGCTGATGTGACAGTTTAGAAATTGTATTGAATTTTCATTGTAGTGGATGGTGTTAGTGCACTATTTATCTAATTGTACCAAGTAGAGGGACCTAATGTGTAATTATTAAGTTACAAACTATATAATGTAATTTTCCTCTAGATTGACATAAGGTCATCCATTACAAACACACACTAGTACACACAGTGCACTTTCTCTCTACATTCTCATTGTGTACTTGGTGATTTCATTGAAGAATATATGGATAGATATCTGATTGTTTTCACTGATTGATTACTTGTTCTGGGATCACAATTGGTATCAGAGCACAGTACGTCATTTTGATCAGATTAGATTTTGAGGTTTTTGCAAAAAGTTTGAGAGTTCTTCATTTTTTTCATCTAATTGATTTTGGCCATTTGAGTACTTCAAATGGATTAGAATCGATCAAGGAGTGTTTGTTGATAATCCCTGAGTGATTTTATTCCGCAAATTCACTAGGATTAGACTCAGATTGTGCAAAATTACCATTTTCGGACTTTTTGTTTAAACTCACTGTTTGGAATTGAAAATCACATTTCTGTTGGTTTTTTGATGAAACTTGCAGTATTAAAGTTGTCCATAATATCAGTGCGAACTTGCGTATCAAGTTTCAGCCCAATTGGATCATTTTTTAGGATTAGACTTAAGATCGATTGAATCTTCATCATTATCGCAACCTTGGTTGTTCTTCATTATCGCAACATTCGATTGTGAACTGTATTATATCGCAACCCGCCTTTGCGACAAGTCTATTTTATCGCAACTTTTCAATTGTGAACAGTAGTATATCTCAACTGCCCTTTGCGATAATCTGTTTTCATCGCAATTCATTACGTGTGAACAATACTTTATCGCGACCCTCTATTGCAATAAAATCCATCTTTGAGTTCATCGCAACCTCTTTGTTGCGACAAAACTTTCTTTTGCGACAAAGTAACTTGCGACAAACTCTGTTCTTGCGATAATCTTGGGTTGAGACAAAGTGTTGCGATAAGACTTGAGTTGAGATAAACTCTCTGTTGCGACAAGTCTTGGGTTGAGATAAACTTTGTGTTGCGAGAAGACTTGGGCTGAGACAAACAATGACTTGAGACAAAAACAGTGTGAACGACTTTTTACTAATCAGATCAAAAAGGTACTTATCGATCATTAACAAGTAATCTAAAAATGACAGCTAGAGACATACTGACTATTGGGTCAAAGGACAAACCACCTGTCCTTTTTCCTAAGGAGTTCAAAATATGGAAAGACAGATTTATGGATTACGTTGAACGTCAAGAAAACGGGGACTACATTGCTTATTCACTTCAGAATGGTCCTATGGGGGTAGTGATGAGAAGAGGACTAGTTGCTGATGGTACTCCACCTCCAGAATGGGTTGAAGTTCAACCAATACATTATGATGTTGAACAAAAGAAACGTTACATGCAGACAAACATGCAAAATCATTAGTTATGCAAGCCTTGACTAATGATATTTATCAGAAGGTGGACAGTAAGAACATCTCTGGGAAAGCTATGTTTGATGAGTTAATTAAACTGTATCAAGGATCTGAGGTGGAAAACCAGATGAGAGTCTCAAATGCCATAAACAAGTACGAGAAATTTAGACAAAAAGATGGTGAGGCACTTGATCATACGTACGATCGTTTCATTACAATACTGGATGGGCTGAATAGGTACAACAAGACAATAATCGAGCACAATGTGAAATTCTTGAGCGTTCTGCAACCTGAATGGAAGAAGTATGCTCACAGGATGAAACAGAATGCTAGGTTAGCTGAGTTGCCTTTGCAAGAAATGTATGAAACTCTGAAACAAGATGAGGATGATGCTGATGAGAAAAGGGATAATAAAGAGAAGAAAGAGAAGAAGGACGAGAAGAAAGAAATTAAGAAAGAAGAGATTGATCCACTTGCTTTGATATCTAACAAAACTACCAAGAAATATTCAAAGAATGTGGGAAATGAGTCTGATGAAGAACAATATAAAGGAGATGGAATGGAAGAAGCTGAAAGCCTGAAACAAGCAATGATACTTCTTACCAAAGCTTTTCAAAAACAGTTTGTGAAGAGGCCCGATTATAACAATCAGAGATATGCATTAGTCTCCAAGAATTTTGAGCACAAAGATCGTGTTGAGTCAAGAAAGAAGTTTGATGAGAAAAAGATGAGTATAAGAGGGATGACAAGAGGACTGATGAAAAGAAGGTGTTTGAGAAAAGGGGTGAAGAACCAAAGTGCTATAACTGTGGGAAGACTAGACACTTCGCCAAGGAATGCTGGAAGCTAAAAGTCAGAGATTCTGATTATTATAAGAACAAGATGCTGCTTGCCAAGCAAAAAGAATCAGGGATAGCATTGCTAGTTGAAGAGGAATACTGGATTGATCAAATCGATGATGAAGCGGATGATGAGACGGCAGCTCAAACTAAGATGTGTCTCATGACTAGAAACACCGATGAAGAAGAGTCAGAATCTACTTCAGAGACAAATGAGGTACATTCCGATCTTTATAGTCAATTTTTTACTCAACAAGCATATCTACAAAAGAAATTAGAGGATCTAACAAATAACTTGAGAAAAGTAGATGAACTAATTTCCTCTCAAAGAGAAAGAATAATAGAACAAGAGAGTCACATTGAAAAACTGGAAAAGAAAACGACTGAATTTTATGTGAGTCAAGCATATTTTCAAAGTCGAATAACTGTATTGTCAGAAAAATTAGAGAGTTCAGAAGCAAAGAATAATGAGTTTGAAAATCTTCTTCATGCCTATAAAGATAGGAATACTGAGCTGAGCGAGAATGTCAAAGATTTGGAAGAAAAATTGTATAAAGCAGGCCAAACTGAACAAACAATTCACATGAATCAGCCCAGTAAATTTTGGTATTTCAGTTCTAAGTGGGGCATAGGATATGACAATCCTCAATATCTGAAGAATGCCTTATTAAAACCCCCCAGTCTTTATAAATTTGACTGGTTTATTCTTTCATCACTACATCCTAGCTATCAAATCAAATGGCTTAAAATGGATAATGATGACTATGAGGCTGAGGAAGAAGTAAAAAAGAAAAACCACTGTGTTAGTACCAAAAATGTACTAATTATATGAAAGTTTTGTAAAGCTTATATAAAGCTTGTTATACCTTGCAATGACTTGTGTCCCTATAAATAGAGGTGGCAAGGTCATTTGTAAAAGTGAGGCACAATGTAGGGAGCTTAATTGTGAGAGAGTGAGAGAGTTATCCTTTGTACTTACATGATCAAAATCTAATATGAGGATGACTTCCGCATCTCGATCTCTCTCTAAATCTTGAATTGTTGATGATATTCTGGGATTACAAGTGGTATCAGAGCAGAATTGAAGACATTTCTTCGATACGATCATCGGATCTCGACAATTCAAGTGAAAAAGTGCCGAAATTTGAAGAATTTTGAAGATTTTGGAGTTTGATCTTCAAGTAAGTGTGTTCTAATCACTTGATCTATTAAAGATATGTTCGTTGTTCGATTCCAGATCCATTCCTATATTCAGAATCGATCAACGTGAACAATTGGTGATTTTGAACGATTTTGAAGTTTTTCGGTGTGTTCTTCGTGAAAATCTTAAGATCCGGAAGATTTATTTGTGCATGAATAGATTCTAGTGTTACAGATCTGTTAGATTTTGAATTTCGAGCATTCTACATCTTTCAGAATCGAAATTCATCAAGATTTGAGTGAGTTGTGATTTTCGGAAATGAACAGTACCACCTCGCCGGAAAAACGCGATTTTGGCCGGAATTTGCTGTTTCACCAGAGTTTTGATGTTTTGATGCTCACAGATCTGTTCGTAGTGATGTAACGACCTGTTTGCAATCATTTGAGGTGAAATTCAACAAGAAATAGAGGTGTTCGGGCTGTTAAAAGTGTCCGTCGAAGAAATTCATAACTGTCGTACGATGATCTTCATAACTGTCGTACAACATAGATCTTCAAATACTCATAACTGTCGTACGTCAAAGTGTTCATAAACTCATAACTGTCGCATGGTACTAAAACTCATAACTGTCGTACAAGGCGTGTCCGACAGTTACTATTCATTGGGTCTAGTCGTACAAGAAGCATACGACTTCTACTGTTCATGTACGCTAGTCATACAAGAGGCATACGACAGTTACTGTTCATCAACGCTTGTTGTATAAGACCCATGCGATAGTTACTGCTCACCCGAGTTAGTCGTACAAGACTCCTACGACAGTTACTGTGCACCTGATCAAGTCGTACAAGTTTCATACGACTACTACTGTTCACATGAAGTTGTCGCACAAAAGATGCCAGATTACAACTTCTAGCGGAACCCCCGTGCTAAGTCTCGGGAGGGGGACATTTTTCTTGGAATTGCGTATAAAGCGTGGGTGCTACATGAATCTTCCTCCTTCGAGCAAATCCGAACCAAGCTCTTAAGCCGAATTCCTACTCAACCCGCGGTTCATTGACGGATTCTTTGTTATACACTGTGATTGCACTCGGTTTGTCACTCAAAACTCGCTCGTTATCTTTCTTGTGAGCTTATCGGAACGAGCTTGAGTTTCTACTTTTTGAAGATGTGCTCGTGCATCCAGTCGAGGTTATGGCGTACATCGAATCCGGTTTTTTATGGTTGAAAATTAAAAGGGTAAGAGCTTCTTTCAAGGGGGAGCCTAGACTTTATTCGAAGAAAAAGCATCGCTAAAGTTTTTCCAAGAAAATCAAGGGGGAGAGGAGCTAAAGCTTTTGATGTCTGATATGATTTTGCTTTACAAAACTTTAGGGGGAGAATGTTAGTACCAAAAATGTACTAATTAAATGAAAGCTTTGTAAAGCTTGTATAAAGCTTGCTATGTCTTGTATTTGTATTGTCTATAAATAGTGATGGTAGGTCATTTGTAACAAGTGAGGCACAATGTAGGGAGCTTAATTGTGAGAGAGTGAGAGAGTTATCCTTTGTACTTACATGATCAAAATCTAATATGAGGATGACGTTTGTATCTCGATCTCTCAATTAATCTTGAATTGTTGATGATATTCTGGGATTACACACTGTTAAGATGCAATTTCCTTTTTTGTATGGTCCTGATAATGCGAAGGCATTAGATAACGAGAAAACCTTGCCTAATGACTATTTTGAGAGTTATATTGTTGAACAACCAGAGGAGGAAAATACTCAGAAAGAAACTAATGAAAAACTAGTTTTTGAGGGTAAAAGGTATTTTCCACCAATGGTTCTTGAACAGAAACTCATGGACCTCGAAAGCAAGATTAAAAGTACTATTCAGGAAGTCAGAAATGACAAAAAACTTGCTTTTGAGATCGAAAAGGAAGTTATTGTTAGACCCAGATTGATCAGGTAACAACGATTCAATGAGAAATAACAAGAACGATTGATGATTTCAACTTGTCATCCCTCTCACATTCAAGAATTAAGATAGTTACAAATATTGGAATGAAAATCAAAACTATCTCTCTCTAACAATTAGGCTCTCTAATGAATAATGAATCGCTTGAATGAATCGCTAACCTAATTCCTAAGGCAAACATCACATTATATACTTAGGCCTTTAAAAACACAAGGCCTAAGCCCATTAAACTAATCAAGCCCAATTAACCTAATCTAAGCCCTTTTATAATTAAAGGCTTTTACAAAAAGATTAATCAATCTAATTAAAGCCTATATAATTTATTTATATATCTTTCTAATATGTAGGACATTTATTGTCCTAACAATCTCCCCCTAAAGATATATAAATAAAAATCGGTCTTGAAACCTTCAAATCTTGATCTTCTCTTCTTCTTGAATCTTTGAAATGCAATGATGTTGCTTGTCTTCATGTCATTTTAGCGCTCCCCCTTGAATAAAGCTCTTGGTCTTCAAATCTTCAACGAATCTTTCTTTGAATCGCGATTTGAATTTGCTTTCAGCTTCAACTTTAAGAACTTGTAGAACCAATATGCTCGATGGAGGAAATAATTCGAAGCGAACACCACTTGATAAATGATGAGAAGAGTTTACCACTTGTAGGCACTTTGAAGTCTTTTCGGAATTTGGAACTTGACCGTTACTCCCCCTTGGCTTTTGCATGGGGACTTCTTTACTCCCCCTCGGCTTTTGCTAACTCCCCCTCAACTTGATAATCCGTGTCTTTGAATCTGTACCCTTTCTCCCCCCTCATGATGAGTAGGAGCATCCGAAGCATCATGCATGTTCAAAGACAATAGTAACGAGTAGCAAACAATCCAGATAAAGCATTATAGTAACCAGAACGGGGTAAAAAGCTAACACAGAAACACGTTAGTAACTGTTATCACAACACTTTAAAAATTGTGTGGCCTATGTTCAGAGATGGTAATGGGGTATCTCTGATAGGACTTCCAGTTATCACTGAAGAAAATATAAGAAATTAACTTCTCAAACTGTTCCGGCAGTATCACGAAGATATGCAATTGGAATCACAAAGACTCGTGCATGTGTGAAAGAAATAAGTTATATCAATTAGGCTCAAAAATTGATTTAACCTGGGACGCAAGTTAAAATCAATAGACACAGTGATAAGAATATGAAGTTTGGAGACCGGAGCTGATGTCTTCCTGTTTCAATATCTAAGACCTCCGAGTGAGGAATAGATAGATTATGTGCTAATTCTCCGTGAATATATGAAACAAGCATCTGTTGTGAGATACTTGAGTGGCTGGGTAGGGTGACACGAGTTATCGACACTGGGTCCATGTCTGTTTCAATATTCATCTCCAAAGAGCGAGAATGAATAGATTGTGTGGTTACCCGGATAACTGACTCGGTTTGGTAAGGACCAATTAATTCTTTTAAGTCCTGTCACATCCTCACCATATTCTTTTCTCTCCAAACTCATCTATCAATCTAGACCCCTCACTGTTATCTATAAATGGGAGTGTTTCTTGGGTAGGTCCTTCCGGTTCTGGCTTGACCATAGAAACAATGTAAGACCTAACACTCCTTTCATGCAACGAGTAGAACAGTTTAGTAAAACAGTTGAAATACGAATTCTAAACTGAAATGTTTAGAAGTCAAAGCTTTTAAGAACGAGTCCTGATCTGAGGTGATCAGAAGTCATTAAAATTAAGTTCGAGTTCTGATTTGAAGTAATCAGAAGTCAATGTTTGAAATAACAGAATTTCAAGGAACAAAATCAAGCGCTAAACAGAATGACTCAGCAAGCACAGTGTTTGAAAATCAACCAATGATTAGAAAGTTTAATTGTGAAGAACAAGTCACAATTATTATATCAGATAAGAATGAATCATTAATATGAAATGATGAGCTGTGAACACAAAGTGGAATTCAAAACGAGTGTATTTCCATCGAAAAATCGACAAGCATTTGAGACATGGAAATAAATAAGTCAAGAAAGCATTGATCATGGCAATCATGGAAGTTAAACTTAGAAAATAACAAACGCAAGTAAGTTATTCGGAATGAATTGCCATGGTTTTTGAATTCAGTTAGAGTTCACATACCTTGCATACGATAGTACTCCCCCTCAAAATTGGCCTAACCTTTGAATGCTCGTCATGTGAAAAGAATCTTCTAATTTAAATGCACATGACGTTCCTGCAAAACAGATTAGACCACCGGCTTGACTCTTACAAGTGTCTTCGAGTGAGCGGACCCTCTCAGACAGCGTGGCAAGCGCTTTGTTGTAGTCGTTGAGGGTCGAGTCAATGGCGTCAAGGCGTGAGGAGATGGACGAAGATGGAGCAGTGACCTGGGATCGAAGAACTGAGATCAGGTCTGCTTCGGTTGGGATGTTGTATCGGATTCCTGGAGTAGTTGTGCCAGAAGCATTGTCTTTAAGGTATCCACCGAATAGATAGGTTGAGCAAATGTCGGTGGATGTGGTGGTGCGGTTTCGGCTTCAACGAACTATGCTTTGCCTTTGATGGCTTTGGCGATCTCGTCGGAGACATGCTGTTCCAGTGCCTCGCGGACAGCCTTGAGGGTGCTGTCCAGGGACCCTTGCGACACAAAGTCGGGGTGAATAACTCCGGGACCACTTAGGTTACCCGTTGAGACGTTTACCACGGGGGTAGAGCCACCTACGTTCACAGTTGGCGTGGTGTTAGCTGTGGTAGGATTTCTCGCCGATCCTTGTGTTTCACCAAGAGGTGAAGACACTACGGTGGTTCCGGTCGAGTCACGAAGAGTCTCGACTTGGTGTTGCTCAGCTTCGAGTGTCCTAGCCGAAGGATGTTCAGTATCAAAAGGCGCTAGACTCGATGGTGCACGAAATGAAGGCGAGACCGGGGGCTGCTGGTCTCTTATTTCAACACCAGCACTCTCCGAATGAGAGGCCGGTGGAAGTTGTGCTTTTCCCCCGTGTAATATTGAAACATCCGTCTGTTGTGAGACGGATGAGTGGATGAGGGGGTCGTGCAAATGCTCCGCTGGGTCCACGGAGTCTTCTTCAATACCCCGTCCCAACAGATGGGACGGTGTAGTAGATGTGGCTACCTGGATATGACGTGGCTGGTTTCGCTCAGGAGCCTCGTTATCTTTACGGCCCAATCTTTCCTGGTTCACTTTCGACCTTAACTCCCTCATTCTCACATGTCCTATGTCCCGGGGAAGGTCCCTCCGGCTCTGGCTGGACCATGGGATTCCTTAACTCTCGTCCACATGCTATCATAGGTAGGGTTTCAGGCATATGCATAGCACGGATATTATCCTGCTCCCCCTCAAAACATACATGGGGATTGGCTTGCTCCCCCTCGGAGTGAGAGTGATATCAACACAAGAAAAAATATTTAGACTTTGTAATAAAAACAATGTGACTCTTCCCCTCGGATTGAGGTTGTTGATCCGCCATTGAATATCTGTAAAAAGACCCAAAGTTAGTAAACATGATAGATAAACAAGTATCAGCACGTACCTTTGCTTTGATAGGCTCAATCTTAGATAGATTGAGGATTGGCAGTGACAAAACAGGTACTGGATAGATCAAAACAGGGGTGTCCGGACAAGGATTTGAACAAATAAGACTTTCCGGACAGACACAAGTAGCCGGACAAAGGGTGTCCGGATAAAACTATTGATCGTCAAAACTTTCCGGACGACACAAGTATCCGGACAAAAGGTGTTCCGGACAAGCATGTTTCCGGATACAGTTGAGCATTCAGGACAAACATGGTTTCCGGATACAGTTGAGCATTCCGGACAAAAATAAGACTGCCCGGATACTCTGGGATTTTCACAAAAAAAATGCTCTATCCTTGTAGATTTTGCCAAAATAGGACTGTTTGGATTTAAAAATGAACCTTCTCTCGCTCCCCCTCAAACTGAGCATGGGGAAGAATTTGCTCCCCCTCGGATAGTGCAATGGAGAGTCCGACACACAAAAAAAACTTTTTGACGATTAAAAAGAAAAATTTGTGTCGCTCCCCCTCAAATGATGAACATAAGGGTATATGCGCCCCTTCAGAATGTGTGCATAGTGTGAAATGCACATGGGAGTATCCCCACACACAAAAACTTTTTAACATATTTAAGGAAAAAGTGTGTGTGACGCTCCCCCTCAACAGTAGAGTAACATACCTGATAGCTGATCATGCTCCCCCTAAACACGTGAGCAGCTTGTTAGAGCACAGGTATAGACAAACCTCACGTCTTCTTAATATTGTTCCTTGTAGATCGTGAGCAGCTCCCTCCTTGCGGTCATTTGTGTGGAGCATCCAGCGTTTAAGGACCACACATGACCGTCCTGCAAAATAAATTTAGCGGACCTTCGGTACCCAGATTTTCCTGGGTCCGGGAGGGTTAGGTTTGGCACCGTTTAGGGAAGCTTGCTTTGTCCCAACTTTCCCTTTAGGTATAGGAATTACACCGTTAGAGGGAACTGGTTTTGGCACTTGTTTCCTCTTCGGTGCAGAATTTACACCTTTAGGAGGAACAAATTTTGTAGCAGCTTTCCACCTGGGTGCCGGTTTAACCTCAGTAGGAGCAACCCATCTAGGAGCAGGTTTGGTCTTCCGCTGTGGTTTAACCGATGATTGGTAACCCCGTTTTTGATAGTGTCTTTGCTGGTTATGACGGGGTTTGCGTTTGGGTGTATGATTAAACCTTTGATATGACCCAAACCAATCATTATTAGCAATGTCATCAAAATCATTCCAACCACAACTAGAACAACACAAACGATCGTGTGATAATTGAATCAATTGCTGAATGGAATAGATTTTCATCGGAAAATTAACATCTTTATTAACAAAATTATTCCTATGATTCCAGGCACAATCGTTTTTGTTCATCCTAGGATGAAAGACAGTATTGAACGACTTTGATGCATCATCCTTGACAGATTCCTTGGCTGGCCACTTTGGTTTTGTTTGTTTAGCTCGACCGGTTTTATCCGAAACAACAGGGACAGTGCGGTCAGTGACCTTTGAGGAAACAGGGATCTTAGCAGGTGGTTGACCGGTCTTTTGCTTCGGCTGTGATTGTTTTTGAGAATTTGAAGCATTTTTAAGAATCTTGATCACAGCCGGAGTCTTGGATTGAGAACAGTCACCCTTTTGAAAACTGACCGGACGATTAACCACTGGAGACAAAAAGTCAGAATGACTTGGAATAGGTTTGTCGAAAGGGAACGACTCAAACTCTCTATCAGAATTACCTTCGGAGTTCATGTATTCTGAAAAATCTATCTCCGGAATTTCAGGACTTGGATTGGTCGAGGAAGGCGAGGAACACTTTGTGCTTTCTGTAGTGTGCTTTGAGGAATTTGGTGCGGAAGCGTTTGAAAAATCAGAGTTTAAATTCCTTGTAACACATTCATCTTGGGAATCTAAATCGTCTTGTGTTGAAAAAATTTTGCTAATAAAAGCTTTGCACGAAGACGTGTCAGATGAACTTGAGGAAAGTTCGGGTGAAATCTGCTTTTCAGTTTGGAGTTGGTCAATCTGCTCTTGAAGCTGACCATTACTCACTTTCTCTTGCATCACTTCTGTTGCCAAAGCAGACAATTGTGATGTGAGTCGATTGATTTCAGACCGAATAGTCTCCTGTCCTTCATCAGACATAACTTCGGTTTTGACCGGTTGTTGATTCTCAAGTTTTTCAAGTAAAGCTTGCTTTTCCATTTGAAAATTGGACCTTTCTTTCTGTTAGGTCTTAATATGTGTGGAATTAGACTCCAAAATCTCTCTGGCTTGCGATTTCTTCCACAATCGGACTACAATCCTCACCAATCTTCAGGTATGCATCCTAATCTCTATTATTATTACGTTTAATCACTTAGATCGAGCCTTAGAACACAACACTCGTTCGATTTCATCTATTTTGCATCGCACGCACTGTTAGGGTTTTAGACTCCCGGTAGTCGAAACCCCCGGTAGTCGAAACTCCCGGTAGTCTGATGTTCTGTGTTTTCTTGCAATTCTCTGTTCTCATGCTAAAATTCAACTCAGAGTCTTCTTGCTTTTTAGTTAGACCGGTCTTGCACTGCACCGACTCTCGGTGTTCCAAATCCGAGAATACGGGCCTCGAGACTGGGGTATATGTCACTCAATGGGCTCGTATCTAACAATCCGGATGCTCTTACAGGTACATGGCGCAGCCAAATCCGAATCCACCTCAAGCCGACGCTCCATTACTCCCTGAAGGTCCCAACCTTCCGTTGCTTCCGAACAACTATCACTTGGTCCCGGCGAACTTTAACTGCCAAAGTCCAGTGATAGTAGAGATCTTAAAGCGCCATGCTCTCAACCAGGCTTTGACAGCTCATCCATCAGTTCCAGCCGTCTATGTTCATCAACTCTGGCGCTCGTTTGACCTTATCCCTCGCGGCCGACACTTTGCACTACGCGCACGCATAGGTGATTCCGAATTCACCCTCACGCGCCACATCTTCCGCGCCATCCTTGGTCTTCCGGTCGCGAATGCCGTTCCAGGTCAAGATGCCTTCGAGGCGCAAGTCACCGATGAAACGCTTTGCCGAGACATTCAGGCACTCGGATATCGTGGCGGTCTTCATTCACCATCCAGCTTCACTCGAACGCACCTTCAGCCCGTCTGGTACACCCTGTTCACTATTCTGAACAGGTGTCTCTCCGCCGTCACGAAAGGAATAGATCGTACGTCTGTCAACATGCTACGCCTTTTCCATGCGGTGATCTACAGCAGAAACGTTGACTACGCAGAGCTACTATGGACGGAACTTGTGGCCCAAGTCCAGAAGAAGTTAGACGGCAACCGACGGCTTTCCTTTCTTCCTTATCCTCGGTTCCTTCAGATGATCGTCGCCCACTACATGGCGTCAGACCTCGCCATTTCTCGTCGCGCTGATCAAGAGGTACAACTCGCTACCCGTATGACTCGCATTCAGAACATTCGTATTTTAGAAGGAGTAGCTTCTATGGTGATTCCTGCCGACTTACTTGCTATCGCGGACCAATCGGCACTAGGTGTGATAGCTTATAGGACAGTGAACAACCTAGTCGCTCCTATGGTTCAGCCAGGACCGGTTGAACCTGCTCAGGGAGCGCGACGTGAGGGTCCACGTATGCGAGTCCGAGGGGTCCGACCAGCAGGGGCTGTCGGACGGGGTGCGCAGAGAGAAAATATTGGGAGGGGTTCAGGCGTGGGTAGTGCCGGGCGGTCCACACGCGATGCAAGTACGTCTCGCTCCAGACCTCGAACTCCACCTGCTGAAGACTTACATGACGTGGAGGTGGAAGGTGTTTCCCGAGTACACACAGCCGAAGAGGCAGCCTCCTCTTCCAGCTCCGAATCCGGTTCTTCCTCCGGAACAACTGCCGGCACCAACTCTGGCTCCGAATCGGTATCCGGATCCGAGTCTCAATCAGGCTCGGCCTCTGGTGACGAAGAAGGGTCTGAGGAATCCGACAGTGAGGAAACCGAATCTGACGACGATGATGATGATGCAACTAACCCCCAAGCCATTACTGGAGACATAAGGAGAGCGGAGGGAGTTTTAGTTGAAAAAGAAATTGAAAGTGAGCCTGTGCGTGAAAGGAGAAGTAAGTTAAAAAATGACCGAGAGCGAGTGATGGGGAAATCTTCACAGGTTACCCCCAACCAGCCTCCATCTGGCCGGGCAGCCACATCTACTATTCCTTTGCATTCGTTGCATCGGGATATTGAAGAAGACGTCGTGGGCCCAGCGACGCACTTGCACAACCCCCCTAGCCACTCTGTTTCCTCTCAAAAGGATTCGGTTTCAACTTCTCATGGGGATCAAGCACAACTTCCACCGGTCTCTCACTTGGAGAGTTCTGGTGTTGAAACTAGAGACCAGCCTCCCCCGGTCTCGCCTTCTTTGGATGCACAATTGAGTCTAGATCCCTTCAATATTGACATTCCTTTGGCTAAGACACGGGTCATTGGTTCAGCTAACGTCGAGAGTCTTCGTGCCTCGACCGGAACGCCCGGAGCGACTCTACCTCTTGGTAGTTCGCAAGGACAGGGCGGAAGTCCTACCACGGCTATCATCACGCCAACCGTGAACGTAGGCGGTACTGCGGTGCAACCCACTGCAGCTACTACAACGGAAGGGCTAAGTGCCGCCGGAGTTAGTTTCCCGGAGTTCGTCTCCAAGGAATATATGGACGGTGCCTTAAAGGCTGTCCAATCGGATATTATGAAGCAGGTTTCCGAGGACTTGGCGTTCATTCGTCGATCTATCACTGGTAAAGCCACGGCATCTTCGGCTCCTCAACCAACTCCTCAACTCAGACTATCCCAACCGTCAACCGCTCCGGCTGTCTAGCACATGTCCGTTGATGATCTCAAAGCCGCCTTACTGGACAAGTTGTTGACCGACTCCAACATTTCTGCCTCAGCTGATGCAGATTTAGTGAGCATTCTCCGCTCGCAAACCCAACCACCGCCCTCTATCGCACCGACCGACTCAATTTCGGCCCAACTATCCGATGTCAGGCAGGCCCTCGACAGGCTAACCGAGAGGGTCGCCAGCCTTGAAGACACTTGTAAGGGTCAGGTCCAAAGTACCAAACGAAGACATGATGATCCGGATGACCGTGATCAACATGAGGGGGAGAAAAGAATAAGACTGACCGAGCTGTCATCCGCGGCGGCAGAAACTTCAACGGTAACTCCAACTGAACCACAACAACAGCAACCGTCAGAGTCCGAAATGGTTCAGGACATGGAGATTTCTTCACCGGTCGGAGATATCTTAAAAGAGTCAGCAGACCCGACGGTTGAAAAGCCTGAAGGTCCATCGGAAGACACGTCAATGCCAACAGTTTCATAGCGGCCCGTCCTAGACCTTATTGATGAGGACTCGGCCGACGATCCGGAACTTGAAACCGATTGGAGGCAAAGAGCGATTGTTGCTATTCAGACAGAAACTGATGCCTTGTGGGAAATACAGGGTGTCAGGATCGATTCCAAACAAGAATAACTATACTTAGAAATCAGAATTAAAGAATCTTGCGGAATAGAACTTTAATTCAACACACTCGAAGAACAACTAATTAGAAAACACAAACTGTTTGTATTCAATGTTTCAACTCACTAGTTTACAACCAAACCTCAATCTTATTGAACAGGCTCAACAAGACGACTTCTACTTCTCTAGAAATAGGGTTCTAAACCTTGAGGTTAATTCTCTCTAAAACAAAAACGAATTCTGATTCTCACCTCCCGAATAGCTATCTATCAACATCTATTTATACAAAATAATTACAAGATAACTATCAAAACAAAATCGATCTTCAGAATATTCTTTCATGCTTATCTTCAATCATTCCATCTTTATCTCCAACATTCTCGCATTCCATAATCATGATCACAAGCAGCATTAACATCTTTATGCACGAGCAGTATTAACCTTGTTCCAGCAGCATTAAATTTCACTAGCAGTACTAACCTTGTTCCAGCAGCATTAACTTTTACTTGCAGTAGTAACTATGCATAAGCAGTACTAACATTATTCCAGCAGCATTAACTTTTTCTTGCAGTACTAACCTTGCTCTGGCAGTAGTATTGTTGTTCTGGCAGTAGTATTGTTGTTCTGGAAGTACTAACCATACTTAGCAAATCTTCAGTTCCCAACAATCTCCCCCTAACTTGAATTTTTAGGTTGAGAAGTCAAGTTCTTCAGATGATGCTTCCAAAACCTAATCATGAACGCATAAATCAGGATTCAAACCCAGACTTTGATTGATAATCCTTCTCACCAAGTATCTTCCCATTTCAGAATCCTTGTTGCAAGCCAACTTAGCATGTAGCATTCCATTCAACCTTTTCATGTTGTGCTTGTATGCAACATCCACCAAATAATACTCATGATATGTATGGTCAAGTGTGATGACATACACTCCACATTTTTCAATGAGCATCCAGTTGGTAATGGCTTGAAAATTTCTTTCTATCATATACTGAACTGCTTCTGGTTTGAACATTAAGCACAGGTATTCAAGAACCATTTTGGTGATAGACATCCCTTTCTCATTCAGCATATTTCCATACAGCTTCATTCCAACCTTGTACATCTCCTCTATGTCAGATCTAGAGCACATTCTGATAAGTTTTCCCCATGTAGAACAGACCTCAAACTTCCCATCTGCTCTTTTGACTCTAATGTACTCCTTTCTCTGATCTACCAAGGTATCCCAGAAGATGATCTCAGGAGGCATGGAAGATAATGGGTCAGCTTTGATTGGATCAGTATTAACCACAGTCATATACATATCACATTGAACATTTGGTTGACCTGATGGAGTTGCTACTTCTTCTTCAGCAACCTTTGTATCATCTTTCTTTTCTGAAACATCCTCTTCTTTTTCTTCTTCTACCACTGTTTCTACCCTAGGTTTCTTGACAACTCTCCTCTTGGTAGCTATAGACTTGGTTCTTGTTCTTTTCAGTGACTCCAGCTTTTCACCCAGGGTTTCTTCTTGCTTTTTAGGAGTGTCATGTTTGGCTTTAATCAAAGCCTCTGCCACTTCAACTTCTTCCAAAGTAGGCTTTTTAGTTTCTGTTGCTTCCTTTGTTTCTGCTGCTTCTTCCTTTGTAGATACTGCTTCTTGGATGGTTTCTGCTGCTTCTTCCTTTGTAGATACCGCTTCTTGGATGGTTTCTGCTGCTTCTTTTGTTTCTGCTGTTTCTGGAATGGTTTCTGCTGCTTCTTTTATTTCTGCTGTTTCTGGAATTTCAGCAGCATTAACCGTTTCTGCTGCATGATCAGTTTCTGCTTCCTTTTGAATTTCAGCAGCATTAACCGTTTCCGCTGCATGATCAGTTTCTGCTTCCTTTTGAATTTCAGCAGCATTAACCGTTTCTGTTGCATGATCAGTTTCTGCTTCCTTTTGAATTTCAGCAGCATTAACCGTTTCTGCTGCATGATCAGTTTCTGCTTCCTTTTGAATTTCAGCAGACTCATTCTCCCCCTTTTCCTGTGCACTCTCCATGTTGAATTCAGCTTCTGACTCCCCCTTTTTGGGAGCATTATTGTTGGGGCTTCTTCGTTTAAGAACATACTGAGCTTTCTTCTTCCTGTGCATCAACTTGGTAATCAGCTTCTTTTGCTTCTCAAGCTGTGTTTGCTGATATAGGACCACTTTCTTGAGTCCATCTATCTCCTTTTGCTGACTTACAACATATGTGTTAATATTGGCAATGGTTTCCATCAATTCCTCATATGTATATCTATCCTCACCTTGTTTAGGAGTTTTTACCTCCTTTAAAGGATCACTGGAAATTGTAGTAGGAGTCTTTTGCCTAGCAAAAGCACTGCCTACCCCTATGGTTTCTTGGCACCTGGGACCTCTGAATGATTTCTCATTCTGAGTTGCCGTGAGGAAGGTCTTAGGTATGTTACCACTGTCCTTCTCTGTGCTAGCAGAAGTAGTGGCAGCCTTGCTACTCACATGCTCAACCTTCTCCTTAGTGAGCACCTTCTTGGGGTTGGGAGACACCTCTGTGGTTTCCCTTTCGATATTCTCTTTTGGAGAATGCTCCAATAGAGGGCTTAAAGGCTTTGGGCTTGTAGGAGGTACATCAAGGGAAGGAGCCTTGTGTACCTTTCTTCTTGTAAACTTTTTGGTTACTTTTGGAGTGGGTCTTTGAAGAATGGACTGAGGGATTTCTTTGGTGATTGAAGGTGGGGTTTGGCTATCAGTGGGCTGGTCTAATGAGGGCCTTGACCCTGATGCCATACCTTCTTGTGTATGGGACACACCCATCATTGTAGAGAACAATGGAGTGTCAACTCCTTCCGAGTCCCTGGAAGTTCTCCTCATATTTGAGAAGACCTTTCCTTTAGGGGGTTTAGGTACATATACCTCAGTAAATTGAGGCAAATCCGTCAATTCCTGAGTAATCACTGCTTGGACAAACCTTGGGTACATATAAAAACTCTTTTTGGATTCCAGGTTTGACACAAGATCATTGAAAATCATTTGTGAAAAATTAAACTTCCTGGCAGTGGCCAAGCAGACCAGGGCATAAGCAATGGTACTGCTAAACTCACTCCATCCAGTAGTTTTCTTTGACATGCAATGCATTAAGGTATGAACAAAGAATCGCCATTGTGTAGAAAATTTAGACTTGAAAAACTTAAAGATTCCAATGGGACCTTCATACCCCATTCTCGTTAAAGATGAGTATAGTTCGTCATTGGGAATAGACGTCATACCTGAGGCATCATCCAATCGAAGAGTGATGCGAATAAGCTCCTCTAAAGCATTCAAGGGTTTGTCACACACCCTTGTTTTGATGATTTTCTGCCCATCTTCAGACATCACGGTGGCATTTTCCCAGAACTGCTTCTGATGCTCGATGTAGATTGTCGGGGTCACCGTTAGGGCATAGGATATATGCGTGGACTTGAGGAAATCCACAATGTCGTGAAAACCTGCGGACTGTTTTGGCTTCTGGAGCATGGCAATCTCGTTGTGTTCGTCGATAAACTCCATTGTACCTCAGGATTCTTGATAGAAAACAGAGATTCTTGGAAGAGAATAGTTAGAAAGAGAGAGAGATGAATAGAATTCAAAGAGACGTTATGAACTTTGGCGGGCTGAAAGAGGTATTTATAGCAGTAGTAGCCCTAATTTTTCTTTTAAAGCAGTATTAACGACACATGCAGTATTAAGTACGAAGCAGTATTAACTGGCACTGGCAGTAGTAACTATGTACTAGCAGTAGTAACTATCCACTGGCAGTAGGAACTATGCACTGGCAGTAGTAACTATGCACTGGCAGTAGTAACTATCCACTGGCAGTAGTAACTATCCTTGCACTTTTCAGCACTTGTCAATCTTAGTCATACAGAAGATCCTGAGAAAAAGAGTTAGTAGTACCAAATATAGAAGGAAATACAGGTATAAAACTGAAAATCATGACTTTATTCAAGGTTGATCATGCCCACACTTGTTACCAAGAAGGTGAATCTACCCACATCAAAAGCTTTTGTGAATAGATCAGCAAACTGGTCATTGGTATGAACTTTAGCAACTTGAATTAGTTTCTTTTCATTACAATCTCGAATAAAGTGATACCTGATCTCTATGTGCTTTGTTTTTTAGTGTTTGACTGGATTGTTAACAATGCTAATAGCACTGTTGTTGTCAATGAAGATTGGAGTGTGCAGAAATGTTACCCCATAGTCCAGCATCTGATTCTGTATCCATAGAACCTGAGAGCAGCAGCTTGCAGCAGCTATATACTCAGCTTCTGTGGTAGATAAGGACACTGTGGTTTGTTTCTTACACTGCCAAGATACTAGTCTTGCACCCAAAAACTGACATCCACCTGAAGTAGACTTCCTATCCATGTTAGCTCCACCCAAGTCACTATCTGAGTATGCAAGTAAATCAAAGGATGATTCATAAGGATACCAGAGACCTAATCTAGGTTGCCCTCTTAGGTATCTAAAAATCCTTTTGACTGCATGAAGGTGTGATTGCTTTGGTGTAACTTGAAATCTTGCACATACACATACTGGAAACATAATATCTGGTCTAGAGGCTGTGAGATACATGAGTGATCCAATCATTGATCTGTAATGATGGACATCCACATCCTCCCCCTCAAGATCAGCATTGATCTGTTTGTGTGTCTCCATTGGTGTGCTTGCTGGCTTTGAGTCTGATAATCCAAACTTATCCAGGATGTCTTTCACATATTTGGATTGGCATATGAAAATCCCATCCTTCTTCTGTTTCACCTGAAGCCCAAGGAAGAAAGTAAGTTCACCCATGGAACTCATCTTGAATCTCTTGTGCATTAACTCCTCAAAGTCTTTACACATGTGATCATTTGTGGATCCAAAGATGATGTCATCCACATAGATCTGAACAAGTAGGGTGTCCTTCTTTTTCCTTTTAATGAATAAGGTCTTATCAATGATTCCTATTTCAAATTCATTTTCCAAGAGATAGGTAGACAGGGTGTCATACCATGCTCTTGGGGCTTGATGTAGACCATAAAGTGCCTTCTTTAACTTGTACACTCTGTCAGGATATAATGGATTCTCAAATCCAGGGGGTTAACAGACATGCACTTCTTCATCTATAGTCCCATATAGAAAAGAACTTTTTACATCCATCTGGTAGACCTTGAACTTCATATATGAGGCATATGCTAGAAACAACCTAATTGCCTCAATCCTTGCAACTGGAGCAAAGACTTCCTCATAGTCTATACCTTCTTCCTGAGTATACCCTTGTGCAACCAGTCTGGCTTTGTTCTTGATCACAATTCCTCTCTCATCCTTCTTATTCCTGAAAA
Source organism: Saussurea involucrata (assembly GCA_033807775.1). NCBI lineage: Eukaryota > Viridiplantae > Streptophyta > Magnoliopsida > Asterales > Asteraceae > Saussurea > Saussurea involucrata. The sequence continues at coordinate 13,963,909 of CM066317.1, read as the reverse complement.
TCCACTTGGTGCCAATTGCCCTATGACCTTTTGGAAGGTCCACCAAGTTCCAAACATTCTGTAACTTGAACTGTAGTAGCTCCTCTTGCATTGCTTCTATCCAACTTGGATCTTTCATAGCATCATAAGCCTTTTTGGGCTCAATTTGGGATAGAAAGCAGGTGAGTACAGTATTAACTGTATTTTGTTGATCTTGTAGCTCTTGAAGTCTGCTTTGATTCCTAGTCATCATGGGAGAAGCAATGTCTCCAATTACCAACTCAGGAGGATGATTTTTCTGAGTTCTTGATGGATGACCAGATTCCTCTTGTAGGATTACATCCAGATTTGACTCATTTAAGTCTGGATTTTCTTCAGCTTCTTCAGTCACTTCAGACTCTCTGGAATTGGGACTTGAAGGCTGATTTTCCTCTATTCTTTTCTCTTCTTCATTCTGAATGGGTTCAGCTTCCTTTTCTTGTTCACAGAAGTCAACAGGATCAATGGTAGGGAGTGGAAATATCACAGACTGAATTCTGTGAACTGATGGTGGTGCATCCCTTTGTCCTGCATTTGCATCACTACTGAAACCCAAAGAATTAGTGAGTGAATCAATGTCAAATAGCCAATCAGGACCTGAACCAATAGGATTTGGTGTGTTCTCATTGCATTTGACATTGTCACTTTCTTCAATTATTCTAGAAGAGGTATTAAACACTCTGTAAGCTTTACTCTGAGATGAGTAACCAACAAGAAAACCATCATCTGCTTTGCTATCAAACTTACCTAAGTGAGATTTGGTATTGAGAATTGTACAAGGACACCCAAATGGTTTGAAAAATCCAATAAATGGTTTCTTTTTCTGAAAAAGCTCATAAGGTGTCTTGTTTTTAGGCTTTATTACTAAAACTCTGTTTTGGACATAGCAAGCAGTGTTAACTGCTTCTGCCCAAAAAGTAGTGGGTAATTTTGAATCAGCTAACAGAGATCTAGCAGCCTCAATCAGTGTCCTATTCCTTCTCTCAGCAACACCATTCTGTTGTGGAGTTCTAGGAGCACTGTATTGTCTCTCAATTCCTTTTTCTTCACATAAGGTGTTTAGATCAAAGTTTTTAAATTCAGTCCCATTATCTGATCTAATGACTTTTACTTTTTGATTTGATTGGTTTTCAATTCTAAGAATAAAAGATTTGATCAGTCCACTTGTCTCATCTTTAGTTCTCAGAAAATATACCCAAGTAAATCTAGAGTAATCATCAACAATAACTAAACAGTATGACTTCTTGCCAATGCTCATGACATTTGTAGGGCCAAACAGATCCATATGCAACAACTGAAGAGGATTTGAGATAGTGTTTATCTCTTTGGACTTATGAGAAGTTTTGTGTTGTTTGCCTTTGAGACAAGCAACACAATGATCATCACATGAATAAACTTTTGATGGTAAACCCCTAACAAGATTATGTTTAACAAGTTTATTCATTGTTTTAAAATTCATGTGACACATCCTTCTGTGCCAAAGTGATGATTCATCCATTGAAGCTTTTGAAACTAAACAGTTTAGGGATGAATCAGATGAAACACTTTCTAAATCTAAACAATACACATTATCCTTTCTAGGAGTTCTCAATAGTATCATGTTTTCATCAACTACTGTGAATCCAGGAGCAAGAATAATGCATTCAGAATCAGTAAATAATATACTATGTTTCTTGTCACAGACATGTGATACACTTAACAGGTTGTATCTCAATTGCTCAACATAGTAAACATCCTCAAATGTCATCTTACCTTTTGATACATCACCTTTACCACTTATCTTACCTCCTGCAGGATTATTCCCAAAAGCAACATGTCCTCCATCAATTCTTTTGAAATTCTTGAGGCAGGCCATGTTACCTGTCATGTGCCTGGAGCAACCACTATCAACATGCCAGATGCTCTTCCCCTTGAGCTGTTGGTTGCCCTGCACATAAGATAAATCAATTAGTTTTTATTGGGAACCCAAGCCAAAGTGGTCTTGGGTCTCCCTTGCTCATCAAAGTACTTACATTCAGTTTGGATAAGTTTTTCTACCTGAGGAACTTCAGTACTGGAGTACTTTGTCAAAATGATTGGTCTAGCAGTACAAACACTAGAAGCAGTATTATCTTTAGAAGAAGTACTAACAGTGTTAGCAGTACTAACACTGCTAGCAGCAGTATTGTTTCTAGAAGAAGTACTATCAGTGTTAATACTGCTAGCAGAAGTACTAACAGTGTTAATACTGCTAGCAGAAGTACTAACAGTGTTAATACTGCTAGCAGAAGTACTAACAGTGTTAATACTGCTAGCAGCAGTACTATCAGAGGCAGCAGTACTAACACTAGTGCTTTTAGGAACCCACATTGTGACACATTCTTTTTCAGTCTTTTTCCTCATGTGGCTTTTGGATTTAGCTTGTTTCTTAGCCACATGGTTCCTTACAGGCTTCCTATAACCATTTGATTTTTGAAAAGTTCTTTGAAAATTTATCCTTTGGTTAATAGGATTGAAATAACAGTGTTTGGCAAGGTGATTCAGTTTGCCACAGATAAAACAAGGTTTTGGTCTGTTAATCCTTTGCAGATCAACTCCTTGTTTTTTAGCCCACTGATTATTCCAGTTTCTTTGATTTCCCCTCCTTTTATCATGTTTTTGGGGTTCATTCTTTTGAGAAATCTTGCAAGAACAATGTTCACAAGTATTGGAATTCACAACAGTGGTCTGTGTATAATGAACTCCCTTTCCTTTTTCAGATCTTTTCATCTCATTGTTCTTATCCCAGGGACTTCCACCTTCCTCATTAGTCTTGATGTAATTCTCTAAGGGGATCTCACCACTGACATTCTTGTTCCTTTTCTTAGACTCTTCTTTTTCAGTTTTGTCCTCAACAACAACTTCATCTAATGGATCTACTTTAGTAGCTCCTTCAGGTAAGTCCTTCCTATCCATGGTTTCTAACAGGTCTGACCTAGGAGGGATGTATGTGTTGTTGTAGGGTGGGGGTGTGGCATTGTACCCTATGCCTGGTTTCATCTTACTGTGGATTTGAGCATTTATTATGGTGTCCATGACTTTAGAAGCACATGAAAACTTTTCAACATCAAGTTTTACTTTCTCAAGTTCTCCTTTTAATTTCTCACATTCCTCCCTAGACTCTTTCAGTTGGAACTCCAGACCATTCTTTTCCCACTTCCAGTAGTTTGTATCATATGAGTGTTGAAGTTCATTGGCTTGAAAAGCCTTAATTTGTTCTTCAAACCTCTCAACAATCACTACATAATCTCTTCTATCCTTTTCTAATCTCTTAAGGTCATCACACATTCCCTGGTTGTGATCTCTATACCTTTTCACAGTATCTATACAAGCTTGAGAACAGAGATTATATTTTACCTCAGTAGGAAGATCTGAGACTTCTGCCATGAGTGCATGATTCTGAATTGCCTCTTCTGCTTGATCACTCCAATCAAATCCCATTCCTTGTTGAGAAACAAGGGCTTGAACAGAGTTTCTGTTCTGGTTGAAGTTTCCAGTCTGAGCTTGTTGATGGTTGTTTTGAGATACTCCACCTCTACATTCTCTGGCAAAGTGTCCCATCTTATGACACTTGTAGCATTCCACCTTAGATTTGTCAAACCCATCACCATCTTCTCTTCTTTGGGAAAAGTTGTTTCTCCCAGCCCTCTTTATAAACTTCTTCACCCTCATAGAAAGCATAGCCATCTGCCACTTGATATCCATCTCCTCAAGATCATCAGCATTAATCTGTTCTAGGTCATCATTAATTAATGAGGAGTTAACATGACTAGAAAAGAAAGCTTCTAGTACAGAATCATTGGCCTTCTCCTGATTGACTCCACCAGCAGTACTAACTGATTCAGGGTTAGCAGTAGAATCAGTTGATGCTGATAGGAGTGCAGCATTATACACATATCCTGAGGGCTTCTTCTTGGCTTCAACCTCTGCTTCAAATACCCTAAGATCATTGTATAGATCATCAAGCTCTTTATCTTCTAACTGGTCATTCTGTCTGAAAGACACAGTATACATTGTCCATTCCTCACCTAATGATCTTAGAAACTTCCTGTTGACATCATCAGCCTCCATATGAACTCCAACTGTAGCCAATTCTCCAATCAACTTATTAAATCTATCAAAAGTTTGAGTCATGGACTCATTCTTTGTAGAAGTAAAACTTTCATATTGTTGCTTAAGAATTGCCTTCTGGTTTCTCTTGGTGCTCTTGGTACCAGTGAATCTCTTTTCCAATGCATTCCATAAAATCTGAGCATCAGTGCAGTGATGAAATTGGTGCTGATACTCATTGGGAATAGCCAAAAGCAGAGTGCTTAAGGCTTTCATCTCTGTTTGTCTAACCTTTCTTTCTGCATCAGTCTTTGGAGGGGGTCGTTTGCCATCTGGTCCAACTTTTCCTTCAACACATGGACCATTCTCTATAATATCCCAGATGGAATAATCAGTAAGCAAAATATACTGCTTGATTCTAATTTTCCACATGTCAAACTCATTAGGCCTGAGCATGGGAACCTTTGAAACAAGAGCACTGTTTGATTCAACTGAGTTGTCCATAATGATTGTAGATTTCTAAGAAACCAAGCTCTGATACCACTTGTCAGGATCGATTCCAAACAAGAATAACTATACTTAGAAATCAGAATTAAAGAATCTTGCGGAATAGAACTTTAATTCAACACACTCGAAGAACAACTAATTAGAAAACACAAACTGTTTGTATTCAATGTTTCAACTCACAAGTTTACAACCAAACCTCAATCTTATTGAACAGGCTCAACAAGACGACTTCTACTTCTCTAGAAATAGGGTTCTAAACCTTGAGGTTAATTCTCTCTAAAACAAAAACGAATTCTGATTCTCACCTCCCGAATAGCTATCTATCAACATCTATTTATACAAAATAATTACAAGATAACTATCAAAACAAAATCGATCTTCAGAATATTCTTTCATGCTTATCTTCAATCATTCCATCTTTATCTCCAACATTCTCGCATTCCATAATCATGATCACAAGCAGCATTAACATCTTTATGCACGAGCAGTATTAACCTTGTTCCAGCAGCATTAAATTTCACTAGCAGTACTAACCTTGTTCCAGCAGCATTAACTTTTACTTGCAGTAGTAACTATGCATAAGCAGTACTAACATTATTCCAGCAGCATTAACTTTTTATTGCAGTACTAACCTTGCTCTGGCAGTAGTATTGTTGTTCTGGCAGTAGTATTGTTGTTCTGGCAGTACTAACCATACTTAGCAAATATTCAGTTCCCAACACAGGGCGATGACGAATTGATGACAGAGTTTGATTATGACCAACTTCTTCTTCTGGGTGAACAGGTATCTACCGCTTCGGCTGATCTTACTGATCCTGCAGGTTCATCTGAAATTATTGTGTCAATTCCAGAAGCGGTTCCACCCCAACATCCTCAACCAGCTCGTTGGGAAAGGTTTCGAATCTTAGTACCGTATCTGGAAGAATCTCAGAAGAAAATCTTCGCTCACTGGATAAGGCCTCTTGACCCTGTACAATGTCACGGGGCCACGTTCCTTGATGAGCCGATCAGATCACAGTATGTGGAAGTTATGAAAAGAGGCAGAATGAGACATCAGGTTTACTCTAAGCACAGAATCACCGAAATCGTGAGTATTGAATCAGACAGAATCGTAAAAGTCGTCTTCCCGACCTTTTCAGTAAAAAGGGATGACGGAAATATTTGGACCTTCTCAGAATCCGATTTCAAACATCTTTGCCTAAGAGATTTTCCAGTTCTACTCATATTTTTGAAGACTCTTACTATTCAGCCTCTACCGTATACCAAAGCCCTCGAAGCTATCAAAAGATTCATGAAGTGCACGATCACATTATCCTATATTGAAGACTTTCAGTTGGGACTCGAAAGTAATCAGAAAAAGATCAACATCTTAAAGCCCAATCTGAACCTCCCTGAAGACGCACAGATACACTCTTTTCTTTCTAAACCAGAAACAGGGTTCGTGTATCTGAACGGAAAAGGGGAGAAACGGTTCATCATAAAAAGTGAAGTGCATAAATTTAGCGAGGGAACATTGGTGAAAATCCAGTCTGATCTGAAGAAGATTTTAGAAGAAGAAGTCAAGAATGCTCCTCTAGAGCAGTATGTCAATCTCCGCGAGTTCCTTGCCGAAGATCTTCTCAAAGCCATTGAAGACCGGCTTGAGTTCAGAAGCAGCATCAGATATTTTGAAGTGCTCTTTGCCATCCGAAAGCGCTATGTTCCAGACTGGCGTGATCGCGAACTTCTATTCCAAGGGGGAGATTGTTAGGTCTTAATATGTGTGGAATTAGAAGTTCAGGGACTTGTCTTGTCATTTCTTGTAAATACCCTTTGGGTATAAATAGTTTGTGTTTAACCTAGTTTTAGGTTAATGATCAGTATTACTATTTTGCTAAACCTTTGTACGGCTACACAGTCTGCCGCTTTATCCCTTCAACAGTTCATCAATACAAGTGAGATTTATGACTTATGATTACTGTTTGTGTTGATTAATTGTGATTGCCTACATATCTGGGATCCACACTTTCTCTAATGACTCCTCCAACTCGACAATCTTTGCTTCCAAGATGAGAGGGGGAACATAGAGTTTGAACTCGTCCGTCTCATTCTTGGTTGCTGGTGCTTGGTCCTCATCCTTTTGGGAGGAATCCTTGGGCTTAGCAACCTTGTAGGGGTCGAAGAAGTCATTCGAGAGGTACTTCTTTGGATTTTTCTGATAAGAATAATTTAAAGGCTCATAACAAAATGGAAGTTGTATTCCTCGTTTGTGTGTGCGCTTATATTCCTCGGTTTCCTCTTCCTTTTCAGGTTCAAGAGGACCAGTCCATTGGATTGCATATTCCGGATACTTTTTATCTAACCCAAAGCAAGCAAAATCATACAAAGTTGGTGTAAACCATCTTCCCTTTTTCAAATAATGTGGGTTATTATATCCGATTCCCCATTCTTTGTTGAAATAGGTGAACTCTTTGGGTTTATTCAGAAAGATGGTTTGATCAGTTTTACCCCTTTTGTGGAGTTTGGTTTCAAGATCAATGAGTTTTCGCAACAAACTCCTTGTGCTGAATCTGAAGAGAGGAACATTGATAAACAATATCCTCTTTCTCATTCAAGCACTGATCAAACTGAGACTGAAGTTCAGATAATTTGGCCCTTAAGTCTTTAGGTGCTATTGAAAGATTTTTGCATTTCTCCTTTAACATAGCATTTTCAGACTTGTATTTTTCAGTTAATCTCTGTTGAACATCTAGCTTTTCGGTTAGAGACCTAATCTCAAGCAGTTGTTCTTTAGAAGTGGCCTTAAAGGAACCTACCCGTTCAGCAAGAGGTTTCACTCGGTCATAAAGTTCTGAAAAGATAGGTTCACATACCTAACACGGCTTTTTCATGTCTTCTTCAGCAGGAGACATCTTCAGTTGCACTGGAGTGATCGTCAGACGTGTAGATTGATTCAAAGTGTAAACCTAACGCAAGGCACTAAGAGTGGAATCCTAACGCAGGTTCTATGACTGGTATGAACTAAGAGTGATCTTACTGGATAGGAATCCAAGTAAGGGTCTGATCAGGAAGTGTCCGAATCAGATCAATTAAGAACAGTTCAATAAATCACAAAGTGTCCGGGTAAAACAAAGAATCCGGATGGCACAGTTTCACGAATACTTAAATGTCCCCCTCATGCGACTTAGCACGGAGTCCCGCTACCCGGTTAGCGGGTGGGGTCAAGGGGCAACGCCCTTGCGGGGTCTGGATAACTTGAGTCCAGGTTATGGAATCCAGGTGGTTTCCGGATAAAGAATCCGGAAAAAATAAGCTTACCGGGTGAAGAGCAAGTTACCGGGTCCGGATAACTTGAGTTGTCCGGATAACTTAAGTTGTCCGGGTACAATGGATTGTCCGGATAAGATATGTCCGGAAACACTGGGTTTCCGGATACAAATGTTACCCGGATTGTATAAGGAAAAATGACTTACCCGGAATCTGTGACTTACCCGGAAAAATGAGGAGTCCGGATGGAATTGGAGGTACCCGGATGGAATACTTATCCGGACGACTTACCCGGAAAAGTGACGAATCCGGATGGAAAAACACAAACGTCCGGACACCTTGAAGCTGTCCGGAAACGACGGCTGGTTTATCCGGAAAAGTCGGCTGTTTGCTTAAATCGATCGAATTTTCGATTAGGGTTGCCCAAAATCGATCCTGGAAGATTAGTAACAATGCCAAACACAAAAATAACACTAACCCAATCGATTTCAATGCAAAAAGAACACGTTTTGATGGTAAAAATTCGATTTTTGTTGAAGAACACTACCAAAAACTTTGAACTTAATTTGCAAAATTAACCAACCAAACGAACGAATTAGGATGTGAAAATTTGCAGAAACACTTATAATAATGATTCTAACACAACCCAATAAACAGAAACTATCAATTTCGACTGAATCAAATTTTCAAGAATTCAAGAATGGTCAGACGGGTAAAAGTCAAACTAACCAGAAATCGATGAATGAAGCTTTGAATCGAATCCGTCTGTCTGCTCTGATACCAATTGTTAGACCCAGATTGATCAGGTAACAACGATTCAATGAGAAATAACAAGAACGATTAATGATTTCAACTTGTCATCCCTCTCACATTCAAGAATTAAGATAGTTACAAATATTGGAATGAAAATCAAAACTATCTCTCTCTAACAATTAGGCTCTCTAATGAATAATGAATCGCTTGAATGAATCGCTAACCTAATTCCTAAGGCAAACATCACATTATATACTTAGGCCTTTAAACACACAAGGCCTAAGCCCATTAAACTAATCAAGCCCAATTAACCTAATCTAAGCCCTTTTATAATTAAAGGCTTTTACAAAAAAGATTAATCAATCTAATTAAAGCCTATATAATTTATTTATATATCTTTCTAATATGTAGGACATTTATTGTCCTAACAGTTATGCTTACAGTATTTTTAGAAAGCTTAAAAGAAATGGAAGCTAGACATAAAGAAATGTCTGAAGAGAAATTTTCAAAAGAAAAACATTCTTCAGAGTCAGATGTTTCTTCATGTAAAGCATTTATGGGAAATACTGTTTTTAGGAGCTCGACAGTTGATGACCAAGATGATTCTGAATCTTGGGATTTGGAAAGTCAATTTGTTAAAGCTTCTCCTAAGATGTATTTTCCTACAGAACAAGATAAAGCTTTTCGAAAAGCACAAAATGAATTTATTTATCCTAAGTCTTATGGTATCTTTCCCACTTCATTGGATAGTGAGTCTGAATGTGATATTGAGATTCATTGTGATAGGAAAGGTAAGGAAGTAAAAGAAACAGCCGCTCAGTTTGACTTTGACTTTAACGCAAAACTTCCAGATCATTCTGACTTCCTAATAAAAGAAGAGAAACCTGAGAAGACTTTTCTTCAAAGGGGAATCTTCAAAATCAGCTGAGAAAACTTCTGCTAATGATTATTATTCAAAATCTAAATCCAAACAATCATTACAGAAAAATAAAAGAAAAACAAAAAGAAAGAAGCAAAATAATTCCTTTCAAGCTCAGAATTTCAAAGTTTACAACTCCTATCTTTCTGGTATTTCAGATCGTTATTTGAGAAACAATACGCGTCTCGTGTGGAGAATAAAGGAGTCCACATAGGATGTGGCCCAGAGAAAATCATCCCACGTTGCTTTAAATTCCAAGAAAAACAATTTTGTTTCAAATGTTAGTAATCATGATGTTGGCAATAGATAAAAACTTGTAATCCCAACAAGCTTTATTCAATGCGACGACTGATTAATTTAGCACATGATCAAATTTGTTGTTCTTCTTGTAGTGTGGATGATTTTATCTGCAAATCTGATTATAACCGTTGGTTTTATTCAAACAACTACTTTAACACAGGTTATAGAAATCAAAATGTCAACTCCAAAACTCCTAATCCAAAAGGACCCATTTGGAAATGGGTACCTAAAACCATCTAATTTCCATTTTGCAGCCCAGTCATGTATGGTATTTGGATTCTGGCTGCTCAAAGCACATGACTGGAAGAAAGGAGCTGCTCGTTAACTTTGTGGAAAAATATGGTGGTAGAGTTAAGTTTGGGAATGATCAGTATTCTCCAATTCTGGGTTATGGAGATATCGTTAAAGACAATGTCAGAATTACCAAAGTCAATTACGTCAATGGTTTAGGACACAATTTGTTTATCATAGGTTAATTTTGTGTAAGATCTAGAAGTCCATTTCAAGAAGACTCGGTGTGCAGTTCTAACTAAAGGAGGAGATGAGCTTCTAGTTGGATCGAGGAATTCCAATCTCTATACCATTGACCTATCAACGCTCAAGCCTAAGAATGACGTATGTCTGGTGTCTAAAGCATCATTGGAGAAAAGTTGGTTGTGGCATAGACGACTATCTCATCTCAACTTCCGTTACATTCAAAAACTGATGTTGGGAGACTTAGTCTTAGGTCTACCAGTTCTGAAATTTGAGAAAGACAACTTTTGTACTGCTTGTGAGAAAGGGAAGATGAAACGAGCTCCTCACCCACCAAAACCTGAGCCTAGCACACATAAAGTTTTGGAAATCCTTCATATGGATCTCTGTGGTCCGATGAAGACCCAGAGCATAAGTGCCAAACGATACGTGTTAGTCGTCGTCGATGATTATTCGAGATATACATGGGTCAAGTTTCTACGATCAAAAGATGAAACACCTGACTTGATCATCTCATTAGTCAAACAGCTTCAAGTGAATCTCCAACAAACAGTTCAGACCATCAGATCAGATAACGGGACAGAGTTTAAAAACAAGACTCTTGATGACTTCTTTAAGTCATTAGAATTATCTCATCAATATTCTGCGGCCAGAACACCTCAGCAGAATGGAGTCATTGAAAGACGAAACCGTACACTAGTTGAAGCTGCCAGAACGATGTTGTCTTATGCTGATCTACCTCTGTTTCTGTGGGCTGAAGTTGTATCAACGGCATGCTATACGCAAAACCATTCAATTAACCATCGACGGTTTGGCAAAACTCCATATGAATTGATTAACAATAGAAAACCTGTAATACACTACTTTCGTGTCTTTGGGTGCAGGTGTATCGTGCTGAACGATAAGGACAATTTGGACAAGTTCAGCCCGAAGGGATGTGAGGGTGTTTTTATCGGATACTCGCTCACATCAAAAGCGTACAGAGTCTATTTCAAGTCCCCCAGAACTGTGATTGAAAGTATAAATGTCAAGTTCGATGAAACTGAAGAGATGGCTTATGTGCAAAACAATACAGAACCCGCAATATCCGGAATACTAGCATCTGGACAAATCAGTCCTATGATGACTAGGACGTCAAACAAGGATCAATCTTCCACTTCTAACTCTACTCCTAACGAACTTGATATAGTGTTTGAACATTTTTATGATGATTTCTTTGGAAGTGATAAATCTTCTTCATCTGTTAACAACAGGAACCAAGTTGCTACACCACCAGTACAAGCTACAATGTCAGGGCCTTCACCTATGCTGACTTCATCCAATACTGGTGCAACTACTCCTGCAACTTCTCCAAGGAACACAAACATGACATCTACGCAAACAAGACAACAAGAATCTACGAGTGGTGCTTCTTCATCTGGTACAACTTCAAATGTCAGTGATTAGGGTACTAACAACGTTCCTGAAAAATCAACTGAAGCAGTTCCTGAGGCAGTTCCAATTGTCACCTCTGACAACCAACCAGCCTCGCGTCCGGAACCGACAATGACGATCGAGTTGAACTTCGATAAAGATCCTACCCTTGTAGACCCTAATGAAGATGTTATATCTCTCCATCCACACTCCAAGAAGTGGACACTTAGTCACCCAATAGATCAGGTGATTGGTGAAGTGCCTGAGCCAGTAAAGACAAGATCTGCATCCGCAAATGAAGTTCTATATGCGCTCTTTCTAAGTCAAGTTGAGCTCTCAATCGTTCAACAAGCCTTAGAAGACCCGGATTGGTTAATTGCGATGCAAGAAGAGCTGAATCAATTTGAAGCTCTGAAGGTGTGGAGATTAGTCCTGAGACCCAAGGGTAAAACACTCATTGGTACCAAGTGGGTCCTGAAAAACAAGAAAGACGAATACGACACAGTTGTGCGAAACAAAGCAAGACTAGTAGCAAAAGGGTATAGGCAACAAGAGGGTATAGACTACGACGAGACGTACGCACCGGTTGCTCGCTTAGAGGCAATTCGGATGTTCCTATCTTTTGCCGCCTACAAGAACTTCACCGTCTATCAAATGGACGTGAAGACTGCATTCTTGAATGGTGTCCTGAAGGATGAGGTGTACGTATCTCAACCAGAAGGCTTTGTGGACAAAGATAAACCAGACTACGTGTACATCCTTGACAAAGCTCTTTATGGTCTGAAACAAGCCCCCCGTGCCTGGTATGAAGTCTTATCTACCTTTCTACTAGGAGTTGGCTTTGAAAAAGGTAAAATTGACACAACTCTATTTACTCTGCGCGAGGAAGGTGAAATGCTTTTAGTACAGATTTACGTTGATGATATTATTTTTGGTTCGACTAACCCTGGACTTTGTACATGGTTTTCTGGCATTATGATGACCCGGTTTCAAATGAGTATGATGGGAGAGATTAATTTCTTTCTCGGATTACAAGTCAAACAATTCTCTACTTGTATCTTCATCAATCAATCGAAGTATGTGTTTGATATCTTGAAGAAATTCAAAATGGAAAACTGTACATCGATCGGTACGCCTATGGCTCCTGGATCTAAAATCGGTCCAGATCTTGATGGTATTGATGTTGATGTTAAGCTTTATAGAGGAATGATAGGGTCTCTAATGTATCTTACCGCTAGTCATCCAGATATAATGTTTTCCACTTGTCTATGTGCAAGATTTCAGGCCAAACCTAAGGAATCACACCTCGGCGCCGTGAAAAGAATCTTTCGCTACTTGAAGGGCACACCGTATCTTGAACTGTGGTATCCCAAGGGAACCGGATACGAACTCACCGCATATTCAGACGCAGATCATGGAGGAAGCATGCTGGACAGAAAGAGCACCTCGGGGCATGTACAGTTTTTGGGGGACAAGCTCGTGAGCTGGTATTCCAAGAAGCAGAATTGTGTTTCAACATCAACCGTGGAGGCTGAATATGTAGCCGCGGCCAGCTATTGTTCACACGTACTGTGGATGAAGACTCAACTCATGGACTACGGGTTCAAATATGAGAAGATCCCCATCTACTGCGACAGTAAAAGCGCGATTGCCATATCTGCTAATCCTGTCTAGCATTCCAAGACAAAACACATCGACATCAGGTATCATTTCATCAAAGACCATGTTGAAAAAGGTACAATCGAATTATACTTTTTTACAACAGAATTTCAACTTGCTGACCTTTTCACAAAAGCCTTGGATGAAAAACGATTTAATTTCTTAGTATCCAAGCTCGGCATGTTGAACATGAAAGTTTAAATTCCTATATTGATCATATAATAGATGGAAATATGTGTATTTCAATCTAGCTATTTATATCCAGATTGATACAATCAAATTTTCATCATATTCTATTCTCAATATATGACATTTTATTTTCATGTCTAAGTTGTTTTTCATTGTTTATTCATTTTGTTATTTTGTTCTGTTATGATACTTGTGCCTACATAGACTGTGTTCAAGCTCTCAGGAGGAGTATAGTACAGATCTTATGCACAAGAATAGGGGGAGTGTGCATAACTGCCAAATCATGTAAGTGTAGATCACATGTGCCTGTTATTTGGAAAAGACAAGGTAAGTATTCTAATTTGTTTTGAACACTAACTCTTAAATGATGAAAACAATTTTTCAAAACCATGCATCATTTAAGGCAATTGTGATCCCAGAACAAGTAATCAATCAGTGAAAACAATCAGATAGCCATCCATATATTCTTCAATGAAATCACCGAGTACACAATGAGAATGTATAGAGAAAGTGCACAGTGTGTACTAGTGTGTGTTTGTAATGGATGACCTAAGGATCGACCTAGAGAAGGTATATGGGATTGAGAATTGGCCGTCACTTGAAAAGATCGAGTTCTTACATGTAATGGGCAACAAAGACCGAGAAACAAATGCGGTAAGGTCAGATAGCTCGATTGTAAAAGTGCTGAAGATCGAGTCAAACAAGCTTCTCAATGTCTGGTACCCGCAGTTTACGGTTAAAAGATCCAATGGCTCTGAATGTGTCTTCTCTGAAGCAGATTTCAAGAGCCTAAAACTTGATGACCTCATAAGTTTGTATGACATTCTGGCAAGGGCTCCTGAAAAGAAAATAGAATGGTTTGCCGCTTACCAAAGTGTCAAGAGGTTTATGCGGAATATCCTAAAATTTTCTTATCTAACGGATTTCCAAATGGCCTTGGAAGCACACAAAACCAGGGTAAACCTCAGAGCACCAAACCGACGACTGATCGACATCCAAGGTATTCCCGCGTATACTGTTCTGAAGAAACCTGAGCATGGGGTTGTTTACTGTAATCAAGACTCAAAGAAAAGATTTATGAGAGTATGTGAAGCCAACAAGTTCAGTGATGGAACTTTCAAGATAATTCAGATCCATCTTGAGAGCAAACTTCGATTGGATGCAAGCGGGGAGGTGAAGCTTAAAGACAAGGAGAAGGATCTGATCAAGCAAGCCATGGATGCCATTACCTATCGGAAGGAGTATCGGAACGCGTTGCGGAGGTTCGAGATCATTTTTGGTACAAAGGGGGAGAATGTTAGTGCACTATTTATCTAATTGTACCAAGTAGAGGGACCTAATGTGTAATTATTAAGTTACAAACTATATAATGTAATTTTCCTCTAGATTGACATAAGGTCATCCATTACAAACACACACTAGTACACACAGTGCACTTTCTCTCTACATTCTCATTGTGTACTTGGTGATTTCATTGAAGAATATATGGATGGATATCTGATTGTTTTCATTGATTGATTACTTGTTCTGGGATCATAGATGGTCTAAACCAAAGGTCATTTTTAAAGTAAATCTATTTTCTTAAAATTTAAGCTAATACATACATATATTGATGCGTGTGCAATAGAGGAAGAGTTGGATTTGTGTGCAACTGTGTGTGGCAACACCAGTACAACACTTGTTGCACAAGTCAAGATCGTTATATTCAATAAAGAGACTTTAAATTAAATTCAAGAGGTCTTGAATTTATTTTATTATCTTTTCTAGGAAATTAGATTTTTTTTTAAAGAAAGTTCCTTTTAGTCTCCTTTTTTTAGCTTCCTAGATTGAATAAGTTTTATATCCTCGTCCTATAAGGTTAGTTATTTTTTCAAGTTTCCTTAGGTCAGTTGGTTTCTTTAAGGGTTTGGTTTGCCTATAAAATCCCCTTTAAAGTTATTTTGTAAGACACTTTATTTTGGATACAAGTTTCTATAAAATCCCCTTTAAAGTTATTTTGTAAGACACTTTATTTTGGATACAAGTTTCTAAATTTGAGTGAGCTTAACTTCTTGCCACTTATAACAAGAGATGAGGGTATTTTGTGTGGCATGTCAACCTTATCCTAAGTAAATCCTTGGGTGGCGGTTCATCCTCAACTCCTTTTCAAACACTAATGACCTTTTAAACCTTAATGACCTTTCAAAAGCAAGGGTTTGTGTTGCCCCAGTATCAGATTGGCATCAGAGCTACTATTCACGTCAGAGTATTGTTCATCACCGGAATTACTGTTCACGCTAGAGTACTATTCCCGTCAAAAATACTATTCACCGCATAATCACTATTCACTTCAGAAGTTAGTGTTCATCACCGGAATTTTCAAACCTTAGGGAGAATGGAAGGGGGAAACTCTCTTGGATCGACGAGTGGTAGTAAGACTACTTCATTGACCGCTGACCAGAAACGAATTCTCGAATTGGAAAACCAAGTCCAAGAACTTCTCCAACGCATGAGGCTTTTAGATGAGTCAAAATAGAAGGTAACAAACGAAAAACCATACTATGAAGATTCAGATGAGGCCAGTCACCCAGAACTTGATCGATACAAGTGTCAAGATGAGGAACCAAACCACAAAAGGTCCTACAAGGGAGATTACACTACAACTACATGCCAAAATTGGACATCCCGGAGTTTGAGGGACGCATGTATGCTGATGATTTTTCGGAATGGTTAGCACTGTTGAGAGGTTTCTCGAATATGCTGAGTCACTGGAAGACAGAATAGTGAAGTTGGTGGCTATAGAGTTATGCAAAAACGCATCAATTTGGTGGGACAATCTCAAAAGACAAAGGAGGGGAGAAGGTCGAGGCAAGATAAGCACGTGGGAGAAGATGAAGAAAGAGTTGAAAATGAAGTATTTGTAACACCTTCATTTTCACCATGAGTTATGCCACGTAATTCACATTAAATAATAATAATTAACCCAAAAAAACGGGTAATAAAGCTCTATTACAGTAGAAGTCTTACAAAAATAAATGCAAATAATCACCCAACGCTAACATGTCCCATACCAGGTTATGTTACAAAATCTATTCAAGCATAAAGTCTAACCATCCCCAAATCTGATACTTACTCAATAGAAATATAACTCACTAAGCAATATCTTTGCACTTGTCCACTCTTGAATCTCGAGCTCCTGAGATGCATACTAATAGTCAGCTTTACAAAGTTGAGTGAGTTCATGGTTTTCGTGCACAATCATACATGTCCCTTAATGCATAACAACAAACAAAGTTCCCAAATAATTTGCATATATGTTTCAAAATCCCTTTAATAAATACAGGATCTCTTAAACTCTCCATAGGGTAAAGGTTTTATTGTCATCGGAGTTTTCCCCGGTTTACGACTCAGCCTTGTCCGTTCACCCATCCCTAAGGAAGAGCCATCCCTTATGACATGTAAAACCAAATCCCAACCCGATTTACCAATTTTGTACTAAAACCCTTTTTATGGCATGCTAAATAATGTTTAAAAAAACATTAAACAAATAGCATGCAACCCACATAATAAATTACATACATGCATCAAAAACCCATAAACATGTACGTAAAAATAATATTATGCATAACATATGTATCCCAAATCATGATCACATAACTTGTACATAATAAGCGTACATCCCAGTTTAAAGTCTTATGAAGACTCACCTGATTGCGTAGGTTGCCCAATAATCGTCCCTAAATGATAACCTACGGTTAGTAAACCATAATAGCCAATTAATGACTAGGTTTCTCCAAAACTCGGCCCAAAAGTCAAAACTAGTTACTTTAATCAGTTTACTTCTAATATAGTTAAACCCCAAGCCTTAAGCTTTACGACGTCCTATAACGTCAATTTAACATTTTAAAACATTCCCCGCTTCTAATTAAAGTACTCCCATGATTATTAACATCAAATATTAGAATTATCCCCATTATAAAATCCATTAATGTCGGTTTACCCTTTATACTATATAAACTCCGTAATTCAATTTAAAGTTTCGTATAATCATCAACCCTTTTTACGACCCTTTAATCTATTCATTAATTTATTTCATCTATTCTACTTATAAAAAAGAATAAGAAACGGTTATTCAACAATTTCACTTTCTAAACAGCACGGTTTTTCTAAAATCAATTTTTCTTAGCCACGACTTGTTCCTCCGTCTTCTTCTCCACAGCCTCTCACCCCACGTCTGCCCTGATTTCTCTCCTTCTCCCCAATTTCTGCAATCCACGACCTCTCCTACCTCCGCTCACTGTTGGTATATATCCCCCTCTCCCTCTGGTAATCAACAATGAACTCTTGCACTGTTCAACGAAGGTCGACCTCCAGTTGCAGTAACATTTCTGCTCCAGGTAACATCTCTAGGATTTTTCCCTCTTATTTCCCTCTTAACTGGTTTAATTTCATCATTTGCATCTCAATTTAAGTTTTTTTTTGTCAGAGCTGTTGGAACCACCTTAAAAGTGACCGTCACTGATCGTTTATCATTCCTGATGTGATAATTGACAATAACTGAAATCCCTATGTCTGGTAAATATATGATGGGCGTATTTACTATTATTGACATACTATAGGGTTTCCCATTAGGTGATTGGAACTACGGGGAATTATACTGCACATAATAAACACCAAGGGTTGAAAGTGTAAGATACTCTTATTATAAATAGAGTACCCTAATCTTTCTTTTAACCCTAATGAGATATTGGCTAATAATTCCATCCGTGTGCCTCCCCTAAGATCGGTTCTCTCTCTCAAGAATCGATCATCATCCCATTATCATACAATCATCTCGTTCTGGGAACCCGTCAATCCATGGCAAACATGTTTAACGCTTTTACTGGATCCTCGGGATCATCAGGTATGATTTATTATTATCAAGTTTTCATTATCCATCAAATACAAATCATGTTTATTCCAACATGTGGTATCAGAGCATCGGGTTCATAATTGAATCATGATTTGTATTCGTGTTTTTTACGCTGTAACATCTGGATCATCAGAAATTGAATTGTTAAATTCAATTCAATATTGCATTGAGTTGTAAATTCTTTTCAGCCGCCGCCGCAAATTTTCTTTTTCCAAATGAATTTTGATTGAGTTGTTAAATTCAATTCAATATTGCATTGCACCGCAAACTTTCCAGCAATTATAATATATTTTTTCATTGCATTAAACCCTAATTATGCCATGTTAATTGATCAATGTTATTTATCCCGAATTGATCAATGTATAGAAAAAAATTTCGGTTAAACCTAACTTTTCGGTTCTTTGCATACCGAATTCTTATCTTTTCGGTACTGTACATAACGAAAATCTTACTTTTCGGTACTGTACATACCGAAAACCTTACTTTTTGGTACTGTACATAACGAAAACCTTACTTTTCGGTACTGTACATAACGAAAACCTTACTTTTCGGTTCTGTACATACCGAAAACCTTACTTTTCGGTATCTTGCATACCGAAAACCTTACTTTTCGGTATCTTGCATACCGAAAACCTTACTTTTCGGTATCTTGCATACCGAAAACCTTACTTTTCGGCATCTTGTATACCGAAAACCTAACTTTTCGGTACTTTGGATACCGAATACTTTTCTTTTCGGTACTGTACATACCGAATTCCTCAATTTTTTTTTCGGTATGGATCATTCCTATTACTGCCATACCGAAAACCCTTGCACTAATATATATGGTCTCATTATTTGTGCCCAAAGGTCAAATATGATTCACATAATGCATTCTTTTCCTTTTGCATAATGAACACTGAGTATACTAATTCTGCCCAAAGGTGATTTAATATACCTGTGTGTTAAGAGGACTCTCTACATGCATAATTCACACGATGCTCTATTTTGTGCCCAAAGGTCAAAAGATAAGCATTGCGTTGCATGACCCTAACGCTCATGTTTACTTAGATATTAGTTATTTCTGCCCAAAGGTGATGTAACATCTAAGTAGAGCCTTACTTTGACTTATTGTTTTGGTGTTTACAATAGGTTTACTTATCACTAGCTTCATCAATAAAATGGTCATAGTTTCATTATTCTAAGAAATATTACTGTTAGGCCTGCTTACTTTAACATTACTTTAAGAAACATTACTTTATCCGCCTTTTATAGCTAACTAAGTCACTAAGATAATCTTCTATAACTAATATTCTTCTCATTTCCACATCAGTACCTAACTTTGGCATTGAGCCACTTACTGGAGCAAACTTTGCTTCATGGAAGGATCAATTACTTTTAATTATGGGGATGCTAGACCTTGACCATGCCATTCGCCATGATGAACCCGCTGCTATTACTGCTGAGTCTTCTGCAGCTCAGAAAGCAGATTTTGAAAAGTGGGAAAGGGCAAATCGCTTGTCACTAATGATGGTCAAGAACTCCATCAACCCCAGTATCCGAGGAGCTATCCCTGACTCTGATAAACTCAAAACTTACCTCAAATCTGTTGAGGGTCACTTCAAGGGATCGTCTAAGGCACATGCAAGTAGCTTAATGCTACAGATGCTCACTGTGAAATATGAAGGAAATAGCAGTGTCCGTGAACACATTATGAAAATGATTGATATGGCTCATAAGCTTAAGAGTCTTGAGATGGAAGTCTCTGATAATTTTCTTGTGCATTTCATAATGACCTCTTTGCCTGCTCGGTTCGACACCTTCAAAGTTAACTACAACGCTATGAAGGATAAATGGTCGATAAGTGAACTGATTGCAATGTGTGTGCAAGAGGAGGATCGCCTAAAGCTGGTACAACCTGAAGCCGTTCACCTGACAACCACTGGTAATTCTAAGAAAAGGAAGGGTAATCACGGTAATCAGACTGGAAATAAAATCCAAAAGGATAATCAACATGGTGTCGTTGCCTCTAGCTCTAAACCCTTGTCGAGCAAACCTAACTGCAAATTCTGTCGTGCAAAAGGGCATGGACAGAAAGATTGCCCTAAGTTCAAGGAATGGCTAGCTAAGAAAGGTAACATTCTTTATGCAATATTTGATTCCTTTACTACTGATGTCCCTGTTAATACATGGTGGGTGACTCTGGTTCTATGGTCCATGTGACAAACTCAATGCAGGGATTCCTTACAATCCAGAAGCTACCAAAGGGCCAAAGAAAACTTAGAGTTGGAAGTGGTGATCTCTTAGATGTCGAAGCCATGGGAACTTTAAATTTACATATGAGTACCGGAAAGTGTATTAGACTAGTGGATACCTTATATGTACCGAGAATTACTCGGAACCTTGTATCCATATCTAGACTAGACCTTGAAGGTTATGTAATAATTCATGGTTGCGGCAAGATTGCTATTACTCATAATAATGAATTACTTGGTCGAGGTTTCTTGGATGGATTACTGTATAAATTAGAACTGGATCATAATTTCTCACAGTCTTTGTTGTCTCTTAATATTGATGACGTAACTAAAACAACAAAATCACCTAAACAATTAGAGAATTCCTCCATGTTGTGGCATAAACGTCTTGGTCACATCTCACGAGATCGAATGACTCGACTCGTAAAGGATGGAATCTTACATTCTCTTGATTTTAGTGATTTTGAAACATGTATTAAGTGCCTCAAAGGCAAAATGGCGAAAGGGAATAAGAAAGGAGCTACTAGAAGTTCCAACGTGTTGGAAATAATTCACACTGATATTAGTGGTCCTTATCCCGCATCAATCACAGGACATACATCATTTATTACATTCATTGACGATTATTCGCGTTATATGCACCTATATCTGATTAAAGAAAAATCTGAATCCTTACAAACTTTTATTGATTTTAAAACTTTGGTTGAAAACCAACTTGATCATAAAATAAAAGTTGTGAGGTCAGATAGAGGGGGTGAGTATTATGGTAGACATACTGATATTGGTCAAGCTCCTGGTCCTTTCTATAATTTTTGCAAGGAACATGGCATAATTAACCAATGCACCATGCCTGGTTCTCCTCAACAAAATGGTGTTGCTGAAAGGAGAAACAGAACCTTAATGGACATGGTGAGAAGTATGCTTGCTAACACTAACTTACCTACTTTCCTCTGGACTGAGGCATTAAAAACAGCCGTTCATATACTCAATAGGGTTCCATCAAAATCTGTCCCTAAAACTCCTTATGAAATCTGGACAGGTAGGAAACCGAGTCTAAAATATATGAAAGTATGGGGCTGTCCTGCCGAAGCAAAAGTCTATAACCCTAACTTAAAGAAACTGGATCCTAAAACCCTTACATGTTTCTTTATCGGTTATCCTGATAACTCAAAAGGTTATCGTTTTTACTGTCCTTCCCACACTACGAGCATCATTGACACGCAGCATGCCACATTTCTTGAGAACTCAAAGATCAGTGGGAGCACGACAAATCATGACTCAGATTTGCAAGAAGTACAAGAAGCGGGGGGAAACCATCCTACCGCTATTTTTATTCCTCCGATAATTCCTCTTGTACCCACCGCTGCTCCTAATATCACTGATCCAACTCCTCCTAACCAATACGCCGAGGGAACATCATCATCGCCTCTTGTACCCAACGCTGAGCCTAATATCACTGATCCCACTCCTCCTGTTACTGAACCGGAAAATCAACTCAGGAGATCATCTAGGTCACGCAGGGCCACAAATTTTGATGATTTTGTAACCTTTTTATCTGAAGTTGAGAACATTGGAAAGCTTAATGATCCTACCTCTTATCGAGAAGCCATTAATAGTGATCAGGCCACTAAGTTGAATGAAGCCATGATTGAAGAGCTTAATTCCATGCATCATAATGATGTTTGGGACTTGGTTAAACTTCCTGAAGGATCCAAAACTATCGGTTGTAAATGGGTCTT
This sequence comes from Saussurea involucrata, assembly GCA_033807775.1. Taxonomy (NCBI): domain Eukaryota; kingdom Viridiplantae; phylum Streptophyta; class Magnoliopsida; order Asterales; family Asteraceae; genus Saussurea; species Saussurea involucrata. The sequence goes on along the minus strand of CM066317.1, from coordinate 13,941,499 downwards.
CAAAACCAAATTAGACCCGAAAGGAAACATCGAACGCTATAAGGCCAGACTGGTTGCAAAAGGCTTTACTCAAAAGGAAGGAATTGATTATCAAGAGACCTTCTCTCCTGTCTCTCGTAAAGATTCTTTAAGGATTGTTATGGCACTGGTAGCTCATTATGATTTAGAGTTACATCAGATGGATGTCAAGACCGCTTTCCTGAATGGAGACTTGCAAGAAGATGTATACATGCGACAACCTGAAGGATTCATTCCAGAAGGTAAAGAGCATATGGTCTGCAAGTTGAAGAAATCCATTTATGGGTTGAAGCAGGCATCACGACAATGGTACCTCAAGTTCGATAAAATCGTAAAAGGGCAAGATTTTCTAAAGAATCAAGTGGATCAATGCACCTATCTCAAGATCAGTGGGAGTAACTTTATAATCCTTGTCTTGTACGTAGATGACATCCTACTAGCAAGTAACAACTTGGATATGCTGCATGAGTCGAAGCGGATGCTTTCGCAAAATTTCGACATGAAAGATCTCGGTGATGCCTCTTATGTCATTGGTATCGAAATACATCGCGATAGGCATAATGGTGTTTTGGGACTTTCTCAAAACACATATATTGAGCGTATCTTAAAACGCTATAACATGCAGCACTGTACACCCACTGTAGCTCCAGTAGTTAAAGGGGACGTGTTTGGTTCTTTCCAAGCTCCGAGCACTGAGATTGAAAAGGAAGAAATGACGATGATACCTTATTCGTCTGTAGTAGGGAGCATTATGTATGCTCAGGTCTGTACTCGTCCGGATATCGCTTATATCGCTGGTATGCTGGGACGTTACTTATCTAATCCCGGAATAGCACACTGGAAAGCGGCTAAAAAGGTTCTACGATATCTGCAAGGGACCAAAGACTACAAATTAACTTATAGAAGAAGTGACAACTTAGAAGTAGTAGGATATTCTGATTCCGATTTTGCTAAATGCAAGGAAGATAAGAAATCTACTTCTGGGTACATATTTATGTTAGCTGGTGGACCTATCTCATGGCGGAGTCACAAACAGAAGCTGACTACAACGTCCACCATGATGGCTGAATACGTTGCCGTTTATAATGCCAGTTGTCATGGGATGTTGTTAAGGAACCTGGTCAGTGGACTCAAAATCGTCAACTCCATTTCTAGACCATTGAAGCTTTACTGTGATAACTCAGCTGCCGTAACTTTCTCGAACAGTAACAGTTCAACTGGCGCTGGGCTGTATCTTGATACAAAGTATCTGTTCGTGCGCGAACGGGTTGAGGAAAATGTCCTTTGTATTGAGTACATAAGTACAAAGAATATGCTAGCGGATCCGATGACCAAAGGTCTTCCTCCTAATGTCTTCGTAGGACACGTGTCGAAGATGGGGCTTACAAAAGACTTAATTTAATAGCATGTTGTACTTATTGGTCATTATTATCTTAATAAATTTTCCTCTATATTCAGATTTTGTTTGTCCATTAGTTACGCTTTGAGCTCATAATGGTGTATGGACATTATTATAACGAATTTTGTCTTAGTCAATTGATCATTGCTTATTCAGTTTTAAATTTGAGTCATAGTTTGACTAGTGGGGGTCCTGAGTTGATATTCTTCTCTACGGCTGTACTTATTAGCTATGATTTCAGTTTAAAACAAAATGAGTATTATCCCGGCCGGACTTATTGATTGTTGGTGCAAGTGTACCACATCTCAATATATTTTATATATTTATTTTGATGATTACAAACACACCGCATTATTGTTTATCTAACAATTTAATCCAAGTGTGCAGTTGTTGAAGAACACGAAGATTTAATCTGAAGGGTTCAAGACGGAAGTGTTTACGTCGTCATCATTGTTTATAACTAATAATGATAAACACCCTAAAATAATATACCACTTGGATATTTCTAAAAACCTTTTAAATAAAAAAGAAATTTTGGTTCTAGAAGTATCTGCCATGCGTACTGTTTCTGCAACCACTTTCTGACGCAGGTATACCGCGAAGGTAGAGCCGGTATTCCGCGGTGGTACGGCCGGTATACCGCGGGTGTTCAGCCGGTATACCGCGGCAGGCGTGGTGTTTGTTTCTGATTGGTTGGAAGTACCTTTTTCTGACGGCGGTATACCGCGAGTCCTAGCCGGTATACCGCGGGTACGTATTCCAGAAGTCAACTTTGCATGAGAGCCGTTGAAGTGTCAGCGTACTTTGTACTGCACGGTATACCGCGTGCATTTGGCGGTATACCGCGGATGCTTGTTTCCGTTGGAAGTGTTGCTATATAATGCATGCGATGGTGGAGAAGAAAAGAGAGACAATACAGATACAACCAACACCATCACTGCTCATCTGATCTCTCTCATTTATAATATATATATTTTATAAAACCTTTTTTATAAAATATCCAAGTGTGAGATATTATACAAGAGTGATTACCCATTGTGAGTTATACTCCTCTTGTAAGTATTTGAATAACGGGTGTGTGATCCTGTTTATCTCATAGCAGAGGCTTGAGAAACTATTACAAATTCCTTTGTATTTGGTTTGTGTTCTACCGTAAAGAATACATTTATTGGATCGTGTCGAGAAGTGTCTCGGCTGCTGGTTTATCACAGTTGGTGGTAAATCAGTAAATCTCCGTGTCAAGTATCTCTTACCTTTATCTCTTTATTTATTCCGCTGTGCTTTATTATATTTGTTTATATAAACTGCTTTGCATTTATATTTATTTATATAATCTCTGTGTATTTGTTTATATTTACACTCTTCTTTATTATTTGTATACTCTGATTTATTTTTACTGTTTCAGTACTGTATTTATTTATAAAAGAATTTTTGAAAGTAAAAGATTTATATACAACCTTACCCCCCCTAGGTTGTCTAACATTTGGTATCAGAGCAGGGCTTTCAAAAAATCGTCTATTTAATTTTTTAAAATCCGTTTTTGTTATGGCTCAACAAAATGCTTGGTTTTCTAAATCTCTTCTTATTGATTTCGAAAATTTTGATCTTTGGGCAAATTCTTTTGAACGTTATGTTCGTGGGATAAATCAAAAAATTTGGGATATTATTATTAAAGGAAATTTCAAACCCACAAAATTTCAAAACAACAAAGTTGTTGAAAAACCTAGCTCGGAATGGTCCGACGAAGATGAGGCTAATTATTGTTTAAATTATGAAGCCAAAAATTTTCTCTTTTCGGTTCTTACTAACGATGATATTGAGCGTGTTTATCTCTTTGAAACTGCTCGTGATATTTGGGAGAACTTGAACATCACCTATGGTGAAAACTCAAAAGAAAAGAGAGACGAAACCCGAGATCAAAGAAATGAAGAAACGTGTCTCATGGCCGACCATGATAATGAGGTATCTTCATCATATTCTTCTAAAAATAATTGTGATAGTAATTATAGTGATAATTATTATAGTGACAATGAAAATAATCTTGACGAATTATATAAATCATTTCATGATATGGCTGCTCTCGCAAATAAATATAAAGATGAAATTTCTAATTTAAAAGAAACCGTATCTATATATAAAAAGGAAATAGATGACGGTAAACAAAAATCTGCTCATGATTTAGATGTTATCACTAAATTAGAAAATAAATTAAGTGAAAAGGATATTTGTAAATCTTGTGTTATTTTAAATGATAAAATTGCATGTTTAGAGAAAAGAACATGTGAAAATATTTTATGTACAAAATGCGATATACTTGAAAATGATAATGCATGTTTAAAAGCTAAATGCGATTTATATGAAAAAGATAATCTGTTAGCTAATGCATTTCAAAATAGCAATGATAAAGTGTTAAAAATGCTAAATATGTCTAATCGCATTAATTGTAGAAAAGGCATTGGTTCTAATACATGTATTGATACGTGCTCGTGTATTCAAATTAAAAGGTGTTTTGAACCACCTAAAGTTAAAACGAGAAAACCTTATGTGCAAAAACCTCCGTATGTATCCAAAATGAATAATGTGAATTATATGCCGAGGAAACCGTATGCTTGCATGTATAATAGCAAATTTTCTAGACCAAAGAATAATGTAAATTTGCATGCTTCATTTTACGTCTATGATAAATACGATCGTAAAATAAAAATGGTTAGAAAATGGATTCCGAAAGGAATGTTTAATGTTGACAATCCCGGTGGGATGCGTTTGTGGTTTTAAACCATTTTTATGGTTTTATATGTTGTCGTATTTTGTTTTATGTCGACAACATATTTTTTGCAGTTTATGTTTTATACTAACTGTTAAAAGGACCCATAAGAAAAGGGTACCACGAAATATTTTCTTTGCCTTTTGTACGTGTTTCCTGACGAGGATACAATACGTGTTTCCTGACGAGGATACAATACGTGTTTCCTGGCGAGGTTATAATACGTGGTTTCCTGACGAGGATATAATACGTGTTTCCTGGCGAGGATATAATACGTGCTTCCTGACGAGGATATAATACGTGGTTTCCTGGCGAGGATATAATACGTGTTACCTGCCGAGGTTATAATACGTGGTTTCCTGGCGAGGATATAATACGTGCTTCCTGGCGAGGTTATAATACGTGGTTACCTGCCGAGGTTATAATACGTGGTTACCTGCCGAGGTTATAATACGTGGTTACCTGCCGAGGTTATAATACGTGGTTACCTGACGAGGTCATAATACGTGGTGATTTTTTTTATCACATAAAATTAACCGAAAATCGAAGCCTTAAGATCCTTTTTGGTGCAAGTGTTTCTTTTTGGTTATTTTGTTTCATGTCATTTATTATGCTTATTTTATCCCTCAAATTTTATAAAATCAAATTGATATCGTTATTAATTTGAGGGGGAGCTTTTTATCTTTTACCCATGAGATTATGCTCTCTCAAATATATGCATATTTTGAGGGGGAGCATCTCTCGAGGGGAAGCATACCGTCTTTCTTGACCCTTTTTGTTTCGACAAACGGGGGAGAGAAACCGCATATGCTCATGCTTAGCGGTTGTGTTTGTCATCATCAAAAAGGGGGAGATTGTTGGTGCAAGTGTACCACATCTCAATATATTTTATATATTTATTTTGATGATTACAAACACACCGCATTATTGTTTATCTAACAATTTAATCCAAGTGTGCAGTTGTTGAAGAACACGAAGATTTAATCTGAAGGGTTCAAGACGGAAGTGTTTACGTCGTCATCATTGTTTATAACTAATAATGATAAACACCCTAAAATAATATACCACTTGGATATTTCTAAAAACCTTTTAAATAAAAAAGAAATTTTGGTTCTAGAAGTATCTGCCATGCGTACTGTTTCTGCAACCACTTTCTGACGCAGGTATACCGCGAAGGTAGAGCCGGTATTCCGCGGTGGTACGGCCGGTATACCGCGGGTGTTCAGCCGGTATACCGCGGCAGGCGTGGTGTTTGTTTCTGATTGGTTGGAAGTACCTTTTTCTGACGGCGGTATACCGCGAGTCCTAGCCGGTATACCGCGGGTACGTATTCCAGAAGTCAACTTTGCATGAGAGCCGTTGAAGTGTCAGCGTACTTTGTACTGCACGGTATACCGCGTGCATTTGGCGGTATACCGCGGATGCTTGTTTCCGTTGGAAGTGTTGCTATATAATGCATGCGATGGTGGAGAAGAAAAGAGAGACAATACAGATACAACCAACACCATCACTGCTCATCTGATCTCTCTCATTTATAATATATATATTTTATAAAACCTTTTTTATAAAATATCCAAGTGTGAGATATTATACAAGAGTGATTACCCATTGTGAGTTATACTCCTCTTGTAAGTATTTGAATAACGGGTGTGTGATCCTGTTTATCTCATAGCAGAGGCTTGAGAAACTATTACAAATTCCTTTGTATTTGGTTTGTGTTCTACCGTAAAGAATACATTTATTGGATCGTGTCGAGAAGTGTCTCGGCTGCTGGTTTATCACAGTTGGTGGTAAATCAGTAAATCTCCGTGTCAAGTATCTCTTACCTTTATCTCTTTATTTATTCCGCTGTGCTTTATTATATTTGTTTATATAAACTGCTTTGCATTTATATTTATTTATATAATCTCTGTGTATTTGTTTATATTTACACTCTTCTTTATTATTTGTATACTCTGATTTATTTTTACTGTTTCAGTACTGTATTTATTTATAAAAGAATTTTTGAAAGTAAAAGATTTATATACAACCTTACCCCCCCTAGGTTGTCTAACAGTACTCATAGATAAAAGATCGCTTGGTCAAGTGGGAGAATGTTGGAACCACCTTAAAAGTGACCGTCACTGATCGTTTATCATTCCTGATGTGATAATTGACAATAACTGAAATCCCTATGTCTGGTAAATATATGATGGGCGTATTTACTATTATTGACATACTATAGGGTTTCCCATTAGGTGATTGGAACTACGGGGAATTATACTGCACATAATAAACACCAAGGGTTGAAAGTGTAAGATACTCTTATTATAAATAGAGTACCCTAATCTTTCTTTTAACCCTAATGAGATATTGGCTAATAATTCCATCTGTGTGCCTCCCCTAAGATCGGTTCTCTCTCTCAAGAATCGATCATCATCCCATTATCATACAATCATCTCGTTCTGGGAACCCGTCAATCCATGGCAAACATGTTTAACGCTTTTACTGGATCCTCAGGATCATCAGGTATGATTTATTATTATCATGTTTTCATTATCCATCAAATACAAATCATGTTTATTCCAACAAGAGCGATTCCATCTTTGGTTTATCTTCTCCGGTTGCAGTTGCAGGTATTTTCTCCGCTCCAGGTAACATTTAGGTAACATTTCTATGGTTTTTCCCTCTTAACTGGTTTAATTTCATCAATTGCATCTCAATTTAAGTTTTTTTTGTCAGAGCGATTCCATCTTTGGTTTATCTTCTCCAGTTGCAGTTGCAAGTATTTTCTCCCCTTTTCCCCTTTCCAGTGGGTCGAATCTCATTTGTATCATTTTCTTAGTTTTTATGGTTCTGAAACTTTTTTTGTTTCTTCGGTGTTTACCTTGTGAGCTCGTATGTTTGACACAGTGCAAAAGAGGAGCAAAATTGGCTCTACATTGTCAATTTATTGTCCCAGTGGTTTTGATTTCTGCCTTCGATTTCTCTGCACGGTTTCGATTTCTACTTTTGTTTTACTGGATTTGGTTTCTCCCCATGGTTTCTCCCCATGGTTTCTCTTTACTGATTTTGGTTTCTCAACAATATATAATGTTTGTTTGTAAAATAATTTATGTTTTGGTTTCTCAACAATCTACTGAAATTCCTACTAATCATGTTCATCCCCATGGTTTCTCTTTACTGATTTTGGTTTCTCAATAATATATAATGTTTGTTTGTAAAATAATTTATGTTTTGGTTTCTCAACAATCTACTGAAATTCCTAATAATCATGTTCATCCCCATGGTTTCTCTTTACTGATTTTGGTTTCTCAACAATAGATATGTTTGTTTGTAAAATAATTTATGTTTTGGTTTCTCAACAATCTACTGAAATTCCTAATAATCATGTTCATATATCGTACATAACCATCTCAAAAGCTACTGGGAAATAAGTTTACTCAATTATGAGACATTTCAGTTTCAAATTTGATAGCCATGTGATAAGCATGGTGGTAGTGGAATGTTTTTACATCAATTTTACTTGTGAATTTTTTTTTACAACTTGTGGAAATCGGATTGGATAATACACAAATTAAGAATATATAAATAATGTGGTGTTGTCAGCTTCATCAAATTATAATTTTTTATAATGGTGTGAGTAGAAATTATTATGTTCTCTTCTTTTCCTTTTTCATGTTTAAAACATATCTAACACTTAAATAACTGTTAAGTGGTATGTTAAGTGGAATTTTATTTACTTGGTTTCCGTATCCCTATGATTTACTTGGAATTACTGGATTTTTTATAGTTATAACGGATTCAAAAGAACAAATTGAGCATGAATGTGTGTGTACAGTAAGTGACTAATTAAAATTAATTTCCTTTGACACTATGAAATAATTTTACTCAATTAAGCTGTCCAAACAGCCCTGTCGATGTTAAGCGGTCCAAACAGCCCTGTAGAACATATTAAGCTGTCCAAACAGCCCTGTAGAACTTATTAAGCTGTCCAAACAGCCTCTGTTGAAGGTTATATCTATACTTCTTTTTTGTTGAAGGTAGTGACATTCAGTTGATGGTTGCATTAGGCTGTTAGGATGGACAATTAAAGTTTTAAAAATTTGTTATGTTTTCTTACCACAGTTGACCACACTTTAGTATATATGTGAACAGGCATTGTACAACATGCCTGTCTTATTTACTTTCTAACAAGACATCTCTTGAGCTCCTCCCAACTAACTAACACCCCATATATGAGCATGCCTCTAAACTCTTAATTACTTTCTAACAGACTATTAAAATGTCTTTTTCTTTGTGGAGAAAGCATCCTAATTTGATGATTTTTGTTGTATTGACCCAAAAATGCTAAATTGGACACAGGTTTTATTTATTGTTTGGTGACAATTATGTATATATGGTATGCTTACTTGAATGCAGCTAACGATTCTCCACTTTGTTTTAGTACATAGAGTTAGAGGTGGATCAAATATTATATAATTTGGTTGTTGTTCTTGGGGTTAATTTTGGTTTTGGTTGTCTAGGGATTTCAGTTCCGTTAGAGAATTGACTAAAGCGATAATGAAATTTGGGGAAGCATATGAACAGGCGGAGAGCTCAAAGCTGCAGCAGATGGTAGAGATGCAGAAACAAAGCATGAAATTTGCAAAGGAGCTTGAACTGCAAAGGATGCAGTTCTTCATGAAGACACAACTAGAGCTTTCACAGCTGAAGCAAAGTAGGAGAGGTGTTGGGAACAATAACAACAATCATCACCATAGTCATAATCATAATCACAATCTTAATCATCACAGTAGTAACCATAATACCATAAACAACAACAATCATATAGTGATGACAGCAATAACTAAACTATGGTGTTGTTAAGGTTTGGATTCAGAAACAATTGGCTTATTAATTAAAGGGTTAATGATGACCCTCTTTAGGGTGTCTAGCTAGGGAGATGTATGTAATTGAATTTGCTTGTTTAAGTTTTATTAGTTCCCTATTTTTCATCAAGATTTGAAGGTGCATCATTCAATGCATAAACGAGATTGATACTTTTTGAGTAGCTTAGATCGAAATTGGCATTCATTTGAGACCTTGGAAATTTCTTGTCCATAATCTTTTCAGGTATATTTGATTTTCCAGGTTGTGTGGGTCATCAAGTATCTTCTCTGAAAGGTTTAGGCTTGAAGGTGATCCTTGAAGGCCTCAAAGGTCAGTTATTTTTACCATTTTTCATTGTTATTGCACATGCAATGTTCTTTCAGTTGCTTAATTTTCTTTTAGAGTAAAAGAAAATTAAGCACTTTTTGGGGACTTCCTTTTCATGCCAGCTCTGTAATTTGATTGTTCATATAGTCTCACTAAAAGGGAAAAAGGTGAAATAGATGTAAGATGTAAGTTGCTGATAAGCGCTTACCATGTAAGAAGGAATGTGACTTAAAGGATGAGTCTAGAGACAACCGTGCCTTGATTGATGATAATAATACAGCCCAAACACTTACTGGGGATGATATAGAAGGAATGCAAAGGTTACAAATATTATTCCCAGTTACTTTTTATAATAACATATTTTTTATTAGAAAAAAATATATTCTTGAAAATGTGTGCCTTATTACAAATGTCGCTGCCATTTACTGCTCTCTATTTGTTTTCTTGATTAATATGACTTATATATTGATTTAATCCAGACACGGTGCAAGTGGGAACGATATAGTTGAAGCTCTAATTGCCAATAGTGCAACAATATTTGAGAATAAAAGTAGGCTACCTGACATTTGTTATCCCAAGATTCAAGTATATATATGAACAAGATATTAAGAACAAGATCAAGAAATGAACAATGGAGATTCAATATGTCATATGTATTGAGAGAGAAAGTGCTTACACCTTATGTTTTACACAGTTAAGCTCTAAGACAGAATGCAAAGATTTTTATAAAACAAACTAACACAAAAGTATTTATTACCCCAAGGATATTTACACAATCATCCCCTCTACTTGAATACAACAAAATAAGCTCTTAACAACATTTAACACGATTAAAGTGACACCAAAGTAAATAAAAGGTTTATGTAGCTTCCAATTTTTATTTTCTAACCTTTTCTATATGTTTTTTACTATTAATATTTAATAATTTACATAAATGAATTAAAACATAGAAACCCTATAAATATAAAATTTTGAGGACATTATAGTGAAAGTTTAAGGAGTATAAAATACAATAAATAAAATTTAAAGAATGAATAAAATATAAAAAAAGAAGTTATATTTAATGTTTTAAGGTTATATTGGTAAAACATACGTGTGTTCCAACTTGTTCCATGGGTGGGGGTGGAACCGGCTTTTTTTCGTTCTGTTCCACATAAAAGTCTTGCCAAACATGAAACATTGGTTTATGTTCTATTATGTCCAGTGTATCAAACGCACCCCACCCTATAGGCTAATAGGCAATGCCAGTGGGAGAATGACCCAAAATACACTATTCAGTTGGTCTTTATGTGTTTTCTTGATATGTAGACTAAATTTTTCTTTGTTTGGCATTTGTATAAGCAGAGATAGGAAGACATTCGACACCACTTCGGCAGTGGGAAGTGTACAGGTTCCTTCTGGATGAAAGTAGCTAGAGGATATCCATTAACCAGCAATCGAGTCAAACAAGATATTGTTGATGAAGATTATATGCATCCATCACCTAAAAGAGTCATCAAGAACGAACCTCTTTTTCTACTTGTTGACGGTCCCCGTGATGCAATCTTTGAAGACTTATTCAACTGTGTACGAAAAAGAGGAAGCACGAGGCGGCTAAAATGATCTGCACGCCGAGGGTGCGTTCTTGAATCTGGCGCTGCGTCTGCAATTCTGGTGGGAAAACAGGTTCACTTTTAGATCGATTATATGTATGCTGTGAATTGTGATGGATGAATAACAATTATCTTACTTACCTTACCGAGTAAGATTGTAATTAATCAAAACAACATCATATGCAACAATCTACCTGATAAGCACTAACCAGGTAAGAGGGTAAGAGGTTAAGACTCTCGGTTGTTGTCAAAGGCAATAAGGCCTAAACTGAAATTGGTGAATTTTAAAGCAACTTGGAGTTGATGTTTGTGGTCATGAATCAATTTTCAGAGAAGTAGGTTTAATTCCATAAGTCACCACTAGCCTTTTCTCTCTTTACTTAAATTTTGATTCAAGTTTTTGTAATTTTATTAATTTCCGTTGTATGTTAAATTAGGAACTTTTTTTCTTTACTTTCTTTCTCTACTGTCAAATGTAAGCTTATAAAATCCTTACTTGAGAGTTGTTTCATGAAGCAAGATGCATGGGAGTGTGACTATAGAAAGAGATGAGAAGATCAAGCTATGCTCTGGAAGAAGGTGGAAGTGTTGACAAAATAACGCGACTGAAAGAAGGAAATACAACTCTTGTACCCGAGAAGTTATATTTGTACTTGTTTGATTGTTCTTTCCTGCATTATTTGTAATATAGGATTGTCTAAGTCGTGGTTAGTATGAGATACTTAATAATATACAACAGTGCATAGTTAGTTAATTATTCATTCCACAACTGACTTATTTCTTATTGCATGGGTTATATGTTTTTTGCATATAAAACTCATAAGCTAGAGTTTACTTCTTACTTTGATGCATATACGAGTGGGTAATTCTCACAAGTCACGGGTCTTCGTGGGAACAACTGCTCATCTCTTTGAGGGTAGAATCTCCCCTCCCCCTAATTAGCTGATAATTGTTATTTCATTAATTACAAAATTTTGATTTTTGCTAGCTAGAATCTGGTCGCTATGAATCCAACCAACATTGTTTTTAGTATGCTCCAGGCTTGAAATTTTTAGTTCACAGCTTTATGAACTTACTATTGGTGCTATTTTTGTGTAGGTTTTAATGGAACTTAAAGGGTTTTATTTTTGGGCTCTATGATACCTTTCACGATTTATATGACATTTTATAATATTGATTAAATTTCAGATTCATTGTAGTTAAACGATTCTCCGCAACACATATAAAGCATTCAAGTTAGATTCTATATTTCTGTTTAATGCATACGATGTTTGAGGCCTGTGATTGGATGTTTAAACTAGAAATCAATATTGGCACGCTCCATGTTTCATTACAAGAATGATTTGGTGGTGATGGTTGAAAAATGGAAGTTTTACCACCACACACATTGCGATTTGAGCACCCTAATCTCTTTCCATCTCAAACGTTATTAATCAACTTCTAAAACTGAATAATGCCGCCAATTTATATACTATTCAAATTACGATACAAGACCACATAGATCCATTAAAAATATTGGTAAGAAAAAAAATAGAACAAAAAATAAAGCATGATTGCCGTTTTGAGTTCTCAACTTCGATTTCAAGATACTTTGTACCGCATCGCTCCATTTGATCCAAATGGAGAAGCCTTTATTCAGTGGCATTTAATCTCTTGTTGAAGGCCGTTAGAAGCATGAATCTCTACTTAGCATTGAAGTAATGAAGAAGCCTTTATTCGGTTTACAACTAATTTTTGTATCCCGCCGCATCGTGCGGGTACATTACTAGTTTCAATAAAAGTTAATTGTTAAAAGTACTCTTCTTATATTAAATAGTTAGAAGAATAAGAACTATAAACTTCCAACTCCATGGCCTTGATTGATGATTTCTTCATTCATTCTTGAGAAGTCACCCATATATATATAGAGAGAGGGACTTATTATTTTGTAAATCGAAATAATGGTGTGAGCTTGTAAACCAAGGGTATTTGAGTCTTTTTCTCTAAATTCGTAATTTTAGAATAAATTTATATTTTTCAATAATTAATTTGGTTACCATATATAACGGCCTACATATTTTTAGGAACACTTCAATTTTTTTTAAAAATTATTAATTCATTAATTTCATAACCATTTACAAAATCGTGAGTCTAGAACCTATGAAATAGGGTAGAAAAGTATGAAACATGGTTGAAAGCTATGACAATCGTGAGTCTGAAACTATGAAACATGGTAGAATCGTGAGTTTGGAAACTATGAAACATGGTACAATCAGGGTTGAAAACTATGAAACAGAGTTGAAAACTATGAAACATGGTAGAATCGTGAGTCTGGAAACTATGAAATAGGGTAGAATCAAGGTAGAAAACTATCAAATAGGGTTGAAAACTATGAAAATCGTGAGTCTAAAAACTATGAAACTATGACAATCCACACTTCCGTTTTTCCGCCATTTTCCCAAAAAAAATTGCTAAGCCGATTTCACACTAAAAACTATGAAATACGAACACAAACGGGGATACAACCCATATCCTCTATCGGGGTATGTCCGATCAAAGGTTCTGAATCTGGCAACCAATGAAAGGCACGATGACGAGATGGAGTTTTTATCGGAGTTTTTGTCGAAGATGGGTTGTCGTCGAAGCTTGAGATGACTATGGGGGGCGCCGAAACTGGAAAGAAGGAGAAAAAAAGGGTAGGGGTCACGAGAACGGAAGATGGCGGTGAAGATGGTGGTCATCGGCGTAGAGATGGTGGTGGAGATGGTGTTCGCGGGGGTGCTAGATTTTTGTGTGTGTGAGAGAGAGAGAGAGACAGAGACAGAGAGACAGAGACACAGAGACAGAGAGAGAAAGAATGAAGAAAATATGGAGATGATTAAGAATATATTCTAACCATAATAAGATAAATACATATTAATTAATAAAATTTAAATATAAAAAACTTAAGACCTATTCCCAAAATACCCTTCCTTGGCTTTTTTAATAATTTTAATTCCGAAAATTTCTCAACCGTGGATTAAGATAATGGATTATCTAGATTGGTTTACATAATTTTTAAGATAAAACTGGTTTACAAATTATGCTCTCTCTCTCTCTATATATATATATATATATATATATATATATAGAGAGAGAGAGAGAGAGAGGAAAGTTCAACTAAAAACTCAAACTCAATTGTAAACATGAGGACATATCTCGTCCATTGATCGTAGCCATATTTGAGCCGTTCCTGAAATTCAGCTTTAGGGGTATTTTCGTCAGATTTTTAATTTTTCTGTTTAGTATTTCATATCCTTTCAATATTTCTCGGTATTACTTGTGATTTTTTCCTAATCTCTCTCATCACGATCGCTTCGTTCCTTAAATATCTCCGATTTCTCTTTCACGATTCATTCCTTCCTCAAATCATTCATCTGATTCGATTTGTTCTAATTAGGTCGAAAGTCTACAATTCCTTCGATTTCTGCAAATCTCTGTTTCTCGATATACTACTTTGTTTCTATGGATTCTGTTGATGTTGAGAATTCTACACTTTTTGTTGATCAAGCATTCAATTTTGTTGATGATGATAATCTTCTTGATTCAAGAATCGGTCAAAATGATTCATTTTCTGTGTTTTCCAGTTTATCGAATGTGGATGAATCATTGATATGTAAGTTTTGTTTTGTTTAATTGATATTTGTTTCTGTAATACAAATTTATTCAATGTTTTAAATCTAATTTTTTTTATTATTTCTTTATCTGTTATTAAATTAGCTGTTTTTTTCTCTTTTTTATTCTTACGAATTTTCTTCATGTTTTTTTTGTTATTTTATGCAGTTTTGAATAAGTTTTTTTCTGTTTTATTGTAATCATAGTGTTATCTATAATCATTTATTCTAAGTGAATATAAAGCAATCAATGTCATTTTATTTGCGTATAGTCATTCTTAATTTAACAATAGAGTTATATTCGTTTGAATATTTACGTGTATTCTGTCTGAATAAGTTTATATATTCAGATTGAATAAACGTAGATATTCAAAACGAATAAATGTTTAAGTTTTATTCTTTTTTCATATCTACCTTTATTCAGTCTGAATAATTCCATATATTCAGTCTGAATAAATGTAGATATTAAAAAAGAATCATTTATTCAGTTTGAATATTTAAACTGTTTATGTTGAATGCTTTATGTTATATTGTATACATTCTGAATATAATTTTTAATATATTTTATAGATCAAATTCATAGTGGAAATGAAGATGGGCCTTCTGTTACTGAAGTTAATGGTGATGGAATGAAGTTTTGGATTCCTGTTGTAGAAGAAGATTTGAAACCTGTTGTTGGTAAAGTTTTTGAGTCATTGGAAAAAGGTATCGAAATATATAAGAAGTATGCTGCAAAAGCTGGATTTGATGTTAGACTATCTTCTTTGAAAAAAAATGCATATTCTATGGTTGTTTTGAGGTATGATGTGTGCAATAGGGCTGGTTTCCAGATTCTGTCCAGGTGGATACATTGGATTTGAAAAAGAAAAGAAACAGTAACATTCAAAGAACTGGTTGTGATGCATGTGTGAAGTTCAAGGTTGTTCCTGGTGGCATTTCATTTATATTATATGCATTTAAAGAGAAACATAACCATTGTTTATTTGATGATGATTCGAAGCACTTGTTGAAAAGTAGTCGGAAATTAGACTACTCTCAGCAAAGGTGGATTCTTAAGATGTCAAATGCAAATATTGGTGCTACACAAGCACACAATATTCTTTGTCAATTGAAGGGTGGTTATGAAATGGTTGGTGGAACGAAGGTTGAGTATAAAAATTTTCAACGGGATCGTAATTGTTTCATTGGAGATAGCGATGCAAATTTATTTGTTAGGAAAATGAATAATAGAAAATTGTATGTGCCAAATTATTCGTTTGAATATAACCTTATATACTAAGGCTTTACACAAGCAAGGCTTAAGCCCATTAAGCCTAAACTAATCCCAATTAATGATTAAAGGCTTTTACAAAAAGATTAATTAAACCCTATAATTAACCTATATAATTATTTATATATCTTTCTAATATGTAGGACATTTATGGTCCTAACAATCTCCCCCTAAAGATATATAAATAAAAAATCGGTCTTGAAACCTTCAGATCTTGATCTTCTCTCCTTTAGAATCCTTGAAACACTTCGGTGTTGCATGTCTTCATGTCTTTTCAGCGCTCCCCCTTGAATAAAGCTTTTGAATTTGCACTTTGAGCTCTTTGAGGAAATACTGAATTGTAGTGAACACCACTTGATAAACGATGAGAAGAGTTGATCACTTGTAAGCACTTTGATCACTTGTATGCACTCGGAACAGGTCAATCATTCAGAAAAAATCGGTCAACAGTTACCCCCCCTCGGCTTTTGCATGGGGACTTCTTTACTCCCCCTCGGCTTTACTCCCCCTCGGCTTTTGCTAACTCCCCCTCAACTTGAAATTCGATGTCTTTGAAACTGTACCCTTTCTCCCCCTCATGATGAGTAGGAGCATCCGGAGCATCATGCACGTTCAAAGACAAAAGTAACGAGTAGCAAAAAATCCAGATCAAACCATTAAGTAACCAGAACGGGGTAAAAATCTAACACAGAAACACATAGTAACTGTTATCACAACAATTAAAAAATTGTGTGGCCTGTGTTCAGAGTTGGCAAAGGGGTATCTCTGATAGGACTTCCAGTTATCACTGAAGTAAAATGTTAAAAATTACTTCTCAAATTGTTCCGGCAATATCACGAAGATATGCAAGTGGAATCACAAAGACTCGTGCATGTGTGAAAGAAATGAATTATATCAGTTAGGCTCAAATATTGACTTAACCTGGGACGCAAGTTAAAAATCAATAGACACAGTGATTAGAATATGAAGTTCGGAGACCGGAGCTGATGTCTTCCTTTTTCAATATGTAAGACCTCCGAGTGAGGAATAGATAGATTATGTGCTAATTCTCCGTGAATATATGAAACAAGCATCTATTGTGAGATACTTGAGTGGCAAGGTGGGGTGACACGAGTTATCGACACTGGGTCGATGTATGTTTCAATATTCATCTCCAAAGAACGAGAATGAATAGATTGTGTGGTTACCCGGATAACTGACTCGGTTTGGTAAGGACCAATAATTCTTTTAAGTCCTGTCACATCCTCACCATATTCTTTTCTCTCCAAACTCATCTATCATCTAGACCCCTCACTGTTGTCTATAAGGGATGTGTTTCTTGGGTAGGTCCTTCCGGTTCTGGATTGACCATAGAAACAGTGTAAGTCCTAACACTCCTTTCATGCATCGAGTAAAGCATTTAAGTAAACAGTGAAGTACGAGTTCTAAACTGAAATGTTTAGAAGTCAAAACATTTAAAAACGAGTCCTGATCTGAGGTGATCAGAAGTCATAAAAATTAAGTCCGAGTTCTGATATGAGGTAATCAGAAGTCATAAGGTCAAAAATCGCAGTTAAAAAAACTGCGATACAAATATGTCACAAAAATGCTTCTATCAGAAATCAATGAGAGAAGGGAGTGGGTGATGAACGAAGTAAATGCATTTGTGCAGTTGCCAGAAGATAAGAAGAGGGAAATTGCAGAAAATGCGGAGAAAGTGAAGGATGAACGCCTAAGCGACATTTTCTAGGCGTTAAGAAGATGAATGAACAATGGTAAGTTTGTCTTGAACAATTGAATTTGGGTGTTTGGTTCTTTGGAACAATTATTCAGTTGTTTGGTGATCTGTTAAATGTCGTTGGTGTTTTGATACAATTATTCAGTGGGTTTGGTTTTAGTTGTTTTGTTCTTTAAAACAATTAAGTGGTTTTGTTTGGTGGATACATGTATGAACAATTATGTAGGTTTATTTAGTTGAACAATTATGTAGGTTTGAATGGGTTAAAACAATTAGTTGGTGTGATGATGGGTTACGGTGATATATGGTTTAGTTAATGAATGATGATGTAAAAACACTTATGTCGGGTTTTTTTCGTTGAATAATATATTTAGTTTTTGGTTGGTTTAATGGTTTTTTAATTGAATTGGAAGATATTTAAAAATTGTTGTTTTGATGGTTTGTACAAATTAACAATTTATTGTGTTTTATTCATGGTGAATATATCTATTACTGTAACAGTGAAAAAACATGTAATTTTAGTAACTATGAATAATAGTTAATATCCAAAGTGAATATGAATAAAATTTTATTCACTAATATTTTATTCAGTCTGAATAAACCTTTTAGCTAAAACATTTTAGTTATATTCAGACTGAATACTAAAAAATAAAAATTGTAAATGATTGTTATTACTAAAACGTTGTTAAGATGTTTGTGAGGGGTGATATTCATACTGCATATATACCTTTATTCAATCTGAATATTGCATTTTGTAAAAACATGTAATTTTATTCACTTTGAATAAATGTTTAATATCCAAACTGAATATAATTTGTTCTGCATATTACATTTTATAAATGGTTTATAAATATATTTCATACATAGTGAATAAAAAAATATGTGAAAAATATTATTGAAATTCAAAGAAATCATCGTATAAATTGTTTTTTTGATCAATATTCAAAATGAATAAAAAAGCGAAACTATCACTATTACAAACTAAAAAACCTCTTCTTACTAACATCATTTCTCGATGGACAATTGCGTGAGTCATGGGTAGACAATTTATTACACAACCTACACAATCTCATTGCCTTTTTACTCTTTTCAATTGCTTTTTCTTTACTACTCTTAAACCTCTTGCCCGTACCACAACCTTTGTTTCTTATCGGTTTAGGATTGTGAATATCAACAACTTCTGGTTTTGACACGCCAAGCAACGACTCCATCACCTCTTCGGTACTGTAATGAGCAACACTACATCCACTAGCCTCCAAATTACTCTTCAATTCTTGAATTTTCAAAACAAAGTCTTCAAGCTTGTCCATATCATCAACTACTAGACCAATGCAGTAATCAAAGGCAGCTTGAGCATCATTTTCTAGTTTCTCACGATGCTCGATTATTTCTCCAATCCAATGACGTTTCTTCAACAATTCAGAAGAAATGAGGTCTTTTCTCCAACGCTTCACTATATATTGCAAATGTATCTCTTCAATGCACATATTCTTTAATACACAAAAAATATGACGACATAGCAAACCATAATGATGGTAAAACAAGCAGCTACAATCCAAAGAACCAGTGGTCTTATTATGCACAACCTGAAAATAAATTCAAATAACTTCATTATTCACAATGAATAATAAGTTATAATTAACATACAATTAACTAGAACTTTATTCAGTCTGAATACAAGGTACATATTCAGTATGAATATAACTTCACCTTTTAATTTATACCTATTATTCAGACTGAATAATACAAAGCAAAAATTAACTGATTATTATGAATATCTAAATGAAATAAAACTAACCTTGTGATCAGACTCTTTTATATATGCTTCAAGATTTGAACTGGATGCACCATCTTTCTTTTTAGGTTTAACCTTCTTCTTCTCAACAACAACAATAATATCAGAACCATCCACAACACTCGAAGATGATTGAAAACAGGACCAAACCGATTCATTTATCTCATTCTGAACATCTCTAAATACAGCACGAGTATATATCTTAGAAGCATGAACCTCAATTGGAAGTGGTGTACTAAACTTTGGAATGGTTGTTCTTGTTTGATGATTGAGCAACCTATGATTATTTCGTTGTTTGTCCATAGCAGAATCAAATGAGTCAATAAAAGACATAAGATTTGCACCGTGATGAAAAAATAGTGAAAAGAATGAATTTTCACTCTCAGATCTTGATGTCGTTCTCATTAGCCGAGCCATAGGAATATCTCTATAAAATGATGGAATCCACCTATTCCTATTATCATACATATAAGACAACCACTTGTGGCCAAGAAGATCAAAGTCACCAATTAAAGATTTCCATCTCTCTTCAAATTGAGTAGCATCAATGTGTTCATCCCATATAAGAGCATGAAACCTTTTCTTGAAATCAGTATTTGAAATAATATTCGAAGAAATCTGAAAACAAAAAAGATAAAATGCAATCAACATGAATACTTTCACTATTCAGTCTGAATACTTTGACTATTCAGTCTGAATACTTCACTATTCAGTCTAAATACCTTAACTATTCAGTGTGAATAAATATGAAAGAAAATGAATATTTAAAAATACTTACAATTATTCAGTATGAATACATATAAGTATTCTAAATGAATAATAAAATTATTCAATATGAATAAATAAATACCTTCAAAGGCAATTTTGTACTAATGTGCCACATACAAAACCGGTGCCTTGAATCTGGAAAGACTTCAGAAACAGTTTGCTTAATAGCAGGACACTGATCTGTAACAACCAACTTTGGTGGTTTTCCAAAAGATTTCAAGAAAGAATGAAGCAACCATTTATAAGCTTCAATATTTTCACCATCAAGAAGGCCAGCACCTAGGCTTGTAAACGAACTGAACGTTCACCGAACCGTTCGTGAACCGTTCGGCGGGAAGTTCGTTTATGTTCGTTTATTTAATAAATGAACGAACATGAACATGTTTTTTTGTTCGTTTAGTTAAACGAACGAACATGAACAAATGTCTCGTTCGTTCATTTACGTTCGTGAACGTTCGTTCATTTATGTTCGTTTATGTTCGTTTATATTTTATATTATAACATTTATATATAAATATTCATATGTGTAATTAAAATAAAACAAATGTATATTAGATGTTGGGCCTTCTTAACTTAATTTGGGAATTATATTTTGGGCCTTCATTACTTAAATTTGGACTTATATGTGGGCCTTTTTAACCTAGTTTACATTCCTACCATTGTTCGTTTGTTTATGCTTGTTCATTTAAGGCTGTTCGTTTATGTTTGTTCGTTTAAGGTTGTTCATTTATGTTCGTCCGTTCGTTTATGTGCGTTTACGTTCGTTTAGCACTTAAACGAACGAACACAAACGAACACGAACACACCCATTTCTTAAACAAACGAACACGAACACCTAAGATTTTGTTCGTTTACCGTTCGTGTTCGTTCATTTTCCTAATGATTGTCAGCACCAAGAGTTACACAATTCTTGTGATTGTCAATTCCTGTGAATGGGACGAATACCATACAGTACCTAAAACAAATATAAATAATATAAGTTATAAACAAAGACATACTAAAATAACGTATAAAATAAAAAAACAAATACTTACTTATTTTGATTAGCCATCCAAGAGATTCATTAGAGAGAGAGAGAGATAGTTGTGTTCTTCATTCTAACCTTTGTAACTATCTTGATTTTTGAATACGAGAGGGATGACAGATTGAAATAATCAATTGTTCGTGTTATTGTTTATTGATTCGTTGTTACCTGATCAATCTGGAACTAACATCCTGCAAACCACAGTCCCAATTCTTAACATTCTCTCCCATGAAAGTTTCCATGTGTCGCATCATGAATATGGCACAGTCTATAGTATTTTCTTTTGTTCTCCACCTCATTGCTTCTCGTTTTGGGACTATTCTATTAAATTTGTTTGATCTAGCATCCCCAAGCTTTTCCAAGAACTTCATGAATACCCTTTGCTGCATTATATACATATCATACTTATTATTCATAATACTAAATAAAATAATTATTATTAATGTATATTAGATAATACAATATTCTACTTACAACTATTTTTGGAACGTTCCCACATTTAGCTGAATCTGGAACATCAGTTGCACTGTTGTCCAGAATATGGGATGCACCGTTTTTCAGATCAAAACATAAAAGATAATAATGTGAATGCTTGATAATTGGGAAAAAGACCTGCATGAATATTTTAGGTAATGTATTATATGATATATGAAATAAAATTCAAATAATATTTTTAATCTAATTGTTATGTACCAATTCAACTTTTTTCAAAACCTCCAACTCTGCATTCCCCTTCATGTTCTCACAAAAGTTTTTTGTGAAGATCTTTAAATTTCTTTCTAGAATAAATCTCCCCTCGAACATTTCCTGTGGCTGTTGAAATGAAGAATAGGATAATTTAATATTAATACTTATTTGTAATTTGGTTTAAAAGTATAGTAAACTTACGAAAATTTCTATAGTGCAAAATAATCTTTTTGGAGAATCATTGCTTCTTAATCTTTCCTCTTGATTTAATATCACTGACCAGCTGTCAATGACATTCACAAATGGCTCGGATTCTGGAATCATGCTTTCAAACATGACTCTGAAGCTTGACTGCCCATCACTTGTAGCAAAGACAACGTCCCTGTTTAAAATTTAATTAAATATTTAAATGTTTTGTCCAATATGATATGATATAAGTAGATCATGAATTCATATTATATGAATTTTCAATTTGAAGTTATATTCAAAGTGAATATAACGTTATATTCAAAGTGAATATAAAGTGATTTTCGTTTTTATATATTTTACTATTTACTCATTTTGGATATTCAGTTTTATTCAAACTAAATATTAGTTATATTCAAAGTGAATATAAAGTGATTTTCACTTTGAAATATTTACTATTTATTCAATTTGAATATATAGTTTTATTCAGACTGAATATAAGGTATATTCAAAGTGAATATAAAGTGATTTTCACTTTGAAATATTTACTATATATTCATTTTGGATATTCACTTTTATTCAGACTGGATATAAGATATATTCAAAGTGAATATAAAGTGATATTACTAAATGAAATAAAAGTTAACAATTCACAATATGTATTAATTTTAAAACTTACAATTTATCTCCCTGTAAAGCAAATAACCAATTGCCAACGTTGTTTTCTGTTGTTGTTGTATTCTTTGTCACATCGACTCTCCTTTGAAGATAAGGTGATTTCAATTGTTCACCTATTTTCTCTATTATTTTTAATTTCTTCTCGGGGTTATTCACTTCGTTTCTTTTTATTTTGATAACAAGTGGCCCTTTCTTGCTGATAACCTCTTCATCCTCAATAGCTTTTTGTTTTTGTTTTTTTGGTGTATGTAGTTGTGACATCCCCAGACTATAGTTTGGATCTGAAATTTCGATCTCATTCTTTTCTTTATTCTCCTCCTCTGCTTTCTTTTCTTCTTCCTCATTCTTTTCTTCTTTCTTCTTCTCTTCTTCCTTTTCTTTTTCATTTTTTTCCTCTACAGTCTTGCCTTCTTCTTTCTTCTCCTCTATCTTCTTCTCATCTCCTTCATCCTTCTTTTCCTCATTCATCTTCTCATCTTCCTTCATCTCTTCCTTCTTCTCATCTCCACCGTCCTTCTCATCTTCTTTCATCTCTTCCTTCTGATCTTCACTAGTTATATTTCCACTCTGTATTTTTTCAACAATTTCCACAATGGCTTCTGTTGCCAAAATATCCAACCTATTCTCAATGGCTTGTTCTATAGACTGGAATGCATCATTAATCTCTGTTGTTTTTTCCAGCTCATTCCAATATTGTGTACCATCAGGCCATATCACCTTTGTTGTTGTTTCCTCAGTAACCACATCACTTGTTTTCTTTCTTTCTTCACAAACAGTGTCACACTTTTCATTATCTTCTTGCATCTTCTCTGTCTCTTCTGTTTTATCTTCCTGCATTTCATCGGTCTGCTCTGCTTTATTATCCTCCATCTTCTCAATCTCCTCTTCTTTATCTTCTTCCATGTTCTTTTTCTCCTCTTCTCCAGTGATCTTATCAAACTCCTCTCTCTTTTCTGCATTATTGGCATTATCTTTCAGACAAATCATTACTGATCTTGTGGGAAATGATTCCTCATAACTGCTTTTCCAATTAATAAGATTGTTGTCATCTGGGTACAAAATCATGGCTTGTTTTAAGTTGTATTCAATCTCTGCTTTGTTTGCAAAAAGTTCTTCTAAGCTTTGATCAAGCATCTTCAGAAACTCCTGTTTATTTTTGACTGAGATTTTAGTTATAAAACTAATTAACTTAATTGAAATGTATATATATCTTTAATACCTTTGCTGTCTTTTTGTCCTTTGAGTTTTCATCCCTATCTTCTGTTTCTTCATACTCTTCTGCCAAATCACCTCTACAAAAACCTCCATTCCTCACCTCCATCTTCTCACTTTTCTTCATTTTTTCTGTATTCCATTCTTTAATTGCAGGCCTCACTCTTTTGTGCAACAATCAAGGGCATTTCGTTGAATCAAGATACAGAAGCTTCATTTTTGAAAAATGAAAATATCAAAAATATTATATTATCAATTTTATGAATTCCTAATTGAATAATAATGTATATTCATTCTTAAACTAATCATACATTCAATAGATTAACATGCATATCATTTTTTTGAAATTTATAAGGTATAGATTAAGAGTTATTCATTTTGAATATTTAACGTTATTCAGTATGAATAATGTTAACTATTCAGAATGAATAACTTTTAATATTTAGTCTGAATATGATTTCTTATTATATTCCACCAATAAGAAACCTTGAAATAAAATGTTTAGGTAACCGAAATAATATTTTATTAAATATATAAAATATTTTAATAATATAATCAATGATTTATCTCTAAAATGGGGGATCTATTGGAAATGATGTAATTTTTTTAAGATATTAACTTTTGCTTCTTCATTTTAGAGAAATTTTGGGAAATCTATTGGAGATGCTCTTAGGCTTTCTATAATTTTTCTAAAATAAAGAACCAAAAGTTAAAATTTCTAAATAGAAGTACGTTCATCTCCAACGGATTTTCTATTTTAAAGATTTTAACACAAGTTATATTAATATAATATTCTCTAATTTATCTCCCAATGCAATTTTTAAATACAACTTAATATAAAATGATAAATGTTCAATCTCATTTGTGGGATTGAATAAAATTATCATTTCTCTCTCCAACCATCAAGTTTTAGAAAATTTTCTAAACTTGAAAAAATTTCAAGTTTTCTCTATTATAGAAAACAAAATAGCAAAGTTGTTGGAGAAGTATAGAAAACAAAAACCCAAGTTTTTCTACTTTAGCAAAGCTGTTGGAGATGCTCCTAAGGGTGCGTTTGGTATGTGTTGGGTCACCAAGGATTTGAAATTGACTCACCGATGTTTTCCCTAAAACTCCTACTTAGAATATTTTAGTTCAGTTCTTTGAATGACTTGTACAAGATATCAAATATTCGGTGAAGTCGAAGATCAACCGAAACCAAGCTTGAAGACTCTCTACTTGTGGAAAATAGAAGAATCTCGGCAACATTCAAACAAGTCATCACCACCGAAATTCCTTGACATTTCGGTGGCCTTCTCTCCACCGAATTTATAAGACAATTTCGGTGGCCTCTTCCACCGAAGTACATGGACAAATTCGGTGGTCCCCTTCTCCCACCGATGACCCTTTCGGTGGCCCTCTCACCACCGAAATATAATGTAACTTCGGTGGTCCTCTCACCACCGAAATATACATGTAACTTCGGTGGTCGCTTCACCACCGAAGTATACTTGTAATTTCGGTGGTCCTTTCACCACCGAAACATGCTCGCAATTTCGGTGGACTAGTTACCACCGAAACATGCTTGCAATTTCGGTGGACTAGTCTTCTTTCCACCGAAGATTTCTCAATCTCGGTGGAAACCACTTCGGTGCTAAAGGCTCAAGACAGAAGATCATTTATTATGGGACAATATCCTCCAGCAGAGAAAAGTGACAGTTTGTCTTTTTATCCACCTTCAGCTAAGGTCCCTTTTATCTGCTCAAGCTACTCTGTCTGCACCTAGTGAAAAGTGACAAGGACTTCACAGTTCTCCTGAAGTCAACATTATCAGCATATGTGAAGATGACAAGTGTCCCAAGCATTTAATGCTTGGGCACTCCTTGGCACTATAAAAGGAGAAGTGCTCTTCTTGCAAATACTCACGCTTTCAAGAAATTCTCTCAGTGCAAGAAACCTTCTTTTAAGCCTTAAAACTCAATAGCTTTGCTCTTAGTGTTCTTAGTTGTTTTGTTGTATACTTTGTGTAAGATTGTTAGAATAGTTTATCTGTTCTTTTCCGCAACAATCTTAAGTTTTCTGTGTGTAATTCTTTTGAAAGTTTTTTCAAATATAAGAATTAAAATTGTGAAATTTTTGTGTATTGTATTCAACCCCCCCTTCTACAATACTTGTTAAGCCATCTGGGACTAACAAGTGGTATCAGAGCAGAAAGTTTAATTCCATAAACTTGATCTGCGATGGCTGCCTCTTCTTCTTCTACTGTTGAAAACTCTTTTCAAAACAACTTCTCTGAAAACGGCTCTATTTCAAAACCTCCTAAGTTCAATCCCAACAACTTCTCTTTGTGGAAAAGCCGCATGATGCTATTCATGGAAGGAGTGGATACTAGATATCCAACCATTCTCAACGAGGGACCCATTATCCCCAGAGTTTGGGCTCGCTATGACACGCAGAGGCCAGGCAAAGAGGCCTTTGAAAAGGAAATCTCAAGTGATTCTGATGAGGAAAAATCCAGTGCTACTGGTCGGTATATTCTCAAAAATCCTAAAAAGTATACTGATGAGGAGAAACGTTTAGTTACTCTTGACTCCAAGGTAAGAGCTATTATTGCTCTCTCTCTTCCTGATGAGGTCTACCACTCTTTGGTGAACTTTGAAACTGCCAAAGAAATGTGGACCACTCTATGTGTTCTGTACGAAGGTACAGAGGAAGTCAAGAAATGCAAAAAGATTGGTCTTATCAGAAAGTATGAACTTTTTTCTTTTGAAAAAGGAGATTCTCTTCCTAGTTTCTATAACCGCTTCAACTCTCTTTTAAATGATCTTAAGTTGTTGGGCAGAGTCTATGATAATGAGGAAGTCTTGTGCAAGTTCATGGATTGTCTCCCAGATTTTTGGGAAAATATATGTACTTGCATCAAAACTACCAAGGACCTTGAGTTCATGCCCTTAACCGTACTATATGGTACTCTTTTCAACTTTGAGCAAACCAAGCTTCAACGGAAATCTTTCATCAAGGAAATAAAGAGCTCCTCCATAGCTCTTGTTAGTGAAAGTTCCAAGAATTCTCAAAATCTTCCTAGAATCACCTATCCTTCATCTGACTCTGACAATGACAGCCAAACAAATGTAACCCACCAAACGGAAGCATATCTTAGTGATGCTGATGATGAAGGTGAGGATATCATGGTTGAACAGTTGTCGGATGAGATGGCAATGATGGCCGGTTCTAAACACAAGTTTCGTCCCTTCAACAAATCTCGAAGTCTTAGAAAAACTTCATCTTTCAAAACCTCTTCTGACAAGTCCAATGAGGAATGCTACAACTGTGGCAAGAAAGGACATTTTGCATCTGAGTGTAGAAGCAAGCGTATCTCCAAGTCCAAATTTACTTCTTCTGACAATCCCTCTTCAAAAAGGGAAAAATCCAAACACATGCCTTTCAAATCAACCTTTCCCAAAAAGGAGTCCCCACCATCCTTCTTAAATCATCAGGAGCGTGCCGAGAAATATAAGGCCAAGTACAAGAAAGAGAAGGAAAGGAGTGAGGGTCTAGAGAGAAAAGGGAAGGGTCTCATGGCAGAAACCCACGATTGGGACGACGAAGACACCTCCGACAGTGATTCTCAGAATAGATGCTTTGTGGCCATCTCAGAAGAAATGGAAGTTTCCGAAAGTGCCACTTCACCTATGGCTCTAGTGGCAACTGGGTGCTCCACAGCCTACGCTCAGGTACATCCCTTCAATAATATGTCTGATATTGAAAAGATCAATGCTTATGAATCTTTAACTCAAGACTTTTATTCTGTTAAAGACAGTAAGAATAGAAAATCTGTTCAAGTAAAAGAGCTCAAAGCTGAACTTGAAATTTGCATGTCTAAGCTTAAAAGGTTTGAGGAAATAAAAATTGAGCTTGAGGACTTGAAAACAATAAATCATCTGATCTCAAAAGAAAAGAACTCTCTCTTTAAGAAACTAAAAAGGGAACAAGAAGTCATTAAAAAATGGTCAAGCTCTTCCAAAAATCTTGAACAAATCTTTCAAAGTCAAATCTGTAGTACAAACAAGTTCGGTCTAGGATTTGGAAAAACTGATGTTTGTAAGTCCACTTTTGCTCGTGTTCCCCCCACCAATGCTTGTGATAATCTCTCTGATTCCAGCTCTTGTGATTCCATCTCTTTGAACTCGTTAGATCTGTGTGAAGCCTTAAAATATGGGATATCCTTAAAGGCCAAAGACTCCTCACTGCAAATTACTGAGAAGCAAGATTCAAATGACGTTTCCAAACCCATCCATGATCAGCTCAAACTTTCAGTCATGGATGAAGCCTCCTCCTCAAACTCTGCAAAAGCTAATACTTCCAAAAGATCTAAACCCACCGATCTCATCTCCTTTGTGCCCACCGATCCCACAATCTATGACCCTCCAATCCCTCTTCATGAAGTGTTGAAATTTATTCACATAGACACCTACACCGAACCTAAGCCCTCAAAGATCCCCAAAAGGGAAACTCCTGTTCATTCAAAAAGGATTTCCTGTGCTGACAAAGGAAAATCGATAGTCAACTGCATGGCAAGCTCTCATCCCAAAAGTTCTACCCCAAACATTCCCCTTTACAACACCTATGTACCTAGATCTGTGCTTTTGAGAAAATCAACTCCCAAAGATTTATCCAAAGGAATCCTTGGGTCCAAGCCCCCTGCTCTGTTCTCCTCTAACAAGGTTATAAGAACAAATGATAAAAGCCAAAACATGAAAAATGCTAAAAAGGTTTTTATCTATAGAAAATGCTATAACTGTGGTGACACTTTTCATATGGCTAAGGACTGTCCCAAGGATAGGATTGATAGATCCAAGCTTAAGGAATCAAGCTCTTCTAACCCCAAAGGACCCATTACAAAATGGGTACCAAAGAACTAATATGTGTTTGCATGCAGGCTTTTGAGCACCATCAAATTTGGTATTTAGACAGCGGGTGCTCACGCCATATGACGGGAAACAAGTCTCTTCTCATCAACTATGTGCCGGGAAAGGGTCCATCTGTAACCTTTGGTGATAATTCTAAGGCTTACACCAAAGGATACGGGACCCTCTCTAACGGATCTGTAACTTTCAACAAAGTGGCTTTTGTGGACGGCCTCATGCATAACCTTCTCAGCATTAGCCAACTGTGTGATCTTGGATACAAAGTTATCTTTGAACTTTGTGTCTGCTCCGTGGTAGACAAACATTTCAATGTGGTATTATCGGGAAGACGGATGGAAAATGTCTACGTCATAGATATGGGGCAATCCAACTCTTCTCCAAATGTCTGCTTTGTGTCAAATGATGCATCCAAAAGAAACTGGTTGTGGCACAAACGTCTTTCTCATCTAAACTTCAAGACCTTGCATAAAATTTCCAACAAAGAGCTGGTGACTGGCATGCCAAAGTTGAACTTTGTCAAAGAGAAGCTGTGTGATGCATGTGAAAAGGGAAAGCTCACCAAAACATCCTTCAAGACGAAGCAATGCTCTTCCATCACTCTTCCTCTTCAATTGCTGCACATGGATCTATGTGGACCAGTCAGCACTCCAAGTCTTGGAGGCAAAAGGTATATTCTTGTTATTGTTGATGAATTTACCAGATATACTTGGGTGTTCTTTCTCAGGTACAAAAGTGATGCTACTGAAGAAATCATCAACTTTGTCAAGAAAAATGAAGTTCTCAATGGCCAGCTTGTCCGCTCGATAAGAAGTGACAATGGCACTGAATTCAGAAATAGTGCTCTCGAAGACTTCTTCACCGAAAAAGGGATCTCTCAGAACTTCTCCGCTGTTCGTACTCCTCAGCAAAATGGAGTGGTGGAAAGGAAAAACAGAACACTGTGTGAGGCCGCTAGATCCATGCTGAGCGAATCAAATCTTCCCACCTATTTTTGGGCCGAAGCTGTGAATACTGCCTGCTTCACTCAAAACAGGTCAGTAATATCCAAAAGACATGATAAAACCCCGTATGAAGTTTTTCATGGTAGAAAACCAAATATTGGCTTCCTTCATGTCTTTGGGTGTATCTGCTTTATTCTTAATGATCGTGAAAATCTTGGGAAGTTCGATCCCAAGGCAGATGAGGGAATATTTGTTGGATACTCCTTATCCTCCAAAGCTTATAGGGTGTACAATCTCAGAAGAAAAAGCATTGATGAGTCCATCCATGTCAAGTTTGATGATCTCAGATGTTCCTCACTCTCAAGTGATGAGGATGATTTACACAGATGGATTTCATCATGTATTGGTGATACTCCCTTAGTCACTTCCACCGATATCTCCTCTATTCCCTCAAATCCTTCCATCTCAAAAAACCCAGCTGGATCACTCTCTCCCACCGAAATTGATCAACCCATCTCTCACACCAAGCTCCCCATTTCCACCGAAAATCTACTCCAAAGCCCTTCTTCCATCCCTAATCCCACCGAAAATCTCATGGGTCCCACTACCGAAAATCCCACTTTACACCAAACCTCTGATCCTACTACTCCATTTCACTCTACTCCTTATACCCCATCACCTTTACCCCCTGCTCTAAAATGGACCAAAGATCACCCCATAGATCAAATTATTGGTGATCAACAAGCAGGTGTCCAAACCCGCAGAGGAGTTGGAAATATCTGTCTCTACGTGAATTTCCTCTCTCTCTCTGAACCCAAGAAAGTGGATGAAGCTCTATCAGATCCTTGTTGGATCACTGCCATGCAAGAAGAACTTTCTCAGTTCCAGAGAAATAAAGTTTGGAGATTGGTTCCCAAACCCAGAAACAAGACAATCATTGGAACCAAGTGGGTATTCAGGAACAAAATGGATGAAGATGGTACTGTGATCAGGAACAAGGCCCGATTGGTAGCTCAAGGATACAGACAGGAAGAAGGCATTGACTATGATGAAACATTTGCCCCTGTTGCAAGACTTGAAGCTATAAGGATCTTTCTGGCTCATGCTGCCTACCGAAATTTTAGGGTTTTTCAAATGGATGTTAAAAGTGCCTTTCTCAATGGGGAACTTACAGAAGAAGTCTACGTGAAACAACCTCCTGGCTTTGAAGACCCAGCTCATCCAAACTTTGTGTACAGACTTGACAAAGCTTTGTATGGTCTCAAGCAAGCTCCACGTGCTTGGTATGACACTCTTGCCAACTTTCTTCTCAAGCATGGATATTCCAGAGGTAAAATTGACAATACTCTCTTCATCAAAGAAACCTCAGGTAATATAATTCTTGTTCAAATCTATGTTGATGACATCATCTTTGGTGCCACTGATGAATGCCTATGTGATGAGTTTGCCTCTCTCATGATGAGTGAATATGAGATGAGCATGATGGGAGAGCTTACATTTTTCTTGGGCCTTCAAGTCAAACAATCTTCAGAAGGAATTTTTATAAATCAAAGCAAATATATTCGGGACCTTCTGAAGAAATTTAACTTTCTAGACAGCTCTCCTATGAAAACTCCCATGGCACCTCCCTTGAAATTGTGTGCCGATCTAAAAGGTGAATCTGTGGATGTTACTCTTTACCGAGGTATGATAGGCTCTCTTCTTTACCTAACTGCTAGCAGACCGGATATTATGTTTGCTACCTGTCTATGTGCTCGTTATCAGGCCAATCCTAAAGTATCACATTTAAAGGCTGTAAAACGAATTTTTCGGTATCTTAAGGGCACACTGCACTTGGGTCTTTGGTATCCCAAAGACTCAAGTTTTGAACTAATTGGCTATTCAGATTCAGACTTTGCAGGTTCCCAGATTGATAGAAAGAGTACTACAGGAAGCTGTCAGCTCCTTGGGGGAAAATTAGTAAGTTGGTCCAGCAAGAAACAAAACTCTGTATCCACCTCTACTGCTGAGGCTGAATATGTAGCTGCCGGGAGCTGCTGTGCTCAGATTCTATGGATGAGAAACCAACTAAGGGACTATAATCAATTCTTTTCTAAAGTCCCAATTCTGTGTGATAATTCCAGTGCTATAGCTATAGCAAATAATCCTGTTCTTCATTCTAGATCTAAACACATCGATATCAGATATCACTTCATAAGAGATCACATTTCCAAAGGTGACATTGAACTACACTTCATTCCCACCGATTTGCAGCTTGCCGATATTTTCACCAAACCTCTTGATGAAACCAGGTTCAACTTTCTCATCAGTGAACTTGGGATGTGCAATTTCCAAGAATAAATATGTGTTCATGCTTCACCGATCTCACATCGGTGGACACCTTCGTATCTACTTCTCTCTCTCCACCGATCTCTCATCGGTGGACAACCTATGTGTCAAATCTTTTCTATCTCTTTTCATTTCGGTAATAATCTCGAGTATCGGTGAAGCGTGCCTACCACCGAAGCACGTTTCGGTGAAAATTTCCAGAATCGGTGGAAATCTGTCCACCACCGAAATCTCATTTCGGTGGTCATCTCAAATCGGTGAAAACTGTCCACCACCGAAATCTCAAATCGGTGATCATCTCATTTCGGTGGTACTATCCAAATTCGGTGAACCTTTCTATCACCGAAGCCCCATTTCGGTGGTACTATCCAAATCGGTGAAACCTTTCTTCCACCGAAGTTCCACCGAAGTCCCACCGAAGTCCCACCGATCGTCCACCGAGCGAACACCGATTCCTCCACCGAAGCATCACCGAGCCTACACCGATTCACACGGTTCCCAAAGCCCACTTGTGACCACTCAATTGCTTTTGCGTCAGACCCTTCGCCTATCCGCCGCTCCTTGTCCCGATTTCCAATAACTCTTTCACCTCAAGAGCCGCATGTCCCCTCTTCCCATACAAAAATCATCATCACCGTGCCCTTCCATTTCCCTATATATACACATACCCCCTTCATTTCTTCCCCACTCCTCACAATTCAAACCTGCAACTCTCTCCACTCCAAACATATCTCTCTCATGGCATCCTCTCGATATCAAATTCCTACACGTTTTGAAGACCTCCGCTTCAACCAATGCAATCACGTTGCCCGCCTTGAATCCGATCCCGCTCATCCCGAGTTCTCTACTATCGCTAAATTTCTGTCTCGCTCTCCTCTTCTTCATGCCTTCTCATGCAACCCCAGGATGAGCAAAATGCTCATTAGTCAATTCTGGCTATCCTCCGTGTACGATCCCTCCAATGAGGCCATTCACGCCTCCATCTTCACCAATGCCGAAGGTGATCACGACCTCACTTTTGGGGTCGATGATGTTCGTCTAGCTCTCAAGATCGATGCCTTTCCCGACTATGAAGACATGTATTTGGATACCATCCATGAAGACATTGTTCTTACCACCGGTTATGTGCTCGACGACTCCTCCAAAAGCTCCAAAGGCCCCGGTACTCTTCTTCGCAGCAAAATGGGAGGCATTTGGAATTTCTTCTTCGCTCACGTTATCCATTGCCTCTCACGCAAAACAAGTGGACATGACCAATCGCCCTCACACGTAAACAAACTCGCTCATGCCCTCATCTTCCAAAGGAAAGTTGACTTCGCCCAATATTTCTTCTCAGAACTTGTCGAGGTCATCAAAACTCCCAAGAAGTGTTATGTTGCTTTTCCCCGCTTCATCTCCATGATTCTACAACACAAGCTTTCCAAAGCTTTGGAGACCGATCGCCGCTCTTCCTCGCCCCGGTTCTCGTATGAATGGTCATCTCCCGTTGTGGGCACCAAAACCCTCAACGTCAAGCCGCTCGCCACCGATCGCCCATTACGCCCAGGTATGATTTCCTTCGCTCTATCTCCCGAACTTCGTTGGGGTGACGCGGAAATTCCCGGGTTTCGCCACTTGGAAATTCCCGAGGTCACTCCAACTGTTGTGGTCCCTTCTCCCCGGTCCCGAGTGACGTCGGGTGGCACTCAAAAGAAACGACAGAAGGCCACCGGCACCTCCGCTCCCGCTTCTCGAACCACGTCACCGAGAGATCCCTCGGAGACTTCCCCGGTTCACACCCCTTCTCACAAGCGGAGGCACTCACCCTCCCCTTCGGGATCTCTTCCAAAGAGGTCTCGGAAACCATCGGCCCAACCGACTCATCCAACCGTCGATTCTCCAAAATCGCCGGTTGTTGAACTTCATCCCTCCGGGCCAAGGGTACCCGCTACACACCCCACCGTCCCCTCTGTTGCCTCTCGAAAGGCCTCAGTTACATTTCAGGAGAACCCCCCGCATACCTCCCCACTCGACTCCTTGGGTGGTGGGGATGACCTCGAGATCTCTCCGCTCGAGGGTTCTGACTTCACACTACACAGCTTTACACCCGATCAGTTTTCGATCGAAGACATTGCACAACCCTCTAAGGGTTCCCCCCCAATTGCACCCTTTGATTTCTTTGATTTTCTTTTAGCGGACACTGGTTCTCCCCAAACCATCCCGTCCACCGAAGAACATCACACCGAGTCTCCCTCGTCCTCGCAACAATCACCCCCCCGATCCCCTGCTCCCCCCCGATGGAGTCCCTCTCCAAACCTTCCACTGACTCACCCAGTCCTGAACGTTCCCAGTGGGAAATGGATCTCGGTGATTTTGCTTTGGTTCCCCATACCACCGAAACGAGTCTAGCCTTCCTACACTCCAAGTTTGATAAGGCCTTCTATGAGTTAGGTTTCAAGTTGCCGGCTGTTCCTGAGGGGGAGAAAACCACGGCTCCACCGAAACTTCCATCCATAAAGAAAATTTCCAGTAACCAGCCTCCACCGAAACCCTCACCACCGAAACCCTCTCCACCGAAACCCTCACCACCGAAACCATCCTCACCACCGAAACCACCCTCACCACCGAAACCATCCTCACCACCGAAACCATCCTCACCACCAAAACCATCCTCATCACCGAAACCTTTCTCTCCACCGAAACCCTCTTCTCCACCGAAACATGTCTCACTCTCACCGACCAATACTGGCTCCACCGAAGCTCTTGACCTTAATGCATCAGTTGAGGGGGAGCAGTCCAGCAATGCTCCCGAAGACAAAGGGAAGAGAATTCTTTCGGCCGAAGAATTGGCCAGAGAAGCAAAGAAGAAAAAGGATCTGACAAAATATGGGGCTCGACCGAAGGACGCTGAAACTCTCAAACTCAAGCCTGCTTCTCAACCAATCACCACCGAACTTGGCCTCTCTGCTCAAGAAATTGAGGAAGCAAGAATAGCTCAAATCGACTTAGACAAATCCAGAGATCTTTCTCTCAAAGCTGCCACAGAAGAAGCTTCAAAAGTCAAGTCCACCGATGCCATCCAAACACAGAGATCGGTGCTCAGTGCCTTGGAACAACAAAAGAATGAAGAAATTAATTGGTACAAAAAGACCATGCACCACCGGAGCTATAGGTCACAAATTTCTTCAGTAAAGATTGCCACCTCCAAAGCAAATCCTCAAGACATCAGATTAATTATTAGCTGGGATGATGGTTCTATGAAGAGTGTGAAAGAAAGCCATCTCCAACTCTTCGGTCTCTCGGAATGGTATGAAATCACTCAACACCTCGTCAAGAGTCCAAATCCAAGGAAAGACATCTTTGTAAAATACATTGATGGTCTAATGAATAAGATGAAGGAGATCAAAAGAAAACATAACATCATTCTCTCCACCGAAGAAAGAGCCAAACTGCTGTCTCTGAAGGAGAAGATCATCCTCCCCAAAGTCAAAAATCCTCCTGACTCAGTCTTCAAGGAAATGGCAAGAGAAGGTAAAATCCCAAATGTAAGCAATCTTAACCTTACCATTCCCACCTCTGTTCCCTATCCTACCACAACCTTGAGCCTCTCACCAATACCAGGATTATTCTTCAACGACGGTCTCGGTCGTCGGGCATTCTTCAGATTTGCCCAGATGTCCATAGCCGATACCATATTTCTGGAAGGCATTCACAACCTCTTTCCAAACATCCCCGAAGCTCAACCGTTCTATAGAAACTTACTGGATGAAATCAAGCGCCGCAAAACCTCAAAGAAGTAAGTTCTCTCCAGTTAGTACTTGTAAAAGTTAATTTCTCTTTTTGTAAAAATTGTACGAGAACTTATCTTAATACAAGTATCTCTATTTGAATTTTATTTCCGTACATACTTCATTTTTTGTTCCCTGTAAATACTGTACATAGTATACATACACATACAAAAGAAAAAGGTCAAAAAGATCAAAAAGAATAGTCTATGTGAAAAGAACCCAAAAGAGTAAAAAGGGTCAAAAACGCACTTACTTTTGTTTACTCTTGAATATTCTAAGATAAGGAGCTCAAATTCAAATAGGGGGAGATTGTTGGGTCACCAAGGATTTGAAATTGACTCACCGATGTTTTCCCTAAAACTCCTACTTAGAATATTTTAGTTCAGTTCTTTGAATGACTTGTACAAGATATCAAATATTCGGTGAAGTCGAAGATCAACCGAAACCAAGCTTGAAGACTCTCTACTTGTGGAAAATAGAAGAATCTCGGCAACATTCAAACAAGTCATCACCACCGAAATTCCTTGACATTTCGGTGGCCTTCTCTCCACCGAATTTATAAGACAATTTCGGTGGCCTCTTCCACCGAAGTACATGGACAAATTCGGTGGTCCCCTTCTCCCACCGATGACCCTTTCGGTGGCCCTCTCACCACCGAAATATAATGTAACTTCGGTGGTCCTCTCACCACCGAAATATACATGTAACTTCGGTGGTCGCTTCACCACCGAAGTATACTTGTAATTTCGGTGGTCCTTTCACCACCGAAACATGCTCGCAATTTCGGTGGACTAGTTACCACCGAAACATGCTTGCAATTTCGGTGGACTAGTCTTCTTTCCACCGAAGATTTCTCAATCTCGGTGGAAACCACTTCGGTGCTAAAGGCTCAAGACAGAAGATCATTTATTATGGGACAATATCCTCCAGCAGAGAAAAGTGACAGTTTGTCTTTTTATCCACCTTCAGCTAAGGTCCCTTTTATCTGCTCAAGCTACTCTGTCTGCACCTAGTGAAAAGTGACAAGGACTTCACAGTTCTCCTGAAGTCAACATTATCAGCATATGTGAAGATGACAAGTGTCCCAAGCATTTAATGCTTGGGCACTCCTTGGCACTATAAAAGGAGAAGTGCTCTTCTTGCAAATACTCACGCTTTCAAGAAATTCTCTCAGTGCAAGAAACCTTCTTTTAAGCCTTAAAACTCAATAGCTTTGCTCTTAGTGTTCTTAGTTGTTTTGTTGTATACTTTGTGTAAGATTGTTAGAATAGTTTATCTGTTCTTTTCCGCAACAATCTTAAGTTTTCTGTGTGTAATTCTTTTGAAAGTTTTTTCAAATATAAGAATTAAAATTGTGAAATTTTTGTGTATTGTATTCAACCCCCCCTTCTACAATACTTGTTAAGCCATCTGGGACTAACAGTATGCATACATGATAGCACAAGACAGGACGGGACATGACAAAATAGAACATGACATAACAGTTGTTCAACATTTGGCAAGACATAACTAGACATAACATAACATATAACATGACCAATTTACCCCTAATAAATTGTTTATATATTTTGACTAATTATGTAATTTATTAAATTATAATGAAATAAATAATTTTAATAACAAATTAATTAGTAGAAAGTTTTCTTCAAGACCATTAAAGTGACACCAAAAAAAATATGTCGTTTCCAATTTTCATTTTCTAACATTTTCTAATTTTTTATACTATTAGTATTCAATAATTTACATAAATTAATCAAAACATAGGAACCATATAAAAATAATATTTTGAGGAAAGTAAGTGAAAATGTAAAGAGCATAAAATATAATAAATAAAATTTTAAGAAATGAATAAAATATAAAATCGAATGCGTATTTGATATTTTAGTAGAGAATTAAATTTTATTTTGAGATTATATTAGTAAAACATAAGTCTGTCTCACCTTGTTCCATGGGGTGGGGTGGAACAGGCTCTTCCACTCTATTTCTGTCTGTTCCAAATAAAAGTCATGTCAAACATAGGACAATGATCTTTGTTCTGTTCTGTTCTGTCCTGTAGGGGTGTGCAAAACCCGAATACCCCGAAATCCGAACCTGAACCCGAGCCAAAAATAAAGTATTTTTGCAATACCCGAATACCCCGAAATCCAAAAATCCAAAACCCGACTTTTGGGGGAATATTTGGGTTCGGGTCGGGTTTGATCCTTGGCCACCCGACCCGTCCGAAAACCCGAAATAATATACATATATATTTTAAATATTATATAAATATATTTATTTATCTAATTATATTTAGAAAATCGTAAATTATAGTCGGTAGAAATGTTTTTTAATTTTTAAACTTATTATCGATTTTATCAATCTCTCGTTTGATTGAATAAATCCTTAAAATCGATTGAATTTATATATAATTTTTGTATTATAATAATACCCAAACCCGACCGACATTAACCCGAAACCCGACCATCCCGAACCCGAAGAAATCCGAAATCCAAAACCTAAAGTTCGGATCTTGATTTTCATATCCGAAATCCGATCGGGTTTTCGGTTTGTCCACCCGAACCTGCCCGACCCGCCCGATGCACACCCCTACTGTCCTGTCCAATGTACCAAACACGTCCTAAAAGTATAATAATTACACATTTTTAAAGTAGGTGTATGGACATTTATTATGGAGGGAGTAACTATCGACCACTTTTATTTAAGAACATATTAAAGGTATCATAAGAGCATCTCCAACAGCTTCTCTAAAATAGAGAAAATTAGATTTTTGTTAAATTGCTCCAACAGCTTCTATATACTGTTCTCTAAGGGTGCGTTTGATATGATGGACATGATGGGACAGGACATGACGGAACACACTTGTTCAATGTTTGGTGTGGCCACAAGTGAGACAACCTAGAAATAAGTAGAACAAGCATGGGACACTCACTCCACCCCTGGAACTAAGTAGAACAGCAACATCGGGACCAAGATATCCTTTGAAAAAAAACAAAATCTAAACACGCCTCATATCTCCACGTCTCCAATCCTCTATACCATTGATCGTCTTCATCTCCAGACTTCTCCAGAGGTAAATCAAAGCTTCTATACCTGCAGTTTCTCACCCGATTTTGGATCTCGATTTCTCCATCTTCAGACTTCTCCATAGGTCCTCTATGCCTGGGATTTGATCTTCATCTTCAGACTTCTCCAACAGGTTCCGATTCCATCTTCAGACTTCTCCAAAGGTCCTTTATACCTGCGATTTCATCTTCATCTTCAGACTTCTCCACAGGTTTTCGATTCCATTTTCAGAGTTCTCTTGTAGTATTTTTTTTCAGAGGGATTTCACCACAAGTTCTCGATTCAAAGCCTCTATACATGCTGCTGTTATTTTTTTTTCATTCTTTTTGTAGTTCTTGGACCCCTAACTCTTGTTGGTTTCCCAAGACTTTGACATGTTGTTTTCAAGTTTTCTATGCAAGACTACATATAATTGCATTTAGATTAATTATTTAGATTTTTAAAGAACTGGACCTGTTGTGATTCAAGTTTTTAATCATGATAGATGTTTTTTATTTTAATATCACTCGTTGACTTTCATTTAGATTGATTATTTGGTAAAAAAAAGACATTAAACAACTCAGTAGGGATAAATTGATCATTTAACCGGTCTTGTTCTGTCATCTCCCGTCTTATAAATATTAAAAAATACAAACTTAACACATAAAAATACATCATTGTTCGTTTAGAAGTTTTTGAAGTTGACGTTCGTACAATCTCCGTTGTGGTTCGCTCATTGTTGTGGCCTTGTGGGATCCATTTCCATCAACTTCATGATCATTTTCCGATTTTCTCGTTTGTTTTTAAGTTTTTCTGTTTCCACAAATGATGTTTGGAATTCTCTCATCACCTGAATTTTTCTTTTTCAATATTAGGCGTTCTAACATTGTCAATTGTTCGTATTCGATAGAACATGTTGAAAAGGTTTTTTTACCTTTATCCTTCGAGACTTTCTTTACCTGCTAGGAAAGATGTAGAGAGAGCGTTTGGGCTCACAACATGATCGTCGAAGATGAACGTCATATTTTTATTCGTTAATTTGATGATATAAACGATGATGTTAATTTTACTATAACTACGCCTCAAATCTCTCATAGCATACTTCCTGAGTACGAAAACTATCTTCAAAATCACATACAAGTACGTAATCGATCAACGAATCATTGTTTACAATCAGATTTGGTTGAAGAGATTTGACAAAGATTTAGAGAAGAAGAAAATAACGATTAATGTTTTATTTTTACATTGTTTTTAATTTGATGTTTTATAAATTAACTATTTTATTTATCTAATTAATTTTATTTTATTTTATTATAATTATTTAATTAATAAAATATTTCGTATTAAACTATAATAAAGAATATTTAATTGTAGTTTGTTATTATTTGATTAAAATATAGTTTTCTTATGATGGAGAATAATTTCAAGATAATTGCCATTGTTAAATACCATTGTTGTGGAGAATACTTTCAAGATAATTGTAAACATGATGTACACTAATATGACACTTTATAAATTATACTGAAATTTCATTGTTAAGGATGCTCTTAGAGCATCTCCAACAGCTTCCCCATTTTGGAAAAATGGGGAATATGAGAATTTTGGTCCTAAAATCAGCTCCAACAGCTTCTCCAAAACCATTCCCATTTTGGAGAAAGTTGGAGAGAGAATATCATTTTCTCCAAATATGGAGATTACCCCAAAAATCCCCAAAAATCATTATCAAGAGAGAGAAACAATATTTTATTAATTTTCTTTTAAAAATTTGTTAGAGGTAATAATGTTTTGAATATTTTAATAATATATTTAATGTTGAATTCTCTAAAATGGAGAATCTGTTGGAGATGGATGTAATTTTTTTGGGGGATTTTGACTTTTGCTTCCTCATTTTGGAAATTTTTTGGGGAGGCTGTTGGAGATGCTCTTAGAATTTGACTTAAAAATCATAGTATGCTCTAAAAGCGACTTCCTACTGTCCGGGTATGGGGTAACTTTTTAGGGGCTTTAGGGGGTGTTTTGGATTGCTTATTTTTTTTTTTGACTTATTTGCTTATTGCTTTTCCTCACCACAAATAAGCTATTTTGAGTGTTTGGATTGAAAAAAAGAAAAATGCTTATGACTTTTGCCCACCACAAATAAGTTGTTTTTGATAAGTTAATCCATTTTAACTTATTTAAAAGTGTTTATAACTTATTTGTTCAAATTACATTTTTACCCCCAACTCCTTTTTACGATGACATAAGTTGATAAGCAACTTTTAAAAATAAGCCTAAGTTGTTTTAAATAGAGAATTTAATTAAAATACTCAAAGTTTGACTTTGACTTACCAAAATACCCATTTTTTTCAAGTTTTGCAAAAATACTCATTTTTCCCGCTATTGGTCCCGCAATCGCGGGATAAGGTACAAAATGAAAATATTGATCCCGCGATTTGTCCCACTATGTCTGGCTATTTTCATTTTATACTTTTTTCCGCGATCACAGGACCAATAACAGGGAAAAATGGGTATTTTTGTAAAACTTGAAAACTTTGAGTATTTTAATTAAATTCCCTTTTAAATAAGCAATTCCAATTCCCAAACACCCACTTAGTCCATTTTCGCCATTGGTAGGTAGCACTGCAACAATGGCGGATGGCAGTTTAACATTCGACATGCCTAGAGTGAAGCTTGGAAATCAGGGGCTTGAGGTCTGATTCACGATTTATTCTTTCCCTTTTCTATCATATATATGATCAAACGCCATTATTTCATTGCATTATTCTAGTTTACTCTTCCTATGAATCACAAACAATAGTTTGGTTTCTTGATCGATCGATCGTGCAATTCATATTCAACTATGTTTGCTTTTTGGTAGGGTTTTGTTGCTCGCTTCCATTTTCTGTCTAGATTCAGAAGAATTCACTTTTAGAATTCATTGTAAGCATGTTTGAACATAAAGGCTAAACCGTAAATCTTACTTTGGTAGAGTTGATACAAAATGGAAGGAAACTAGATTCATTCCGGTGGATTATTCACACAATTAGAGAGAAAATAATAAAATATTTCTAGATAATTAAAGCCAAAAATACAACTTCTGAAACACGATTTGAGGTTAAAAGTGAAAATGGAATTCGCCAAAAATTATGAAATTGGGGCAAACCAGAGATTGAGGTCTTAAATCATCAATTTGGGCTCTTAATTGAAGTTGGCATTGTTATCCGGGGTCCTTTTGATAAACAACTTTAATAAATGAGTTATCAATTGGGAGCTTAATCTTCTAAATTTTTTTTAAAAGTTAAATGACCTTAATTTGACCCGCCCCTCCCTCCCTGTAAAAACTTAGTTGAATGCAAATTTCAGTATTTGAGAAGGCAATTTAGCTAAATAAGGGAATACTAGATGCATTGTTAGTTATCTAATTGCTCCGAATTGAATAGTCCCTAAGTAAAGTTGTTAACAGAATTTGATAATGGTTTACTTTGATGTCATATTTTGTTCATTTCAAGAAGGGTCCTTTGGATAAATCATACATGACCCGAAATGAGTTTTTGATCAGGTGGATGACCTTCAAGGTTTTTTTTTTAACTCAATGACCTTCATCCGACCTGCTCTAGTTCAAAACAGTTTGCCCCCGTAAAAACTTAGAAATACACTGAAGGGTCATTTTGCAAAACCAGCTTCTAGAGAAGGTCATTGAGCTAAATAGCCCGCATCAAGAATAATGGTGAAGATCTAACAAAGCTAATAAAACAAGTTACCATGTGAGCGTAATACTAATTTGCACGCTCTGAAATGGATAAATTTTCATGTTTGAGTTAGATGAGGACTTTCAGTGCTTAGACAGATTTGGTTATGGGGTATGTGCTTTAGAAACACGTCCTTGTATTTGCACAAAAATTGCAGAAACGTGAACTAAACTTGTCTAAATGAATGTCGTCTTGACTGTTGAGTAGTTCATTACATTATCCCTCAATTTTGTAATTTCAGTGCTTTCATGAATAGTTTCCGTGATGTTGCCTTTTGGAATCTTGCTTTTCTTCTCCATTCACTTTCACGAGCACCACAATGAAATGTTAGTAGATCTGAACACTTCATTGCTGTATTAACTCTTAATCGCCAAATCTTTGTTATTTGAGTCTTGAAACCAATAAGGTTGTGGTGATTTGAACCTTTCTCCCACTATTAATTGAATTTTTATTTGTCTTTTGTTCTTCTTTTCTCGTGAATAGGTCTCGAGATTAGGGTATGGATGCATGGGGCTTACTGGCACCTATAATAATCCGCTCCCTGTTGAAGAAGGCATTAAAGTGCTCAAAGAAGCTTTTAATAGAGGAATTACTTTCTTTGATACTGCTGATATATATGGGGTAGAGCATGCTAACGAAATACTCGTTGGGAAGGTAATTATACGAGCAAATGTCTCCTTTTTACAGAACAAAGAAGCTAGATAAGTGATCATTGGAAAATTCAACCATTTATCCTATTGATTTTAACTCATTTAAACACTTTGGTGTGTTTTTCGTTGATTAAACTGTAATCATGCAGGCATTAAAGGAATTACCTCGAGAAAAGATCCAGTTAGCCACAAAATTCGGTGTCTTCAATATGGAGCCCACCAAGGTTACAGTCAAAGGTAGTCCTGAATATGCCCGCTCCTGTTGTGAGGGTAGCCTAAAGCGCTTAGGCGTGGACTACATCGATCTCTATTACATCCATCGAATTGACACAACTGTTCCCATAGAGGACACTGTAAGTTTACACTCCTGTTTAATTTATAGTTAAATTTCTTGATTACTTCTTGCTGATGTAATGTTTAATTTATTTAAACAAGGGTATATTAACAAATTTAGTTTTACATATGAGAAGATTAGATTTTCTGTTGAACAACAGATGGAAGAGCTTAAAAGGATGGTGGGAGAAGGTAAAATAAAGTACATTGGGCTGTCTGAAGCTAATGCAGACACAATTAGGAGAGCACATGCAGTTCATCCCATCACTGCTTTACAGATGGAATATTCCATTTGGACAAGGGAGATTGAGGAAGAACTTGTTCCACTCTGCAGGTGTATTTCTGTTCCAAGTTAAGAACTTTTATATCTTACATAGATCCTTTATTTTACTAATATTTATTTATTTATTTTATTATTATTATTATTATTATTATTAAGGGGGTGCTGTGTTAACACTGTATTCTTGAATTTTGGAATGAAAGAAAAGAAAAGAAATGGAAGGAAAAGAAAAGAAAAGAAAAGAAAAGAAAGAAAGAAATATTTACATTTGTGTTCAATGAAAGAAAAGAAAAGGAAGGAAAGAAAATAAATTTTTATGTTATTGAGTAGGAGAGAAAGGAAAGGAAAGATGTCACTTTTACATATATACCCTTATTTATTTTATAGTGGAATACAATTGATGGGTATATATATGTAATTTTATGAATAATTTTCTTTTCTTTTCTTCCCTTTCCTCCCACGCTTGGGAGGAAAGTTTTGGGGGGAAATCAACATTATTTTCCTTCCCTTTCCCTCCTCAAAATAACTCGAGAACACAACATTTTTACTCGAGAACACAGCTTATGGTTGGGGTAACAGGGGGTGGGGAATGAAAATGAAAATTATTTAGGGTGTGTTTACTACGTGAGACAGGACCAGGACTGAGCGAGATAAAAATGCATTTTTTTGTCCCACCAAAATAGACGGGAACAAAATTCATGAAGATGAGA
Source organism: Saussurea involucrata (assembly GCA_033807775.1). NCBI lineage: Eukaryota > Viridiplantae > Streptophyta > Magnoliopsida > Asterales > Asteraceae > Saussurea > Saussurea involucrata. Next base: position 13,896,893 of record CM066317.1, on the reverse strand, counting down.
CAAACTTGGTAAATTATAATAAACCCATGTCAAAGTAAAACCGTAAAACAACTCTTTCATCCGCCTACCTCACTGTCACCTATCCAGTCTCGTCCGCGTGGTTTCATGTAGTTGAATTGCTCATTACCACTTAACGGGTAATAAAACATTCCTCAACAATTATTTTGGGATTTTTTTTTTTTGGGGGGGGGGGGGGGGGGGTTCTTATTTCCATTCCCTAAAACGAACTAAACGCACCCTAACCGTATTTTGTTCTTATATATATATATATATATATCATTTTGGTATATTACCCATTCATGTTTTTCCATATTGTCCTGAGTTTGTTCAAAATTCTATGATTGCTGCTACTTGGTAGGGAACTCGGAATAGGCATAGTTCCATACAGTCCTGTTGGCCGTGGATTTTTCGGAGGAAAAGCAATTAAAGAGAGCCTTCCTGAAAATAGTATATTGGTACTTGATCAACTACTCTTCTCTTATTACATCTTTCAACTACCATCATTTCTACCCTTTGACTCTACTTTCAAGCGGGATGTATACCTGGCTTGTTTAGTTTTGTTCAACTGGCATCAGTTCTGGTTGAAAAGCTTTTGATAGCGAGCTTTTTCTCTCAGGGATCGCATCCTAGGTTTACCGGAGAAAACTTTACGAAAAACAAGGCTGTTTACGAGCGAGTAGAAGCAATGGCAAAAAGTCATGGATGTACCCCTGCTCAGCTTGCTCTTGCTTGGGTTCTCCATCAGGGGGAGGATGTAGTACCAATTCCAGGTGAGTTCAACTTGAAAAAAAGAGCGAAATTGTAAATACGTGTATATATATATATGATCACTTTGGCAGAATAATAATTCTCAAACATTCTAGTTTCCACTTCATCTATTCACACATGATTATATTCGACACAGGTACAACTAAGATTAAGAATCTTGATGAGAACGTTGGTTCCGTTAAAGTGAAGCTTACAAAGGAAGACGTAACGGAGATTTGTAATGCTGTGCCCGTCAATGATATTGCTGGTAGTAAAACTAGTGAAGCTCTTCTACATGTTTCGTGGAGATTCGCAAATTCACCATCGAAGAACAGCAGTTGATTTGATCCCCGTTGGCTCGATAAACGAGTGGATTCTATACCGTGCAATATGTTGATTTTTGTTTATGAACCTAAACAGGTTGATTCTACGTTGTCTCGATAAATTGTGTTTGGGACTTTCGTGGGTTGTGATAATGTCCTTAAATACTGAGATTTAACGACCGATGGCCCTCGTGTACGTATACCGTTTGTTTTATTGTACGAAGTAAAAGCAAACTAAGGGTTTATCTTTATGTTGTGTGTATTTGTATATTTTTAAATAGAGGAAGGTTCAAACGAGAACGCTAACTATTTAAGAAAACAAGAAAACAGCAAATCATGTGCAAAATCACATGTGATTTTACATTCACCGTAAAAATTGGACACGCGCGACTTTGGTTGCGACTTAAAGTGGCGGGAAAAGCCGCGTAATCATATATGATTTTGTACGTGAATCATATATGATTTTGTACGTGAATCATATATGATTTTGTACATAGCGGTTGTTTTCTTGTTTTCTTAAATAGTTAGTGTTTTCATATGAACCCACCTCTTTTTAAATATTAAGTAATATATTTTGATTGCGTATATCAAATTTAATAAAAAATTTCTCTTAAAAAATGCCATGTTGATTTTACGTATATTTATTTTAATTTAAAGAAGATTTATGTATAGTTTGCTTGAATTCCGTTAATTACCACTGCTATAGTGCACGGTCTATTGTTTCAATTTGCTTAGGCCTTGAGTATCAGTATCCAATGAACTCACTTGACACCTCAGCGCCACATCAGCTTTTCTCTTTCCTACCCTCCTTACCCAATTCTTACCTAAAAGTGGAGTACCAGTACCCAATGAACCCACTTGCCACCTTATTTTTTTTAATTTATTTATTTATACATTTAATTATTTAACAAAATAAAAATATTTATATATTTTTTAATAAATAAAAATAAGATAAATAATAAAAATAAAAATTATATCATTCATTAAAAAATTAAAAATTACAAAATACAAAACACTAAAAAAAATAAAAATTACAAAATACAAAACACTAAAAATTATGATATTTTCTAATTTTATCTTTTCTCGCTAAAGTAGCCCTCAAAACGTCTCCTGAAAGGTGATCATGCGGGGCTATGAAAAACTCGAAGTCTTGTTGATATCGTTTTTCTCGTTCGAGTTCCAACTTTTCTCGTTCGAGTTCAAGTTTTTTCATTTTGTACTCCATTGTACCCCTCAATCTGCTCGTTGAACGAGCTTATGCTCGTCAACAACTGAGTAACACTTTCGTCCGGATTCGACCCGGTCGTATTACTCGTTGATGTTTTTTTTTGCCTTATTTCTCCCGATGGGTCGTTGAAGTTGCTCGACCTCGTCGACCCGAACATCTTCATCGTCATCATCGGAAGGTTTGGTACGTTTTGAACCCCGGGATGAATTTGTCTACATCGTTGGAACCGGTGACCATTTTGGACATTTTTTTAGGACATCCCAAGCTTGTTCATGGGTGAAAGCAACCGCAAAATCCCCTCGGTACCGGTGGTGTGCCATTCGTAAAATGTCGGCTTCACTCATTCCGCTTGATCTATTATTGACCAAGTTGTTGTAGATGCCGGCAAAAAACGTAATTTTCTTGTTGAGGTCTTTGAACTTGGTGTTCAGTTGATGAAATGATCTATAATCTTGGCGACCCATAGAATTATAGAACACCTTCGAGATTCGGTTCCAAAAACTGTCTACATTTATATAAATTCAAGTATAAGAATAATAACAAGAATATTAATAATAATAATAATAATAATAATAATAATAATAATAAAAATATTACCACCGGTTTGTCGTTTCCGACAACGGGGTCCTCCGAAACGTCAACCCACGCCGACACTAACGCCACTTCCTCCTCTTTAGTCCACACATGTCGTTTTTGCCTTGTTTCAAATTTTTTCTTTTTTCTTTTTTGCGTTGGTGTCGGGTTTGATGGTTCCGGGATTGATTGTTGTGTGGAGATCGATTGTGGTGTGTGCGGTTGTTGGGTTTCAGGAACAAAGTCGTCGTCGAGATCGATTGCGGGTTGAGGAAGTTGGTAATTGGCGGGAGTGAAACCTTGTTGAATCAAACCAGGATATGTAAATTGATGAGGAATATACGGGTGTTGCAGAAATTGTTGAGAAAACGCTTGTTGCGGAATATATTCTTGTTGAGAAAACGGTTGGAAGCCAAGCTCCGGGTCTTGTTGCGGTGTATCCGATCGGTTACGACGGGATGTAGGTGTGGTGTTTGGATTCATGATGAAATTTGAGAGAAATGGAAGAAGGTATTGAATTTGAGAGAAATGGAAGAAAATATGTTTTGGTGTGAAAAAATAAGATGGTATAGGTTAATATATATAGTGTGTATAATTTGAAAAAAAAATTAATTTTTTTTTTGTAAAATAGTCGTTTACCAACGGTATTGTTTAAAAAATTAAATAAAAAAAAACAATTTAAATAGGCAACGGGTTGATCGGGTTGGTGAACCCGCTCTCCCGTACCCGCCCTGAACCCGCTCCCCCCGTACCCCCTACCCGACTTACCCGCTCCTACCCAATTGCCACATCGGCCGAACCCGATGGATGAACCCGAGCCGCTACGGATGGTCTTACATCATTCGTTTTTGTCTCTAACAGACGTTAAGCCTCTCCGTTATATTAAGGGGCATTTAGGTCATTGCACCCTTTTCCCCTTTACAATTTTTTGGTTCAAGCTTTTAAAGGAGAACAACTTCCCCAAAACAAGGAGAAACAAAACTTTTATTAGGGCCATTTGGTTTGCAAAATATCATGGAACTTGAAATTGGATCTTATTTTAGTTTATATTTGGTTTAAAGAAAAGTAGAAAACTAAAATCATCAGATTATAATGAAATTCCATAAACATAAGATTTAAAAGTTTATGGACTAGTTGATATTTTACAGGATTTTTGTAATAATGTTTTAAAATATGTTAAACCATTCGTTTGACAAAAATCAATTAAAAAGGTAACCAGTTAACCCCTAAACTTTGGATTCTCACCGTTTATGTTTTTTTTTTCTTCTTTCAACCGTTAATATGTGTTTAATTTAAATGTTTAAGCATATTATTTTATCGGTAACTTATTTATTGAATTGATTTGCTTACTTATGTATTTAGATGTTTCACCATAATTAATTGGTTGTTTGTTTATCTCTTAATAGTTCCATTAAGAGGAAACCTCTGAATCGCTATGAGGTGAATCTTGTTTTGCAGAACAAAAGTCTGTCTCTTAATGGTTTCAAAATCCTCTTAATGATTTAGCATCTTGGGCCACCCTTAATCGTTCAGCACCCTGATTTCATTCTAAACAAATACCAAACAACCATATTTCATTTTGCACTATATCATAAAAGCCTCTTAACCATTCTGACCTCTTAATCATTCTGCACTAAACCATTCAGCAACTGCCAAACAACCCCAATTATTTTTAAAATATTAAAACTGCTATTTATTTATATATATTTCTACTATACTAGAACTATACTTGTATAAGTGAAATACATCTTGATTTTGAAATTTGAATACGATAGCTCAAACACTCAATCCAATATTTTTGTCTCTATCAATTCTATTTATAGTTTTAAGAATGAAACAATCTTCGATTGATTATCATAATCAGTTATCTATTCTACTATATAAAAAGAATAGTAGAGATTGACAGTTTTTTTTTTCAACATTCAGCAAAGCGGTTTTCTAAACTTGCAGTTATTTTCTAAACACCTACTTCTTCTCCCTGATTTTCTTCCACGATTCCAGCCCCATTTCTCTCCTTCAACACGAATCACTTCTGTGGTTCTTCTTTGATCGATCTTTGTTTGGTTCTGGTTTTTCTCCTAATGTTCTTCTTCTGCTTCTTCTCCTAAGATATGGTTCTTCTCCTATTGTTGTTCTTCTTCTCCTCTTCTCCCCGATTATCTGGTTTCCACTGCCTCTCCCCCAGTCCCTCCGGTTCCTTCTCCCTTCCCACGTTCTGCACTCCAATTGTCCTCCACGTTCCTTCAAGATTACTACTTCGTACAAACATTTGCAGGATTGAAAACGGTTCTTCTTCTCCGGTTGTCCTCTTCCCTTTCCTAATCAACAACGGCGCCTGCTTCTACTCTCTTTCCCGCTGCTCACTCCATTGCCTTTGTTGGCAAACCAGGTTAGGTTTTATTCATCTTTCCTGCTCCTCCTTGTCTGCTTATTTATACTACTTTATTAAAAGAATAGCAGCATTTGACGGGTTTTTTTTCAGCCAACAGTTTTTCTAAACATTCAAGAGCAGTTTCTTTTCTAAGACCACGATCATTTGCAGGTTTGAAGCTTTCTTCTGGTTTGAATCCCAACCCCAAGACCGACGTTTCACACTCCAAGACGGTTCCCATCGCTGTTTCCCTCCAACAATTCTCTCGCTGTTTTACGTTTCCTCTCCGTTTCCCTAACACACACGACGATTCTCAGGTAGGGTTTCTGTTGTTTTACGTTCCTCTCGATTTTTGTTGTAATGTTTGTTGAACCGTGGAAATTTTGAGTTTGATTTTGCATCAATTGCATCAATTTTGAGTTTGATTTTGTTACCCTGAGTTTGATTTTGCACCAATTGCAATTGATTTTGCAATCACGTGAGTTTGATATAACGGGTTTTGAGTTTGATTTTGTTACCCTGAGTTTGATTTTGCATCAATTGCAATTGATTTTGCAACCACGTGAGTTTGATATAACGGGTTTTGAGTTTGATTTTGCATCAATTGCATCAACTTTGAGTTTGATTTTGTTACCCTGAGTTTGATTTTGCATCAATTTCAAGTTGTCTTGGGTGTTAAGAGATGCAATAGAATCCCAGAAAAAAATTGCATTGAATCTGTCTGTGTAAACTAGCTAGCATTTAAAACTAATTTGCTTTGCTGATTTGATTTGATTTGAATTGATTAAATAGTGTCATTCTGCCTACTCATAGTGATCAATTAAGTTTTGAGAAGGATATATAGAGGGCAGAAGAAGAAAAAGAACTGGAGAGATATACAGATAGAAAACTGGATTTAATGCCATGTAGCATGCCTAATATTAAAATCAATCCGTAAGTAATCCCCATCAGAACTTCTGTCAACTATGACAGAAGTCGAGGTACTGACCGCCAAATAGTTATGTAGCTCCTGCAAAGAAAACATGGTATGTAATAGCAGAAAACAAGTCAATAACAGTTCATAACAACGGCCCGTGACCAAAAAAAGAAAGGAAAAAAAGATAATACAAAAGAAATGCAGCCACACATGAATTGGTAGTGAACAAGAGTCTATGGGAGGAGGGAGAGACATGTCTCTAAATCAAACTTTTCTTGCAAAATTGTTATGCACAAATTAACAACTGAATAATAATTTATTGCAAAGCAATAACGACGTGTGTTACGGCATGTATGGGGTGCTTTTATATGTTACTTTGTTCAAGGAAGATTGAGAGTTAACGAATGATTGAGAGGGCAATGAAGGTACGTGATGAGTTTCAGAATTGTTAAATGTATTTACCAGTGTTATCTAATCAGTTTTGTTTAACTTATTGATGGTTATAGAGCTTTTCCAGTGTTATTAATCTCCGTTTTTTACCAATGTTATCTAATGTTATATGATCTCATTGACTTGATTATCAAATTCATCTAGATGTTTATAAAAATGGTAGAGGTGAAAAAAGTGTAATTTTGGTCTGAATGAAGCTTATACGGTTGTGAATGTGCATATTGTTATGTGTTTATTATTTCTATTTTTAAAAGTTGTAGTTGCTCTTATTCTGATGGAACAAACAGAAGCTTGTAGCCAAGTATATTCACATTGCTTTTCATTGTTCTACTTAAGTTTTTCTATAATTGATGTATGATGTTTGATGCTGGACTACAATGTTCACAGGCCACTAGAGTCATGTGCAGATAGTTGAAAGAGTTCAAGAAACAATTATAGAATCATAAAAGTTGGTGATTACCGGGTAATTTATCTAAGACTCAAATTTCTCTTAAAGTTGACAAATAGTTTTCTATTTACGAAAGGTGTCAATTTGTCAATCTCATATAAGTTGGGCAGTTACATGTATGTAACTTCACTCTGATAAAGAGTGTTTGATGTTAGCTTTGTCTAACTTTGTGTATTGGAAGTTAGTTTTGCATGTGCTTAAAGCATTACCCCACTGCTTTTTTAATTAGCTAGGTCACTGGGAAGATGGTGTCCTCAGCATCTCAATACCTCAACGAGAATGGCACTGAACTAAAGTGCTTTCATTTTTTAGGCTTCTTCTCCTGTAAATGTAGATATATTTCTAATGGTTGTTGTAGTTCCTCCGTCTATGCTTCTCCTCCTTCGCTGTTTCAGGTTTCAGTTTTGATTTTGAATGAGTTGCTGATTGAAGGTAATATATCTGCCTCTTTTAAGTTTGACCATCATTTTTTTGGTTATATAATTCGATAGATCATGTTTTGTTGTTTTTATGCGTGAATTAGGGTTTCATTTATGCATTTGGGTTTCCCTATCGCTCTCTAGGTTTGAACTCTTTCTTTCAGAATATTTTTTCTTGAATGGTTTTTTATGTTTGTTTCTCCAATCTGTGATTTTTTTATGTTTGCTTTTCCAATCTCTCGCACACATCCACAAAGCAGGGTTTTTTGATTGGGTGGATTTTAATTAAGAACTTTCATAATTATTTGTGCATTTCGAATTTTCCTTTTCATAGTTTTCGTTTGCAACTTCATCTTGTGATTTCTATGTGAATTTATGTTTTCGGTTGAAGTTCATGTTATACTTGGAATCCAATCAATTTATTAGCTTTCGATGTGTGGTTACTTTGAATGCGATTAAATAAAATGATTTGTGTTTTCCCTGAAATTGTTTTCTTACATCTGTTAAACATACTGATCAATTGTTCTGGGGAATGAAAGTTTGGAAATTTCGTACACATAATTCAGCAAAATGCTCTTCTGTTTCTTTTTTAAAATAGCGGATCATTCTAATAAAGTTTCACAAAGTCGTCCCATATGTTTTTAGTCAAAATATTGATTAATCTTCTTATATTCATATATAAGTAGAAAACAATAATTTACTATTGATATTTTCAGTGGTGGATCAGAACTTACAGGTATACCTTTAAGGCGGATCAAAGATTCATAAAGTTGTCCGATATATGTTTTTAGTCGAATTCTATTGTTCCGATGTATTTTTACGTTTTAATTGATTTTGAGGCACTTTTCAAGTTTGTTTGGTTGATTTCGAGAGACTTTTTTGGTTGATTTCCAGGGGTTTATAAAGTTTTTTTTGGTTGATTTCGAGAGACTTCTTTGGTTTATGTTGACTTGGTTTGCTTTGGTTTATACATGTTGTCATAAGTATAGGAATAAACTAGGGTTGTGCCTTGAGTTCATATCTCATTTGTGGTGTTTAATTGCAATTTGCAGGACCATGTTTTTGATTGTGATCAATTGAGTGTATAAGGTATTAAGGGATTTGTACTTATCTGAGCATCTTCTCTTTCATTCCATGTTCGACCTTAGTCCATCCATTAAAAGATTCCAAGAGATCATAACAGTTTGAGGACTCCGATAAATTGAAATGGAAAAGAACCATTAATGGTGATCTTTGTGCCCCTTAATTTACAATGCATATATGGTATACAAACATATAGTTTTTGATATTTATGAGTGTACCCTATTTTGCTGTTCAGGAATTGGAATACGAAGATCAAGTCCTCGATCGACTTAGGAAATACCTTAGCTGGAATCTGGCCAACTTCTTCAAGGTTTGACATATACCTGGTATGTATTTTGAATCCCAGTCTTAAAAAGGAATATTTGACATATACAATAGCGGGCTCTTTTCATTTGAACACAGGGTCATCAGCAACGTCGAATCAGAAGTAGCAAGGGTAACAAGGGAGCCGCAATATCAATTCGATCTGGTACATTAATCAACTAGAGGTGCGGTATAAACCACAATAGAAGGTCCTTGCAACACTCTTACCGGGTAAGATTCTCAATACTTTCCATGTTCATCCTTAGGGTAAGATTTTCCGGGTAAGTATTTGGTAAACGGTCCTTAGGTATATTAATTTTGCTAAGATTTGTTTGACTGCTTAGCACTTTTTTAATATACTTTGTAAGAATTGATTTTGATACATTTTCTATTAAACTTTGTTTCTTTAAATCTTGATGCATTTTTGTTTTACATGTCTTTTTTTTCCTTCGTTTGTGAAACAGATCGCTTCGGTATTGAGAATGCATGTTAATGCCCATAATGCTTATTGTTTTCTGTTACGCCCTGCTGATGTGCAAGAGTACCCCAGTATTGAGATTTTAGCTATTGTTTGTTGGAGTATCAATCATCAGTGTTTCAGTCCAGATTTTAGTGCTCATTTTTTGATCTGTTCTACTGGTTTTAAGATTGGGTGTGGCTGTTGGTGTGGTTTCTATTATTGGTATATACAGATCTTAGCTATCCATATATTTCCGGTTCATTGCTGTTCTCATTCCATTGTATTATGGATTCAAAACAGAGATGTTCTGGATGTTTACCTTTTGATATGGGCTATCCTTTTGGGAGATATAAGGCTGCACAGTTCCTGGTTTAAGGCCATCTGTAGCGGAGCGGGTACCATGGCCGGGTTCAGCTGAGGTGGCATGCAGGTAGGGGAGGGTAGCATTGGGTTGGCGCTACGGGGTTAATCGGATAGGGGGCGGGTAGGGTTGAGCGGGTAGGAGTGGGTTCATGAACCCGGGGAACCCGAGCACTACAGTGTTGTTTTACTTTTTTTAATGTTTTTAGGGGTATCGGGTAGCATTGGGTTCATTGGGTACTGGTACTCCACTTTTGGGTAAGGAGGGTAGGAAAGAGAAAAGCTGATGTGGCGCTGAGGTGGCAAGTGGGTTCATTGGGTACGGATACTCATGGTGGTATCCAAAAATACTAACAATATGATATTGGCAAGTTCATTATTAGACACGTTATTGAAAGATTGGAATATAACTTATGTGCACAGGTGGATGATATCCAATTTTTCTTTTAAAATTACAAACTATAACATCATCATTTTCATTATGCATGCAGATGCAAAACTGAAGCCATTTAAGGAACAAAAAAAATTTAAAAGAAATATCGACATATAATCTAATCTACATGTAGATAACATTAATCTTTCCTTATTATAATTACAAACCATACCTAAATGCATGCATATGCACCCGATAAGTGAGTAACGGCTCTAACTTGCCGGGTAAATTGTTGCATATGATACCGTTTTGATGGACTACAAACTTACCCGATAAAGTAAGTTAGAATGTTGAATCTTATCGGTAAGTGTTTGGGCAAACAACCAAAGTTAAATCCGACATTAGGTGGATATCGTAAATCGTAATTGGTATAATTGTTTATATTTATTCAAATTTTACATCCCGCTGCATCGCGCGGGTAGGATCACTAGTAGTAAAACAATTAAAATTAACTATTGTTACTTCAAATTGTAATAAACCAAACTGAGGGATGGTTTATGTAAACTCACCGGTTAATATGGAGTTTTAATGACACAACTCGAAAGTTGGAGGTTCTTAAAGTAAAATACGTAACCAATTATTTTGTTTTTATCAGAAGGAAAAAATGTCAGGCGAAATAACCCCCACCCCCACCCCCACCGCCATGGTTTCGACGGAGCAGCCTCCGAAGAAGCGAAAACCGTACGAACCACCGCAACCAGTAGCAGTACCACCATCGGCAGAGTCAGAACCACCGTCCCCTCACAATGCACCTGCTACAACCCTATCTCAGGAAGAAATTGCTCGAAAGCGGAGAAATCAAGAAGAGATTAGGAACTTCTACGAGTCTTACAAGCGACTTAAGTACTGTATTGATCAGAAGGATGCTAATCTCATGCCTGAACTTGAACAGGCTTATCTCTCCCTAATCACCGCCTCCAGAGGTATAATTTTCTTAAATTTTCTAGTGTATCGTCTACAAACCCTAAAATTAGTAGTTAAGATGATTAAAATGAAACTGTATAAGTAATTTATGTACGAGTGATACCAAAATTGGAGTAGTTATCACCATATTTCATCTTTGTGCGACATCTGTTTATTTGATGTTCTTAGTATTTGCTGTGAGATAGCTAATGACTCATCTGTTCCATTAAAAGAAGAATTTTTTGGTGCAAATCTAGTATCCAAGTGCACGGACATGCCACTAACATTATTCATTTTCTGGTACTTGTATGACGTTTATGCATTTCAATGGTAGCAATTTTGAAGTGGAAGATAATGCATAATTGCATATGATGTCCAAAGTTACGAGCTCTTTATTTGGGGGAAGGGGGTGGGGGATTTATGCCATTAAATTACTTTCTTTTCCCAGATATATGCAATCCTTGCAGGTATTCAGGCTTCTGAAGGTAATTTATTGTATTTATTATTGAGGATGGAAGAATCGTTTAAAGAGGTATAGGTAATGTGTTAAACATAATGGTTAGTATAACCGGCACATAAAGATAACAAATGTCATAAAAGGATTCTCTTATGGCCTATCTTTTACAATTACAAGACTCAACCAAAAGGTTATCAATGTCATTAGATGTTAAGTGGTACTGTTAAACAAGTATATTGTATTTTGAGTATCATTCTCATCTTCTCCATGCCATTAATGTTCTGGACACAGGTTGTACGAGTGTTCAACGTCTTGTAGCAGAGTTTGTCCCTAAATATGCATCATATTGTCCAACTGCTCTTGAAGCAGCAGCAAAAGTTTGTATCAATATACATAACCAGAGCATGTCAATTATAAACAGAGATGAGGATGGAGATGGTTTTTCATTTGAAACTGCTAAAGCCTGTATATTTGGTCTAGCTACCATCTGTCAGGCTGCTTCATCAGAGGAACAACCAACATCTTCTGTTATTCAAGGTATCTGTTCAGCTGTATTTCTGAATGTTCTGAGCTTCTTCATTTCCTCGTTTGAAGGACAGGGAATCTTCCAGATTGTAAATAAGGATGTTACAAAGATATATGATTCGCCAATGACCTTTGCTGAGCTCAAACAGAAGTTTTCTGATGAAGAGGAGGCATCATCTGTGAAATTGTCCAAGTTTCGTGCTTTATGTATTCTCCGGATTTTCTTTAGCTGTCCTAGAAATTCACTTGCAGCTTGCTTTGAGCTCTGCAGTTCCAATGGAGGACAGTATTTTCTTAATCAGGTGACAGCCAGACTTGACCCTTGTGATGTCGTTTATCCTTTAACTGGTAACAGCGATGGAGTTAAATTAATAGGTTCTGTGGAAAGCAGCAGTGAAGTCAAGGATGTTACCTGTGATGAGCAAGTTTCAATGGACAGCAATCTTCCTCAAGATGCATATTTTGGGTCTAAAAGTTGCTTATTGGGTCTGGTAAGAACTTTTGTGGATATAGCAACACCATGGACTTGTTAGAGTTCGTTCATTTATTCATTAATAGGTTCCATTTTCAATTATGTTTTGGAGGCATGTTGTTATAGTTTGAGTCCACATATTAGCTCTTATCCGTGTTTATTTATCACTTCTGTTCTATTTCAGCCCATTTCATGCCCTTATTGGGTTCTTAATGATTGCCATGTTTTACCTTCTCCTGAGCAGGTTCTTGATAAGGATCCATCCCTGAGAAGATGGATATTCTCAAGGGTTAGAAGTATTAGTAAATCAGCTTCACCTAACGTTGTGTCTGATATCACCACTGCTTTCGAGAGAATATTTAAATCATTCACAGAACAGGTGAAGGCAGAGGACAAACAAGTAGACAACGATGAGGATGATAACAGTCCATCCAAATTTATCCATAAGCAGTTTTCGGTTCCTAGAACCTCTAATCAGCACAGAACTTCTGAAGTTTCTGTTAGAGAAGGATCATATACTGGTGATGCTTCTGACCAACTTTCAAGTCTGCATCTGGAACACCATGGCTTAATAACATCTGAAACAGATTTACGATCTAACACAAATTCTAATAACAGTGGGGGCCCACGATCTATGGACCTTGACTCTGTGGATCACCGAGAGTTATCTCGTGCTAGTTCATCAATGCCCAGGGACCTATCAAATAATTTAACGCCATCTGCTATGGCAGGAACATCATTCGATTTGGGAAGTAATGCATTGGATGGAAGAAATCATAGTGCCAATACTGAGAACCACTCTTCAAGACTGGAAAATGACGTACCTGCCTTGAATAGTACTTTTGAATCACCTAAACATCATTTGCCTTCTCCATATCCCTCAACAGGTCAACCCAGTTGGCACTTTGACGGGGATCGAGCTGCAATGGGTCTTTATTCAGCTTCGAGGCATCTTTGGCTGGGCTCATTAGGTCCCGAGGCATCTGAGGCACTTGTAAAGTTTCAATTCGAAAGGTTTGGTCCGATAGATAATTTTTTCTACCTTCCATTTAAAGGATTTGCAGTGATCGAGTACAAACACATTATGGATGCGATAAAGGCTAGGGAAGTTATGAGGGGACGTTCTCCTTGGGGTGCCGGCCTCCTCGTAAAGTTCTTAGATATAGGGCTAGGGACAAGAGGTGATATGAACGGTGTAGCTGTTGGCTCTAGTTGCCATGTATATGTTGGAAACATTCAAAGCCAATCAGATAAAGATGAGATATTGTATGAAGTAAGAAAAGTAATATTCAAGGGCCCACTTACGGTTACTGACCTTATGAGCGAAGGTGCATTCTTGATGGAATTTGGGACTCCTGAAGAAGCTGCCACAGTAATGGCACATCTTAGACAGCATCGCAAGGAAAAAATGGATTTTTTTCAGACCTCAGCTGTTGGTCCAGTGAATTCTATTATGCCAGTTGATAGATTAAGTCATGGATCTGCTTCCCTGCATGTTGACTTAAGGAACAACAATCTCGGAAATGGTACCGTTAGTTCACCCCATGCTCAAACTGTTGTCGGATTCAGGTATGGGAATATTTCTAATTAGTTTCTTAGCTCATGTTTACACGTTAAAGCTAAAAAATATATATGGAAGAATAATCTTGGTGCTGATTAAATTAAAAAAACACGGACTTGAAAATTATACAAAAATAAATAAATTTGATGTCATAAAAATTTACGCAAAAAATGTTGATTAAACTCCTTGTATTATCATAAAATGTTTATATTGAGAATCTTCTCCACCTGGATAATTTTCTATTTCTTTTTTGTTCACAATAAGATAAACTGATTGTTTAGTTGAGAGTCCTAGAAATAATAAAATGTATTCATTTTTCACATAACCTTGTTTAGTGTTTGTTTCCATCTTTATGGTTTATTTATTCTCTTACAACTTTTTCTGATATGCTATTTGTTTAAAATGATTATGAGTTTGATTTTCCATATTTTTAATAATGGTTTCATGGGAGGACCATGAATTGGTTGTACAGTATAAGGTTAGTTACTTGAATACTTGATTTATTCAGATTATAATTTTTTGTATTTATTAAATGAGCCTAATTCTATTTACCGCTATATCACGGCTTTACAAACGTGATAACCGCTATATTAAATCATGGTCCTGACTGCGATTTATAAAATAACCACGTTAACTGCTTAGATGAGTGTGAAAATTGGAAATTTTGTTTATATGCTGGCAACCGTGTTTGATTCATTCCATAAGTTGCACAAGAGCTGAGTTTTTTTTTTTAATCCCTTTACTTCTGTGTGCTGGTTTGATGGTCATTTAACTTTTGATTATTTATGCCTGGTCCATCTTAATGCTAAAATTTATAGTTTTATATACGGCATCACTATCTCATGTTTGTGTATGGTGTTCATGAACCTAATCATGAGATACTTATGGCCATTTGTTTGAGCAGTCACGGTGGGAAGCACAACTCTAACACCATGGAGCTAACTTCTCCAAGAATTAATATGGTAAATCAAGGAGCTGCAATGCAAAGTGGATACCCATTCCAATCAAACTGGAGGAGCTTTGGCGATTCATATGATGCTAGGATGGTGATGGATCCTTCTCAAGCAGGTTTTATTCCATAACCGAGGACTCACAGAACGGATCCTTTTGGCGAGACTTATTCTCATGTTTGTTGTGGTTCTTGTTTTTATGAACTCTTAGGTGGTCATATCTCCGAACAAAGTTGGATTTACAGGAAACCAGAAAGTGTACCACATTCAACACCTCATGGGCATAATTTTGCACCATCACAGCCAATGCAGGCATCTTCATACATGAGACCTGTGTATTATCCTCCAAATAGTTCCTGGGATGCACGTGGGATGATTCATCATCCGCCTTTAAATCCCATTTCACCAGGGGTGATGCTTCATAATAATGCCGTAGCACCTCCTTTCTTACCTGCTTCTGTGACTCCGCTTGCTCAGATACAACATGATCAGATGTTTTATGTGCCACCACCCTTGACCACCATGTCTGCTTCTCAGCCTGACTTGGTACCTCCTCAGTTGAACATGCCACCTCCATTACCTCACCGGAACATGCCACCTTCTCAACCAAACATGCCACCTCCATTACCTCCTCATCCTAGCTTGCCGCCACCATTACCTATGCATCCTGAATCGTTTCCTCCATTGCCGCCATCTCCACCTCCTTTGCTTGAGTCTCAGCCACCTCCTCCGCCACCACCTATCGAATCTTCAATGTTGGGAAGTGGATACTGGCAGGGGACCTTGAGTAAAAGCGGAGTTCACTATTCTACAGTACATGCACGTAAACTGCATTCAGATGCCTGCAACTATGCGGATAATAATATCTCAGAGCCTGCAGAGTACTACTTTTTGTTTTTTGTTTTTCTATATGATCTCTTTCTAGAAACTTGCAAGTAATACTAGTGTCTGATGATTTATGTTGCTGATTTGCAGATGGCCCACTAAACTAGATATAACAAAGCGGACTGATTTTAGACATGTGATGTCAACATTTTCTAGCACTCCACCACATAAAGTGAGTTTCTAAGCATACTTTACCCCCCTCCCCTAGAAAACTGTCTCCTCTTCATTCTCTCTCTTAGACTTGTTCTTAATTAGTGTGTGCTTGTTTTGCTATCTCAAACTTTCTTTTCTGAACACAAGAGCTAATTGACATTTTATTGTCATGTGAAATCTCGGTATATTTCTTTTGGTTAGAATGGAGCAAGAGGCAGCGTTGCGAACTGGAAAATGGATCAATCATAAAATCTGTTTGGTAGATAGTTATTTTCCAGACATGGATATGAATATTTTCGACTTGATAGTGTCGTCTGAGTTGTTTTATTGAAGTTGAATGAATGCAAAAGAGATGTATCCAAATTTCAAAGTTTATATTGCCTTTTCCTGTACTTTCTGCCATTAGTATATTACATGACTAGTTTGAGTTTTTCTTTTTCCTCTCTTTTCCCTACCCCCTCCCCTGTGTGGTGACATGGGGGCGATTAAAGGAAAGAGAGTGATGGGTTATTGTTTAGCTGTGCACCGGATTTTAAAGAAAATTTATTGATTTTCTTTCTCTATATGTTTCCAAACACAGGAAAAGCATTCTTTAAAAAAATCTTATTTTATCTATTTATGTTGACATTTATTCTGTGGTATGACCCTAAGACATCCTCAAAACATGTGTTTACGTAATCTGTTTTTTCCAACTATATAACATGGCATTGATGATGCATTTTGGTGAATGTGGATGGGCTGAAAATCAGACCAATTGGGTTTTATTGATTAATAATTTGATGCATTGTCTGGAAATTGTTTATATGAAACCATAGAAGTAGGGAGGGTATGAAATCTATTAGTAAATTTTCTAAGCCGACTCATATTAAATGGTCTTGGTGATGTGAACTATGGTCTTCCCACTCTTGTGTCTAGAGTCATGCCACTAGAGATTCCGGTCATATCTACTTATTTGTTACCAATCTAGGTTACTTTTGGTTTGACCCCTTCCCCCACACACAACAAAAAATGGTGTTTGCTATGTGAGGGGCCAAAGTTATGGGAGTGAGGCTTATTCATTCTTTGGGGATCAAAATACTATGGATTAGTGCATAAATTTGGGGATTCTGAGGTAATTTAACAAATGCCTTAGAGAGATGCTAGTTTGGTTTGTGGTGGGCGCATAGAAAAACTTCTGTTCATGGGTTAAGATCACGTAGAAACACTTCAGTGAAGAAGGTACATGCCAATAATGTGCATCACACGGTTTTAGAGAAAATATTATCGTCTAGAATGCTTCTAAGCTTACAATTGAGCCTAACATAGGACAGCATTATTTTTGGTATGTTTGGCAAAAATTCGAAATCCAAAATTGAGCCTACTATAATGAATTTACTACCAAAGATAGAGTGTAATTGTAGATATTCCCCATTTTACACGATTTACATTAAAAAAATACCAAAAATTCTTTAAAAATGAGGGAAATGGCGAAATTTGGTCCCCAAGATACAATTGCAAAAAACTATTTGATCTGATTCAGGAGGAAAAAAAGTGAATCCCATTGGAGAATTGGTGCACCGACGGCCTAGCCGTCGTATTTGGCTAATCGGCTTTATATGTGTGAATCGGATAATATTATATGATTCTATTAACTTTACTCTAGATTTATTACGTTAGCTTCACGATTCAAGAAAATTGTATAGAGATTCTTGTCTCTTTGAGTCAATTCATGAACTGATAACTATGATGGCATGTGATGGTATTATATTTTATGTAATATCCAAGCAGGTAGAACTACTCATTTAAGTTATTCATGGTGAATTCACTGTTATTATATGTTCTCATGATATTAAAGCTTCGAAAGAGTAAGAATAACGTTATTGCATTGTTGTGTGTGATGCAGAGAGAGGTATGTCAGCTGTTCCCAACTTCTGCTGGTGACCATAAAGGCGTAAGTTTTCTTGACCTTCAAGATCTCTTTTGTAAGATTGTTATTAGGTATTAGTTTCATATCTTGGTTATTGCAGTCTTTGTTTGTATTACGGATTTATTAAAGCTTGTTTCTTTTTCTTCATCTTGATACATCCACTAAATCCATGCAATGAATGCATGGTTATTACCGTGTGTTTGTAATTATCGTTGTCGTGTTATTTTGCAGTTTCAAGATTTCATATCGTATTTGAAGCAGAGGGAGTGCGCAGGCGTGATAAAGATCCCGGCTACTAAAAGTGTTTGGGCAAGACTTGTGTTCATTCTTCCTTACTCCCAGGAATTATGTACTCATCTCTGTGTTGCCCCTGATACAGTAGGCTGCCTGATTGCTCTTGTGTTACCTAAAGAAACAAATTTTGAATGGGTATAATTGGGTTTGGATTCTGAAAGCTTGTGGGCAAAATAGTAATTACATACACAACTAGTGTATGCATGTTGTACATAATTAGTAGCCTTTGTATGATGAGAAAAGTAGAAGAGATGATTACTGTAGGTAATAGCAGTAGCATTTATTCTTTAGGTTTTTGAGTTTCCTTTTGTTTAAAAGATTCTAATTCTGTTATATATCTAGCCTTTGATATGTATTTCAATAAGAGTAACTTTAGCTTTATTGCATATGGAAGTTGTAGAACTTCTTACAGAATGGTCATTGGCTTAATGGAATCCGGGTTACTCGTAGAGCCCAGCCAGCCAAGAGGTCAAGGGTTCAACTTTGCGTAAGGATTTGTCATATGTAAATATCATATACTTGAAAAAAGGTTGTAAAACGTCTTGGTTTTGGAATGACATGCTCCTTGTTTGGGTTTGCAACCAACGTGTTGAGAGTTGCTGCACATTTGAAAGTGAATTGACTCGATTGTGTGTTCTTATTAAGCCGATTTTATCGAAAGAAGCCAAATTTTGCAACATCGCTTTCAGACGATTACTTGTGGATTGATCATAAAACATATTTCAGTCGATCGAAGAAAGGCAAGAGTAAATTTTGGAAAGTTGTATTTATTAGTGAATTTACAGCGATAATTTTATTTTTTTGTTAAAATGAAAAAAACGTTTCCAAATACTCTCGAGTCTCTGATTGAGACAACAGTGACAGACTGATTAAAAAACGCATTTTGGTAGGGAACGTTCAAATATATTTATCTGGCTACTCAACTCAACAATCAGAGTGGCGCAGCGGAAGCGTGGTGGGCCCATAACCCACAGGTCCCAGGATCGAAACCTGGCTCTGATAAGAGTGGCTTCCGTCAACATTTTTAGATTTTTAGTTTTACACCGTAAATGACACGTCGTCGTTTCATGTGTTTCCTGAAAAAGCATGAAAACTCTTTTATTTATTATTTCTGATGGGAGGTAGCAATTGCGATTTGCGATCATGTTGGCAAGGTGTTTTGGGTGTTCATCGTAACAGTTTTTTTCTTTTCTTTTTAAACCTAATCAATTGGGTAATTTGGTAATTATATATATATATATATATATATATATATATATATATATATATATAAAGACTGGTGAATTTTCCTTGCCATTCTCATTGATCGATACCCAATATATACAGATTACAGATAAGAGATAAACAAGGAAATCCCAATATTCTAGGAAACTATATTCACGATAGGGGGCCATTCATGGGAGAACTGGTTAGTTTGTGAGAACTGTGAGAACCAGTTTCAGCCATACATTTTATTTTATTTTATTATCTTTATTATTTATGGTATATAATAATTAATTTTTTTAACCATCTACCCCTATTTTTTGTGGCTGAAATTGGTTCTCACAGTTCTCACAAACTAATTAGTTCTCATTTGTTTAAGCCCCATTCACGATAATTACAAAGATATATAAGATATATATAAGATAATATACACTAATAGGCCCCCTCAGTTGGAGCTGGAGGAGGACGAATGCTCAAACTGTATCTGAAGTCGAGGAAGAGTTGTCGAGGAAGACCCTTAGTGAAAATGTCGGCATATTGGTAAGCGGAAGGAATGTGTAGAACCCGAACATGACCGAGCGCCACCTTTTCACGAACGAAATGGATGTCCATTTCTATGTGTTTCGTTCGCTGATGCTGTACATGATTACCCGATAGGTAAACCGCAGATACGTTGTCACAGTAGACTAATGTGGCCCGTTTAAGAGGCATATGAAGTTCGAGGAGAAGATTGCGCAGCCAGCAAGATTCAGCGACCACGTTAGCAACGCCGCGGTATTCGGCCTCCGCGCTTGACCGTGACAGTGTAGGTTGGCGTTTAGCGGACCACGAAATTAAGTTATCATCTAAGAACACACAATAGCCCGATGTTGATCGACGTGTGTCTGGACAGCCGCCCCAATCCGCATTTGTGTAAGCGATGAGTTGCGAAGGTGCGGTTGGGTATATGTGGAGACCGAGATGGAGAGTTCCCTTGAGATACCGGATGATGCGTTTTAGAGCATTAAAATGTGGTTGGCGAGGGGCGTGCATAAACAAACAAATCTGCTGAACGGCGTATGCAATGTCCGGTCTGGTGAATTTAAGTATTGAAGAGCTCCGGCCAGACTCCGGTAGAGGGAAGGGTTGTCCACGGGCTCTCCAGCGGTGGCGCTTAACTTTGAATTGGTATCGACGGGGGTTGCGATGGGTTTGCAGTTCTCCATATTTGCCCGTTTAAGTATGTCTTCGGTGTATTTTTGTTGAGTGAGAAACGTACTATTAGAGGTGCGTTTAACTGAGATGCCCAAAAAATACGTTAGAGCACCAAGGTCGGTCATATCGAACTCGCGCTTGAGGGCGGTAATGATCTCGGTTTTCAAGGAGGAAGTAGAAGTAGTGAGGATGATATCATCTACGTAGAGAAGTAGGTAGGCACACTCACCGTGGCGCCGAAGGATGAATCGACGTGTCACTCTTACTACACGTAAAACCGAGATAGGAAAGGTGTTGAGCAAACCGTTGATACCAAGCTCGCGGAGCCTGTTTTAACCCGTAGAGAGACTTTTGAAGCTTGCACACGTGTCCCGGATAAGAGGGATTAAAGAAACCCGGTGGTTGATGCATGTAAACGGTTTCGTCCAAGTTGCCGTGGAGAAATGCATTCTTAACATCAAGTTGATGGATCGGCCACTTGCGTCCCATAGCGAGACTGAGGACAGTGCGAATGGTGGCGGGTTTGACCACGGGGCTAAACGTTTCATCACAGTCTACCCCCACTTGTTGAGAGTTTCCGTTCACCACGAGTCGGGCTTTGTACCGTTCAAGAGAGCCATCAGCATGAAATTTGTGACGAAAAATTCAATGACAACGGATAATATTAGCATCACGTGGATGGGGGACCAATGTCCAAGTATTTGTTTAAGCAAAGCATTAAATTCAGCTGCCATGGCATTATTCCAATTTTGGTCAAGGAGAGCCTCTTTGGGATTGGTGGGAAGGGGAGAGATGTTTTGGGTGAGAAGAGAGAATGGGTGGTTGGGTTTGAAGATACCATTCTTTGACCGAGTTTGCATAGGATGGGATGAGGAGGGTGGCGGTGATGAAGGAGATTCGGGAAGGTTTACGGGTGGAGAGGGAGCGGTGGTTTGGGCAGTTTGGGACGAGGATTCTGTCGGTTGGGCCGAATCGGCCGAATCGGAAGTTGTCGATGGGTTGGGTGGTGGAATTTGGGGAGCGGGAGTTTGGGCCGTAGTGTGGGCCGTAGGTGGTGAGGTAGTGGGAGCAGGAGATGATGTGGTGGGTGTATTAATGTGGTTGAGTTGGTATTGATGGAGGAGATAAGGCGAGGGTTCGATGTCGGTGAGGAAGTCATATGAGTGGTTGTGAGGATGATGTGGTTTGGCAAATGGGAAAGTGGTTTCGTCAAATGTCACATGACGAGAGATGATCAGTTGATTTGTGGACAGGTTGAGACAAAGATAACCTCGGTGGTTGGATGGATATCCGAGGAAGACACACGGGACCGATCGAGGGGCAAGTTTGTGAGGAGTGGTGGAGGAGATGTTGGGGTAACATAAACACCCGAATGTGCGTAGGTGAGTGTACGTAGGCTTACGACAATAAAGGGTCTCGATGGGAGTTTTGTTTTTTATGGTGGTGGAGGGTAAGATGTTATGAATATAAGTAGCAAAAGCAAGAGCATAGTTCCAAAAGAGGGGGGGGGGGGGGTTGATGCTTGAATGAGGTTTGTCCGGATCGTATTATTTATGGTTCGAAGAATGCGTTCGGCCTTACCATTTTGAGGGGAGGTGTAGGGGAACGAGAAGCGGAATTGCATGCCGTGTTTGACACCAAGTTGGTGAAAAAGAGAGTTGTTGAACTCTCGGCCATTATCACATTGAAGAGATTTGATTTTCTTCCCAAATTGCGTATGGACGTATGCGTGAAATTGTAAGAATATAGGAAAAACTTGAGACTTTGTTTGTAGAGGGAAAGTCCAAATAAAATGGGAAAAATCGTCAAGCAAAACGAGATAATATTTATGACCTAATTTGGACGTAACAGGAGATGTCCATAAATCGGCATGTATGATATCAAACGGAAAATAAGTGATAGAGTGAGATAAAGTAAACCGTAAACGACAATGTTTGCCCAAAGAACAAGCATTACACGATACATCGCCTTTATTGTGGGAAATAAAATTTCTATGCCTAAGTAAATTAAAAACGGAAGGTCCTGGATGTCCAAGACGGTTGTGCCAAGTTGCGGGAGAAACTGTGTGTAGAGCGACGGGGGAGGGCTGTATGTTGGAGACATGTGTGAGAGGGTAGAGATCACCAGAACTGTTGCATCGCGTGATAAGGTTCCCCGTTGAAAGATCCTTCACAGAAAAACCAAACGGGTCAAATTCTATGGAAACTTTATTTTCACGAGTGAATTTGCGGACATAAATCAGATTTTTGATTATATTTGGAACATGGTAGACATGACTGAGAGTATAGGGTCGGTGTGGGTTAGGAAGGGTGGTAGAGCCTTGACCAAGAATTGGGATGCTTTTGCCATTACCAACTAAAATATAACGAGGATTGCTTAAAGAAAATAGATTAGAAATTTTACCCGAGTCACTTGTGAGGTGAGATGTAGAACTCATGTCCATGTACCAATTGTTGTCTGGTTGTTGAAGCTGCATGGTGTGGAAGGCTCCTTCGAGTTCTGTTGGTGTCATCGGGGTGCCGTGAATGGTGTTAGGATCAGCCGCAAGGTGAGCTTGTGGAGCCGAGTGGTGTTGGGGTCGATAGGTGGGACGCGGTCCGAGAAGGCCCGAGTGAGGGATCGGTGGGGCTGTTGGATAAGGGCACGGTGGCGGCGCTGCCCACTGGTTTGTGGAGTACCACCCAGCTGTAGGTGGCCATGGATAATGGGGATGGAAGTTTGTGCGGCCGCGACCATGTCCCCGACCACGACTGTTGCGCGAGTTTGATGTTCGGCCCCCGCGATAACCACCGCGGCTGTGGCCCCGACCGGTACTAACGGTGTTTTCGCGAGTGGAACTTTCGGAGGAGGGATTGTTGTTGTCTGTGCGCTGGGTAACGAGAGCTTGTGGCCCGTGTGATTCTTGTTTCGATCTGCGAGTTTCTTCCAGCAAAAGTTGAGATCGAGCTTTGTTGAAGCTTGGCAACGGATCGACTTGCTGTATGAGAGTGGCTATGGTATCATAGTCACCTTTCGTGAGACCTGAAACCAATTGAAGAACCATCTTATTTTCAGAGATCGGATTACCTACGTTGGCCAATTGATCGTCCAAGTTTTTGAGACGAGCGCAATAATCCGAGATGTTGGAGAAGGCTTCGAGACGAGTGGTGTTGAACTGCTCCTCTAAGTAAACCGCACGCGTTGCTTTGTTATCCTGAAAAATTTCTTCAAGTCGATTCCAAAGTTCTTGAGCGGTAGCGCCGGGCTTCATTATGGTTTGAAGGAGATCGGGAGAGATGGTGCTATAGATCCATTGCTTGACAATAGCATCGAGACGGGTCCAGGTGGTGGCGTCGATCTCAGTAGGACGGTCGGTCTTGGGGTTTATGTGCTCAAGCACATTATAAGCACATGCATGAACGTGGAACAACTCAACCCACGAAGCATAATGACCGTCGGTTTGATCGAGAATAATGGGTATCGAGTTTTTGATATTGTTTACGCCAAAAGCAGGGTGAAACGGTGTTTTGGTGGTTTCGTTGTTGGTGCTAGATCCTGTCATGACGCTGATAGACGGTGATTAGGGTTGATCAAAAAGAGAGGTTTAGCGATTGCAGGGTTTAGGGTATCGATGGTGGGTAAAATCACAGAATTTGATTCTTTGCTGTGGTTTAGCGAGAGAGAGAGAGAGATTGCAGGTCTGGAATAAATTAATGGAGCACTATTGAATTTCTTGAAAAAAAAGAGGCTGTGGTATCGATGGTGTGGCAGTAAGAACGAGGGAGACGAGAGGGAGAGAAGACCCAATCAGGGCTCTGATACCATAAAGACTGGTGAATTTTCCTTGCCATTCTCATTGATCGATACCTAATATATACAGATTACAAATAAGGGATAACCAAGGAAATCCCAATATTCTTGGAAACTATATGCACGATAATTACAAAGATATATAAGATAAATATAAGATATTATACACTAATAATATATATATATATATATATATATATATATATATATAGAGAGAGAGAGAAAGGTTCAAACGAGGAGCTTACCTATTTAAGAGAACGCGAGGAGCATTCTCAACCACTAATTAAGGATTGCTTAAAAACATGCGCCCACTTTTCCACCCATGTTCGACCATATTTGATTTCTAATTTGAAACTTACACTTTTAACCCCTATAATTAGTTACTAATTTTACTTTATACCTTTTACTTTTTTAATTTTAATTTTACACCTTCATCATATTAACACATATAATCATTTATTAACTAAAATACGTTAAAAAATACGTTTTAATTTTAACAAGTTACACCATTGTAATCGTCTCTTCGATACATTCGAAATGAGCCTAATATTGAATATTTTTTAATTTTTTTATTTAATTATTTTATTATATATCATTATGATTATGCGATTTTTTCCTTCACTTTAAGTCGCAACCAAAGTCGCGACTTAAAACAAAATCACATATGATTAATAACTAAGTGATATCAGATTGTAAAACAATATCATATATGATCACATATGATTTACTAAAACACAATCACATATGATTAATAACTAAGTGATATCGGATTGTAAAACAAGATATGATCACACATGATTTAATTACTAAAACAAAATCACATATGATTAATAACTAAGTGACATCAGATTGTAAAACAAGATCATATATGATCACATATGATTTACCAAAACAAAATCACATATGATTAATAATTAAGTGACATCAGATTGTAAATAAGATCATATATGACTAACAACTAGTGATATCAGATAACAGTCTTATAGATCACATATGATTTACCAACTAAAATAAAATCACATATGATTAATAACTAAGTGATATCAGAATGTAAAAAAATATCATATATGATTAATAACTAGTGATATCAGATAACAGTCTTATAGATTACATATGATTTACTATTGTTTCCTAATCATATATGATTTGATAGGTGTTCCTAACAAAAATCTCATCAAAACTATAAGGGTATGAATTATAAATATTAAAAAAAATTATGTAGTATATATGATATATAATAAAATAATTAAATCAAAAAATATTTAATATTAGGCTCATTTCGAAGGTATCGAAAAGACGATTACAATGATGTAACTTGTTAAAATTAAAACGTATTTTTTTAACATATTTTAGTTAATAAACGATTATATGTGTTAATATGATAAAGGTGTAAAATTAAAATTAGAAAAATAAAAGGTATAAAGTAAAGTAAGTAACTGTAACGACCCAGATCAAAATCGAAGGATTTTAAGTCTTAGGGTGTAGTATTAATAATATTGGAAGTAGAAGGGCTGAGTGGTATTTTGAGAGGAGGTATAAAAGGGCACAAAACCCTAGGGAGCATTTCATTCTACTGATTTTAAGGGTGGTGTCGGCTGATTTTTGTGAGAGAAAGAAGAGGAGAGTTTTGAAGGTATTGGTGCTTTTGAAAGAAGAGGATCATCAACTTTGGATTTTGGAAGAAGGGTCAGCAGTTGGAATTCGTTCTCGCAAGCAATCAATCAGGTAACACTCTCGTACCATCGTTCAATCCTTGATTAGGTGAGCAGATTAGTTATGTTTGGGTTTTGTTTAAAAGTGGGGTTGAAGCCTAAATGAGAGAAATCGGGTCCTGTAGTGTGTTTCGATTGCTTAGAACTCAGTAATTGGGAGGTTTATTGATCTTGTTGCTATTGTTGATCTTTTCTTCGAGAAAACCGAACTAATCTTTGGAGTTCGATCCCAAAAAAAAGGCCAGGTGGTCGTCCGGGAACCTCCCTGGATGTCCGGGAACCTTCTTGGACGTCCGGATACTTTCTTGAACGTCCGGGTTCCTTGGTGGTTAGAAGGTCTCCGGATGAGGGGTTTGTCCGGGTAGGAAAGTTGTCCGGGTAGGGATAATCGTCCGGATAAGTTAGTCGTCCGGATAAGCTGGTCGTCCGGATAAGGGTTGTTGTCCGGATACTTGGCGGTATCCGGAAAAGTGTGATAACCCGGTAACCTGTCCGGAAAAGAGTAGAGTAGCAAGCGAGAAGTGTCCGGATAGTTCTAGTCAGCTTATAAATCTGTCCCTTCGTTCAGGTAGACATTTTTGAAGTAAAGAGCAGAGTAGGGAAAAGCAAACGAAAGTACCAGGTGAGTTTTCTGAACTATAATGTGTGACTGTTAAAGTGTTTTCAAAATGTGTTGGAATGATGAGAATTGCCATGCTTTATTATTATGCTTAAATTGCATGAAAGATGTTTAAAGTTTTATATGGAATGTATGCATACAATGTGATAGACGTAAACTGGCCAAGACGGGAGAGTAGACCCGCCAGTGCTCGTGCGGGAGAGTAGACCCTTTATGCCAGGGGAAGTGGCCCCAATATAAGGCAGCATGAGACTGACTCGTTGTCACCTTAGGGTGGCTTCAGGGTGTCAGATTACGAGGGGCGGACCATATTCCGTGAAATCGTTTTTATATATATGAGAACAGTTTTATGAAAGATTTATGCTGAAAAGATAAACCGTTTTATACGCTTTATAACTGTTAGGAGGGACTCACTAGACCTCATGGTCTAACCCTCACATTTCTTTCAAAATAAAACCTTTTCAGGGAAGCAGGTGATTAAAGGCTCGAGCAAGTGAGCAAAGTAGGCAAGGAAGATCGTTAATATAGCAACACTATTGTCCTTTTAGCATTTCTCAGTTGTGTAGGTTGTTTCCGCCAACCAAACTTTGATTATTGTAAGAAATTTTGAGACGCGATTTTGGGATGATTGATTTATATTTTGAAATGTGTGTTTAATTTTTGGGGTTGTTACAATTGGTATCAGAGCCATAGTTTAAGGGATTTAGGTGACCGGATGGGCCTAGACTTAAACTTTGGGTGTAGAGATCACAACTGAGAAACAGGAATGCGTTAGGAGAGCACTATTGTAGAAATAGGATTGATAAGGTACTAAGGACGGTCGTGTAAGGTAAGTTTGGGGTTACACCTGGCCAGTGTAATTGTGAACTTACAGGTACATGAATGTGCTTAAACTGCCTTATTTCTCCATTGCTGTATTACTAATTGAGTATAGGGTAGTAAACGAGTCTTTCTTCGTTGTTGTGGTGTTTCAGTAAGCAAGAATGACGGCTAGATCCTTGAGAAGTAGGTCGATTCCACTGGTGGAGGAAGCTCAGACTAAGAGCCTTACACCGCAAGAGGAAGCAGTGCGAATTGAAGAATTGATGGAGGACGGACCCGTGGAACCTTCCCGAGCGGCGGCCACTCGTGGAAGAGGCAGAGGCCGTGGGAGGGGTCGTGGAACGATGCCGAGGAAGGAGGTTACTGAGATAGGGGCGACGGCCATCAGAGGTAAGGGTAAGAAAAAGAAAGTACCGGTCAGGCGTAAGGCAAAGAGTGTGGAAGAACCGAACGTGCAAGAGATATCCGAGGAAGAGAGTTCGGCTCAGGCAAAGAAAGCGAAAGCTAAGAAAGGGCGTAAAACTGAAACCACACCGGCTTTCGTGACTGAGGATAAGTTCGCAGCAGAAATGGGTAAACTTCAAAAGACCTTACAGGCCGTGTTGGATAATCAGAATAAGACAACGTCAGGAGAAAGAACCAAGAGCAGTACGGGGAAAAGGACTGAGGAGGGTAGCACACCACGAACTGAAATCGGGAACAATTCGGTAACAACTCCAGTTGTTGTTTCCAACCCAAAGGCGGAGAAAGGGTGTTCGTTCAAGACCTTCATTTCGTGTAAACCTCCAACGTTCAACGGAGAGCGCAACCCTGTTCTAGCTTTGAAATGGGTTCGTGAAATGGAGTTAGCTTTCGATACTAATAAATGTGCTGAAGAAGATAAGGTACTGTTTGCAATGTCAATGATGAAGTCTGAGGCCATCTATTGGTGGGATGTTGAGACCGGTGGTAAGGGATCAGAAGTAGCGAAGAGTATGCCATGGGAATCTTTTGTTAAGAGGTTCCGACCTCAGTTCTGCCCTTTGGCAGCAGTCAAGAAGTTAGAGGAGGAGTTTCTGGGTTTGGAGCAAGGGTCCATGTCGGTTCAGGAATATACGTCGAAGTTCATTGAGAAGGCCAGGTTTGCTGAATTGTATGTGCCTACTGAAGAAAGGCGGATCGAGAGATACATTTAAGGACTGAAAATTAGCATAAGGGAACTGGTGCAGGTGAAAGGTCCAACTACCTTTCAGGCTGCGGTAGATACAGCAGAACTGACTGAGAAGGATAAGAATAGACAGATGAACGAAAGAGTGGGAGATAAGCGTAAGTGGGAAGGACCAACCCGGGAGAGTAAGAGGCCAAACACAGCGAGACCCGAGCAGCGGGTGGGGCACAGGTCAGGTGAGGGGCCGTGTGGTAAGTGCAATCAGATGCACAAGGGGGAATGTTTGGCGATTAAGGGCGGTTGCTACAAATGCGGAAAATCGGGGCACATGTCCAGGGATTGCCGCAGTCCGAAGACCTGTTATCATTGTGGGTTGTCGGGTCATGTCAAGTGGGAATGCCCGCAACTAAGGAAGGGGGAAGGTGGTAGTAGCGGGGGAAGAGACACTGAGAAGAAAGTGGAGCCGGCTCGCGCCCGAGCAAGGGCTTTCCACATGTCGGCTGAGGAGGCGGAGAACACGCCTGATGTGGTGACAGGTACTTTTCCTATAGACTCGACTTTTGCTAAGGTATTGTTTGATTCGGGGGCCAACCGTTCATTTGTGTCGCCCAAGTTTATTCAAAAATTGCAAGTGAAACCCAGGAGGTTGAACTTTGGGTTCGAGGTAGAGATAGCTGATGATTGTCGGGTCTGGGTAAAGGAGGTCTATGAGGGTTGCAACATAGACGTGGATGGTCACTTGTTCCCATTGAGGTTGTATCCCATGGGGATGGGGGAGTTCGATGTGGTCCTAGGAATGGACTGGTTAGCGGATAATGACGCTAGCATAGTTTGCAATAAGAAGCTAATCCGTATTCCCTTATCCGATAAGAAGGAAGTAGTAATTTACGGGGATCAACGAAATAGGCAGTCATGTCTGATTTCGTTGATGAGAGCTAGACGATGTCTGGTAAAGAGGTGTTTGGGGTATCTAGCGTATGTGTTAGATGCTAAGAAGGAGAAGAGGGGTGTGGGGGATGTGCCTGTAGTGAGTGAATATCCGGAAGTGTTTCCGGATGACTTGACGAGTCTGCCTCCGGATCGCCAAGTGGAGTTCAGAATAGAATTGCTACCTGGGGCGGCACCGATTGCTCGTGCGCCCTATCGTTTAGCACCGGCAGAGATGAAGGAGATGATGGCGCACCTCCAGGAATTGCTCGACAAAGGATTCATTCGTCCGAGCTCATCACCTTGGGGAGCACCGATACTTTTCGTTAAGAAGAAAGATGGATCTATGCGGATGTGCATAGATTATCGTGAGCTCAATAAGGCAACTGTGAAGAATAAGTACCCGCTTCCGAGGATCGATGACCTCTTCGATCAGCTACAAGGTGCGAGCTACTTCTCAAAGATAGACTTGAGATCGGGCTACCACCAGTTGAAGGTGAGAGAAGAAGATGTGCCGAAGACAGCTTTTCGTACGAGGTATGGACACTATGAGTTTTTAGTCATGCCCTTCGGGTTGACTAACGCGCCGTCAATGTTCATGGATCTGATGAACCGGGTGTGTAGCTCACTGTTGGACAAATGCGTGATCGTCTTCATTGACGACATCTTGATCTATTCTCGTACCCGGGAAGACCACGAGAGGCACCTTCGAGCAGCGCTGGAGCTACTTAAGCGTGAGAAGTTGTATGCTAAATTCTCAAAGTGCGAGTTTTGGTTAAAAGAGGTTCAATTCTTGGGGCATGTGGTGTCGGCGGACGGCATCAAGGTAGATCCTGCTAAGATTGAAGCCATTAAAGCTTGGGAGGCGCCAAGAACTCCATCGGAAGTGAGAAGTTTTCTCGGTTTGGCGGGTTATTACCGGAAGTTTATCCAAGACTTCTCGCGGATAGCTTCGCCATTGACCTCCTTGACAAGGAAGAATGTCAAATTCGCATGGACTGAAGCGCAAGAATCTGCGTTTAGGAAGTTGAAGGAAAGTTTATGTAGTGCACCGATCCTGTCATTACCTGACGGATCGGAGGGTTTTGTGATATATAGCGACGCTTCCAAATTTGGGTTGGGGTGTGTGCTGATGCAGAACGGGAAGGTGATTGCCTACGCCTCCCGGCAGTTAAGAGAGCACGAAAAGAACTACCCCACTCATGACATGGAGTTAGCGGCCATGGTGTTCGCGTTGAAAATCTGGCGGCATTATCTATACGGGGTAAAGTGCCAGATTTACACCGATCACAAAAGTCTGAAGCACCTATTTGATCAGAAGGAGTTAAATATGAGGCAGAGGAGATGGATGGAGCTGTTGTGCGACTATGATTGCGAGATTCTTTATCACCCGGGTAAAGCTAATGTGGTGGCCGACGCGTTGAGTCGAAAAGAACGCGGAGAACAGACCAAAGTTGTGGCTTTCAGAGTCGAGGCAACTTCGAACCTCCTTGGGGAAATTAAGAAATTTCAAGAGGAAGCGTTATTAGAAGAGAATGTGAAGAGCGAAAGAGTCGTTGGAGTTACATCACTGTTCAGAGTCGACAGTGGTGGGTTGAGGTGTATGAAAGACCGGGTGTGGGTTCCCAAGCTGGGGGACTTAAGAGTAAGCGTTTTAGAAGAAGCGCATAAGTCACGGATTTCCATGCACCCGGGAACGAATAAGATGTATCGAGACTTGAGACAGTTCTACTGGTGGCCGGGGATGAAGAAGGACATCGCTCATTTCGTGGAGCGGTGTGTGACTTGTTTGAAGGTTAAAGCAGAACATCAGCGACCTTATGGGGAACTTCAGTCTACGGTGATACCGGTCTGGAAATGGGACAATATCACCATGGACTTCGTCACTAAATTACCGAGAACTCCAAAGGGTAATGATGCGATTTGGGTGATCGTAGATATACTCACCAAATCAGCGCATTTCTTACCAATTAAGGAGTCGGATTCTTTGGAGAAGTTAGCCCGCCTGTACATTAATGAGATAGTGACTAGGCACGGGGTGCCGCGATCCATAGTGTCTGATCGTGATAGTCGATTCACGTCAGCATTCTGGAGGAGTCTACAACGGGAGTTGGGGTCGCAATTGAAGTTAAGCACGGCTTATCATCCTCAAACGGATGGTCAGAGTGAGAGGACTATTCAAACGTTAGAAGATATGCTTCGGGCATGCGTGATTGATTTCAAGGGTTCGTGGGAAGTACATTTGCCTTTGATAGAATTCTCCTACAACAATAGCTACCACGCAAGCATCCAAACGGCACCATTTGAAGCCTTGTATGGACGAAAGTGCCGTACGCCGTTATGTTGGAATGAGGTAGGAGAAAGGCAGTTGACCGGACCGGAAATTGTGCAACAAACAACGGATAAGATTGAAGTAATCCGTGAAAGAATGAGAATCGCGCAAGATCGTCAGAAGAAGTATGCGAACAAAAGAAGGAAGCCTATTGAATTTCAAGTGGGAGACAAGGTCATGTTAAAGGTCTCACCTTGGAAAGGAGTAGCGCGTTTCGGGAAGAAAGGGAAGTTAAGACCGAGATATGTCGGGCCTTTTGTTATCGTTGAAAGGATAGGTGCGGTAGCCTACAAGTTAGATTTTCCAGAAGAATTAAGGAAGATTCACCCGACCTTCCATGTGTCGAACCTGAAAAAGTGTTTGGCCGAGGCCGATGTGGCCATTCCGTTGGAAGATGTCAGCATTGATGAGAAGCTGACGTTTGAAGAAGAGCCAATCGAGATCGTAGACAGTAAGGTGCGTAAGACACGGAATAAGGAAGTTCGATTAGTGAAAGTTCAGTGGAAGTATCACAAGGGACGAGAAGCAACGTGGGAAATGGAATCTGATATGAGGTCCAAGTACCCTCACCTTTTTGAAAACGGAATTCCGGGGACGGAATTCTTTTGAGGGGGGAGTGTTGTAACGACCCGGATCAAAATCGAAGGATTTTAAGTCTTAGGGTGTAGTATTAGTAATATTGGAAGTAGAAGGGCTGAGTGGTATTTTGAGAGGAGGTATAAAAGGGCACAAAACCCCAGGGAGCATTTCATTCTACTGATTTTAAGGGTGGTGTCGGCTGATTTTTGTGAGAGAAAGAAGAGGAGAGTTTTGAAGGTATTGGTGCTTTTGAAAGAAGATGATCATCAACTTTGGATTTTGGAAGAAGGGTCAGCAGTTGGAATTCGTTCTCGCAAGCAATCAATCAGGTAACACTCTCGTACCATCGTTCAATCCTTGATTAGGTGAGCAGATTAGTTATGTTTGGGTTTTGTTTAAAAGTGGGGTTGAAGCCTAAATGAGAGAAATCGGGTCCTGTAGTGTGTTTCGATTGCTTAGAACTCAGTAATTGGGAGGTTTATTGATCTTGTTGCTATTGTTGATCTTTTCTTCGAGAAAACCGAACTAATCTTTAGAGTTCGATCCCAAAAAAAGGCTAGGTGGTCGTCCGGGAACCTCCCTGGATGTCCGGGATCCTTCTTGGACGTCCGGATACTTTCTTGAACGTCCGGGTTCCTTGGTGGTTAGAAGGTCTCCGGATGAGGGGTTTGTCCGGGTAGGAAAGTTGTCCGGGTAGGGATAATCGTCCGGATAAGTTAGTCGTCCGGATAAGCTGGTCGTCCGGATAAGGGCTGTTGTCCGGATACTTGGCGGTATCCGGAAAAGTGTGATAACCCGGTAACCTGTCCGGAAAAGAGTAGAGTAGCAAGCGAGAAGTGTCCGGATAGTTCTAGTCAGCTTATAAATCTGTCCCTTCGTTCAGGTAGACATTTTTGAAGTAAAGAGCAGAGTAGGGAAAAGCAAACGAAAGTACCAGGTGAGTTTTCTGAACTATAATGTGTGACTGTTAAAGTGTTTTCAAAATGTGTTGGAATGATGAGAATTGCCATGCTTTATTATTATGCTTAAATTGCATGAAAGATGTTTAAAGTTTTATATGGAATGTATGCATACAATGTGATAGACGTAAACTGGCCAAGACGGGAGAGTAGACCCGCCAGTGCTCGTGCGGGAGAGTAGACCCTTTATGCCAGGGGAAGTGGCCCCAATATAAGGCATCATGAGACTGACTCGTTGTCACCTTAGGGTGGCTTCAGGGTGTCAGATTACGAGGGGCGGACCATATTCCGTGAAATCGTTTTTATATATATGAGAACAGTTTTATGAAAGATTTATGCTGAAAAGATAAACCGTTTTATACGCTTTATAACTGTTAGGAGGGACTCACTAGACCTCATGGTCTAACCCTCGCATTTCTTTCAAAATAAAACCTTTTCAGGGAAGCAGGTGATTAAAGGCTCGAGCAAGTGAGCAAAGTAGGCAAGGAAGATCGTTAATATAGCAACACTATTATCCTTTTAGCATTTCTCAGTTGTGTAGGTTGTTTCCGCCAACCAAACTTTGATTATTGTAAGAAATTTTGAGACGCGATTTTGGGATGATTGATTTATATTTTGAAATGTGTGTTTAATTTTTGGGGTTGTTACAGTAACTAATTATAGGGGTTGAAAGTGTAAATTTCAAATTAAAAATATTGAATGTGGCGCACGTGGTGGAAAGGAAAACTACCGAGAATTTGTGATTAATTAGTGGTTGAGAATGCTCCTCGCGTTCTCGTAAATAGGTAAGCTCCTCGTTTGAACCCACCTCTCTCTCTCTCTATATATATATATATATAAAAGGGTGATTTACTTTGCAAATTGAGTTATTTGTATAAATCATTCAAACCATCTTCTTTATTCTTCTAATCCAGTATTTTCCTCCATCAACCTTGCAACTTGTCAATAATTTTGTCACGTTTTCACATCAACCTTGCAACTTGTCATTTTTGTCACGTTTTCACATCAACCTTTTTCATCTGAAAATATTTATAAATCAAATATATTTAATCACATCCAATAATTAAAGTGTAATTATAAATGTTTTTATCAATTAAAACATAGACAAATAACAACGTTATCAATGTACAGGTTATTCATCTTACATTGGAAAATATATAATTTTTTCAAAAAAAAAATCAGTATCAATGATGAGCCTTCGGACAACCTGTCAGTGAAAACTTCTTTCGACAAACCATCGATGCAAAGTGTTTCTCGCAAATCCTTGGTAACTTCTAGTTCTTTGCAATCCATCGTCGAAAGTTCCATTCGGAAATCCGCATCTCAATGAAAAATTTACCCTACCGATCGTGGATTGCGTCTTCACCGACGTTTTTCCAAAGTATGCGATTTTATATATTAACTTGAAGGTTTATCAAATGTTGAATTTGGCCCCGATCATTCTTTCTATTTAAAAATGAAAGCCTAACTTTCTTTTTTAAAGTACGAGCTACTATACTTGTTTTAGCGTGAAACGATTACATGAAGACATCTAGAGTTATAAAGTGATAATTATACATATACATACAAACCATGTATGTTATAATTACGAAATATCTATACTATATTATAAAGCATTTAAGAAAAACTCTTAAAAACAACTCATAAAGCTTTATGTATTGCTATTTAATACTAATTACATAAAATCTCTTAAAAATAACTAAATGAAACTTTATGTACGGTTTTTAATGCTAACTACTTGATCAATACTTATCTCTAACAAGCTTCAAATCTTTAAATCGTGGACTCTTATTAATTATCATTATCTCTAACCACTTTCAAATCCTCAAATCATAAACTCCTTAAAAAGCTTCATTCTTTAAACAAATTTATAAAAAAACATGACCGTTTTCTCAAAACCACACATTAAAATAAATTAGAACATTAAAATCGAGATATATCGCGCTGCATTGCACGAGTAGACTTCTAGTATTGAATTAAAGTTTGAATAAAAAAATATGGAAAGATGAATTGAACATGACCAGATTCTTTTGATGGATACCAAGAAATTAGTTCCCTCGACACAAAAAAGGGATTTTTGACCTTATGTCCAAACCATATCGACTATTCATTTTGTCCCTTTAAATCATGCATTAATTAAAAAGAAATATGTTAAGATAGGACCTAATTTTCTTAATTAGTATTTACCCGACGACCCGTTTTGTATTTGAAAATATAAATTGTAACAATATTGTCAAAATAATGGTAGATCGCACAAAAATGTAACCAATTATGCTTATTTTCATGTTTTGAAAAATCAATCTTTAAAATTTTAATTTTATGAAACTAACTCTTAAAACAATTATTATTTTGGAGATTTGATTATCAAATTCATGTTTCTCAAATGAAAAGTTCTTTTAGTTTCTCAAAACAAAAAATAAATATACAAAATTGATTTTATCGAAAGTTAACAATAATTTTATCCTTTCTTATCGATAATAAAATATGACTTCATGTTATGTTATGGGAACCAAATAATAAGTTTATATCTAACAAAAACCTTCGTGTTTCTATGGGGTACTTGTGCGGTTGTGCCCCCGATACTCCATCATGTCGATGAGCGATATTGAAATAGGTCGAATAACCTGTTCCTTTATCCAAGAAAAAGTATTTTTTTTAGTTTGCATGGTCCAACCATTGATTCCAGAAATTTATACAATAAATTGGGGTAGGTCACTAATGGAGTTTCCTATCCATGATTCTGTTATTTACTAGAATAATTTGACGGATTAATATATACGAAGACAAAACGGAATAAAAGTTAAGGCACTACACCAAATGTTGTCTTAGACAACATAGGTTAATTGCCTATGTTGCTTAAGATACGCTTAGGCAACAAAGACTAATATATGTTGCCTAAGTTTCCTCTTAGGCAAAGTGTAGTTCTATGTTGCCTAAGTGAGACCTTATGCAACGTATGAATAATTATATGACGCGTTGGATAAAAGAAGTAGTTGTAGTATGTTGATATTGCATGTGACATTCAAGAAATTAAAAATTTAAAACCTTTTGACTCTTCTTTAATCTTCGGGTAACAACAACAATAAAGAGGGGGAAAAGAAAGGAAAAACCACTTGCAACTTACAAAAAATGACATGCATGCATGTCATTTTTAGTTAAAAAGTTCTATTTTATATGTAAAGTTTTCAAGAACTTGTATAAATTGGGAGTCATCCATCAAAGATGTAAACACACCAACAAGCTAATAAAAAGAAAACTAAAGACATATATTCACCTCATCTTCAACCCCATGGATTCAAAAACCTATGATGAGTTGCATGGAAGCAACAATTGGGATGGTCTTCTTGACCCCTTACATCTTCACCTCCGTACTCTTATTCTTGGCTATGGCGATCTTTCTTCAGCCGCTGCACGAGCACTAAACAACGACGATGGCTCCAAGTACAACGGCTACAGTCGCTACGGCATGAGCTCCTTCTTCCAAGGAGTCATGCTTCCATGGGCTGAGTCTAAGTATGAAGTCGCTTATTTTATCTACGCCACCGCAAGCATCACCTCTGAGCTTCCCTTTCTCCTTCGCGTCGCCGTGTCTGGTGGAGATAGCCAATTCGAATCAAGCTGGATGGGTTATGTCGCAGTTTCCAACGATGAGTTCAGTAAGTCCATCGGCCGCCGTGAAATATGCGTGGTGTGGCGTGGGATTGTCAAAACTTACGAGTGGAAAGATGGCATCTTAGGTGCAATGCCCGTATCAGCCGAGCCACTGCTCCCTCCTGGTACTCGTGCTAGGGGTGAAGATGGTACGGTACCATGCTTTTTTTTTGAAGTGTATATAATTTATACACGGCAAATGAAACAAATAAACTCACAGACCCTCCTCACCTTTGGTGAGGTTAGAACACGTGATCTCCTACAAGGCCAAGGACTCTGATACCGCTAGGCTAAAGGCCCTTTGGTCGGTACCATGTTTTTTTTCTCAATACCGTGTACTAACCAATTATAATTGGTATACAAATATTTATACCGTGTATCAACCAAATGTAATCGGTACCAACTTTATTGTTACCAACTTTTTTCGGTTGGTACATGTTGGTACGGTTTTGTACCCAACATCTCCAAAATTACAAAATTTACAAATCTGTTGTCCAAAACATGTTATTCATAAAACTTTTAGTTGTAAAACAATAAAGAGTATGAGTTTGAGGACCGAGTAAATTTTTTAGTTTTTTTGCTTTAAATTGTAAAACAATAAAATGTTAATTGCAAAATAATTAAATCTCTTTAAAAACAATCAGGTCATCTCATTACTAGATGCATAAATAATACATTAATAATAAAAAATGTTGCATTTCATTGATTTTTTATTTAATAAATAATTAAAAATAATATATATATATATAAAAGTCGGTACGGTACGGTATTACCATGGTAGACGATTTTCAATACCATGTACCAACCAAGTTTATGAAGTTGGTATGGTAGTACCAACCAGTTGAATTGGTACCAATTGAAATGATATGGTTGGTAATGAATTGGTTGATTTGTCGTGGTACAAATTTGACACCCCTAACTGGTGCAGCTGCAGACAACCCTAAAGTTGTGGGAGGATGGCTTACAATCTACAACACAAGTGACCCAGATTCCGAATTCGCGAAAGCAAGTGCTAGAACACAGCTCTTGGCACAAATCAAAGAGTTATTGATCAAGTATAAAGACGAAAAAGTGAGCATAACTTGCACAGGCCACAGTCTTGGTGCATGTTTAGCAACTTTATCTGCTTTTGACCTTGCTGCCAATGTTGCAACGCCTGATATCAACGTATCAGCATTTGTTTTTGCTTCTCCACAAGTGGGTAACCAGGCTTTCAAAGCAAAGATGGAGGAATTACCAAATCTCAAAGTATTAAGGATAAAGAATGATCCTGATATCATCCCATTTTGGCCAAGCAAGATCTTGAAACAGATTGATGAGAAGAACTCATTGACTTTAGTACCAAGTGGTTTGTTGGAGTATGTAGATGTTGGAGTCGAGATACTGATCGATAGCAAGAAGTCGCCGTACTTGAATTATGATGTTAAAAGTGGGTTTGAAGGGTTGATTCAGAGGCTAGTTTATCATGATTTGCAGGGTATGTTGCATACATTGGCTGGATGGAATGGGGAGAATGGAGAGTTTGATTGGAGTTTGGTGAAGAGGGGTTTGGGTTGGATGAACATGTCTAGTGGTCTTCTGAAAGAGGAGTATCAAATACCAGTGTCATGGTGGGCATTGAAGAACAAAGGAATGGTGCTTAATGAAGATTGGGATTGGGTGTTATCACCATTAGATCCTGATGATCATGATCTGCCACCAACCACTACTGTAAAATAAAAGGTTTGATGATCATGTTTGATCATAATATTGATAATTGTCTAGTAAATATAATATAATGATTTCTTTGACTTGTGGATTAAAGATGTCACTGTGACTGTGTAAACTCATAGAATGAGTATGTTGATTATGGGTTGTAATATTTTTCTTCTATGATATAATTCAAGTTTTATGATGGCATGTGTTTGTGACACTTAAATATAACGGAAAAGTCTAAAAAAAACCCAATGGACTTTAGTGTTTTGAATGATTAAGTCCTTGGACAATGTTTTAGAACAAAAAAGTCCTTAAACATTTCAAAAATTGTTAAATAAACCATTGGACTTTTGGAAATCTGTTAAATACATCCTTAAGGATGTATTTAACAGGTTTCCAAAAGTCCAATGGTTTACTTAAGGATGTATTTAACAGGTTTCCAAAAGTCTAATGGTTTATTTAACAAATTTTAGAATGTCTAAGGACTTATTTGTTCCAAAAAATTGTTCAAATATTTTTTTTCCTGTTTAAGATTTGTTTTTGGCTATAAAAAGAAATGAATTAGAAAACATTTTTTAGAAAAACATTACACTTCACATTTTATATATTAAAAAATACGTTTTTACAAGTCACATCATTATAATTGTCTCGTCAATACGTTCAAATGAGCCCAATATTGGATATTTTTTTATTTAATCTTATATCATAGATAGGTACGAATTATTTGTAATACTTACACTTTATATCTTTTAAGGTCATTTATTTATTAATATAAGATTAATCTGTAATTATAGGGTATAATATATAAGTATTAAAAATAATACTTGCAATTGTTTAAAATTGTACGCAGCTTGAATAGCAGGTAAACTACAAATTAAAAAATAATAATACGTATAATTGTTTAAAATGTTTATCTTGAATTGGTACTACATCTTTACAGTAATGCTTTTATTTAGTGATATCATTTTATTTTAATTTGTAATCGTGATGAAGTCGTTATTCCTATTCACAAAATGGCATCAGACTGCAGTGATGATCTTAACCATGTTATAAGCGATAATTCAAGTGAACATATGTCTGATTGTTTATCTGTAGATCTTTTGGTGCAACTGTTGGCATTTCTTTGTGTAACTCTTGGTATATTTTGATTCAATTTTTGGTAAATTATGTTTAACTTTTATGTTCATCTATTTATGCTTTGGATACAACTTTTATATGTTTTGGGAAGAATAATGAAAAATGGTATATTCGTTTCGTTTTATAAATTGTATTTTTTCCGTTCAAAAAATGTATAAGGACTTAATAATTTAAAGTATATAAGTTTGTTTGGTTTTTTCATATTTTTTCAATTATTTTTAACACATTAACCAATTTTATAAGTTATAAGGATGTATGTAACATGTTTTAGAAAGTCCAATGGTTTATTTAACAGGTTATGAAAAGTGCAATGGTTTATTTGTTTCAAAAAATTGTCCAAGGACTTAATCATTCATAATACTAAAGTCCATTGGGTTTTATTGGACTTTTCCCTAAATATAATGATATGTATATATTTATTTATATAACAACCGAATACAATAAGATATTGATTATAATGAATATAAATAAAAATATGATGAAGATTATTACTAATCATTTATTGCCATCAATATACATAAAAAAATCTTATTGCCATCAATATACATAAATGAAAAATACTTATAATAACTTACTACAATATAACTTATCATTTATTATTATTTACATAATTAATACTTCTATCTATATATTTTTTCAAGAGGAAAACCCTAGGCAATATCATAAAAAGACAGGAAAAAACGAATTACAAGAATTCAAGGCAAAGCCCACACCAAAGCCAAAACGGCAAACAAAAAAACTTGGTAACCACATCATACCATACCATACTTCTATCTATATATTTATATAAAGGAGAATCATCAAAAGATAATATGACATCTTGAGAGAGCTCGAACATTAGTTATTATTTTCTCCAAATTTTGAGTTATTTGAAAATAAAATATAACATTAAATGAATGAACCTTTCATTTACTTTTTACAAGTTACATGTAAAATCTTATTATATAAATATATAGATTAATCAATAATAGGCTAATTTAGATAATAAATCTATATAAAGGAGAATCATCAAAAGATTATGTGTCTTCTTGAAAATATCTATATCTATAAAAAATGATTCTAAAGAGATGATGTGACACATTCTAATACTTAGAATCTTTTCTCTATTTCTTTCAATCTTCTGATTTTTTTTAAAATGTTGAATATGTTAATGGCTTTTCGATCCTCATATGTAAGTTATATTTTCATTAAAAATGAAGATAATTTTAGTAATTTTACAAATCCATTGCAATTTATGTTATTAATAATTTATTTCTTCCTTTTTATGTTATTAACTATTGTTTTTCATTGTTTATTTAAGTTAATCATTCAATTTATTGCATTTATGTAAATTAACTTTTTATTTTATTTCCTTTATTTTAATTAATCATTCATTTATCTTATTTAAGCATAAGTGTTTTTTATTATTATTTTTGTTGGCTATGTTATTGGTTTTTCTAACTTTTTTGTCATACAACAATCTACCTCTTAATCTCTCCCTCTAACACAATTTCTCTTACTAGATTTATATTGATAAAAGATTAATATTTATTTATTGTTAAGTTATTTGTTATCGTATTGACTTTATTCATTTTTATGTTGTAATACAATCTAATGAGATCGATACCACTGTAAAAAATGTATCAAAGACAATCAATTTAGAAAATGAAACTGATATCACATTTACATAAGAAAAGTGAAAAACTGATTGACAATATTTGTTTATTATTTTAATTCTTATTTTAATGATAATATAAATATTTGATAATGTAATTTTATTCGGTAATTATTGATACAATTTGAATATATGTTGTTTATTATAAAAAATATAGAATATTTATTTTAAATCTAAGTATATATAATTTTTATTTATTGCAGTGTTGAGTCTTGATTATCCGAAATCTTCCACCACGTTGGTGCTTTTTGATCCATTTTTCAAATTTATGTTATTTTTTGTATTGATTTATTTTAAACGACATTCATTAATGTGATATATAAATATTTAAAATTATAGTTATTACTAATAATTTTCATTATACATCCAACATATTTCATAACTCTATTGACTAAATATGCTCAAAGTCAATCTTTATCTAAAACAAATTGTTGCAAATGGATTTGCAACATATCCCATTATTATTACAGTTTTTTTTGAAACAGCAGAAACTTCATTAA
This sequence comes from Saussurea involucrata, assembly GCA_033807775.1. Taxonomy (NCBI): domain Eukaryota; kingdom Viridiplantae; phylum Streptophyta; class Magnoliopsida; order Asterales; family Asteraceae; genus Saussurea; species Saussurea involucrata. The sequence goes on along the minus strand of CM066317.1, from coordinate 13,854,753 downwards.
AGGCTAACAAGCAGCTAGCAAGAACCGAAAATTACATCAAGGTGAAGCAGTCTATAAGAAAAAATCTCCACAATAATGGACCTCTGACGCTCCCGTTGCACCTAGCCAAAACCCAATTAAAAGACTTTTCCACGATTTGATACTTTACATATTCCTTCCGATCGGGAATACGATTAAAAATACAATTGTTTCTAAAGCACCATAAAATATAACACTCAATAAAAAAACACCGCTTTGATGGTTGTCTTAACTACTCCCTGCAAGTTTGCAACTTTAATTCCGTCAACCATGTCCTCCATTGCTTTGTGAATAGAAAAAAGAAGAGACCACCAACGCTTGAGAAACCGCCAGACCTCCGAAGCCACCTCGCAATCAAACAATAAATGTCTAGAAGATTCCATATCTACCCCACAAACCGAGCATCGCTGAGACAATATCGATCTCCCTCTTTCGAAGATTATCGTGAGTTGGGATTCTATCGTGCAACGCCACATTAAGATATTGACTCTAGAAGGAGTCAGAGAGTTCCAAACCGTCTCCTTTTTTCCCACCCCCAAGGTTGAGTTATCGATGATAGCTCTCAATGAACTCACCGAGAATGTTCCGTTGACATTTAGAGACCAAACCCATCTGCCAGGTTTCTCGGACAGAGAGCAGTCCCCAATAATCCCCCTTAACTGATCGAGCTCCTCCGATTCTCTACCCTCTCGAATGGGTCTTTGCCACGACCAAGAATTATCTGACTTAATTCTATCGGCTATTGTCGCTTGTCTTTCGTTTTCTAACGCGAATAGTCTCCAAAAACGATAGGAAAGCGGACAAGGACCTTTCCACTTATCAGCCCAGAAAGCCGTGTTAAGTCCATCCCCGATATGTTTCGAACACAAGTCGTCAAAATTTATGTGAAGTCTTCCCAACGATCTCATTGCCGAGATCACGCTGCCCCATGGACTGTATCTACCCGAAGAACCTGCTTTCGAAGAAAATCCACCGTTGACACCATATATAGATTTGATTACTTTGGCCCATGAAGATTTAGGGGCGTTTTTGAACTTTGACCCATTTTGCAAGAAGAGATATGTTAGAAGCGAAGATACTTCCAATGCCGAGACTTCCGTTTTCCTTGTCTCGAAGCACCTATCTCCAGTTAGTCCGGATCATTTTTTTATTATCAACATCCACTCCCAAAAAAAAGTCTCTTCTTAACTTCTCCAAGCAATCTATCACAGTTTTAGGAGCTTTAAAAATTGAAAGGTAATATGTAGTGATACTACCAAGAACCGCTTGACTTAACACCGTTCGTCTTCCAAAAGATAAAGTTTTAACCTTCCATCTATTTAATCGTTTTTGGAACTTCTCTATGATCGGAAGCCACATTTCGACCCTCGACATATTTGCACCCAACGGAACCCCGAGATAATGTAACGTCCCATTTACTTACTAAGCATTAAATCATAGAACTGAGCGTTTTACATTACAAAAGTTTAACTTATTCAATACATCAATAAACGAGCTTAACAAAATGACAGCGGAAGTCTACAAAAATCCACAGCCGAGCTCTATCTAAATCAGTAGTCTAATTCTTGGAGTCGCCCTAAACTCCAAATATGCCATGCCCTTCCTATTTCCTCCCCGAGGAACTTGCGGAACGCTTACCTGAAAATGGTTTAGTTTTGAAAAGCGAGGGTTAGACCAAAAGGTCTAGTGAATTCCCTCCGTAAATGAACATGTATAAACAATATGAAATCCTTTCGTTAAAATGCATCATAAATCATCACATATGGTATTGCACTGTGTAATGGATCCCTTAACCATTCGCGATCGGGGCCCAAGCAGACTCCCCTTTCGCCCTCTCGTATCGGGGCCCAAGCAGACTCCCCGATACCCGCCTAGGAGGAAACGAATTCCAACCTACCGTCTCGTCAAACATATCCAAGGGATCATCAGATCCCGAGGCTCATTGATCCCACAGTACAGACCGGCATCACATAGCATGCACATACGTTTCATAAACGCATTTGACTCTTTATAAATCATGCGCATCATTTCAACATATCAAACATTCCTTTTCCTTCCATGCATATCATTTCATAAATATTTCATGCTTGTTAAAACCATAATCAGTAAAAGAATCATTTAACATTTACGTCGTAAAAGAGGTTTAGGGAACTCACCTTGGCGTTAGCACATCGACACACGCTTCAAAACCCACATTTGTTCAAACCGAACACCTGAATTGGACACCACAAGAATGGTGTTAAACCATCTAACCATACTCCCAAAACATCCTTAACAAACCCCCAAAACAACTCTCCAATCGACGCCTCGACCCAAGACCCGAACGAACAACGAAACGGACAAGGGGTTGGGGGCCAGAACTTGGCGCCAATGGTGGCGCCAGTCCATCGGCGCGGGCTTCTGTTTGCCCTGCACGATTTTCTTCCCCAAAGCTCAAGGGTTTCTCATCCCCTAACTCCTCTAAATCGGTTCTAAGTATTCCAAATCGATATATATTATGGATACCAAAAGCATTAAGAATCAACAACCAACATCTTAAACAACATAAAACCCATCCAATTCACCTATTGATTCATGGATTTAAACCTCAAAACTCAAAAACTCAAACCATAGAAAAAATGGAGGTTACTAAGCAACAAGATGAAGTTCCTTACTGAAATGATCAAAACTCATAGGGAATCAATCCCAATCATGTTGTATTTCAAAATTCAGTCATAATATATTGAATTGCTCGTGATTTCTTACCGTAATTCAGAAAGACTAGTATGGTTAAAGGTTGCAGGTGTACCTTTACACGGTTGGAATGAAATTGTATTTTCAGAAATAACGAGAAAATGGGGAAAGGTTTTAAAATTGGTTAATTGTCAATTAAAAGATAGTAACAATCTATTGTGGGGAAAGATATTGATCAGTACAGCAATTCAAACGTCCATTAATGAGTTAAAAAGCTTGAAGGTGGGAGACTATTACTACCGTATTAAGATCGAAGAAGAAGAGAGCAGTCTGATGGGAGTGATGGAGATGGAAGAGGAAGAAAGTTGGGAGGGAGAGAACGAGGATGAAGAGGAAGAGGGGTCAACAGCCCCGTCGGTATGGTCGGAAGAAGATGAGAGAACAGACGATGACGGGGTAGTGGAGGAGACATGGTTGGGAGAGAAGGAAAGGGAAGGCTCTCAGCACGGTGTGGTAAGCGGCGGTGGTGAAGCAAAGAAGATGACCGGAGATATGACCGGTGGAAATTACGACGAGGTGGGGAAGAGAGTGGAAGTCGAAGGGTCGAGTGGTGTGGGAAAAAATGAGAAAATTCAAAATAGATATGATGAGGTTACATCTCCCGAAATGTCGGGTTGGGTTTCATCTTGCCATCCGCTAAAAAAGGACGGGTCAAACTTGGAAGGAGGTGGTTTCGTAAACAAGTATAATGAAGGGATAAACAATATGGAGGATCCGAAAAACATGGCTGGTGGGAAGTAGAGATGTCCAAATGGGCGGGCCAGGCTAGCCTGGACCGGGCTTTGGGCGGGCCTGGGCCCAAACACTGTTCACAAGCCCGGGCTTTGGGCGGGCCCGGGCCGGGCTTTGTGGAAAAGGGCTGGGCCCGATCAGGCTTTTCAAAAGACCGGGTCTATAGGGCCGGGCTGGGACCGGGCCTAAAACGAGCTTTGTAAAAAAATATATATATTCCATTTTTAGTAAATATTATTCGTATCCACTATAAAATACTTAATTGGGTCACTCAAACATACTTAAAAATACGTTCTATTAGAATTTCATATATAGAGAAAAATAGGTTCTATTAGAATTTCATATATAGAGAAAAATACGTTCTATTAATTTTATATAAATTATAAAGAAAAATACATTTAAAGAAGTACATTTATTGAATTATAAAGAAAACTACATTTAAATAACTACATTTATTGAATTATAAAGAAAAATACTCTTAATCCTCGTCCTCGTATGGTGGATGGTATGCAAGAGTTCCGGTCATTTTAAGTCTAGTAAGAGCCGTAGGATCATCGAGTTCATCAACACGAGAAAGCGAGAAATCGAGAATTGTGTTTTTTGCGTTTTTGTAAGTTGGTATCAAACTCAATACATCCACTACCTATTTATAGTGTTTTGGAGGCAAAAAATACAAAAAAAACGGCTCTAAAACGGCTATTTTTTTTAACACAAACCGGGTCGGGCTTAAACCGGGCTTTGGACCGGGCCGAGAAATATCGCGAAATCAGGGCCTGTTAGGGCCCGGGGGGCTTAGACCGGGCTTTAGGCGGGGTGGGGCGGGCGGACCGGACCCGGGCTTTGGGCGGGCTGGGCTTCGGGCTCTCGGCGGGCTTTTTCGGGCCCGGGCCCATTTGGACATCTCTAGTGGGAAGGAAGTGGGACTGAATGTTGTAGCCCACGTGTTGTGCTAGAGGATAAGTTAGTGGAGTGTGGGCCTAGCAATAAAAAAGAACCAACACCCAAAAGTGGGTCTGAGTATTCGGATAGCATTTTGGTAAATGATGGCAGCCCAAATAGGAAAACTAATCTAAGGAATAAAAACTAAAAGCGCACCAAATTCAGAAACGTTAAATGTAACCACTAACCAGTAATGAATCAGAGTTTCGTGCAGATGGGGGAACAAATAATTTGCAGATTGGAGATACTCAACTGGAGATGGAATCAAAAAATCAGAGGGTGGGAAAAGGAAAATCTAAAGGGAAAGGGGTCGATGGCATTAATTTTGGAGGGGGAAAGGTAAGCTTTCATCTAATCAAGAAAATGGCCAGAAAAAATTGCAGGAAAAAAGATAATGGTAGAGGCATGGAACGGAAGAAATTTGTAACATCCCGAAATTTCGTTATATTATGTTATAATATAAATGAAGTTGGTTGTAATTGAGTTATATTTTGTGCTATATTTGCAAGTATTTGAATCATTGGGGTTAAACGTTAAGTAACCAAAGTTTAGTGTCTTTATTTATGTAAAGTTAGAAACTTGAGGGTATGTTGGGTTATTTAACAATAGTGTGTTTGGATAAAGGGGTTGAAATGGGAAAATATCTTCATTTTCATATCTGGGGTCGGTTTAGAGGCAGAGAGAAAGAGATTAGAGAGAAAGAAGAAAGAAAGAAGAAAAGGGAGAAAAATCAAGTTTGGTCTTCAACTTTGGTAAGAATTTCAACATGAATTCGAACAAAACTTGTTGTGTATGTATGGTTGTGAACAGATTCATTTGTGGTGTAGGTTTCAGAATCATTGACATCAGATTAGAGTGTTAGTTTGTGCAAAAAGTGGGTTTATCTTCATTAAGGTGAGTTCATTCATTTTTGATTAAATACATGCTTTCTGTCAAATTAAATGTTAAGATACATGTATAAACTGTTTTGGGACGGTATGGTTGTGTTTAAAACAAGCTGAATGGAACAGACATGGCTCTGGGATGAATTTTTAGGCTGCAGGTCGAAGTTTCTGGATAAAATGATATTATCCGGAAACCTCTGATATGAATGTTCCCGGACAAGACAAAGTACCCGGTAAGTATTAAGTTTCTTATAGTTTCCGGATGAATTGAGTTACCGGATGGTATCCGGATGGTATCCGGATGTCATCCGGATTAGTGAAATACCCGGTAAGATGATGTATCCGGAAAAATGATGTGTCCGGAAAGTTAGGGTATTCGGGAAGTCATGGGTATCCGAAAAGCTTGTGTTGTCCGGATAGTTTGGAGGTGTCCGGAAACTACTGTGGTCCGGTCACTTCTGGAGTAATCAGTAACTTTAGGATTTGCTGACTTCTAAACAAGTACGAGTTAGGAATTGAAATGCAATTCTAGTAGCTTGAACATACTTACAGTTGAATGGTAGGTTGTTAGGCTTAATGACTGTTCTAGTTTGATACTAGGCAGGTGTGTAGTAAGTGTAATGGATCCATAGGCATTGTTTGTAGCGTGGAATAGGCATAAAGAAATTTGTAATTCCCGTTGACCTGAAATGTGGAATAGGCATAAAGTAAATTGTAATTCCCATTTCGTAAAGGTGTTATGAAATAAGAAATAGGCATAAAGGAACTTGTAATTTCTATTTCATAGTGTGAGGTAAAATGAGTAATAGGGATAAAGTAACATGTAATTCCCTTTCACATGGGAAAGAGAGATAGGCATAAAGTATCTTGTAATCTCTATTTCCGGTCCAAGAAGTAGGCATAAAGTAACTTGTAATTTCTTGGATAAGAGTACAAATCTAGAACCCTGTAAAGATTTGTAGTGGGCTCTGGTCTTAATAATATGACCTACTGAATGTGAGTCATATTCATAGGATCGGGTATGATCCTGTTGTTGAGATGAGCGTAGGTATGGTAAGAATGGTGGAGAACAGGTTTGTATTTTATGTCTTTGATTTGAAATTGAATGTTCTCACTAGGCGTAAGCCTAATCTTTCAAATTAAATTTTCTCACCAGGTACAGGCTTAGGGAAGTAATGGGGATGTGGGCCGAGAGCTTTTGATGCATCCAACTTAAGAGATAAGTGGAGGAGTTAGCTAAGGCATGAAGGCTTTTGATGGTTTTGCTTAAATAACTTAGTTAATCTAATTGTAGTGAACATGGTTAGATTAATAAGTTATTGGAAGAATTTACATGTTGTAATTATGAAACCTCATAGTTAATTCTCCTCTTATATATAAAAGTTTGGATATAATTTTGTCATAACTGGTTAAAATTAAAGTTTAAATTAGCCCTGATTTTTAGGGTGTTACAATATGGTATCAGAGCATTAGTTTAAGTGAACTAGGTATGCTAGAGAGATACCTAGACTTAAGCTGAGATGAATTAAGTTATGATATGTGAGAAATGGGTAGAAGTACTAAGACGGGATAGTCTTAGAGTCAACGGAAATTCGTGAAATTAGTACTGTAGCAATGGCAACGAGAATTCTCATGTAAAGTATGTTCACAATTCCAATTAGCTACTGTTATTATGAATGTGTGTTACACGAGCATACTTGTTTCTAAATTGTCATAGTGACTAATGATCAGTAAAGTACGTTTTGTATGTCTAGCTGTATGTGACCATTTCTTATGGTTATTCCTTTGTGTTATATCAGAACGATGGTGAATACGCCACCGAGGTCCTCTAATTCTTCGGAGGACAGAGCAGTAAACGATTGGAGATTGGAGGGACAACCTGGAACGGGCGGAACTCATGAGAGCCCGCCAAGGTTACCTTTTTCTGGAGGAGCGGATAGTCAGGTGCATAGAATGGGTACCAGTACCGCCTCCCAAGAAACGTCAGAATCGACAGTGGAGTCGCGTATGATGGAGACTATGACTCGAATGATGAGTGCAGCTATGGCACAACAAACAGAAATGTTTATGAAAGCACTGAACGATCAAAGTACGGAGCTACGTCGAACGGGAACCGATACTGGGGTAATAAATCCAGTTGGTAACCCTGAGGTAGAAACGGAAAGGAGAGTTGAAAGAATCTGTTCATACAAAACGTTCCTAAGTTGTAAACCGCCAGAGTTTAAAGGAGCAGATAATCCAGTAGCCTGCATGAACTGGATCAGGGAAATGGAACAAGCTTTTCGAGCTTGTGAATGCGATGAGAAGTCAAAGGTTAGATTTGCATCTCAAATGCTAAGAGGTAATGCGCTGACTTGGTGGAATGTGGTGACAGCTACAATTTCGGCTCCAGTCTTGACAGCTATGACTTGGGAGTCATTCAAAAAGAAGATTCTGGAAGAATACTGCCATGAAAACGAGATGGATAGAATTGAGGAAGAATTTCGGAATCTGAAGAAGGGTACTTCTACTGTTCGAAAGTATACTGAATCTTTCATTGAAAAGCTAAATTTAGTGGGGCATGTGGCTCCAACTGAGAAAGATAAAATTAAGGCTTATTTGAAAGGTTTGCCAGCAGACATGATGTCAAGGGTGCGGAGTTCAAAAGCTTCAACGTTGAGAGAAACGATAGAAGAAGCAAAGGTTATAGAGGAAGTGTATGCCAAGGATAAAGAAGAAAAGACACACGTGGGAGAGAAGCGGAAGTGGGAAGGTCGGTCAGAATCCTCTCAGAAGTTGAAATCTTTTGGAAAGAATGTTCGTTATGAACCTCGCCGGGAACCAAGTTGGTGTTCAAGGTGCAAAAGTAAACATTTTGGTCAGTGTCGGATGGTCGGGAATGAGTGCTTTAAATGCGGGAAGCCTGGGCATATCGCGACAAATTGTCCTATTCAAGTATCGATCTGTTTTGAGTGTAAACAGCCCGGACACTTCCGAAGAGAATGTCCAAAGTTAAAGAAGGGCGAAGATCAAGGAAAGAAACCAGATGTTCCTAAACCAATAGGTCGGGCATTTCATATGACGGCGGAAGAGGCAAAAGAGTCAAAAGATGTCGTTTCTGGTACATTCCTCATTAATTCAATTCCTGCGCGCATTTTATTTTACTGTGGTGCAAATTTGTCGTTTGTGTCCAAGTCGTTATACCATAAGTTAGCTATGTCTGTCACTACCTTGGAAGATGCCTTAGTAGTTGAGGTAGCTAACGGGGGTCAAGTCTTGGTTCATGAAAGGCTAGATGGTGGTTTTATTTCAGTAGGGGAGACGAAATTTCCGATCAACTTGTTGTTGATGGAAATTGGGGGATTCGATGTGATTGTGGGTATGGACTGGCTGACAGTCAATCAGGCAGAGATACTGTGTGCAAAGAAATTAATCCGGATTCCAATGGCTGATAAGGATGATGTACTCATCTTTGGGGAAAAGCAAAAAAGGGAATTTCGGTTAATTTCTGTTGCAAAGGCGCGTAAATGTTTAATGAAAAGATGTTCATCCTATCTGGCGTATGTTTTAGATATAAAGTCAGAAAAGAAACAAATGGAAGATATCAAAGTGGTACGTGAATTCCCGGACGTATTTCTTGATGATCTTCCAGGTCTACCGACAGAAAGGCAGGTAGAGTTTCGTATTGATCTTATTCTTGGATCGGCACCAATAGCACGTGCACCGTATCGTTTAGCGCCAGCCGTAATGAAAGAGATGATGACTCAACTTCGGGAGTTGTTGGATAAAGGTTTTGTTAGACCGAGTTCTTCACCTTGGGGAGCTCCGGTTTTGTTTGTTAAAAAGTGTAACATCCTAAATTTCGTTATTATTATTTTAATAAGATTTAGAATGTATTTGTATTTGGAGAAACCTTGAATTATATAGAGTAATATAATTCAATTAGGGTTAAAATACAAATGTTGAAAGTTAAGTTTTTTTTAATGTGTTTTATATATGTATAAGGTGTGTATGTCATTTCTTTGAAAGTTAAGGGTGCATTTGGTAAAAGTCTTATGACTCATGGTGATTAAGTTAATAGGTGTCAATCTCTTAGTCATTATAGACTAATTGGTTAAGTGTGAGTGTGTGAATATTGTGTGTGTCTTTCGGTTTTGAGAGAAAAAGAAGCCGAGAGAGGGAAAGGAATCGAGAAGAAGAAGAAGCAAGGAAAATAAAGATTTTCAGTTGGGTTTTGGAAGAAATTAAAGAAATCCAAGGTAAACCATTCTTAACTTTTATGTTCATAAATGTTAGATAAGTGTAGAGATGGGTTTTTATGAAATATAGATGTTTTGGGAAATTTGAATATATGAGTAGGCTTAGTTTATAGCCTTAACTATATCTGCACTTTATCAGAAACATGCATAGTGTAAAAGTACAAAATCTGGGTTTAAAGGATGAACATAGTGGACTGAGATTTGGATGAACATCATCGAAATCGCAACCTTGAGTTGCGACATTCATGCTTGTCGCAATAGACAATTGCGACTCAGTAGTGAAGTCGCAGTAGACAATTGCGACTTGGAGTTGGAGTCGCAACAGTTGACTGCGACTTGGCATTGGAGTCGCAACAGTTGATTGCGACTTGGTGTTGAGATCGCAATAGAAGGCTGCGACTTGGGTTGGAATCGCAATAGTGGGTTGCGATTTGGTATTGGAATCGCAACAGTTGGTTGCGACTTGGCTTAGTGCGTTGCGATTTGAGATATAGTTTTTAGAGACTAAGGATTCTTAGTTGTGGAGGGTTTTGTTCTAGATGTTAATATCAGTATATCTGTATATTGAATATTACAGCGAACTGGGGTAGTGAAGTCAGAAGTCTCTACGACTTTTTAAGGATTAAAGGAGGTGACTACGCATCAGGTGAGTTTATTCAACTCTCTTTAAAGTTCAGTAATTAATATTGAAATAGATGTTTTATCTGTATGCCTGTATGTGTTTATAAGGACTTGACTAACTCAGTGATAAGTCCAAGAAGGACGATTAAAAGTTATGTTAGGTTGATCCCCATGCTAAATTGCTATGAGGGGATAATTAAGAAGTTGATGAACCGTGGTTATTAATATTCTTTATAATGAATATGATTATCTACTATATGCAATCTGTGATATGATTATGAATTCTAAATACGATTTTGAAGCCATATTATGATAAATTATAAAGACTTATCTATGAGTCCGAAAATGTAGATAACAGTTGAGATGTTGATCCCCGTGCTAGATTGCAGAGAGGGGATATTTAAGAGATTGTGAGGATGAGCTAATAATATTCTTTATTTTTGTTGTATATATAGAATATGTTCGGAGAAATGATATATTGTATGTCGTACGCATATGATAGTATCAGTTATTATATTTATATATTATGTGCTTTTACTAAAAATAGGCATCCGGTCATCGGGGGCACTTGGGTACGGTCTAATGGGAACCGATTACTTGTCATTGACCAATAAGGGATGTAATTTTTAGTAATTGGGTGTACCTTGAATCATCGGGGGTCCCAGTTGAGTATCGCGATATTATAATCCCATTGGGACCATTGATTCTGAGGTGGAATGTGGAATAAGCAGATTTTGACTTGTAATTCCCATTTCGATTTGGAAGATCGGAGATTTCCATTGTTATAGGGAAGATCGGAGATTTCCCAGTGATGAGAGGAAGATTTGAGATAGGCATAAAGTAATTTGTAATCCCTACTTCCTGATTAAGAAATAGGCATGTTTTGACTTGTAATTTCTTGTGTAAGAGTATCGACTGTGAATCTGGTATGATTTATAGTAAACTCTTGATATTGTTATTATGATTAGATGAATTAGTCATAAGTGTGGGAGTGGAATAGATTTCCCGTAAGAAAAGGAGTTGTCATATGGTAAGATGGGTGAGAACAGGTTTGAGTTATCTGTTCATATTTTTAATTATTAAATTTTATTTTGATTTAAGTATTCTCACTAGGCGAAAGCCTAATGTTTCAAGTTGAATCTTCTTACCAGGTACAAGCTCCGGGAAGTAAGCGGGAATGAGTGAAGAGAACTTTTGGAAAGATTCAGACTTAGAGATAACGGAGGATCTCGTTGTTCTTTGATGCTTTTGGGACAGTTGTTTAGATAACTTGATTAATCTGATTGTTATGATATGATTAGATTAGATTAATAAGTTATTTAAGTAATGTCGTATGTATATAGAAACCTTACATTTGATTCTCAGGTTATATAAGTTTGAAGTTTATGATCATAACTTGTGGTAATTTTTAGGGTTTAAATTGGCCCTGTTTTTCGGGTGTTTCAAAAAGAAAGACGACACCATGAGAATGTGTATCGACTACCGTGAGCTGAATAAGGTGACAATTAAGATCAAGTATCCGCTTCCAAGAATTGATGATCTGTTTGATCAACTCCAAGGTGCGGGATGTTTTTCCAAGATTGACTTGAGGTCGGGATACCATCAAGTTCGAGTAAGAGATGAAGACATTCCGAAGATAGCATTCAGAACGAGGTATGGGCACTATGAATTTCTTGTAATGCCGTTCGGGTTGACAAATGCTCCAGTCGTGTTCATGGATCTGATGAACAGAGTATGTCGACCATTTTTAGATAAGTTTGTCATTGTGTTCATTGATGACATACTTATCTATTCAAAGAATGAAGACGATCATGAGTATCACCTTCGAGAAGTCTTAGAAGTTCTGAGGAAAGAGAAATTGTACGCTAAGTTTTCAAAGTGTGAATTCTGGTTAAAAGAGGTACAATTTCTAGGACATGTAATTACTTCTGAAGGAGTTAAAGTAGATCCAGCAAAGATAGAAGCAATGACGAACTGGGAGACACCGAAGAGTGCGTCTGAAATAAGAAGTTTTTTGGGTCTAGCAGGTTACTATCGAAGGTTTATTAAAGATTTTTCGAAGATTGCTGCTGCTTTGACAGTGTTGACTCGAAAGAATGTAAAGTTTATTTGGACGGATAAACAAGAGACAACTTTCAAAATTTTACGTCAAAAGTTGTGTGAAGCTCCTATTCTTGCGTTGCCAGAAGGAACGGAAGGTTTGGTAGTATATAGTGACGCATCAAAGATGGGTTTAGGGTGTGTGTTGATGCAACGAGGCAAGGTGATTGCTTATGCATCAAGACAACTCAAAGAACATGAGAAGAATTACCCTACCCATGATTTGGAATTAGCAGCGGTTGTGTTTGCATTGAAGCTATGGCGTCATTATCTGTATGGAATGAAGTGTACTCTTTTCACTGATCATAAGAGCTTACAACATGTCTTTGATCAGAAAGAATTAAACATGAGGCAAAGGCGTTGGTTAGAACTACTTAAAGACTACGATTGTGAATTGCATTACCATCCCGGCAAGGCAAATATTGTAGCTGATGCTTTAAGCAGAAAAGAGTATAGTGGGTGTTTAAAAACGACTAATACTAGGATTGACGTGACGTCAAGATTGATTGATAGGATAGTCGTGGAATTAAGTTGTTTCAAAGTCGTGTTTGGGTACCAAAGATTGGAGGAAATCGAGAGTTGATTCTCGAAGACGCCCATAGATCTAAGTATTCTATACATCCTGGGAGTACTAAGATGTATAGGGATCTGAAGTTACACTATTGGTGGCCAGCTATGAAAACAGAGGTGGCACAAATAGTAGAAATGTGTATGACATGTTCGTTAGTAAAAGCGGAACACCAAAGGCCTTATGGAAGTTTTCAGTCTTTGGAAATTCCGGAATGGAAATGGGAAAAAATTACCATGGATTTCGTGACAAAGTTACCGAGGACTCAAAAGGGTAACGACACAATTTGGGTAGTCGTGGATCGTTTGACTAAGAGTGCTCATTTTCTAGCTATGAAATAAGCGTCACCAATTGATAAATTGGCAAAGTTGTATATTGATGAAGTGGTGTCAAGGCATGGTATACCGGTGTCTATAGTGTCAGATCGTGATAGTCGGTTTACCTCAAGGTTTTGGCAGTCACTACAAGAAGAATTGGGTACGAAAGTTAAATTAAGTACTGCTTATCACCCACAGACTGACGGGAAAAGTGAAAGAACCATTCAAACTTTGGAGGATATGTTAAGGTCGTGTGTGTTAGATTTTGGAGGTAACTGGGATACGCATCTACCATTAGTAGAATTTGCGTATAACAATAGTTACCATTCCAACATTGGAAGAGCACCATTTGAAGCTTTATATGGTCGTAAGTGTAGAACTCCGGTGTGTTGGTTAGAAGCTGGAGAAAAGCAGTTTGTTGGTCCGGAACTTGTGCAACAAACAACTGATAAAGTGAAAGAGATTCGGAAGCATATGAAAGCGGCCCAAGATAGGCAAAAGAGTTATGCTGATCCGAAAAGAAGACCAAAAGAATTCCAAGTTGGGGAGCGTGTAATGCTTAAGGTATCTCCATGGAAAGGTGTGATAAGGTTTGGTAAACGTGAAAAATTGAGTCCTCGTTTTCTAGGACCTTTCACTATTACTAAGAGAGTTGGATTGCAAGCATATCAGTTGGATCTTCCACCTGAATTGGAAGGGATCCATAATACCTTCCATGTTTGTTACCTTCGGAAATGTTTGGCCAAAGAGGACAATGTGATTCCAATTACTGATATAAGGGTGGACGAAAAGAGCCAATGTGTGGAAGAACCCGAGGCGATTTCGGAAAGATCGGTTAGAAAGTTACGTAGTGGTAAGGAAGTGGTTATGTTAAAAGTACAGTGGAAGCATCATCGTGGTGCTAACGTAACGTTAGATTCGGAGGAGGATATGAAGACTAGATATCCTCATTTGTTTAGCTAGCTTTGATTTCAGGGACGAAATCAGTTTCAAGTTGGGGAGTATTGTAACATCCTGAAATTTCGTTATATTATGTTATAATATAAATGAAGTTGGTTGTAATTGAGTTATATTTTGTGTTATATTTGCAAGTATTTGAATCATTGGGGTTAAAAGTTAAGTAACCAAAGTTTAGTGTCTTTATGTAAAGTTAGAAACTTGAGGGTATGTTGGGTTATTTAACAATAGTGTGTTTGGATAAAGGGGCTGAAATGGGAAAATATCTTCATTTTCATATATGGGGTCGGTTTAGAGGCAGAGAGAAAGAGATTAGAGAGAAAGAAGAAAGAAAGAAGAAAAGGGAGAAAAATCAAGTTTGGTCTTCAACTTTGGTAAGAATTTCACCATGAATTCAGACAAAACTTGTTGTGTATGTATGGTTGTGAATAGATTCATTTGTGGTGTAGGTTTCAGAATCATTGACAACAGATTAGAGTGTTAGTTTGTGCAAAAAGTGGGTTTATCTTCATTAAGGTGAGTTCATTCATTTTTGATTAAATACATGCTTTCTGTCAAATTAAATGTTAAGATACAAGTATAAACTGTTTTGGGACTATATGGTTGTGTTTAAAACAAGCTGAATGGAACAGACATGGCTCTGGGATGAATTTTTAGGCTGCAGGTCGAAGTTTCCGGATAAAATGATATTATCCGGAAACCTCTGATATGAATGTTCCCGGACAAGACAAAGTACCCGGTAAGTATTAAGTTTCTTATAGTTTCTGGATGAATTGAGTTACCGGATGGTATCCGGATTACCTTGGTTTCCGGATGTTATCCGGATTAGTGAAATACCCGGTAAGATGATGTATCCGGAAAAATGATGTGTCCGGAAAGTTAGGGTATTCGGGAAGTCATGTGTATCTGGAAAGCTTGTGTTGTCCGGATAGTTTGGAGGTGTCTGAAAACTACTGTGGTCCGGTCACTTCTGGAGTAATCAGTAACTTTAGGATTTGCTGACTTCTAAACAGGTACGAGTTAGGAATTGAAATGCAATTCTAGTAGCTTGAACATACTTACAGTTGAATGGTAGGTTGTTAGGCTTAATGAATGTTCTAGTTTGATACTAGGCAGGTGTGTAGTAAGTGTAATGGATCCATAGGCACTGTTTGTAGCGTGGAATAGGCATAAAGAAATTTGTAATTCCCGTTGACCTGAAATGTGGAATAGGCATAAAGTAAATTGTAATTCCCATTTCGTAAAGGTGTTATGAAATAAGAAATAGGCATAAAGGAACTTGTAATTTCTATTTCATAGTGTGAGGTGAAATGAGGAATATGCATAAAGTAACTTGTAATTCCCTTTCACATGGGAAAGAGAGATAGGCATAAAGTATCTTGTAATCTCTATTTCCGGTCCAAGAAGTAGGCATAAAGTAACTTGTAATTTCTTGGATAAGAGTACAAATCTAGAACCCTGTAAAGATTTGTAGTGGGCTCTGGTCTTAATAATATGACCTACTGAATGTGAGTCATATTCATAGGATCGGGTATGATCCTGTTGTTGAGATGAGCGTAGGTATGGTAAGAATGGTGGAGAACATGTTTGTTTTTTTATGTCTTTGATTTGAAATTGAATGTTCTCACTAGGCGTAAGCCTAATCTTTCAAAATAAATTTTCTTACCAGGTACAGGCTCAGGGAAGTAAATGGGATGTGGGCCGAGAGCTTTTGATGCATCCAACTTAAGAGATAAGTGGAGGAGTTAGCTAAGGCATGAAGGCTTTTGATGGTTTTGCTTAGATAACTTAGTTAATCTAATTGTAGTGAACATGGTTAGATTAATAAGTTATTGGAAGAATTTCCATGTTGTAATTATGAAACCTCATAGTTAATCCTCCTCTTATATATAAAAGTTTGGATATAATTTTGTCATAACTGGTTAAAATTAAAGTTTAAATTAGCCCTGATTTTTAGGGTGTTACAAAATTTGCCAGCAAAGGAGGAAAGAAAGGCTCGACAAGTTCAGCAAGACATACATCATTGTCTAACGAGTTGGGAAGCAAAGAATCCACATGTGGGTTAAAAGAATTTGGGAGCATGTTGGGGATTGACTGGAACAGGCATGGAGCGGAAGGAGAGAAGGAAGGTATGGATCGAATTAATAAGTGTAACCAATGAAAATAATTTCTTTGAACATTTATGGAATAGGGTCGTGGGAGAAGAGAAAATGGGTCCGTGAAATGATTGCCAAAGAGAAGCCAA
Source organism: Saussurea involucrata (assembly GCA_033807775.1). Taxonomy (NCBI): domain Eukaryota; kingdom Viridiplantae; phylum Streptophyta; class Magnoliopsida; order Asterales; family Asteraceae; genus Saussurea; species Saussurea involucrata. Next base: position 13,838,401 of record CM066317.1, on the reverse strand, counting down.
CGGTGGTAGGCATCCAGGAGTCAAAAATAAAGAGATGGGAAAGAAACCAAATTAATGGGATATAGGGAGGAGATGATGTGGGGTTTGCACAAAGCGAAGCAAGAGGTAAATCCGGGGGTCTTGTAACAATGTGGGACAAGAAAGAATCCGTAAGCGAAAGGGTAACAATGGATACTTCATTTATAGCGGTGATGGGGAAATGGGCGGGGGAAGAGGGTCAAATTGGGTTGGTAAACGTATATGGACCGTGCGACCTAAAAGAGAGAGTGGAAGTTTGGAAGAGGCTAGAGAATCTCATGGTAAAAGAGGAAGCGTGTTGGTGTATTTTTGGAGACTTTAACGAGGTAAGAGGGGATGCCGAGAGAATCAATTCGGTCACGAATGTGAAAGGGGTGGAAGAATTTAACGATTTCATTAATAGAAGTAGTCTCGTGGAGGTACCAATGATAGGAAGAAGGTTCACAAGAATTAGCGACGATGGCCTAAAATTAAGCAAACTTGATTGATTCTTGATGACGAGTGAATTTGGAACCAAATGGAAGAATTTGGGGGTAAAATCGTTGGAAAGAAAGTGGTCGGACCATACCCCGATCATGCTATTCGAAGATAAAAAGATTTCGGACCAAGGCCTTTCAAATTTTTCGATGCGTGGCTAAGTGAGGAAGGATTAGAAGAAGTGGTCCGGCATGCGTGGAATAAAGAGGTTTTTTCAAAGAAACCGGATGAAAGATTTCGCGACAAATTAAAAAATGTTAAAATAGACATCAAGGAATGGGCAAAGATGAAATTCGGGGATATCGAGTCGGAGTTTGAAGTTGCAAAAGAGGAGGTGAACAAAAGAGAAATGGAAGCGGAAAAAACGGATGGAATGAATCGGATAGAGAAAGGTGGGTGACGGCAAGAAGCAAGTGGTTGGAGCTTGAAAAGAAGAAAATAGATATGGACAAACAAAAGGAGAAGGCGAATTGGATAGTGAAAGGAGATGAAAATTCAAAATTATTTCACGCGGTAAGCAAGCATCGGGAAAGGAAAAATTCGGTAAGAGGTATGCACACCGCCTCGGGATGGACGGAAGATCCGGACAAGATAAAAGACCACACTTTCAAATATTTTAAAGGTAAATTCTCCTCCCATATAATTGATGGCCCAACTTTATGTGCTGAAAATTTCCCTAAAATTCACTTGGATGAGGCGGTAGAGTTGGAAAGGCCATTTGAAGAAGATGAAATATGGTCCGCGGTGAAGAGTTGTGGTAGCAACAAGTCCCCGGGTCCGGATGGTTTTACCTTTGGTTTCCTTAAGAAATTTTGGGAGGTAATCAAAGGAGACTTAATCCGGGCGGTTGGGTATTTTTGGGAAAGAGGGGAATTAAGTAGGGGTTGCAACGCCTCCTTTCTTACTTTAATCCCGAAAGTCGACTCTCCTACGAATCTTGGGGAGTTTAGACCTATTAGCCTTATTGGAATCTTTTACAAAACAATTGCGAAAATTTTGGCGGAAAGACTAAAAAAGGTGATGGGGAAATTAATTAGTAGCTCACAAAGTGCATTCATCAAAGGTCGATATATTTTGGATGGAGTCTTGGTTGCAAATGAAGTCGTTGATTACATAAGAAAGAAGAAAAGGAATGGATTAATCTTCAAAGTGGATTTCGAAAAGGCTTACGATAGTATCGAATGGTCGTTCTTGTTTGATTGCATGAGAAAAATGGGTTTTGGTCACAAGTGGATTTCGTGGATAGCAACTTGTCTCAAATCGGCGACGATGTCCGTCCTAGTAAATGGGACCCCTACAAAAGAGTTTCCAATGAAGAGAGGACTAAGACAAGGGGACCCCTTAGCTCCCTTTCTTTTTCTCTTAGTGGTCGAGAGTTTACACATTTTGACGATTGAAGCAGAGAAAAAAAGGCTTATTTGAAGGTATTAAAGTGGGGAAAGGCGAAATCTCGGTATCGCACTTACAATACGCGGATGACGTGATTTTTTTTCGGAAAATGGAGTACATTGAACCTAAGAAATCTTCTAAAGATTTTATTGTGCTTCCAAAAAGTATCCGGATTGAAGGTAAACGTGGGGAAAAGTAAAATTTTCGGTATGGGTGTTTCGGAAGAGGAGGTAGCTAGTTGGGCAAGAAATGTTGGATGTGGATTTGGAAGACTACCTTTCATCTATCTAGGGCTCCCGGTGGGGGTGTCAATGAAGAGGATGGAACATTGGAGGCCGACATTAGAAAAACTAAGTAGAAGACTCGCATCATGGAAATCGAGACTCGTGTCGTTTGGAGGTAGACTTACTTTGGTCAAATTGGTATTGGGAAGCTTGCCGTTGTATTATTTCTCGTTGTTTCAGGCCCCGAGTGGAGTGGTGAAAGAGTGCGAGAGATTGAGAGCGAGATTTTTTTGGGGTGGGGGCGGTGGTAATGAGAAAAAAGGTGTGTCATGGGTAAAATGGGCAAACACTATAATTTTTTTTGAGAAAGGGGGTCTAAACATCAGGGGTCTCGGGTCTTTCAATAAAGGGCTATTGGGTAAATGGTGGTGGCGATTCTTTGTTGAAAAGGATTCGATTTGGGTTCGTGTAATAAAAAGTATATACGGGGATGGGGGGCTTACGGGGTAAAGCTTTCGGTTTTGATGGTGCAGGTTCAACGTGGACGAACATTATTCATCTCGGAGCAGATTTGGACAGCAAAGGGGCAGGTTTCACGAGGTCTTTTGGCAAAAAGATAGGTGATGGGATGGACACCAAACTATGGAAGGAAAGATGGAACGGAACCGAGAGCATGCAAGTGGAGTTTCCAAGACTCTTTCGGTTGGAAGAGGAAAAGGACGCAAAAATCATAGATAGAGGAGAGTGGGTCGATGGCGTGTGGCGGTGGAAATGGAAGTGGCGGCGACAACCAAGAGGGAGAGAAATAGGAGAGCTTGAAGAACTCACAACTAGGCTAGTCGGGATGGCGCCGGTAAGAGGGCGGAAGGATAGCGTGGAGTGGTCCCTTGATGAATCAAAGGAATACAATGTGAAAAGGATGCGAGAAATTTTAGAAGAGCTTGAGATCAACGATAGCGGGCAGACGACGGCAACAAAGTGGTCAACCATTGTTCCTAAAAAGGTATGTATTTTTATGTGGAGGTTAGGTTGGGTCGAATTCCATGTAGAGTAACGTTGGATAAAATGGGTATCGATTTGAACTCGTTACTATGTTCGAGGTGCGGCGACGCGGTGGAATCGATAGACCATGCACTTGTATCGTGCCCGGAGATTAAGAGGATGTGGAGGCTCATAGGTAGATGGTGGAAGAAAAACTTGGAGTGCGTTGAATCTATCCAAGATGTGCTTCAAGAAAATAATCCAAACGAGGAGATTGAGAGAGGAAGTTCATTATGGACGGGAGTGAAATGGGCGTTCATGTATTTCATATGGGGACATAGAAATAAGATGGTTTTCAAGGCGGAACGGGGGAATGTGACGGATTTATTTTTTGAATTTCAGCGAAAAACTTTTGAATGGATTGTGAAGAGATCAAAGAACTTGGTAAGGGGATGGTCGGAATGGCTCGTGGATCCAATAGCGACATAGGCGTAAAAAATGATACAAAACAAGATCATTGAATCTTCTTCTGTTGTTATTCAGGACTTCAAAAATTAGTCAAAACATGTACTAATTGGTTTAGACACGCATAGTTAACACAAAGAATAAAAAACTACTAATAAACTAAAGTTTTTAATAAAAATAATAGAGGAACGTTAGAGAATATATATATATATATATACTAACTTTGATGTTTTCCTTGTAAAAAAAATATTACGAGTATGAAGATAAATTTATACGTTTTGCATTTTTTTAAAATTTAACATGATACAAAACAATAAAGTAAAATACTATAATATATCTTTTTGTTATTGTTTCGTGAAATTCTTCTTAAAATTTGTACAAATCAATTTTCTAATTTATAAGGCTATGTTTGGCAAGTTAGTTGGTAACTAATAAATAATTTATAAGCTAGCCGATAGCTGATAAGCTAGCTGATGAATAAGTCACGTTTGTCAAAAATTAGTTTATAAGCATGTAAAATGACCAAAAATGACATCTTAAGAAATTATCAATTACAATATTTAATTATATAATTTAAACAAATTTATAGCAATATAATATGTTAATTAATACCACCAGTGTAATAAAAAAAATTAAATAATATAAAATGTTAATTAAAATAATTAAAAATTTATTATTACATATATACAATAAATTTTAAATTTGTTAAAACAAGTTTTAGAAAATAATATATATTAAAAATTATGATTTTAAATAACCGTTACATATAATACAAAAAAAATAATCAAAATAATAATTAAAAATATAATAGTAATTGATAATTAAAAAATATTAATTAATAGTATAAAATATATAAAAATAATTGGGAAATTAATTAAAATACCCCAACATTGAAAGTGACTTACCAAAGTACCCCAAAAAATTTACTTCTTACCGAAATGCCCTCTTTTTCTGCGATAGGATCCCGCGATAGCGGGCAGGGACTGAAAGTGTAAAATTTTGCAAGATTATTTACACTTTCAGTCCCCATAGCGGGCCATCGCGGGCCGCGTTTGAGCCATCGCGGGCCTCGATCGCGGGGGCCAGGGACTGAAAGTGTAAATATTTCTTGCAAAAATTTTCACAATTGGTCCCTGTCCGCGATCGCGGGATCCTATCGCGGAAAAAGAGGGCATTTCGGTAAGAATTTTTTTTTTTGGGTACTTTGGTAAGTCACTTTCAATGTTGGGGTATTTTAATTAATTTCCCAAAATAATTTATATGATTAATAATAACTCTAAATAATTAAAATTAATATCAATGTATAATTAAAGTTTAATTTAATAATTTTCAGTTAATATTAACTAATATTTATTTCATTAATAATAATTAAACTTAAAAAACTACTATTTATTTGTAATATTAGTTAATAAATAATAATTAGTATTAATGAGATCAATATTGGAATATTCACAAAAACTACTCAAAAGTTACTCTAATTAGCGTTTTAAAAAGTTGTTTATGGTCGTCCAAACATGTACCTAAAAAATAAGCTAGCTTGTAGCTAGTTTTTTTGCCAAACAATGCCTAAATGTGTTAGATGTACTGTGGTGGTGAAGTCATGACGTTTTTGTAAAATGTGTCCTAACTCCTAAGGTGGTAATGAGACATATGTATATGTATATGTACAAGGGCTTGGGCTCCCATGCACCCGCTCAACTTACTTTCATAAGTAGGATTTTTTTAGATATGAAATATGAACCAGCTAAACTTTGACGGGTGCTCCGACATATTAGAAAATATAAGGGATATCAACCAAAAAATTGAAAAGGTATCTCGAAATTAACCAAAAACCTGTAAAAGTCTCAAATTCAATCGAAAATGTCTCTCAAAATCAACCAAAATAACCGAAAAGTCCCTCAAAATTGACCAAAAACTAAAAATCTCTCGAAATCAACCAAAAAACTTTAACAATCCTTCAAAACGGTTAAATTCGCTACAAACACATTGGATGACTTTGCAGGCATTTGATCTACCCTTACACTTAGCAAAAATATTGGGTCTGCCATTGTATATATATCATATATATATATATATACACACACTTGCGTGTTAGTGTTTTGAATAATCCCCTAGAATAACTTAAATTCATATAAAGTGATAAAGCTAAAAAGTAAAAGAGAACCATTTATATCTAATATATCGAATTTATAAGAAAATGATATCAAGAGTGGAAAACCGAAAATAAATCATTTGAGTTTCTACTCACTACTTTCTTCAATCCTCAAAAAATTATAATTCGACTCTCCGCATACGTGATTGAGAGTAAAGTTTTATTTTAGTAGGGTTTTTAGTTTTTATATTTTCTTTTAATGTTTATTTAAGTCCCGAGTGTCGTACATAATTATCATTTATCCCCAAAATTATAAGTTTAAGAAAAAAAAACATGTCTTACAAAACAACACGTAGTAACATGCCATAACACGTTACAACATAAGTCAAACTTTAAAGTGGAGCCACATGAGTTAACATGGCGACGAAGCCAAGTCTTAACGACAGAACGAGTTATTTAGAACCATGATTGACCATCACTTTTGACACGCGTGTCCCAACTCACGATTAATACAGAAAGTAGCATCCGTAATGTTCTCTTGATAGATATGTCAGTTTTTTGTTCTTTTTTATTGTATATGACTTTTCTTCTATAATGTTTTACATGTAAAAAAGAATTCACATATTAATAAATAAACTTAAACTTACTCATACAAGTGAAAAATGTTTCTCTATTTAAAATATAAGAACATCTCCACCAGCTTTTCCATTTTGGAGAAAATGAAGAATATGGAGATTTCTAAACCACACTTTGTGGTGCTGTACAGTTTATACGGGTTGACGGTTTAACTGAATATATATTTTTTGGTTAAAAAACAATAAAATGAAAAAGAAAAAAAAACTATGGCCCATGGGCCTCTATTGATAATTAATCAATGGGCCTCAAATAAATTAAACGGCCCAAAATTTGATTATCATCCGCCTAAAAATTCACAATCAGTCCTACTTGTCACACACAGTCTTCTGAATTCTCTCCCCTTTCCGCTCACGAACGCCCAACAGTGGAAGAAACACACATTTCACATTTGAAGACAATTTCTTTCGTAATTCAAAACGAACCTCTTAGGGTTTGTTTTCGTCTTCTCCGATCGGTCTACGGTGCTTGTTTCCGTCCAGTGGCCGCTGTGTTGTCGACGGAAGCTGGTGTTCCCGGTTACCGAGTGCCGTCAAATCGTACATTTTGTTTTCCCGTTTGGGGCGAGGTAATGTATTTTTTTACAACTGAATTATCATGTGTCTTTCGATGATGATTGATAAAACAGTGAATTCAGCTTAATTTATTGTTTTTGTTTTTCGTGCATTTTGTTGCGGCCTAGTGATTTAGGGTTTAGAATGTTTCCATCGGACGTACGGCAGATTGGCTGTGGTAATTATACAAAAGAAATTTGTGAAATCTCAACTTTTAAATGTTTGATTTCAGCTATGAAGTTGAATTGGAGTACACTAACCTTATTGATGTCAAACTTGGTACTTTGAAATGTAAAATTGATATGCTTTTTTTGGGGGGAAATTTACACAGATTATTTTATTCGACTATTTTGTAGCACTCGTTATAATTTTTTTGCATACCAGGCTTTAAAACTTGAATTAATCCTACAGTTTTGAAGTATCCAGTTAGACATCCCAGATTTTAAAACCGAAAAAGCATAAGTTGATTGTGATTTCATAGCACACAGTATCTGAAAGTAGGAAGTGCAGAAAAATGGATTAGAAGATTATTTTTTCTTTTTCCTGGGTCAACCTAGGAGTACAACTCAATTGCATAGCTGAAACAGCCATTAAAAAAGTTAGATTTCAGAATTTTTTTTGGGCATAATTATCACTGCCAATTTGCAATACTTCGAATGGAAATGTTCTTGCAACGAAAGAAGAAACCCTAAATTACCAGGCTGCAACAAAATGCATTAAGAAAAGAATAAATTAAGCTGGATTCAGTGTGATACCCTGGTATATGCTTGGCTTTAAGGATGTCGAAACATGACTGTTCTTATAATCAAATTATAATTGTTTTCTTCCCATTACATCGTCTCTGCTCCCTCATTGTCTCAACTACACTCTTCGTCCCAAAATAAATGTCCACAATGTAAAAGACACAAATTTTGATGTTTGTAATTGTTACACTTTTTAATTAAGTAAATAACAAATTTACTCTTAACTATAGAGGGGGTAATGAATTTCTCCACTTGGAAAATGGACATTTATTTTGGGACAAGCTAAAATAGAAATGTGGAGTTGTGGACACTTATTTTGGAACGGAGGAAGTATCTTTTAGTGTTATCCTATTAAACTGTGTTCTATCTTTGTTTCCAGATGGAATACAGCTCTGGTGAAGAGTCTGATTTCAGTGAGTCAGAGATTGCTGAGTACAAAGATAAACCATACGAGCAACTGAGGAATGGAACATATAAAGTCAAATTTCCCAATGGCATCCTTCGGTGTCCTTTCTGTGCCGGGAAGAAGAAACAGAACTTCAAATATAAAGATCTACTACAACATGCTTCGGGAGTGGGCAAAGGTTCTTCCAATCGAAGTGCAAAACAAAAGGCTAACCATCTTGCCTTAGCTATGTACTTGGAAAAAGAACTGGCAGATGAGGCTGAACAACCGCCAAAAGTGGCGGCTCCACCACCACCTGCCGCTCCAAGCTCCGAAGAAAATAATGTGTTTTGCTGGCCGTGGACTGCGATTGTGGTCAACATAGTCAAAGAGCCCGAAACTGGGAAAGACGTGGAGAGCACGGAATATTGGATGAAGAGATTTTCAAAATACAAGCCTGAAGTGGTTGAGATCTTATGGGATGATCAAAACCAGAAAGCACAAGCTTTGGTGAGGTTTAACAATGATTGGATTGGGTTTAAGAATGCCATGGAGTTTGAGAAAGCATTTGAAGCTGATCATCACAGTAAGAAAGAATGGATTGCTGCCGAAAATCCTTCAAGTTCGAGTATTTATGCTTGGTTAGCTCGTTCGAGTGACTTTGAATCACAAGGGCCAATAGGAGATTTTCTTCGCACGAAAAGAGAGCTGAAAAAGTTTTCTGATATTGTTCAGGAAGCTGTAGTAACTAGAAACAAAGCAGTGGTTGAATTGGCTACTGAGATTGACATGAGGAATGAAAATCTTGATGATTTGCAGATCAAGTACAATCAGAAAAACATGTCTTTGAGTAGGATGCTTGAGGAAAAAGACAGCCTTCATCAAGCTTTCTACGAAGGTACACTTACTCCCTCTTGCTTGCTTCTTGATTCTGGCTTCCTCTTCTTTCCAGTATGCCTTTTTCCAAACTTGCCTTGCCACTCCCTGATCCAAAGGCGGGTCCAGAAAAGTTTTCAAGCGGTGGCACCATTGGACCATAAAAGTGAAAGCCATAGAAAATTTTCACAAGATCGTAATATATTGGTTGGTTGGTTGACTGCATTTGCAAGGAAAGATCATGGTTTTGACCCCTCTCACCTCGGCTTTCCTCCAATTTTTTTACAAAAACTATAGAAACCCAAAATTGAAAATAGATACCCAAAATTGAAAGCTTTAAAAGGGGAAAATTGCTAAAAGTGAGACTTGAACCAACACCTTTTCAGGCAAAGATGCTTTAACCCGGAGACTTGGACCAGCTCAGTCATCACAAACTTGTGTCATAAGTTTAGTTTTAAGAAATACAGGGGCACACAACATAACATCACGGTGACACACGCTTCAGAAACATAATTTTTTCCCACTACGAAGGAACCATGAAGCGGTGGCATGGGCCACCTTAGGGGTGTAAACGAGCCGAGTTGGGTAGCAGGTTATTCAAGCTCGATTAATTTTTCAAAGTCGGGCTCGAGCTCGAGCTCGAATATTTTTTAAATGTTTGAGCTCGAGCTCAATGCTATTTAATGAGCTCGGATTCGAGATTGATTCTTGTTCGAGATCGATTAACTCGTTTATGTACTCGAGCTCGATAATTTTTATATTTTGATTATATAGTTTGTAAACATATAAATATGTTTTTTCGGAAAGGTGTATGCTCGAATGGCTCGGCTCCACTCGTAAAGCTTAATCAAGCTTTTGAACGAGTCGAACATTGGTGTTATGGAGCTTGACTCGTGAAGTTAAGCTCGACAACTATTAGGCTCGAGCTCGAGATAAACGAGTTCGAGCTCGAGTAGCTCGTTAAAAGCTTGACTTGTTTACGCCCCTAGGTCACCTTATGCTTCCACATGTCTGCACCCTTCCCTGATCCAAACTTGCTATCCATTATATATGGAGGCAGCATTGGTTGTTTGTGCTGCATGCCATAAGCTCATGGAGTTGTTTCTCCCAAGCATTTTTTTCGTTATTTATCCTTACAGATGCACGTCTGTTCTTTTAAAAGAATAATATATATTTTGTGGGGAAATCCATGTAGAACTTTGAATTCAAACACGTAAATATTGTTCTTATTCAGAGACAAGAAAGATGCAGCGCCTTGCACGGGAGCATGTTAAAAGGGTATTAGATGAACAAGAAATTTTGAATCACGATTTGGAGAAGCGGAGGAAGAAACTTGATATGTGGAGCAAAGAACTTAATAAGAGGGAAGCCTTAACAGAACGCGAGAAACAAAAGTTAGACGATGATAAAAGAAAGGTGATTGTTTTCTCAACTTGGCATGCACATATCATATTATGATTATTATCCCCAATCCTATCGTATTCTGTGAATTATGCCTCTTCTTTGAATTCAGAATCTAACTTTAGAGTCATTTGATCACACCAATTTAGGTGCTTGATTAATTATAGGGCAAATTACATGATGTAACCTACTTTGTTAATTTCTATTTTATGTAACATACTTTCATAACCTTCATTTTGCTACCAGAGATATAATATCTCAAGCGTTTAAGTACCACAATAACCGGTTTAAGCATTAGCCGATTACCATGTTGACATGGCGAATAGGGTTACAACTAGTATCTATTTGCTGATGTGGCCAGTGATGTGGATTTATATATATATGCTGATGTGGCCAATGACAAGGCATGCATGACATTTGTTAATGAAGTTGGCTGCATGAGATCAATGGCTATTTTCTTAATTACTTTTCAGTTTGTTCTTTTTTCTTAAAAAAATTATCTATTAGATAAAAGAGTAAACTACATTTTTTGTCCCTGTGGTTTGATAAAAATTTCTATTTTCATCCCTATGATTTTGAAGTTACAATTTTCTTTCCTCTGATTAATTAATCATTATTATTTTCGTTCTTATGATGTAAACTTGTTTGCTTTCTTCGTCCCTATGGTTTGCAATTTATTTATATTTTAGTCCCTCATACTTGCAAGTAGTCATTAACCTCAGGGACGAAAATGGAAATGAATTGCAAACCATAGGGACGAAAATCGAAATTTCAAAACCACAGGGACGAAATCCGCCCTTGGTTGCAACCAAACCATAGGGACGAAAAACTTAATTTACTCTAGATAATAACATACCATGTTGATGCACCAATTTTTCTGTAATTCTTTCTCCGGAATCACAAAATGTAAAATCCACCCTTTAGCTCCTGCTGTAGACAATGATTCTCAGTGGGATTGGCAAAGGGGGGGGGGGGGGATAGCGTGTGTCAATGTTTGGAGACACTTTGCTATTACTGAGATTTGCAGTGGGAAATATTATTAGGTGGCAGGGGTTTCATGCCCTTCAATTGAAACTAGTTTTTAATTTTATTTTTAATATCATATTATTTGATTCCCATCTCTTTGTAAATCCAGAATGATGTTCAAAACAACTCCCTACATATGGCTTCCATAGAGCAGAAAAAAGCTGATGAGAGTGTTTCACGGCTGGTTGAAGAGCAAAAGGTAAGCCAGCCAAACTCTGTTTTTATGTATTCTTATCTGGACGAAGGATCGTGTGAGAAGTTGAGGTTACCGTGAGAAGTTTGAGAAGTGGATCTGAACCGTTGATTACTTTTAATCAAATACCCTCCCATGAATTGCGGCTTAGAAGGGAATTGATCCGGTGCATCTCAGTGCATCTTATCCGGTGCATTTCATCCTAATGTCCATCCATTTTTCATCCAACGGCTGATAACCACTTCTCACGCTTCACGTTAACCTCAACTTCTCACCAGAACCCAACCCTTACCTGTCTTTTATACCCTCTTCTTTACAATAAAATCTTGGAATTTCTGACTGGATTCTGAACCACAGAGAGAGAAGGAAGAGGCTCTTAAGAAAATCCTCGATTTAGAGAGGCAGCTAGATGCTAAGCAGAAACTGGAAATGGAAATCGAAGAATTGAAAGGGAAACTGCAAGTGATGAAGCATCTGGGAAACCAAGATGATGCTGCAGTTAAAGAAAAGATAAAAGAGATGGATAAGGAGCTGCAAACAAAAATGGAGGAGATGGAAGACGTAGAAAACTTGAATCAAACTCTTATGGTTAAGGAGCGCCAAAGTAACGATGAGTTGCAAGAAGCTCGGAAAGAGTTGATTAAAGTATTGCCACTAAATTTCATTGATGTTTGGTTATTTAAGTACATATAATATTTAGAGTAAATTACGTTATTAGTCCCTGTGGTTTGTTGAAAATTTATATTTTCATCCTTATGGCTTTGAAATTGCGATTTTCATCGTTATTTTTTATAAGTCGTTACCATTTTTGTCTTTATGATTTAAATTCTATTGCTAGTTTCATCCCTATGGTTTACAATTCATTTCTATTTTCGTACTTCATACTTAAAAGTAGTGTTTTGGCCTTAAAGGACGAAATTATAAATGAATTGCAAAGCATAGGGATGAAAACCGAAAATTTTGAAACTACAGAGACGAAATCTGCAAATTTTTAACAAACCATAGCGAAGAAAAACGTAATTCACTCTAATATTTATATACGGCAAAAACTCACACACACCTCACATTTGGTGAGGTCGGAACCCTTGACCTCCAAGGAGTTGAGACCTACCGCTAACACGGATACGGATCGCCCAATGACCTTTTGGTATTAATGCTTGGTTTTCTAACCATGCATTAAGACTTGATGAAGGTGCAGTATGTTAACAAATTGTTTCCTTTTTTTTCAGGGTCTGCAAGATATGTTGAGTGGGCGAACTAATATTGGAGTGAAGAGGATGGGAGAACTCGATACAAAAGCTTTCTATGATGCATGCAAGGAGAGGTATGAACCCGAAGAAGCTCAGATCAAGGCCACTGAGTTGTGTTCGCTGTGGCAAGACAAACTCAAAAACTCCAAGTGGCATCCAATGAAAGTTGTTGCAGTAGATGGTGCCCATAAGGTATGGTTCTTGAAATTATGTTTCTGACTTAGGTTTTATATGAAAGCTGTCGGTCTAGGCTGACAGACATCTAGGCTCCTTTTAGGGTTCACCTAATCACGTACTTACCGGTAAAATTCAACATTATCACTTACTTACCGGGTAAGATTTTAGTCGACCAAAATGGCATTGTATGCAACAATTTACCCGGTAAGCACTGACCGTGGTAAGAGTTGTTGCACTGTCTTACCGGGTAAGACTCTCGGTCCTTGCCTTTGTTCTTACCGGGTAAGATTCTTGGTCCTTATCATATTCATCAGGTAAGGTAATTGACTTGGTAAGCGTCCCCTTAACCGTGGTATTTGGCGCCTTTAGCCCAACTAGTCCATGAGCAAGAGCGGACCAATATGAGAGCACCACGGTGTCTCATGACATTGCTTCATGGTTCTGTAATGGTGGAAACTTTTATACGTTCCTTGACGACGCCCACGTGTTATTTTGCTTTCTATGATGCTTATTTTGAGCAACACATGTTACAAGTGTAATCGATGAGGGTTATAAATATTGTTCAATTTCTGGGGATAAAGCATACTGTTATTGTTGACCCCATAGGCAGCCACTCTACTCTTTCGGGGTGGAGCTATGTCTGCGTGCATCTCACCCCCTAGACCCACTTCCGAGTGGGATTTACTGGGTTGGTTTGGTCTGTTATTGTTGATCCCTATTCCCGTTTTAAGAATAAAATGGCTCATGTGCAATTGTGCATGATGCAGGAGGTTATCGATGAAGACGATGAACTGCTGAAGAATCTGAAAGCAGAATGGGGGAATAGCATCTTTGATGCAGTGGTTGCTGCTTTCAAGGAGATGAATGAATATAACCCCAGCGGCAGATATATCATTAACGAGCTATGGAACTTCAAGGATAACCGAAAAGCTACGTTGAAGGAAGTTATCAGCTATATCTTGAAGAATCTCAAGAGCTTGAAACGCAAGAGATGATATAAGGTTTGTATTTCGCCATTTGCCATCATGTTTTCTGCCTAAATTCTGTTCCCTTTGTTTCTAAAGCTCATTCTACATTTTTCATTTTCCCAATAGATCTACACGCATATAATTATTTCTTGGAATTAAAATAATATTGTTTCCCATTTAATTTTCAACACGTCTTTTTAGGTCATTTTACATTATCAGCTAGTTTTTACCAAACATACTAGCTTATCAGTTAGTTCCCAAGCAGAGTCGCAAGGATAGTCACAGCCATTTGTTTGAGGAATTCTTTTACCTAAATTTCATCCTTTTGCTAGGGTCAATGTAAGTCAAAGCTGTTCGACTTTAACCCTTGATGAAGCCATCGTTCGTTCTTTAGTAAAATCCTTTGGAGATTCTACTTTGTACACCACCTACATGCATGGGCCTATCTCGTGTTATTCAATTTAGCTTTTTTTTTGCACATACTCCCTCCTTCCCAATCGTTTACATTACTAATTTAGTTTGTCCCAGAATAATGTCAACTTTCAAAAGTAAAAGTATACTTTCCCATCCTACCCTTAATTATGAGATGGAGAAATTTTCTCTCTCTGCAATTAGGGGTAAAATTGCCTTTTTTAATTGAAAAGTGTAACAATTACACATTCCTAAAACTGTGAATTTTCCATTGTGTACATTTATTTCGGGATGGAGGGCGTATTACTTATTTTCACTACCTTATTTCGATGGAATATACAACACAATTGCAATGTACTCGGATTTTGTATGACCAATTTGTATTAAAGTTGCTTCTTTATGTAGAGTCATGCTCTCTGAGTATGTGCACTGGATTGTCATATATAGTTTGATACTGTGGGGTATAGAATGCATCACTTTTTTGCAAGCCGGAAAAAGTGTTCAGGAGAACAGTTTTTCTACTTTCTGGGATGGTGGAAAGGTCTGCCTATATTTTGCCCCCCTAGAAGCTTACTGAATAAACCACTTTCTATATCATTAAGCCACTACCAAGCTGACCAAATAAGCTGTGAGTCCCATTAAGCTTATTAAGCTCATTAAGCTGCTAACAAACAGGCCCTAAGTTTATAAAAGAGTGTCTACAGTCTACTGCTAGTGTCATTGCATTTGCCATTACAGGAAAAAACTATTTGGGTGTTGCAAAAGTTCACTTGCATGTCATTTTTAATTAAAGCGTACTTTTTATAGTTATTTTTTGTTATATTGTATAGTCAATTATTTTGCACCTCCGTTCAAAAAAGTTTTTGGATCCGCGCCCGCTGTGTTTAACTGTGATATCTTTTGTTCTTTGATGCAGATGGCAATCTCTCTCTCTCTCTCTCTCTCTCTCTCTCTCTCTCAAGCAATGAGTTTATGTTAATTTAGGATTTGTGGACTCTTATTTGGATCTTTGTAGTCTTAATCATTCAGAAGTGGTTACTTTCTCTAATCTGAACATCCTTGTGGCTTCTTTCTGGCATTATGGATGCATAAACATGTTATGAAAAGCACCGTGTATAAATAAAGACCTAAGAACCCGTTTGGTTTGCGGGAATTGGATTTGAAATCCCGGGATTTTAGTGAAGTCCCGTAATCAACGGATTTAGAAATCATTTGGAGATGCCTGTCATTTCAAGTTTACCATTAATTAATTTACAAATATTTAACAGTTATGAAAAAAAGGGTAAAGACGTCATTTGGTTGGCAAAAAAATGTAATAATTATGTATGTCAAATTGTGTCATTTCAATTGTGGATCTGTAAATTTAACACTGTTACTTGCCGGATAAGATTTTAACCCATCAAAACGGCATCGTATGCAAAAAATTTACCGGTATCCTCTAACCGTGATAAGAGTTGCTGATTTCACTTATATGGTAAGACTCTCGGTCCTCCTTAGCTTTTATGGAGTAAGATTCTTGGTCAGTAAGATGAATGCGACTTGAGAAGTGCTTACTTGAATAAGTGTTTGGTAACGGTCCCTGAATGTATCTGGTGATGCCGTGATGGTATGGGTCATGATATCGACATTTCGCCATTTACCTCTATTGTAAACAAGCTTTAAAATAACAATAACAAAAGAAAACATACATGGTGCGTGTGCACGTAACCGCAAACATAATCCATTTTTTTTTGAAGTATATGATATTCATATACGGCAAATGCAACAATTAAACTTACACACCCTCCTCATCTTTGGTGAGGTTTGAACCCTTGACCTTCTACGAGGACGAAGGTTCACATACCGCTAGGCCAAAAGCAAATAATCCATTTGTTTTACAAGGAAAGTGAACCAAAAAGTTGGTTCGGTTTAGTTTGCATGATTGGATTAGATTTGGAATTGAATTTTATTTCAATCCGATGTTTGGTTTGAAAGATTTTCTGGATTTGAAATCCCACAATTTCCTACGAACATAGGATTTTGAAATCCTGTGTTGATGGTATTTTATGGGATTTCGTAGGATTTGTATGTAATAATATTATTATCTGTTAAAAACATTTGTTTATAATAATCAATCAATAAAAAGGTAAATTAATTATTTTTATAACTACTTATAATTGTTTTAATAAATTATTTATAAAGATTGAAATTTAATTCCATTCCAAATCAAAATTCCTCCAATTTCTAAATTCCACAAAACCATTCCATCAAACCAAACGCTTCCTAAGAAAATTTTGAAGAGAACCCGGAACATAATCCATAAGTTTTACAAGAAAACTCGCAATAAAACATGAGAATTCATGCCCTCAAATTAGATAGAAATGTGCAAGGAAGATTCTTCCAAGTTAAAGCCATATCAAATTAAAAGCAAGAGTAAACTACGATTTTTGTTCTTGTGGTTTGATGTTGATAACGGTTTTCGTCCCTGTGGTTTAAAAACTGCTTTTTTTATCCTTGTAGTTTTCAATTGTTTTCATTTTCGTCCTTGCATTTAACACTGTTAGGTAAGGCCGTTAAAATGTCAAAAGTTGATTTGGAAAAATACATATTTAGACCTTTTTAAATATTTATCCTTAAATTTCAATAAATTTGGTATATATATATATATATATATATATTGTATTTTTCTGTTTTTCTTTTTTTTTATTATATTTTATAACTATATATATATACATATATAACAAATATATATATATATATATATATATATTAATTTAAATATTAAACAAATTTGGTTAATTAATAAAAAAGTTTAAATTAAAATATGGAATGGTGAGAGTAAAGTGCATTTAATAAAAACAACTAGTTGGTATAAAATAAAACTAATTTTTTTAATCATATTAAACTTCTTCAGAGGGGTGTTAACGAGTCGAGTTTTTAACGAGCTACTCGAGCTCGAGCTCGTTTATTGCAAGCTCGAACCGAATAATTTTAAAGCTCGAATCGATCTCGAACACAAAATAAAGCTCGCTTAAATTAATGAGTCGAGCTCCATAACACCAATGTTCGACTCGGCTTGTTCGAATGCTCAATTAAAATTTACGAGTCGAGTCGAGCCATTCGAGCATACACTTCGAGCTAGACATATTTATATGTTTACAAATTATATAATTAAAATATAAATATCATCGAGTTTGAGTAAATAAACAAGTTAACCGATCTCGAATTCGAGCTCATAAACGAGCATCGAACTCGAGCTCAAACATTGAAAAAATATTCGAGCTCGAGCCCGACTTTGAAAAAGTTAATCGAGTTCGACTCGACTCGTTTACACCCCACAGTTCTTCATATGATAATTTAAAATAAATAAAAAACTCAAGTCAATAAATAAATAAATAAGTATTATATTTTAAGAGATTTGAATATAAAACTTAGAGAAAAATATTAGTTATTTATCAATAATTTTAATTTAATAATTTCATTTATCATATTAGTAAGCTATGATTAACAATAAATGATATCCTTTTTTTAAGTTAAATAAAACTATAGCTAATATAATAAATGAAATTATTAAGATACGGTTTACCAAACGTTTACCATAGTAAGTGCTTACTGACAAAATTTAACACTGTCACTCACTTAACTGGTAAATTTTAGTTCACCAAAAATGTATCGTATGCAACAATTTACCCAGTAAACGCTAACCGTGGTAAGAGTTGTCACCTCACGTCCTCGCTTACCGGGTAAGACAAGTTTTAAGTTGAAATCTCCTAAAATTAATAGTTTTTTTACTTCTTGATTTACTTAAGATTTTTATTTATTTTAAATGTTTATATGAAGTTTAATAAAATTCAAGAAAAAAATGTTTTATTTTATACCAACCAACCGTTTTTATTAAATGCACTTTATTCCACTATTCCAAATTTTCATTTAAACTTTACTTTTTATTTAGAGTAAACTACAATTTTGGTCCCTGGTGTATACCAAAATCACCGAAAGTGGTCCCTAAACTTCAAAAACGACATTTTTTTGTCCCAGATCTCCTTATTTTGCTATGAAAATGGTCCCTAGCTACAATAACTCCGTTAAAACCCAGTTAAGTTAGGGGCAAAATGGTCTTTTTACATTTTTTGGCTCTTTTTCTATTAAAATAAAATATTTTATATTTTATATTTTATATATTTATATTATATATATATATAGTGGTGGAGAAACCACCATCACCACCATAACCACTCCACCACCATCACCACCTGATGAGTGGTCAGGAAGAAAACCCAGCCGCCGTCGCACCTCCGGCGACTGGTCGTCGACGACACCTACCCTCACCGTCATCTTCTCTGTCTCTCGCTCTCTCTGTCTCTCTTCTCCGTCTCTCTTTTCCGTCTCTCGCTCTCTCTGTCTCGATTTCTCTGTCTCAAAACTTCACTACATCTCTCTTTTTTGATGAAAAGTGGAGAGAAGAAGAAAAAGGTAGAGGAGAGGAGGAGCCACCACCAGAAAAGCAAGAAAAATTAGGGGGAAAATTGAGGAGAATATCAGGGAAAAGAGGAGGACAAACATAATCCACATCATCTCTCCGCCTTGAACACCCATAATCGGGTTTCACAGCAGATCTGGGTTATGGTGGTGATGGTGGTTTCACAGCAGATCTGGGTTATGGTGGTGATGGTGGTGGTGTAGTCGCCGGAGGTGGTGCCGGAGAAGACGTTGTGTCGTGTGTATATACATATATTAATATTTACTCTAATATTTATATATATATATATATAATATTAATATAGTATAATATATAAAATAAAATATTTTATTAATTTTTTAACAGAAAAGGACAAAAATTGGATAAAAAGACGAAAATACCCCTAACTTAACTGGGTTTTTAACGGAGCTACTGTAGCTAGGGACCATTTTCATAGCAAAATAAGGAGACCAGGGACGAAAAATGTCGTTTTTGAAGTTTAGGGACCACTTTCGGTGATTTTGGTATACACCAGGGACCAAAATTGTAGTTTACTCTTTTATTTATTAATCAAATTTGTTTGATATTTAAATTAAAATAAACACACACACACATAATATATATATATATATATATAGTGTTAGGTTCATTTGAGAAGTCTAAATATTTTGAGAAATGGAGAAGTAAAAAAACACGGGAGTGTTCATATATGACTGTTATATGAACGTTCATATATGAACGTTGGAGTGTTCATATATGAATGTTCATATATGAACGTTCATATATGACTGTTATATGAACGTTCATATATGACTGTTTATATATGAACGTTCATATATGAACACTCCCGTGTTTTTTTACTTCTCTATTTCTCAAAATATTTAGACTTCTCAATTGAACCCTTCCATATATATATATATATATATATATATATATATATATATATATATATATAGCGAAAAAGTAAAAAGAATACAATATATATATATATATATATAGCTATATGGCAAATTTATAGTTACTAATGTAATAAATGAAACTCAAAGGATAAATATTTGAAACTTTACATACCACAAGGACTAAATATGTAATTTCTTAAATTAGTTTTTTGGACTTTTTAACGGTTTAATTTAACAGTGTTAGCTTTAAGGATGAAAATGGAAGCAATTGAAAACAACAAGGATGAAAAAAGCAATTTTTATACCACAGGGACGAAAATGGTTATAACCATTAAACCACAGGGACGAAAATCGTAGTTTACTCTAAAAGCAATTAATAAGGATGTTAGAGGATGTTCGGCTAAAAAGATTTAGAACCAATACACGTTAAAAGAAAGATCGGGTTTATACGATGTGTTTGCTACATGGACGTGACGAGCGAGGATGAGGCAAGTGTGTGAAAGGATTGCGAAAGGTTTTAGAGCTTTAATTTGACATGAAGGTAACAAAAAATAGCAGTGAACCTTAGCATAACACATGAAGGTACAAAAAACACCTAAGGTTGTGAAGGCTTGGTGTGTTCTTGTGCCTTCTCAGTAGTCACATGGGTCTATTTTCGTGTTGGTCTCACGAGAACTCAACCCCGAGCCCGAGTTCACAGTTGGTCACATGGGCTCACGAAAACAGGTTGGTCTCGTGAGAAGTCAACCCCATCCCGAGAAATTATACCAGCTGAAGAGAGGTCCAAAAGAGCCACAACTCACACCACAAGAAGCAATATATTGATAAGGGCTTAATATAGATGCCAGAATTTTACATCTACTAATTAAAGCTCTACATCTGACTTCATCACTAAACCTGAAACAAAAGTAAGGGGTTAGGGCCTGTTTACTTGTGACTTATTGGGCTTAATGAAGGAAATAGCTTATTCGCACAGACAAATTTAGGTGTTTACTTATGACTTAATGAGACAGCTAACGGCTTATTCGCTCAGTATATTTTTAGCTCTTGTCCACATTAAGATGAAAGAATGAAAAAAGTGACCATTTTACCCTTGAAATAACATAACCCTATTTCTCATTTCTCCCTCTCTCTCTCAATTGTCGCCTCCATCGCCTCCATTTCCCAGTTCGCTCTCCAAGATTTCTCCGACCATGGTTTCTTCTCCGGCGACGCAGGCGGCATCGGCAGCACCAGCACCTCACTCTAGCGGCGATTGTCTTCGGTTGCGGCGACTCCTTATCCTACCTGTCGATTCCCTTCAAACCGTAGCTAGAGTTATGGATTTCTTTTTTTTTCATTTGTGTCTTGCTTACCCTCTCAGAACTGTTGATTTTCTGCAGGTTTCCTTGTTTACATTCTTGGTAGTTTCATCAACTTTGCTCTTTGTTGGTAGTTTCATAAATTTTGGTAGTTACATTGTTGATAGTTTCATAAATTTTGCTCATTGTTCTGAGTTTGTTCATTGAAGGTAGTTTCACAGATTTTTGTTCATTGTTTATATTTTGATTGTGGATAGTTTGTTGATTCTTTGATTGTTCATTGTTCTGATTTTGTTCATTGTTCATTGTTTATTATGAATAGCTTTTTGATTCTTTGTTATCTTTTTTCTCAATAGGGGTAAATTCGTCATTTCTGTTATTCAGACTTGTGATTCAGATAAAAAAAGTAAACAACAAGAACAATTTATCCGGACAGATAAATTTAACCAGACTGACAAATTTATCCATACAGGACTTAATGAAAATTTTGGTAAACAGCCCCTTAGTGTACCAACCGCATACTGGGTAAGCGCTTACCAATATCGATTACCTTATTGATTAAGCTTGACAAAACCGATAATTAGTAAGATCCCACATTGGTTGGGGAGGGGAATGTAGGTTGTCTTCCAAGGGACTTATACATCCTCTAATCAGACGCGTTTTAAAACTGTGAGTCCAGGTGTGCGGATAAAGCGAACAATTTGGTACAGTTGGCCTGGACGTTACATAATCTTACCCGGTAAGAGACATAACAAGAACCAAGAGCCTTACCCGGTAAGTTTGGAAAAAGACTCTTGCCCGGTAAGAGCTTACCAGGTTTAAGATGCTTGCCAACACCCCATTTTGATGGTCGAGGATGTTATACGGTGAGGTAACTGATGTGATGATGTCTTTTGCCTATAAGCACTTACCGGGTAAGCGTCTGATAAAAACTACCCTGACATGTTCGTTTCACATTTGCACATGTTGCCAAGAATCTTGATTACACTATTAATAATATGTTCATGAAGCAACACAAAAAGATGGAAAACAATCAACAAAAAGATACATACCCGTGACAAGAACGGCAAGCAAGCATGAAAACCATCAAAGTTGCTTCGCCGTGAAATCTGACCTGGATATGAACGATTATACCCATCACATACTAACCGGCTGCATCTTTTTGTTGTCTATCCGCAACTTACTGATTCATCGAGTAATGCTAAGGATGTGTTTGTACACAAAACATGACATAACAAAAACTTTTTGTCCCACATTTGGTGGTTGATGCAAAATCTAGACCAGGACAGAACCGAAAAACAAAAAAATTGTCCCACCAAAATAGATGGAATAAAAATCAAGAATACAAGACAAGATTGGTAAATTACTAAACTACCCATGTCAAATATTAACCTTAAACCTCACTTTCACCAGCCTGCATACCAAACGCATCCTTAAGGAATCTAAATCATAGAAAATGGACACCATGGATGAAGTAGAAACCATAACATTAGGCTATAAAGAAAAGAGAAACCCATGATCAAAAGATAACCTTTTTCCCTCAAGAAGTGTACAAACTGTGGTGCCTTTACAACACACATACAACTCAAAACAAACCAATATCTCATCTTTCTTTCATAAATTAAGTATTTTTATTTCTTCTAACTACTCTTTTCATCAATCATTTGTTAATTCTCGACACCTAAACCATACAAAACACCGGCATACTTCTCCAACGAACCACTAAAGAAGCAATCTTTCAACTTTCTGAAAGTACAAGCAGTAAGCAAACTATCAGAACCAGCCTGATGGCAAACACCAATTCTTTCAACTTCCAACAGTTCAGCTAGCTTGTTCAACCCACCATGAAGACAGTTGCAAAACTTCATCAAATGCTTAATATCAAAAATGGTAGGAAAATACATATTGATCAAACTAAAGAACCCAGATTGTGTTTCAGGCAGATTCTGACAAATTAACACCTTCAACAAATACCCAAAATCATAACCACTATGAAAAGTAACCCAATAAACACCATCATTCAAAACAATCCCAGATGACATCAACAACTCACCAAATCTCCGTGCATCGATTCCTTTTTCATTGTTTTCCTTAAAATCAATACCACTTTGTCTCAAAAGCTCAACGGAATCATTTGCAAAAACATCATCATTCACATTGAATTCTCTGAAATTGAATTGCCATATACAATGCTTATCTGTTCCACAGGTTGGTAAATTTCCTTGATCATTGAAAAAAGTTAACCCTAATTGGATCAATTTGAGCATATCCACGTTGTCTTTCAACGTCTGGTAGTGATAATCGTTACTGTTCTTGAAATTTCCAACGGGACGAAGAACAATTCCTGGAAATTCGGTGTCCATTGCTGTGTAAGGAAAATCATCGATGATGCCTCTGATCAATGCGAATTCTTCTTCGAGATTGTCATTCCACACCTCTCGAATCTCAATCGAATCGCCTTTTGACAAAAGCGACATTTCTCATAACAGGAATATCGAATTTTTATCCAGATTTCTAGAATCAGACATGAAATTAAACGAAACCTCTTCCGAGTCGACTCGGATCTGCAAAATATACAAGCCAGCAGACATCATCAGTACAGAATAATTCAATAAAATATCAAACGAAGTGAGATAAGGAAGTATGTAAACATGAATCGTTGACAAAATGCAAAACCTTTGCGATGAAGATCCAATACTCAGTCAAATAAAAATTAGGGTTTCGAATGCAAGAGAAGAAGGGGAAATTTGGGTTTTATTTTATTGGGTGAAGGCTGCTGAGGAGGGACCATTTCCATGGCGTCATGGCCCACGAATTAGGGGCGTGCAAAACCCGAATAATCTGAAACCCGAACCTAAACCTGAACCGAAAATAAAGTATTTTTGCAATACCCGAATACCTCGAAATTCGAAAATCCGAAACCCGACTTTTTGGGGGAATATTTGGGTTCGGGTCGGGTTTGATCATTGGCCACCCGACCCGTCCGAAAACCCGAAATAATATACATATATATTTTAAATATTATATAAATATATTTATTTATCTAATTATCTTTAGAAAATCATAAATTATAGTCGGTAGAAATGTTTTTTAAATTTTAAACTTATTATCGATTTCATCAATCTCTCGTTTGATTGAAAAAATCCTTAAAATCGATTGAATTTATATATACTTTTTGTATTATAATAATACCCGAACCCGACCGACATTAACCCGAACCCCGACCAACCCGAACCCGAAGAAATCCGAAATCCGAAACCTAAAGTTTGGGTCTTGATTTTCATATCTGAAATCCGATCGAGTTTTCGGTTTGTCCACCCGAACCGCCCCGACCCGCTCGATGCACACCCCTACCACGAATAGTGATGGACATTTTACCCGTCGGGTACCACGGGTACCCGCCCCTAATGGGGCGGGGATTCCCCGACTAATCGGGTAACGGGGCGAGGACATGTATTTTTTTCATACCCGAAGCGGGTTCGGGGTCGGGGTCGGGGATGGTATTACCCGCCCCTAATAATACCCGATATATATTTTTATATATAATTTAACTAGTTTCTTATTCGTTGTTTGATAATTTTATACTTTAAAATTTGTCATGAACTATGATTACACATGGTTGATTATATCATTATATGTTTTTGAAACTTGAGGTTTATTTATTTGTTTTAAAAATTAAAAACTCGCTAATTTCATTTTCTTTAAAAATAACTTATTTTTTCGTAAACGGGTTCCCCGTACCTGTCCGGGATTTTCTCCCCCAAACCCGTCGGGATTAGTCAAGGCGGGGTCGGGGACGGGGATGCATTACCTACCTAATACCCGTCCCGTTTCCATCCCTACCCACGAAAAGAAGGGGAATGGTATAACATATATCGTATAATTTGGTCAAAATACAAAAGAATTTGTTTTAATTTTTTTATTTAATTTTAGAAAAAATAGTGTGGCAAAATTCTTCACATTTTATTATTTATTTGTACTCGGTTATCAATAAATCTTATACTTATTAATAACCTAAATAATTTATACTAGCTTATAAAGAATTTATGAAAACTTTTTAAAAACAACACTTAAAGTTTTATGTACCGCTATTTAATGTTAATTACTTAGAATCTCTTAAAAACAACTATTGAAACTTTATGTACCGTTTTTAATGCTAATTACTTGATTAATATTTATCTCTAACAACCTTCAAATCCTTAAATCGTGTACTCTTATTAATTAATCATTATCTCTAACCACTTTCAAATCCTCAAATCATAAACTTCTTAAAAAGCACAATTCTTTAAACAAATTTATAAAAAAAAAACATGACCGTTTTTCTCAAAATCACACATTAAAATAAATTAGAACATTAAAATCGAGATATATCGCGCTGCATTGCACGAGTAGACTTCTAGTCAATTAAAATCAAGATATATCGCGTTGTATTGCGCGAATACCCTTCTAGTAATTATTAATAACCTAAATAATAAGTTATCAAGTTATACAACAGTATATATTATTATATTATTATAGATAGAAAATTGTCAAATTTAAATGAAAATCAGGAAAAACTAAGGGCCTGTTTACTAGCTGCTGACCGGGCTGACTCGGTCAGCACATCTGACTCGGTCAGCAGTCAGAGTGTTTACCGAGTCCCCGGATCTGACCGAGATCTGACCTATAAGCTGACCAATTACTGACCGAACCAGCTCCTAAAAGAGGCTGACCCGGGTCAGTTTTAAGTTTTCCATCCCTGTCCCTGCGATTAGGTCAAAAATATTCCACGCCGCTCTCCACCTCTCCTCCCTCTCCCTCGTCTTTCCTCTTCCATCGACCTGCCACCCCGTCGTCGGCGCTCCACGTCGTCGTCGGCGCTCCACGCCGTTGTCTCACCAAGCCCTCGTCTCTCCCGAAAGGTAATCTCTCCCGAAGTCTCTATTCACTGCAAATGTGTTCTATTCAATGCGATTTGCTGTTAAAAACGCTCCTCCTTCGTGGGTTTGTTTACATTTTTGCAAACCCTAAATCACAACCTCAAAACAAGAACAAAGAAAAGAAAAGAAAAGTTTGATTTCTGATATGCTTTGCTTGTGTACACGTTCAATCGAGGGTTATATATATACATGTTTGCATTGTAAAATAGGGTCCTATATAGTCTTTTTGTGGTTTATCTTGCAAGACGTTTTGACGATTTGTTAATCCCAGAAAGGAAGATGCTGCAAGTTTTTATGGGATGGAGGAATTAGAAATGTCCTTTTGTGGTATTCTGATTTTTTATTCCCAATTGATCTTATCCAATAGGATAATGGGATATGTACCTTGATGGAGAAATATGGTGTTCAATTGACTAGAAAATAAATGTTAACATGTGAAATTATGCTTTTAAAGTTATACTAATTTGGATGGAATACCATTGACATTTTTTTCGGTTTACATTTTTCTCTTCTTTTTCTTGAGCCTTGCCTGCTTAAAACTGCAAGAAATTTATCCTGGAAGTTAGAAGGATCCTAGATTGCATGAAACCTACATCAAGACAGGATTTTAAGATATTTTTGGTGTTATATGGCAGCTCTGATCTGCAATTGGCTATAGCTCTTCAGCAACAAGAATTTGAACAACAGCAACAGCAGCAGCAGCCGCCACAACGCAATTTGCCACAACCAAATACCAGCGGAGAGTCAGGGCTTGTTACAGGTCCCCAGGTAGACTATGAGTTTTCTGGCTTAAGCAAGGTTTCAATCTTAAATTTCCTCACTGCAAATCATTAATTACCAGATAATACTAACAACAGTGATTTTGATCCAAAAGATTCCTCTATTTTGTTACGTGGGGCATGATATTTGATTAGTAATTAAAACATAGGTCATGGTCTAATTACCAGAATACCCTATGAACATTTGGCCATTTGCTGATTTGACAAACATACAAAAAATTAGGCAAATTTACAACTATTAACATATTTTCAATAAATTTTCCTAACAAATTTTAAGGGCTGTTTGGCAGTTTCTGAATGGTTTGGTGCAAGATGATTACGTGGTGAGAATGATTAAGAGGCTCTTATGATATAGTGCAAAATGAAATAAGGTTGTTTGGTAATCGGTCATAATGAAATTGGGGCGCTGAATGGTTAAGGGAGACCCACGATACAAATCATTCGGAGGGTTTTAGAACCATTAAGAGGCATCCTTTTTTTTGCCAAACAAGATTCACCTCTTAGCGATTTAGAGGTTGCCTCTTGTTAGTCCCAGATGGCTTAACAAGTATTGTAGAAGGGGGGTTGAATACAATACACAAAAATTTCACAATTTTAATTCTTATATTTGAAAAACTTTCAAAAGAATTACACACAGAAAACTTAAGATTGTTGCGGAAAAGAACATATAAACTATTCTAACAATCTTACACAAAGTATACAACAAAACAACTAAGAACACTAAGAGCAAAGCTATTGAGTTTTAAAGCTTAAAAGAAGGTTTCTTGCACTGAGAGAATTTCTTGAAAGCGTGAGAATTGCATGAAGAGCACTTCTCCTTTTATAGTGCCAAGGAGTGCCCAAGCATTAAATGCTTGGGACACTTGTCATCTTCACATATGCTGATAATGTTGACTTCAGGAGAACTGTGAAGTCCTTGTCACTTTTTACTAGGTGCAGACAGAGTAGCTTGAGCAGATAATAGGGACCTTAACTGAAAGTGGATAAAGAGACAAACTGTCACTTTTCTCTGCTGGAGGATATTGTCCCATAATAAATGATCTTCTGTCTTGAGCCTTTAGCACCGAAGTGGTTTCCACCGAGATTTGAGAAATCTTCGGTGGAAAGAAGACTAGTCCACCGAAATTGCAAGCATGTTTCGGTGGTAACTAGTCCACCGAAATTGCGAGCATGTTTCGGTGGTGAGAGGACCACCGAAATTACAAGTATATTTCGGTGGTGAGAGGAGCACCGAAAGGGTCATCGGTGGTGGATGGGGCCACCGAAACTGTCCATGCACTTCGGTGCGAGAAGGCCACCGAAAATGTACTATAAATTCGGTGGAGAGAAGGCCACCGAAATGTCAAGGAATTTCGGTGGTGATGACTTGTTTGAATGTTGCCGAGAATCTTCTATTTTCCACAAGTAGAGAGTCTTCAAGCTTGGTTTCGGTTGATCTTCGACTTCACCGAACATTTGATATCTTGCACAAGTCATTCAAAGAACTGAACTAAAATATTCTAAGTAGGAGTTTTAGGGAAAACATCGGTGAGTCAATTTCAAATCCTTGGTGACCCAACAATCTCCCCCTATTTGAATTTGAGCTCCTTATCTTAGAATATTCAAGAGTAAATAAAAGTAAGTGCGTTTTTGACCCTTTTTACTCTTTTGGGTTCTTTTCACATAGACCATTCTTTTTGTTCTTTTTGATCTTTTTCTTTTGTATGCGTATGTATACTATGTACAATATTTACAGGTAACGAAAGATAAAGTATGTACGGAAATAAAATTCAAATAGAGATACTTGTATTAAGATAAGTTCTCGTACAATTTTACAAAATGAGAAACTAACTTTTACAAGTACCAAATGGAGAGAACTTACTTCTTTGAGGTTTTACGGCGCTTGATTTCATCCAGTAAGTTTCTATAGAACGGTTGAGCTTCGGGGATGTTCGGAAAGAGGTTGTGAATGCCTTCCAGAAATATAGTATCGGCGATGGACATCTGGGCAAATCTGAAGAATGCCCGACGACCGAGACCGTCGTTAAAGAACAATCCTGGTATTGGTGAGAGGCTTAAGGTTGTGGTAGGATAGGGAACAGAAGTGGGAATGGTAAGGTTAAGATTGTTTACATTCGGGATTTTACCTTCTCTTGCCATTTCCTTGAAGACTGAGTCAGGATGATTTTTGACTTTGGGGAGGATGATCTTCTCTTTCAGAGACAGCAGTTTGGCTCTTTCTTCGGTGGAGAGGATGATGTTATGTTTTCTTTTGATCTCCTTCATCTTATTCATTAGACCATCAATGTATTTGACAAAGATGTCTTTCCTTGGATTTGGACTCCTGACAAGGTGTTGAGTGATTTCATACCATTCCGAGAGACCGAAGAGTTGGAGATGGCTTTCTTTCACACTTTTCATAGAACCATCTTCCCAGTTAATAATCAATCTGATGTCTTGAGGGTTTGCCTTGGAGGTGGCAATCTTTACTGAAGAAATTTGTGACCTATAGCTTCGGTGGTGCATGGTCTTTTTGTACCAATTAATTTCTTCATTCTTTTGTTGTTCCAAGGCACTGAGCACCGATTTCTGTGTTTGGATGGCATCGGTGGACTTGACTTTTGAAGCTTCTTCTGCGGCAGCTTTGAGAGACAGATCTCTGGATTTGTCTAAGTCGATTTGAGCTATTCTTGCTTCCTCAATTTCTTGAGCAGAGAGGCCAAGTTCGGTGGTGATAGGTTGAGAAGCAGGCTTGAGTTTGAGAGTTTCAGCGTCCTTCGGTCGAGCCCCATATCTTGCCAGATCCTTTTTCTTCTTTGCTTCTCTGGCCAATTCTTCGGCCGAAAGAATTCTTTTTCCTTTGTCTTCGGGAGCATTGCTGGACTGCTCCCCCTCAACTGATGCATTAAGGTCAAGAGCTTCGGTGGAGCCAGTATGGGTCGGTGAGAGTGAGACATGTTTCGGTGGAGAAGAGGGTTTCGGTGGAGAAGAGGGTTTCGGTGGTGAGGAGGGTTTCGGTGGAGAAGAGGGGTTCGGTGGTGAGGAGGATTTCGGTGGAGAGGAGAATTTCGGTGAAGAGGGTTTCGGTGGAGGCTGGTTACTGGAAAGTTTCTTTATGGATGGAAGTTTCGGTGGAGCCGTGGTTTTCTCCCCCTCAGGAACAGCCGGTAACTTGAAACCCAACTCATAGAAGGCCTTATCAAACTTGGAGTGTAGGAAGGCCAGACTCGTTTCGGTGGTATGGGGAACCAAGGCAAAGTCACCAAGATCCATTTCCCACTGGGAACGTTCAGGACTGGGTGAGTCGGTGGAAGGTTTGGAGAGGGACTCCACTGTGGTAGAAAGGGTAGATAATTTTTCTTGAATGGGGCGTAGGGCTTCGGTGATGGCATCAAGAAGAAGATGCGGTTGCTGAGACTCGAGGGTAGAGATGCGGGAATTGGCTTGGGAGATTAAGGTGATGGTAGATTTAAGAAAGGTAGAGGTGCGGTCGATGTGCGGGGAAGTTTGGCCACCGATTTCGGGAAACTGGAAGAGGAGTCGGTGGGGGTCAGGTTCGGGAATGGGAATATGGAGGTAAGGTATCAAGTCGTCGGTGTGTAACATTCGGGGGGGAGTAGGTGATCGGGGGGGTGATTGGTGTGAAGACGAGGGAGACTCGGTGTGATGTTCTTCGGTGGACGGGATGGTTTGGGGAGAACCAGTGTCCGCTAAAAGAAAATCGAAAAAATCAAAGGGTGAAATTGGGGGGGAACCCTTAGAGGGTTGTGCAATGTCTTCGATCGAAAACTGATCGGGTGTAAAGCTGTGTAGTGTGAAGTCAGAACCCTCGAGCGGAGAGATCTCGAGGTCATCTCCACCACCCAAAGAGTCGAGTGGGGAGGTATGTGGGGGGTCCTCCTGAAATGTAACTGAGGCCTTTCGAGAGGCAACAGAGGAGACGGTGGGGTGTGTAGCAGGTACCCTTGGCCCGGAGGGATGAAGTTCAACAACCGGCGATTTTGGAGAATCGACGGTTGGATGAGTCGGTTGGGACGATGGTTTCCGAGACCTCTTTGGAAGAGATCCCGAAGGGGAAGGTGAGTGCCTCCGCTTGTGAGAAGGGGTGTGAACCGGGGAAGTCTCCGAGGGATCTCTCGGTGACGTGGTTCGAGAAGCGGGAGCGGAGGTGTCGGTGGCCTTTTGTCGTTTCTTTTGAGTGCCACCCGACGTCACTCGGGAACGGGGAGAAGGGACCACAACATTTGGAGTGACCTCGGGAATTTCCAGGTGGCGAAACCCGGGAATTTCCGCATCACCCCAATGAAGTTCGGGAGATAGGGCGAAGGAAATCATACCTGGGCGTAATGGGCGATCGGTGGCGAGCGGCTTGACGTTGAGGGTTTTGGTGCCCACAACGGGAGATGACCATTCATAAGAGAACCGGGGCGAGGAAGAGCGGCGATCGGTTTCCAAAGCTTTGGAAAGTTTGTGTTGTAAGATCATGGAGATGAAGCGGGGAAAAGCGACGTAACACTTCTTGGGAGTTTTGATGACCTCGACAAGCTCTAAGAAGAAATATTGGGCGAAATCCACTTTCCTTTGGAAAATGAGGGCATGAGCGAGTTTGTTGACGTGTGAAGGCGATTGATCATGCCCACTTGTTTTGCGTGAGAGGCAATGGATAACGTGGGCAAAGAAGAAATTCCAAATGCCTCCCATTTTGCTGCGAAGAAGAGTACCGGGGCCTTTGGAGCTTTTGGAGGAGTCGTCGAGCACATAACCGGTGGTAAGGACAATGTCTTCATGAATGGTGTCTAAATACATGTCTTCATAGACGGAAAAGGCGTCGATCTTAAGAGCGAGACGAACATCATCGACCCCAAACGTGAGGTCGTGATCACCTTCGGCATTGGAGAAGATGGAGGCGTGAATGGCCTCATTGGAGGGATCGTACACGGAGGTGAGCCAGAACTGTCCAATGAGCATTTTGCTCATCTTGGGGTTGCATGTGAAGGCATGAAGAAGAGGAGAGCAAGACAGAAATTTAGCAATAGTAGAGAACTCGGGATGAGCGGGATCGGATTCGAGGCGGGCAACGTGATTGCACTGGTTGAAGCGGAGGTCTTCAAAACGTGTAGGAATTGGATATCGTGAGGATGCCATGAGAGAGATAAGTTTGAAAGAGAAGAGAGAATTGCAGGTTTGAATTGTGAGAAAGGAGTGGGGAGGAAGTGAAGGGAGGTATGTATATATAGGGAAATGATGAGGCACTGTGATGATGATTTTGTATGGGGAGAGGGGACATGCGGCTCATGAGGTGAAAGGGTTATTGGGAATCGGGACACGGAGCGGCGGATAGGCGAAGGGTCTGACGCAAAAGCAATTGAGTGGTCACAAGTGGGCTTTGGGAACCGTGTGAATCGGTGTAGGCTCGGTGAAGCTTCGGTGGAGGATTCGGTGTTCGTTCGGTAGACGATCGGTGGTGGTTCGGTTTGGATAGTACCACCGAAATGGGACTTCGGTGGTGGAAAGTTTTCACCGATTTGAGATGACCACCGATTTGAGATGACCACCGATTTGAGACTTCGGTGGTGGACAAGTTTCACCGAGTTTGAAAATTTTCACCGAAATGGGCTTCGGTGGTAGACACGCTTTATCGATACTTGAGATTATCACCGAAATTGGACTTCGGTGTTGGAAAAGAGATAGAGATGATTTAACACATAGATTTGTCCACCGATGAGAGATCGGTGGAGAGAGAGAGAAGTAGATAAGAAGGTGTCCACCGATGTGAGATCGGTGGAGCATGAACACATGTTTATTCTAGGAAATTGCACATCCCAAGTTCACTGATGAGAAAGTTGAACC
Organism: Saussurea involucrata; assembly: GCA_033807775.1. Classification (NCBI taxonomy): domain Eukaryota; kingdom Viridiplantae; phylum Streptophyta; class Magnoliopsida; order Asterales; family Asteraceae; genus Saussurea; species Saussurea involucrata. The sequence goes on along the minus strand of CM066317.1, from coordinate 13,805,973 downwards.
TGGTTTCATCAAGAGGTTTGGTGAAAATATCAGCAAGCTGCAAATCGGTGGGAATGAAGTGCAGTTCAATGTCACCTTTGGAAATGTGATCCCTGATGAAATGATACCTGATATCGATGTGTTTAGATCTAGAGTGAAGAACAGGATTATTTGCTATAGCTATGGCACTGGAATTATCACACAGAATTGGGACTTTAGAAAAGAATTGATTATAGTCCCTTAGTTGGTTTCTCATCCATAGAATCTGAGCACAGCAGCTCCCAGCAGCTACATATTCAGCCTCAGCAGTAGAGGTTGATACAGAGTTTTGTTTCTTGCTGGACCAACTTACCAATTTTCCCCCAAGGAGCTGACAGCTTCCTGTAGTACTCTTTCTATCAATCTGGGAACCTGCATAGTCTGAATCTGAATAACCAATTAGTTCAAAACCCGAGTCTTTGGGATACCAAAGACCCAAGTGCAGTGTGCCCTTAAGATACCGAAAAATTCGTTTTACAGCCTTTAAATGTGATACTTTAGGATTGGCCTGATAACGAGCACATAGACAGGTAGCAAACATTATATCCGGTCTGCTAGCAGTTAGGTAAAGAAGAGAGCCTATCATACCTCGGTAAAGAGTAACATCCACAGATTCACCTTTTAGATCGGCACACAGTTTCAAGGGAGGTGCCATGGGAGTTTTCATAGGAGAGCTATCTAGAAAGTTAAATTTCTTCAGAAGGTCACGAATATATTTGCTTTGATTTATAAAAATCCCTTCTGAAGATTGTTTGACTTGAAGGCCCAAGAAAAATGTAAGCTCTCCCATCATGCTCATCTCATATTCACTCATCATGAGAGAAGCAAACTCATCACATAGGCATTCATCAGTGGCACCAAAGATGATGTCATCAACATAGATTTGAACAAGAATGATATTACTTGAGGTTTCTTTGATGAAGAGAGTATTGTCAATTTTACCTCTGGAATATCCATGCTTGAGAAGAAAGTTGGCAAGAGTGTCATACCAAGCACGTGGAGCTTGCTTGAGACCATACAAAGCTTTGTCAAGTCTGTACACATAGTCTGGATGAGCTGGGTCTTCAAAGCCAGGAGGTTGTTTCACATAGACTTCCTCTGCAAGTTCCCCATTTAGAAAGGCACTTTTGACATCCATTTGAAAGACCCTAAAATTTCGGTAGGCAGCATGAGCCAGAAAGATCCTTATAGCTTCAAGTCTTGCAACAGGGGCAAATGTTTCATCATAGTCAATGCCTTCTTCCTGTCTGTATCCTTGAGCTACTAATCGGGCCTTGTTCCTGATAACAGTACCATCTTCATCCATTTTGTTCCTGAATACCCACTTGGTTCCAATGATTGTCTTGTTTCTGGGTTTGGGAACCAATCTCCAAACTTTATTTCTCTGGAACTGAGAAAGTTCTTCTTGCATGGCAGTGATCCAACAAGGATCTGATAGAGCTTCATCCACTTTCTTGGGTTCAGAGAGAGAGAGAGGAAATTCACATAGAGACAAATATTTCCAACTCCTCTGCGGGTTTGGACACCTGCTTGTTGATCACCAATAATTTGATCTATGGGGTGATCTTTGGTCCATTTTAGGGCAGGGGGTAAAGGTGATGGGGTATGAGGAGTAGAGTGAACTGGAGTAGTGGGATCAGAGGTTTGGTGTAAGATGGGATTTTCGGTAGTGGAAGCCATGTGATTTTCGGTGGGATTAGGGATGAAAGAAGGGCTTCGGTGTGGAGTTTCGGTGGGAATAGGGAAATCGGTGTGAGAGATGGGTTGATCAATTTCGGTGGGAGAGAGTGATCCAGCTGGGTTTTTTGAGGTGGATGGATTTGAGGGAATAGAGGAGATATCGGTGGAAGTGACTAAGGGGGTATCACCAATACATGATGAGATCCATCTGTGTAAATCATCCTCATCACTTGAAAGTGATGAACATCTGAGATCATCAAACTTGACATGAATGGACTCATCAATGCATTTTCTTCTGAGATTGTACACCCTATAAGCTTTGGAGGATAAGGAGTACCCAACAAATATTCCCTCATCTGCCTTGGGATCAAACTTCCCAAGATTTTCACGATCATTAAGAATAAAGCAGATACACCCAAAGACATGAAGAAAGCCAATATTTGGTTTTCTGCCATGAAAAACTTCATACAGGGTTTTATCATGTCTTTTGGATATTACTGACCTGTTTTGAGTGAAGCAGGCAGTATTCACAGCTTCGGCCCAAAAATAGGTGGGGAGATTTGATTCACTCAGCATGGATCTAGCGGCCTCACACAGTGTTCTGTTTTTCCTTTCCACCACTCCATTTTGCTGAGGAGTACGAACAGCAGAGAAGTTCTGAGAGATCCCTTTCTCGGTGAAGAAGTCTTCAAGAGCACTATTTCTGAATTCAGTGCCATTGTCACTCCTTACCGAGCGGACAAGCTGGCCATTGAGAACTTCATTTTTCTTGACAAAGTTGATGATTTCTTCAGTAGCATCACTTTTGTACCTGAGAAAGAACACCCAAGTATATCTGGTAAATTCATCAACAATAACAAGAATATACCTTTTGCCTCCAAGACTTGGAGTGCTGACTGGTCCACATAGATCCATGTGCAGCAATTGAAGAGGAAGAGTGATGGAAGAGCATTGCTTCGTCTTGAAGGATGTTTTGGTGAGCTTTCCCTTTTCACATGCATCACACAGCTTCTCTTTGACAAAGTTCAACTTTGGCATGCCCGTCACCAGCTCTTTGTTGGAGATTTAATGCAAGGTCTTGAAGTTTAGATGAGAGAGACGTTTGTGCCACAACCAGTTTCTTTTGGATGCATCATTTGACACAAAGCAGACATTTGAAGAAGAATTGGATTGTCCCATATCTATGACGTAGACATTTTCCATCCGTCTTCCCGATAACACCACATTGAATTGTTTGTCTACCACGGAGCAGACACAAAGTTCAAAGATAACTTTGTATCCAAGATCACACAGTTGGCTAATGCTGAGGAGGTTATGCATGAGGCCGTCCACAAAAGCCACTTTATTGAAGGTTACAGATCCATTAGAGAGAGTTCCGTATCCTTTGGTGTAACCCTTAGAATTATCACCAAAAGTTACAGATGGACCTTTTCCCGGCACATAGTTGATGAGAAGAGACTTGTTTCCCGTCATGTGGCGTGAGCACCCGCTGTCTAAATACCAAATTTGATGGTGCTCAAAAGCCTGCATGCAAACACATATTAGTTCTTTGGTACCCATTTTGTAATGGGTCCTTTGGGGTTAGAAGAGCATGATTCCTTAAGCTTGGATCTATCAATCCTATCCTTGGGACAGTCCTTAGCCATATGAAAAGTGTCACCACAGTTATAGCATTTTCTATAGATAAACACCTTTTTAGCATTTTTCATGTTTTGGCTTTTATCATTTGTTCTTATAACCTTGTTAGAGGAGAACAGAGCAGGAGGCTTGGACCCAAGGATTCCTTTGGATAAATCTTTGGAGGTTGATTTTCTTAAAAGCACAGATCTAGGAACATAAGTGTTGTTAGAGGGAATGTTTGGGGTAAAACTTTTAGGATGGGAGCTTGCCATGCAGTTGACCACCGATTTTCCTTTGTCGGCACAGGAGATCCTTTTTGAGTGAACATGAGTTTCTCTTTTGGGGATCTTTGAGGGCTTAGGTTCGGTGTAGGTATCTATGTGAATAGATTTTAACACTTCATGAAGAGGAATTGGAGGGTCATAGATTGAGGGATTGGTGGGCACAAAGGGGATAAGATCGGTGGGTTTAGATCTTTTGGAAGGATTAGCTTTTGAAGAGTTTGAGGAGGAGGCTTCATCCATGGCCGAAAATTTGAGCTGATCATGGATGGGTTTAGAAACGTCATTTGAATCTTGCTTCTCAATGACTTGCAATGAGGAGTCTTTGGCCTTTAAGGATATGCCATACTTTAAGGCTTCACACAGATCTAACGAGTTCAAAGAGATGGAATCACAAGAGCTAGAATCAGAGAGATCATCACATGCATTGGTGGGGGGAACAAGAGCAAGAGTGGACTCACAAACATCAGTTTTTCCAAATCCTAGACCGAACTTGTTTGAACTACAGATTTGACTTTGAAAGATTTGTTCAAGATTTTTGGAAGAGCTTGACCATTTTTTGATGACTTCTTGTTCCCTTTTTAGTTTCTTAAACAGAGAGTTCTTTTCCTTTGAGATCACATGATTTATTGTTTTCAAGTCCTCAAGCTCATTTTTGATTTCCTCAAACCTTTTAAGCTTAGACATGCAAATTTCAAGTTCAGCTTTGAGCTCTTTCACTTGAGCAGATTTTCTATTCTTACTGTCTTTAACAGAATAAAAATCTTGAGTTAAAGATTCATAGGCATTGATTTTTTCAATATCAGACATATTATTGAAGGGATGTACCTGAGCGTAGGTTGTGGAGCACCCAGTTGCCACTAGAGCCATAGGTGAGGTGGCCTTTTCGGAAACTTCCATTTCTTCTGAGATGGCCACGAAGCATCTATTCTGAGAATCACTGTCGGAGGTGTCTTCGTCGTCCCAATCGTGGGTTTCTGCCATGAGACCCTTCCCTTTTCTCTCTAGACCCTCACTCCTTTCCTTCTCTTTCTTGTACTTGGCCTTGTATTTCTCAGCACGCTCCTGATGATTTAAGAAGGATGGTGGGGACTCCTTTTTGGGAAAGGTTGATTTGAAAGGCATGTGTTTGGATTTTTCCCTTTTTGAAGAGGGATTGTCAGAAGAAGTAAATCTGGACTTGGAGATACGCTTGCTTCTACACTCAGATGCAAAATGTCCTTTCTTGCCACAGTTGTAGCATTCCTCATTAGACTTGTCAGAAGAAGTTTTGAAAGATGAAGTTTTTCTAAGACTTCGAGATTTGTTGAAGGGACGAAACTTGTGTTTAGAACCGGCCATCATTGCCATCTCATCCGACAACTGTTCAACCATGATATCCTCACCTTCATCATCAGCATCACTAAGATATGCTTCCGTTTGGTGGGTTACATTTGTTTGGCTGTCATTGTCAGAGTCAGATGAAGGATAGGTGATTCTAGGAAGATTTTGAGAATTCTTGGAACTTTCACTAACAAGAGCTATAGAGGAGCTCTTTATTTCCTTGATGAAAGATTTCCGTTGAAGCTTGGTTTGCTCAAAGTTGAAAAGAGTACCATATAAAACAGTTAAGGGCATGAACTCAAGGTCCTTGGTAGTTTTGATGCAAGTACATATATTTTCCAAAAAATCTGGGAGACAATCCATGAACTTGCACAAGACTTCCTCATTATCATAGACTCTGCCCAACAACTTAAGATCATTTAAAAGAGAGTTGAAGCGGTTATAGAAGCTAGGAAGAGATTCTCCTTTTTCAAAAGAAAATAGTTCATACTTTCTGATAAGACCAATCTTTTTACATTTCTTGACTTCCTCTGTACCTTCGTACAGAACACATAGAGTGGTCCACATTTCTTTGGCAGTTTCAAAGTTCACCAAAGAGTGGTAGACCTCATCAGGAAGAGAGAGAGCAATAATAGCTCTTACCTTGGAGTCAAGAGTAACTAAACGTTTCTCCTCATCAGTATACTTTTTAGGATTTTTGAGAATATACCGACCAGTAGCATTGGATTTTTCCTCATCAGAATCACTAGAGATTTCCTTTTCAAAGGTTTCTTTACCTGGCCTCTGCGTGTCATAGCGAGCCCAAACTCTGGGGATAATGGGTCCCTCGTTGAGAATGGTTGGATATCTAGTATCCACTCCTTCCATGAATAGCATCATGCGGCTTTTCCACAAAGAGAAGTTGTTGGGATTGAACTTAGGAGGTTTTGAAATGGAGCCATTTTCAGAGAAGTTATTTTGAAAAGAGTTTTCAACAGTAGAAGAAGAAGAGGCAGCCATCGCAGATCAAGTTTATGGAATTAAACTTTCTGCTCTGATACCACTTGTTAGTCCCAGATGGCTTAACAAGTATTGTAGAAGGGGGGGTTGAATACAATACACAAAAATTTCACAATTTTAATTCTTACATTTGAAAAACTTTCAAAAGAATTACACACAGAAAACTTAAGATTGTTGCGGAAAAGAACAGATAAACTATTCTAACAATCTTACACAAAGTATACAACAAAACAACTAAGAACACTAAGAGCAAAGCTATTGAGTTTTAAAGCTTAAAAGAAGGTTTCTTGCACTGAGAGAATTTCTTGAAAGCGTGAGAATTGCATGAAGAGCACTTCTCCTTTTATAGTGCCAATGAGTGCCCAAGCATTAAATGCTTGGGACACTTGTCATCTTCACATATGCTGATAATGTTGACTTCAGGAGAACTGTGAAGTCCTTGTCACTTTTTACTAGGTGCAGACAGAGTAGCTTGAGCAGATAATAGGGACCTTAACTGAAAGTGGATAAAGAGACAAACTGTCACTTTTCTCTGCTGGAGGATATTGTCCCATAATAAATGATCTTCTGTCTTGAGCCTTTAGCACCGAAGTGGTTTCCACCGAGATTTGAGAAATCTTCGGTGGAAAGAAGACTAGTCCACCGAAATTGCAAGCATGTTTCGGTGGTAACTAGTCCACCGAAATTGCGAGCATGTTTCGGTGGTGAGAGGACCACCGAAATTACAAGTATATTTCGGTGGTGAGAGGACCACCGAAATTACAAGTATATTTCGGTGGTGAGAGGAGCACCGAAAGGGTCATCGGTGGTGGATGGGGCCACCGAAACTGTCCATGCACTTCGGTGGGAGAAGGCCACCGAAAATGTCCTATAAATTCGGTGGAGAGAAGGCCACCGAAATGTCAAGGAATTTCGGTGGTGATGACTTGTTTGAATGTTGCCGAGAATCTTCTATTTTCCACAAGTAGAGAGTCTTCAAGCTTGGTTTCGGTTGATCTTCGACTTCACCGAACATTTGATATCTTGCACAAGTCATTCAAAGAACTGAACTAAAATATTCTAAGTAGGAGTTTTAGGGAAAACATCGGTGAGTCAATTTCAAATCCTTGGTGACCCAACAATCTCCCCCTATTTGAATTTGAGCTCCTTATCTTAGAATATTCAAGAGTAAATAAAAGTAAGTGCGTTTTTGACCCTTTTTACTCTTTTGGGTTCTTTTCACATAGACCATTCTTTTTGTTCTTTTTGATCTTTTTCTTTTGTATGCGTATGTATACTATGTACAGTATTTACAGGTAACGAAAGATAAAGTATGTACGGAAATAAAATTCAAATAGAGATACTTGTATTAAGATAAGTTCTCGTACAATTTTACAAAATGAGAAACTAACTTTTACAAGTACCAAATGGAGAGAACTTACTTCTTTGAGGTTTTGCGGCGCTTGATTTCATCCAGTAAGTTTCTATAGAACGGTTGAGCTTCGGGGATGTTCGGAAAGAGGTTGTGAATGCCTTCCAGAAATATAGTATCGGCGATGGACATCTGGGCAAATCTGAAGAATGCCCGACGACCGAGACCGTCGTTAAAGAACAATCCTGGTATTGGTGAGAGGCTTAAGGTTGTGGTAGGATAGGGAACAGAAGTGGGAATGGTAAGGTTAAGATTGTTTACATTCGGGATTTTACCTTCTCTTGCCATTTCCTTGAAGACTGAGTCAGGATGATTTTTGACTTTGGGGAGGATGATCTTCTCTTTCAGAGACAGCAGTTTGGCTCTTTCTTCGGTGGAGAGGATGATGTTATGTTTTCTTTTGATCTCCTTCATCTTATTCATTAGACCATCAATGTATTTGACAAAGATGTCTTTCCTTGGATTTGGACTCCTGACAAGGTGTTGAGTGATTTCATACCATTCCGAGAGACCGAAGAGTTGGAGATGGCTTTCTTTCACACTTTTCATAGAACCATCTTCCCAGTTAATAATCAATCTGATGTCTTGAGGGTTTGCCTTGGAGGTGGCAATCTTTACTGAAGAAATTTGTGACCTATAGCTTCGGTGGTGCATGGTCTTTTTGTACCAATTAATTTCTTCATTCTTTTGTTGTTCCAAGGCACTGAGCACCGATTTCTGTGTTTGGATGGCATCGGTGGACTTGACTTTTGAAGCTTCTTCTGCGGCAGCTTTGAGAGACAGATCTCTGGATTTGTCTAAGTCGATTTGAGCTATTCTTGCTTCCTCAATTTCTTGAGCAGAGAGGCCAAGTTCGGTGGTGATAGGTTGAGAAGCAGGCTTGAGTTTGAGAGTTTCAGCGTCCTTCGGTCGAGCCCCATATCTTGCCAGATCCTTTTTCTTCTTTGCTTCTCTGGCCAATTCTTCGGCCGAAAGAGTTCTTTTTCCTTTGTCTTCGGGAGCATTGCTGGACTGCTCCCCCTCAACTGATGCATTAAGGTCAAGAGCTTCGGTGGAGCCGGTATGGGTCGGTGAGAGTGAGACATGTTTCGGTGGAGAAGAGGGTTTCGGTGGAGAAGAGGGTTTCGGTGGAGAAGAGGGTTTCGGTGGTGAGGAGGGTTTCGGTGGAGAAGAGGGGTTCGGTGGTGAGGAGGATTTCGGTGGAGAGGAGAATTTCGGTGAAGAGGGTTTCGGTGGAGGCTGGTTACTGGAAAGTTTCTTTATGGATGGAAGTTTCGGTGGAGCCGTGGTTTTCTCCCCCTCAGGAACAGCCGGTAACTTGAAACCCAACTCATAGAAGGCCTTATCAAACTTGGAGTGTAGGAAGGCCAGACTCGTTTCGGTGGTATGGGGAACCAAGGCAAAGTCACCAAGATCCATTTCCCACTGGGAACGTTCAAGACTGGGTGAGTCGGTGGAAGGTTTGGAGAGGGACTCCACTGTGGTAGAAAGGGTAGATAATTTTTCTTGAATGGGGCGTAGGGCTTCGGTGATGGCATCAAGAAGAAGATGCGGTAGCTGAGACTCGAGGGTAGAGATGCGGGAATTGGCTTGGGAGATTAAGGTGATGGTAGATTTAAGAAAGGTAGAGGTGCGGTCGATGTGCGGGGAAGTTTGGCCACCGATTTCGGGAAACTGGAAGAGGAGTCGGTGGGGGTCAGGTTCGGGAATGGGAATATGGAGGTAAGGTATCAAGTCGTCGGTGTGTAACATTCGGGGGGGAGTAGGTGATCGGGGGGGAGTAGGTGATCGGGGGGGTGATTGGTGTGAAGACGAGGGAGACTCGGTGTGATGTTCTTCGGTGGACGGGATGGTTTGGGGAGAACCAGTGTCCGCTAAAAGAAAATCGAAAAAATCAAAGGGTGAAATTGGGGGGGAACCCTTAGAGGGTTGTGCAATGTCTTCGATCGAAAATTGATCGGGTGTAAAGCTGTGTAGTGTGAAGTCAGAACCCTCGAGCGGAGAGATCTCGAGGTCATCTCCACCACCCAAAGAGTCGAGTGGGGAGGTATGTGGGGGGTCCTCCTGAAATGTAACTGAGGCCTTTCGAGAGGCAACAGAGGAGACGGTGGGGTGTGTAGCAGGTACCCTTGGCCCGGAGGGATGAAGTTCAACAACCGGCGATTTTGGAGAATCGACGGTTGGATGAGTCGGTTGGGCCGATGGTTTCCGAGACCTCTTTGGAAGAGATCCCGAAGGGGAAGGTGAGTGCCTCCGCTTGTGAGAAGGGGTGTGAACCGGGGAAGTCTCCGAGGGATCTCTCGGTGACGTGGTTCGAGAAGCGGGAGCGGAGGTGTCGGTGGCCTTTTGTCGTTTCTTTTGAGTGCCACCCGACGTCACTCGGGAACGGGGAGAAGGGACCACAACATTTGGAGTGACCTCGGGAATTTCCAGGTGGCGAAACCCGGGAATTTCCGCATCACCCCAATGAAGTTCGGGAGATAGGGCGAAGGAAATCATACCTGGGCGTAATGGGCGATCGGTGGCGAGCGGCTTGACGTTGAGGGTTTTGGTGCCCACAACGGGAGATGACCATTCATAAGAGAACCGGGGCGAGGAAGAGCGGCGATCGGTTTCCAAAGCTTTGGAAAGTTTGTGTTGTAAGATCATGGAGATGAAGCGGGGAAAAGCGACGTAACACTTCTTGGGAGTTTTGATGACCTCGACAAGCTCTGAGAAGAAATATTGGGCGAAATCCACTTTCCTTTGGAAAATGAGGGCATGAGCGAGTTTGTTGACGTGTGAAGGCGATTGATCATGCCCACTTGTTTTGCGTGAGAGGCAATGGATAACGTGGGCAAAGAAGAAATTCCAAATGCCTCCCATTTTGCTGCGAAGAAGAGCACCATATGCCAAAGTTTTGTCAATAAAGTTTTGTTGAGTGTCTATCTTCTTCCAATTGTTTTCATTTGCTTGCTAAAACTATTTGTTGATGCTAGTCACTGCTGGTTTGATTCCCTTTCAAAGTATGCCAATTGTTATGTCTCAAGTCTAATTGCTTTACCATTTGCTATGCAATTTTGGGTGTTAAACTTAAGTTGTTTAGATGTCATTAATGGCACTTTATAAGGTTGATTATGCTTAACATACTATAATGTATGCATCCTACATAACTAATTATAAAGTGTCACTAATTATAAAATACCCAATGAATCTATTTGTTATTTTTCTTGATGTGGGTACTTTAAATTTTTGGTTATTATTGCCAATATTTATTAGTTGTTCGGTGTGTGTTTTCTTTTTGTTTTTGTACTTTGCTTGAAATGTGTCGGCCTTTTTGACGTAGGTATGGAATCGTATGATGAGTCATCCGAGCCTAAAAAATCAAGGGTTAGTTGGAAAGATAATGTGGTCAAAACGTTTTTGGAGTGTTGTGTACACGAGATGTCCACTAATGGAATCCAAGGCGGTAGCCTTAAGATGCATTCATGGACTAATATAGCATAAACATTAAAAAACACTCATAGCTTCATTGTCAACCAAAGGCAAATGAAGAATCACTACGATTATTTGAGAGGGAAGTATGCGGTATGGTCTAGATTAAAGAATAGAACGGGTAATGTCTATAATCCAGTGACCAAAACATTCAATCTAACGGAAGAGGAATGGAACCAAGAAAAGAAGGTCAATTTCTTTTTTGGTTTTCTAATTTAGTTTTCTTATATTTTTCTTTTAGTTATATCTTTAATTTTTTATAAACAGTTGAGTAAATATGCTGAGAAGTTGAGGAGTGCACCACTACTTTATCCTCAGCTTTGTATGCAAGTTTTCGATGGAGTTGCGGCCACGGGTATGGGGAGTTGGGGATCGTGGTCTAATGCTCCAAACCCTTCACGTGCTGCTAATGTTTCTAACCCGCCTTTAGTAGTTGATGATCATGGCTTGGATATCACACAAAGACCACATACTTCCGATCAAAGACCACCTACTTCCGATCAAGCACCGCCTATTTCAACTCAAGGACCATCTAGCTCGACACAAGAATGTTCTTCTCGTCCTCAAACCAGAAAACGAAAAGCTACTCAACCATTGGTAAGGGAAGAGGAGTTGGCTCATGTGGTGGCACATGTGAAAAACATTTTTGACACGCCAACGGAGGATGGTGATATGGATGCTTGCATGTCGAAGTTGGATAGGCTTGGTTGGGAAGGCTCGTTGTATGATGTCACACTTTACCTTTTTAGCCAAGGCATAGACTATAGGAAAATTTGGCTACGTTTGAAGGATGAGAAGTGTGAGTCATGGATTAGATTTACGGCACTCCAACTTAACAAACCTATTACTCTTTGATGTTGATGCGGTATTTAGACTGACTTTTTATGGGTGATTTATGACTTTTTGGTGTTTTGTATGGACGGGTATGAAGCTTTTTGACTTTGTGGTGTTTTGTATGTACAAATATGAAACTTTATGACTTTTTGGTATTATGAATTAATATATCCAGTTTGGTATTATGTTACTTGCTTGTGTTGATTGTTTATCTTGATGTTTTTGTTGTTCTAATCGTATGTTAAAGGTCTATTCACGTATGAAAATATAATATAATGTTTTTTTTGTATTTTATATTTGCAAGGTCATGGATCGTAATCAGTTAATGATGATTGTGGTGATTGCATATTGGTATTTAAGAAGAAGAGCTGAAGCAAGAATAGAAAGAATAAGAGATAACAATTCAAATTTGACAGGACATGCATATACACAAGAATTATTACGTGGGTCTAGTACGCAATGTCATGAATTGATGCGTCTATCCCGTGATGCTTATATACTCTTGTGTAACCATTTTAAACAAAAGAATTGGTTGCAACCAAGTACTCGTATAAGTGTTGAAGAGAAGATGGCAATGTTTTTAACTATTATTGGTCATAATGAACGTTTTAGAATGGTTAAACGAAGATTTCAACATTCCACACGAACTATTCACAAATGTTTTCATGAAGTATTAAATGGAATGATGGAATTCGCAAGAGAAGTCATAAGACCAACATCCTTTGATGGCACTTTGAGCATGTCAGAGAGAGTTAGAAACCTCAAAGAAATTTTTCCGGTATGTTATTCGTTTTGATACTTTGTAAAACATGAAAAGTTTTTATAATAGTATTATATATAATTTGTGGTTTTTTTACAGGGGGCTATAGGTGCACTAGATGGAACTTTGATACATGCAGTTGTGCCCATAAATCAACAAGCAAAATATAGAGGAAGAGGAAGAGGTGATTGCTTTCAAAATGTTTTAGCAATGTGTGATTTTAATATGATATTCACATATGTTTGGGCTGGATGGGAAGGCATTGCACATGATGCTAGAGTTTTGAGGGAAGTTGCATTTGACCCAAATTCGAGATTTTCGTTTCCTCCGCCAAGTACGTATTATTGTTTTCTAATACTGAGATATTATTATTTTTCTGTATTTTTTTAAATGTATTTATAAATGCAGATAAATATTATCTTTGTGACGCTGCATACCCTAATATCCGTGGATTTTTGACTCCTTATCGCAACACGAGGTATTGGTTAGCTGATTTTCGACGCAGGCGTGCGGTAACTAAAGAGGAAAAGTTTAATCATGCACATGCACAACTTAGAAACGTTATTGAACGTGCGTATGGCGTTTTGAAAGCAAGATTCCCAATTTTGAAGCAAATGGCTTCTTATCCTTTTCCAAAACAAATTGAGGTTGTGGTTGCTTGTTTTGCAATCCATAATTTTATAAGAAGATGTAATATCCAAGATCAGTTGTTTATGGAATACGATGAGGGTGCCATGTTTACTGCGGAAGAGGAAAATGGAGGAGGCAGTGAAGAAGAAATTGTTGAAGTACAGTGGGGGGCTTCTCAGGATAATGGATATATGACTAATTTGCGGGATCAGATTGCAACTCAACTGTTTTCAAATGCTTCAAATTAATTTTTATTTTGTTTTGGATGAAACAACAAACAATTTCTTTATGATATTAATGTTTCGTATTCAAATGTGAATGACTATTAATATCTTCCGACGTTTATTTTGTTGTCTAATTTGCATGTTAATTATATAAAAAAAGAGTATATTGTTGGTAAGCAATTATTTAAAGTTTGAAGTTTGTATTTCTCTTCCATTAAATGATTTATAATAGAAATAATTACAATTAATTTAGCATATAATCACATAAAGGTTAAAATGGTAATTTTTTTGTTGGTAAGCACTTACCAAAAAACACTTGGTAAACACTCTTACCCGGACAGCACTTACCGGAGACAGCACTTACCCGGGACAGCACTCTTACCCGGACAGCACTTACCCGGAAAGAGTTGGTAAACGGCCCCTAAGAGATGTAAATGTCATTATGAAAAAAAAAGTTAAAAGATGTAAATATCAATATGAATAGATTATGATTTTAATTAAAATACCCAAAGTTTGTGTTTGACTTACCAAAATACCTAGTTTCTCTCTTATTTTACCAAAATACCCATTTTTTCCGCGATGGGGTCCGCGATCGCGGACAGGGACCAATTTTGAAAATTTTTGCGTTTCATATTTACACTTTCAATCCCTATCGCGGACAGGGATTGAAAGTGTAAATATGAAACGCAAAAAATTTCAAAATTGGTCTCTGTTTGCGATCGCGGACCCCCATCGCGGAAAAATGGGTATTTTGGTAAGTCAAAGTCAAACTTTGTGTATTTTAATTAAATTCTCTTATGAATATCAGTTTTCATTTTTATTAAAGGCTGAGATTTTACCTAATTACATGTGTTGTTTTAGAATATCATGCAAATATTACGTTCTTTTTACATTTGTGTTATTTTGTTATTGCACATTGTAAAACAGTGTTTATGGCGTATAACTCAGTTGGCAGTGGAGAGGGGAGACTTGCCCAACAACAGGTCCTGGGTTCGAGCCCAGCCCCCCGTTAGCCACAACCGCTGAGTGAGCCTCAAAATGCCTCCTCATACGAATGCCCGAGTAGGCAGGGTCATGTATGGGGCCGGTCAGGGTTGCCGATATCAACCTTTTGCCCAACATTGTAAAACAGCACTTCATGTTAAACCCATGTGTTCACTACATTGTTTTACATTTAGCTCCGTTGTGTTAACCCATGTTTGTTTTTTTACAATACATTGTTTCACATTAATGGCATTGTGTTGTTTTGCATTGTGAAACAAAACTTCTATTTAATCCATGCATTGTTTTACAACAACGATATTATGTTGTTTCGCACATGGATGAACCTAGTTAATAGCATACATTGGCACATGCCACCACTTCATGGTTCCGTTCTAATGGGGGAAATTATGTCACATCATCAAGCATTGTTCTAAAAAACTCGTCGTACAGCCGCCATGACGCGCCATGGCACCAAGGATTGTGTGTCACACCACGTTAAGCCCATGGCACGCCATGGCCTAATGCGCAGTTATCGTAATGAGATATTTAATTTTTTTTACGTTTTTAATGTCTTATTTGCAAGTTTTTGATAAATAACGTAATGTAACTTGCTTATTACGATTGACTCATGAGTAACACTACAAAACATAAGTTTTATATATAATATTATATATGAATTAGAAATTTGAAGCCATAAGTCACGCCTTGAAAACATTATGACTTCGTCGTGGCTCCTAAGGCTTGAGGCTTGGCCTCACCGCCACGTCACGCCTCATGCCATTTAGAACCTTGTCATTAAATGATAACCGGGGCAAAGTTCAACTGATCACCGAGTTTCTAAATCGTTTCTTAAGTTTTCTTATATATCCTAGAATAAGATCTTAAAGTTTCGTTATTTAAAATATAAATAAAAACAAATTTAATTTATTTTAGTATAGTATAGTTTTCATTTCATGAAGGTGTACACAAAATATTATAAAGGACAAGTTTGAATCTCTTCCTTAATGGGCTGATCCTACATCTTGTGCTCCTTCTTTATGGTCGAAAAGTGTCTAATATCGTTACATTATGTGTCCTTGTATTTTTTTTGAAGCTAAAAGAATGGCATAAAAAGAATAGGGATCAATTGATAGACTTCTTTAACATTATGTCGAGTTTTTTTACGAATGAAAGTAGGGGGACGTTCACGTGTTTCTTAAGGAAGGAAAATAATGTTGATTTTTCTTCCAAAACATTCCTCCCAAATGTGGGAGGAAAGTGAATGAAAATAAAGGAAAGTTTTGAAAATATTTATAAAATTACACATTTACCCATCAATTACAATTTGCTCAAAAATAAACAAGAATATATTTATAAAAACAAAATATTTCTTTCCATTTTTCTCTTGCTAAAAACATGAAAATTTATTTTATTCCATTCTCTCTACAAACACAAATAAAAAGGTTATTTCCAACCCTTTTTTTATTTTTCTTTCTTTCCCATCAGTTTCATTTATCTTATTCTCAAATTCGAGAATATAGCATAAAAGGAAGGGGGTTTTACCTTATTTTACATTAAGTCATGTATGAGTTAAGTTGTCAATCTGGATAAATTTGTATGTCTGAAGAACAAGAGACCGATGGGTTTGAGGAAGGCAAGGAGATACAGTTGGATCATTTATGGTATTAATTTGTCTATGGTGGCTTAATGGGGACTAGTGAGGGTCATGAATTATTCCATACACTCATTTTAGCTGAATGACTTAACGATTAAGTCATAAAGAAACATTATGTATGGCTAAGCGAATAAGCCTCTAAAACCATTAAGCTCGTTAAGCTGTAAGTAAACAACCCCGAATAGAAACCAGGTATGGTGGACGTAAAACTTAGGGACTTCTTAGTCAACAGAAAAACAAGAAAAAAATGCTTCTTTGATACCTATATCGTTTCTTATAATGCATAACAGAAAAAATACAAATTGAACAAGGCATAACGATAAAAAAGCACAAAGAGACAGTAATTTTAATGATTATAAAATCTGATAACGCTTAACACAAAGAATGTTTATGCTACGTTTTTGTAATGAAGGGTTAGGCTGCGTTCGATGAGAATGAAAGTTATAATGAACAGGGTAAAATTGATCTCCGTCCTTAAATAAATCCTAATTGTAGATCAACACTAATGGGATGCATTAGATTAACTTTCCTTTCTAAAGTGCGATTATTGGGTTGTTTGAAATTAAAAGCGATCAATGATCCAAATCTCTCTTAGAGCATCTTCAACAACTTCTCTAAAATAGAGAAAAAAGATGTTTTGTTATCTATTTGGCTCCAACAACTCCTCTATCTTGCTTTATAAAATAGAGTAAATAAGAAGGAAAAAAGACTCCAAGTTTAGATAATTATTTAAAGGAAAAATTGCATCAAAATGAAATCAACTTTCACCTAATTCTTATTATGGGCAACCAACTTTCAAAATCATCATTTAGGAGTTTGTATCAAACTTTATGTTTATTTAAGGGTCTGGTTAACCTGTTCGATGTGTAACCAATAATATTTGATTATCAAAATGGATCCAACTATCATCTTAGTCATATTTTGGGAAACCAACTTTTAAAATCGCCATTTGGGGCCTGTATCAAATTTTATGTTTATTTAAGAACCTGATTAACTTGTAACCGATAAAAGTTTGTTCCGTTTTGATGTAATTATCCATTCTCTAAAAGTTGATGAGAGGTGAGAGAAATTCATTTTGTATTCAATTCCACCAATAAGATTTAACCTATCATTATATATATATATATATATATATATATATATATATATGGTCGGGTTCAAATGAGGAGCGCATCAAAACGTGAGAACGTGAGGAGCACCGTCCATGTACAAAATCACATGTGATTCACAACACAAACCGCGGGACAAGCCGCCCCCCTTTTGCAAACCGCGTAACAAACCGCGCGTGTCCAAAATGTTAATCACATATGATTTTTAGTCATGTGTTGTGAATCACATGTGATTTTGTACATGAACGGTGCTCCTCACGTTCTCACGTTTTGATGCGCTCCTCACATGAACCCTCCTATATATATATATATATTTATTTATTTATTTAAAAATATACATTGGAATAATAAACTTATATACTATTTTAATTATATAATTAATATTGAAATCTCTAAAATAGAGAATATGTTAAAGTGAAATATAATTTTATTTATAGATTTTGACACTTAGATATCTAAAAAAATCTATAAAAGATCTCTTAAAATGCTCTTATACTTTCCATCTTAATTTTTTTTCGTACACAATCCTTGTCTTGTAATAAAAACTAACAAATACGACACGAATATAAAATATTGGAAGTTAAATAAGGGGTTGTTTACCAAAATTTTCATTAAACTCTGTATGGATAAATTTGTGTGTCTGGATAAATTTATCTGTCTAGACAAAATGATGTTGCTGTATATTTTTTTTATCTGAATCAACAGTATGGATAACAAAAATGACATATTTGCCCCTGAGTATGAATTATAAGTTGTTTTATATATTATGTTTGTTTTTAAGTCAAATTATATTTCTGAAACATAAAATATATAATTATGGAAAACAAACAAGTAAATCAACAAGTTTTCAATAATTATGGAACAAATATATAAAACAAGTAACACCCATGGACATCATGCTTCCATATCATGTACTTCACAGTGTTGGTTGCATACATCATAGTAAAAGAAAACAAATAAAAACCACACACATCCTTCCACTTTATGTACTTCCATAGACTTTGCTTGATACACATCATGCTTCCATTGTTCCACATCTTCCATATATCAGTAAGAATTTCTTTTTGGAGAAGATGCAGAAAAAATTACCTTGGGAGAAGATGATTTTTGGAGTGCAGAAAAATTAACTTGGGAGCGTCCTTTTTTCTGAGATCGGAGAAGATAATTTTCAGAGAAGAAGAGAGCGCCCTTTTGCTTTTGGAGAAGAAGAGAGCGTCCTTTTTTTAGAGAATGAAGAAGATAATTTTTGCAGAAGCAGCGGCTAGGGTTGACGTGAGAGTGTCCTTTTTTTAAATCTGGTGGTTTGAAGAAGGGGCAAGTGGGTCTTTTTTCTGGCTGAGCCTGGACAACACCCCAAACCAATCTGTGCGAATAAGCTGTTGTCTGCACGAATAAGCCAAAAGTAAACAATGTTTTTGGGCTGTGCGAATAAGCTAGAAATGTCACTAAGCCCATTAAGTTGTAAGTAAACACACCCTAAGTCGATTAACCTTATGAGTGACTGATATGGAAAAAATAAAATATACCAGGAGAAAACATACAATAATAAAAAGTAGAAGGGCTCAAAGTTAAAATTTACGGACTAGGGTTTTAGATTTCCGTACCCTTTATAATCTCTCAAAGTTCTACGGGCAGAGCCGACCTGCCTTTGTTTCTTTGATTTTGCAGCAGCAGGTATCTCTCTCTCTCTAAATCTCTTTTCAATCTTCCATGGTAACTCACCGTATGTAAATTATCTGCTCATACAATGGCGTTCAATAATGCAACACTTCTGGATGTTTTTTTTCCTTGATTGTTCGAGGAAATCAAAGCATCATCTGTTTTTAGTTTTATATAGTGTACGAATTTGTCTATTTCCTGACAGTGATTTCAATTTCTTCAGAATTGCAATAAGAGCGGTTGTATACAATTTGTTTCTTAGTCCATCTGATGTTCCGATCTAAATGTATCGATAAATTTGAGAAAATGATCGTTTTCTTCTGGTTAATGGCGTTCGATTCCTTTGAGTTCATGAATGAATTGTATGTGCAGTCATTACAGAGTTTTCAGAGTAGTTGTAGGCGCATAGAACTTTGAAACGTGTGTCGAAGTCGTTATGTAGCTTATTTAGAAGACAGTATAGCAATTTTATGGTGGTATTGGATTACTTGGAGCATTGCGAGATAGAGTGATCGATTATTTATGCTCTAACATTGTTTCTGCTAGGGTTAAGATAACCAACTAAAAGTAGTTACTTATTATGCGGATTTAAATATTGTACAAATAGAACAAAAATTGAGTTGCCTCAGCAAAGAAACAATGTTAGTGTAATTGCCTTTTTGTGTAGCGTTATTTTGTGTGTGTGTTCAATGTCACTTTTTTGCTTTGTGCTTTTGCTGACATTATCTTGTGACAATTTTATATACTGGTGTAAATACTGTGTATACAGTTTTCTAACGCAAATTATTTGATACACTAAAGTATCAAAGCCATCATATGATTAGTAAGCTGTAGGCAACAGGTGGTTTGGGGGCTTTACTTGATTATATATGTGTGGAACAACTTGAAATTGCTTGATTTGTTTAATTGCTTGTGACTTATTAACCTTTATCACAATGTTCCTTTGCCTGACATGATTTTCTCTCACTCTTTTGGACAGCTTGACTTGAAGATTTTGATCAACAGAAAATATGGCAGGGTATGTAATGATGTCTTTTTATATGCAATATGATACATGTCTTTGAGTGAAAAGGTTACTATATTATTTAATGTGGCTATTTCTGATTTGGGTTTTATAGTACTTGTGATGTCCATTAAATACATTCACTGCATCTTATCATCCAGTCAACACCTTTTTGGATTCCAAGGATGTGCTTTTGATTTTTCATTGCAAGTTGTTTCCAAACTCCACAAAAATAAATTACTATCATCGTTTATAGCTACACCATTGGGTTTTTAGCGAAAAATGGTAATACGAGATTAACCTATTTTCTTGTTGAATTATTTTTTTTCTTCTTCATATTTTAGAGTTTTATTGTCTTTAAAACATGTAACTGTTGTTTGCTTGGGTTTGATTGTTTGAACAAGTTTAAATGGTTTTGGATCTCAAAGACTCTGACAATATGTCATTAAGATTTATATGAGGAAGACTTGCCAATGTGTCAAACAAGTCATTTAATCGTTCATGGTTCTATTAATTCATTTAATATCAAACAGACTTTATCTCATTGAACCAACTAAACCAGGACTTAATCAGTTGTTTGTAAATTAGTAGTAGGCATGCAAACAAATCTGTTACTTTGAGCCTCACTTGGCATCTGGTGCACTTTTTCAACATCCCACATATATTCCCCTTTTGTCTTAACATTAACACCTGAAAACTTTTAGCTTTTTTATGTTCTCATCAATTTTTTGCTTTTACAGTGAAGAAGCTGTTGTTCCCGTCGAGGCACCCGCCCCTGCTCCTGCCCCTGCACCTGCTCTTGGTGAGCCCATGGACATCATGACCGCTCTGCAACTTGTGCTGAGAAAATCACTGGCTCATGGTGGTCTTGTGCGTGGACTTCACGAGGCTGCAAAGGTGATTGAGAAGCATGCCGCTCAACTTTGTGTGTTGGCTGAGGATTGTAACCAGCCAGACTATCAGAAGCTGGTCAAAGCACTATGTGCTGACCATAATGTGAGCTTGGTAACTGTTCCCAGTGCAAAGACCCTTGGCGAGTGGGCTGGTGTAAGTCTCTTCACACTCCATATTTTTCGAAAATTTCTTAAGAATCATTATCATTATAATTTACGTGGGTTGACTTTTTATTAAACCAAACCATGTGAACCAAAAAGTAATTTAGGCAGGTGAAAGCACTGTGGAAGGTTTTAGGCTTTTTAGGGTTTTAATTTGACATGGGTAGTTTAGTAATTTACCAAGCTTGTCCATCTTTCTGGTTTTTCTTCCACCTATTTTGGTGGGACAAAAAATGCATTTTCATCCGCTGGTCTTGTTTTGTCCCAATCTAATGTTGTGCAAAACATAAGACAACAAATTTTTGTTCTGCCCTGTTTTCGCATACCGAACAACACCCTAAGAACTTCTATCGGAGGTCATGTTCTTGTAGATTTTCATGCCTCTCATGTCCTGATAAATGTCTTAAGGTTGTCTTGTTCATCCTCAACTCCTCATCCCACGTCTTTACCCCCTTTGGAACATGTATAATTGTAAATATTAGGGTGCACATGGGTTGCGTTGGTCGTGTTGAAGGCATTTGAACAACCCAATCCAATCTCTGCAACTTGGAAAATCTTAACCCAACCCAAACTGTGCCAGTTGCATTGGGTTGGTCGTGTTTTTCAGGTTGAAACTTTGGTACATCAATTTACAATCTAGCTAAGTGTTTGTGTTTAAACGAAGTAAAATTAAAATGAGAAAATACAAAAAAGGCTAAGGAACTAAAACAAAGTTAAAAGCTAATGCAAATAAGAAAATAAAATAACGGTTGAAATTGTAATATAATTTACTATAGCTAATTACGTGTTGGTCTAACGTCTAATGTACCTATATGATATATTAATAAAATACGTAGACATCAAGTTAAATCGGGTTGGGTTGGGTTCAAAGTACCCTAATCCAATTCCAACCCAAAAGATGAGGTTTGGCCTAATTTTGTATCAACTATGTCTCGGGTTACCTCGATTTGAGTTTTTTTCTTCTTTTTGGTTTTTACGGGTTGGGTTAGCCTGGTTGGTCGGTCGGTTTTTGAGCATCCCTGGTTTTTAAATTAAATTGTTTCGTTACAGTTATGCAAGATTGACTCGGAAGGCAAGGCAAGGAAGGTCGTGGGTTGCTCGTGCCTTGTTGTCAAGGTACAAGTTTTGAGTCGAAAACATCGAAATTGATTTGTGTATGTATCATTTCTCTTTATTTAAACTTTTTATTTTTTTATAACTTGCAGGATTATGGAGAGGAATCTGAAGGGCTTCACATTGTTCAGGAGTATGTGAAATCTCACTAAATATATGGAGATATTGATCCCAATACTTACTCTTCTTGTTGTTTGATCAATTTTGAATTTTGGAACCATGGATCTTTGTAAGTTTGTTTCAGTAAAAACTCATTAGATTTTAATTATGAAATCTTTTGGTTTTTGATTTTGTTTTATGTGTGAGATGCTTGGTTTATTATGATTCAAGCTAAAATTTTGACATGTCTTGCTGTTCTGTTTTATTATACTAGCTTGAATTAAAAGACATTTGGTTGCATATTAATATATTTTGCATTACATATTAGTTTTATGTAGGCTTGATGTATTACCTGCTTAAAATGGTTTTAATTCTGTGGTAGATCATAATACCACCATCAAAGAAGGCATTTGGTTTACAGAATAGAAATTGGTGGAAGTAGAAACCATCAAAGGAATTTGACTTTGAGGGAATTGGAATGGAGGGTGACAATTTGGTTGCGTTTGGTTGGATGGAATTGGAATGGAATATTTAAAAATAATTAGAATCTTCATTTTTGTTTGGAGAGAGGTTGAGCAGGGGTGGGGAAGGCAGGGGCATGTTGGGGGGGGGGGTAAGGGTTCAGGGGCACGGCTGGGTGGGAGTGGCGGCAGGAGGGTGTTGGCAGGGGTGGGATGAGGGTGGTTAAATTGGATGCAAATGTTATTTTTGTCTGTTTAAAATGAAATTATAAATTATGTACATTTGCCATGAAATGAAATTCAAATCCTTCACATATGCTAAGGTTTGATCAAATCCCTCAACCGTGTAATCTGATGGAATCTTATCAATTCATTCCGTGAACCAAACACTACTAAGGTTTGTCATTCTAATCCCTAATACCAGTACAACTCAGTCTTCTTTGTTTTGTCGTGTTTGGTCGCAAGTTATTTTTCAAATCATATTTTGAAAAACTTCCTTTCACACTTTCTACAAGCCATAAAAACAACTGCTCTATTCCTTACATCAAACTCCTCAAAAAATCCGATTCGGACGGATTCTTCCCCCAACTAACGAAGAGATCTTGGCGGAATTGCCACATATGAAATTGAGCACAATTTTACAAAGAAATAGCCCACTTGTTTCTCTCAAGATGGGATATCCTGTGAATTGTGGTGTGTCCAATTCATTATGAAAATAAGTTGGCAACGTAGACTTGGGTTAATCCCATCTGCCATCATCGGCAGACCTGTTGTAGTGGTGTCATCGTATTATTCTTCTGTCAAATGGTAAAAAAAAACAAGTCTGTGAAAAGTGTAATTGTATCAATTTGTTGTGTACCACCATATATATTTTTGAAACTATAATAACAACACAAGTTTTTCCTTAGTAGAGTTGGTTTGCAAGGTTTTTCTTCCACTCCAGACCCGTCCTGTTAGAGTCATGTTCCTAGCTTTTAGTTTTTAATTTCAGATTTATTATGTTTAAAAAAAACTTGCAATAACAAAACTTGAACACGAGACCTCACATTTCACTAACTATCAGACTAATATTGATTTTTTGAAAAATATCTCTATATTTATTTTTTATAGTCAAATGGTACCACCGTTTGAAAAAAATTATGGGCCCGCCCCTGTCTAATATCGGCGGCCTGTAGATAGTGTAATAACCGGGTTTCATTTAGTCATTCATTGGGAAATTTTGGAGGAATTTTCGAATTTAAAAGTTGTGTGGTCTAAGTGTAAGAAATTAAAAGTTTGGTGTTTATGGAGAAGGTATATAAAGAATGAGAAACCCTAATTTGCTCATTTCTAGCTTTTGTCAAGTGTGTGTTTGTGTGGGAGGCTAAAGGAGAGTGCAAGACAAGGAGGTTGTAGCAATTGGAGAGGAGATTACAGTGTTGGCAGCTGAGCTTCAGAATTGTCAGTAGAATCTGCAAGTAACTACAAATCCTTTCTCTCCTCTAGTTTTGGGGAAATGTAATTGGGGATTTTAAGAAGAAACTTTAGGTTTTGTGGATTTCTTGTGTTCCTCATTTAATCTGTGTAAGGGGTGCTTAGAGTGGGTTAATGCGTAGACTATCGACCTATAATCAATCCCTGGAAGTGTTGGGAGGATTAGGTCAAGAGGTGTTTAATTCCTCTGCGTTTTGTATTTTTCGTCGCGTCCGTAAACCATCAGGTTAGGCCAGTGTCCGGACGTTTTGGTGCTGTCCGGAAGAGAGGTAGTGTCCGGGTGAGTCTGTTGTCCGGGTAGAGTTGTGGTAGTAGTTTCCGGTAGTTTAACCGGAAACCCTTGAGAATCCGGATAAAATGTCCGGATAGTTTTGGTCGTCCGGGTAGATCGTCCGGGTAGCTCTGGTTGTCCGGATAGTCTTGGCTGTCCGGGTAAAGTGTCCGGAAAGTTGTGGTATGGCACTGTAGTGCAGCCTGTTAGTCCGAGAGGTTGACCGTGTGAGTGTGTAGTTCAATCAAGTGACTTACCGTGGTAGTGTGTATCCTTATAGGTGCAGTTGAAGGGAGAATCAATCTAGTAAGAGGATTAAGCGGGACGACAGGTGAGTATTCTGATCTTAATCCCTTTTTAAATGTGGAGCTATATGCATGTTTACATTGGTAAATGCTCGTACTATTCTTTTAACCTTGCATGGAAAGTGTGATTTAAATGTGTGATCATGCTCTGGCTTTAGTGTGAAATGGGGGTGTATCCCATATGGTTTGATATATGAATCCTTATGCATAATTAATGGTAAGAGTTCATATTATCATTTGCTCATGAATGAAAAGTGTGATTTAATCGTGTGGACCTAAACTACTTTCGTGTGGAGGAGCCATGGCCTTGTGTGAGATGGGGGTGTGTCCCATATGGTGTGATATATGAATGTGTTTCATATATGGGCGATGTGTGCCCCTTTTTACGTTGTCACGGTGTATGTGACCATAGCGTGTACCATTAGCTCGTCATAGTGTGCTAATCATTATGTGTTCCTATCAAGTTTTGGTACAATCATTTCTTACTGAAAGTTTTTCCATAAACTGTATTATTGTGGCGTGGCTTTAGAGGGAACTCACTAGACCTCATGGTCTAACCCTCACTTTTCAAAACTAAAACCTTTCAGGTAAGCAGGTAGTCGAAAGCTTGCTTAGGAGTTGGCAAGGCGTGAGACGGAAGTTGCATATAAAAGGACTTGAGAGCCTTCCTTTTTACCTTGTAGTTACGATCTCAGCTGTAGTTAGGGTTATTTCCGCAAACCCAGTTTGTAATTTGTTAATGTACTGCATTGAGCCATTTTTGGCGTTTTAATTTAAAGATATAGCTTTTGGACATGATAGTTTGGTGTGGGATGTTACAGATAGCAATCGAAAAAATCCTCAGGGCCTGTGGAAACTCGTCCTGACGAGTGACATATGGAGAATAGCTTCAGGACCCGGCATCTATTTGCCACTAGTTGAACTAATTTCCAAGACCGTTCCTAGAGTTATAGTTTGTAAAAAAAACGTACAAACAGACAAAAATTAGGACATCAAATGCACTCGAAATAAAACGAGCAAAGAGTAAACGTGTCGTAGAGTCCAACAATAGATAACTAAGGCCCCAAAAGTTGGTACACTTCCTATATGTATATGTCCTAATATGACTTGCTTCAAGTGATTTGGTTCAATTATGAAACCTACAAATAAGCTTCACATTTGTCGATGATATCGACGCAAAATAAATGCAAGTATCTAAAAAAACTATGACCAACATTATATCACGATCCATTCATTTGCTTTCGGAGACTGGTAGAAAGACGCCCTCCACTGCCAACCAAACGTTGTCCGCACGTTTCTCCCTCATGCCACAAACCTGCAAGTGAAAAACCAAACAAAACTCGGTGAATTTCACAACGAGATAGGGTTTGGGGGTAGTACGTAGGCATCGTTTTTCTACACCAAAGAGGTAAGAGAGATTGTTTCTGTAAAGACCCTCGACAAGTAAAAGTAAAAATTGAAAGAATCAGAGCAAGCTACAACTGAGAGCGTGTACAATCAAACAACGAGTAAAAACATAACGGAATGTGAAGAAGATAGGTTAAAACAAGCAAACAACCAAACAAGAAAAAAGAAGCTAAAAGCGCAATATCGAGACAACTACTGATACAAGAATAAGTGTCCAAATTTCTATATTTAGTTTGTCCCAAACTAAAAGGGTAAAATTGTCATCTACTATCCAATTCTACCTGTAATCATGGGATGGAGAAATTCACCACTCCCTCTATTATTAAGGGTAAAATTGTCATTTAGTATATTTTAAAGTGTAACAATTACACATTTCTGAAACAACATGCTCTTCTCATTATGGGCGCAATACCGACAACTACTGATACAATAATAAAAGCTAAAAACAAGTGTCAAAATTTCTACTTTTTTTTGGAAGGGTATCCGAGGACATTGCCCCGACTAATCCCGGCAAGGTGAGGCAATTGCCCCAGCTGCTAAAGCGTGCAACCCTGAGTTTATCCCCAGTGGCCACAAGTTGGAAGCGCCTGGATTCGAACTTGGGGTAGATGGGTTACTAGCCACATCCCTCACAAGCCTTAACCAATACGCCACAAGCCTTGTGGTTCAAAATTTCTACTTTAGTTTGTCCCAAAACAAAGTATCTACTATCTAATCCTACCCTTAATTATGGGATGGAGAAATTTGCCACTCCATCTGTTATTAAGGGTAAACTTGTCATTTAGTATATTTTTAAGTGTACCAACTACACATTTCTAACACAACATGCTCTTCTCATCATGGACATTTTATTTTCAGATGGAGGGAGTACTAGTGTAAAGTAGAAATGTCACACAAATAGATATAATCCTAGACATGATGTGACTATGTGAGACATGAATATTGATCAAATTATCCATAAAACAATGCGAAGACCGGTCAATAAAACAGTCATAAACTTCGGGAGTTTTGAATCAGACACATCCCAATGAATGCTTTAGTGACTGTTGGTGGAAGTTACGACAAGTAATATAGCAATATAGCTCTGACCTCTTGCTGACCACCAGCAATGCGGCTGTATTTCTTATCGTGGCTGTGCAGATATCCGCTTGTGTCAACATGGCGAAGCCTTATTCTCTGATCTTGTCTCCAAGTTTTTCCGCTTCCCTCAATTTCAAGTCTAATGAACCAACAATCTCAGTATGATTAGTAAATGATTTGTTCATAAAATTAAATTAAATTAAAAAATGATCATAGTATCTCTAACCTCCAATAATCTCCGGTATCCGAATTACCATCTTCTCCAAAGCAACTCACCTACACCAAAAAAAACCCGCTTACATTTTGAACCGATCATAAACATCTACACTTGTTATGTTATGTAATGTAAGTAGGAGGTAATTTTCGATAATGACTTTAAACCAAACCAAACACAACCATTGTCATTCGAAAGTAGGATCAAAGTCTATCCCAAAAAGTAGGGCATTTGTTTTCGTGAACACCAAGAGCCCAACCTACCAAGAGGCCTAGGGTTCAAAAAAGGTGAGGAGGGTGCTTGAGTAGATACGGCCAAAAATTGGTCCCGGCCGGACCCAAATAGTAATCTCGTAACCGGTCCCGACCCAAATATGAAGACCCGGTTAAGCTTTATAAGGTGCAGTTACGAGAACCGGTCCCTTTCCCAGTCCCAAGCAGGGCCCAAACCGGGCCCACTTAAAAAAATTATTTTCTTTAAAATCGATTTTGAACTTATAAAAAATATTTTTTGACGAAATTGGTCGGTCAAAACACTAACAAATACATTTTTATTATAATTGGGTCAATCAAATACATTAAAAAAATACGTTTTATTATAATTGGGTCAATCAAATACACTAACAAATATGTTTTTATTTAAAATATACTTAAAAATACATTTAAAAATAAATTTTAAATAAAAAATCGGGCCGGTCCCGGGCCGGGCCTTGTTTTTGTATGAAAACCGTAACCGGTTATGGACCGTCGGGCCATAACCGGCCGGGCCCATTTGGCCATCTCTATGCTTGAGTATTTGTGGTATATAAATACTATATAGTTTTAAAAACAGATCTAGCAAAAGCGTCAAAAGGGCCATTGGCCCAACACCAGGTAGAGCCCAGTCTCCTAGGACGTCAAGAGTTCAAAACCTCACCAAAGGTTGCGAGTGTGCGTGAGTATTTGCCGACTTGCTTTAATAAACATTATATAAAGAAAAAGTAGTAGCTAAAGGCCAATTGACAAACCTCTAGATTGCCTGATATAGGCGAAGCATGCAAATGGCTATGGAGCCATCTCCTGGTTTTCATATGTTGCAAACGAATAATGGTTCCACTTTTTATACCGTCTCCCTGTTTTGCTGATGTCTCCGGCATAGGCCTCACAATCTGGTTTATAAGAGTTCAAATTTTAAGCAAAAATCAGGAACACCACATCACAATTCATAAATAAGTTGTCAAACTTAATTATATATAAACACCATGAACATACCCAGTAGCTATTGGCAACATCTACATTAGGAAAACCGGTAACAGATTGCTGCCCACTGCCTGATCCGTAAGGTACATCGTGCGAGTGCAATCGGAATCTTGTCTTTTCATGCATCAGCTTGAGTACCGACCCATAAGTAATCTAGCATATATACAGTTGCAAGAAATAAACATAAAGGGTAACATATTAGGTCCAGTAAATAATCATGAAAGAATGAAATCTGGCTCTGTCTTATTCACTGCTTACTACTCCCTCCGTCCCAAAATAAGTGTCCACAATGAAAATGACACACAATTTTAGAAATGTGTAAAACACTTTTTTAAGTAACTAAATTACACTTTTACCCTTGATAATAGAGTGAGAATCTTTCTACATCTCATAATTAAGGGACTAAGGGTAGAATGGGAAAGTGAAAATTTACTTTTGGAGGTGGACACTTATTTTGGGACAAACTAAAATAGAAATGTGGACACTCAATTTGGGACGGAGGGAGTAATTTATATTCTAAAACAGCATATTGCATGAAAATGCAACGTTCTTATTTTGTTACCTCAGACTATCTCAAAACATTTAGACCAACTACTTTACACAAAATAGGAATTAGACCAATGTACATTGCATTTTCATACATTCTGATATGAAACAAGGTACCTAAATGTTTTGGGATGTCACATACTCACATCTGAGGTACCAAAATGAAAATTTTGAGCATGTTACACAAAGTAAGAATCGGACAAAGTAAGTTGCTTTTTCAGGCAATTTGTCCTTTTAAAAATAAATACCCTAAACTCTAAAGGTTCTTAAGCAGATATTTTATATTATGGTTTGAAAACTCAAAACATAAGTGTTAAAACTGTATTAAACATGTTTTGGAGACTGGTGATCCATTGTGAATCTTTCTTTCTCTCCAATTTTCATTGATTACATCCTAAAGACTTCTTACCCGGTAAGTGAGGGTGGTAACTCTTATCCGGGAAGTTCTTACCGAGTAAGATTATTGCCTACTATGCCATTTGATGGCCAAGAATCTTACCAGGAAAGTAAGTGAGAGTGATTACTATTACCATTAAGCGCTTACCCAGTGGTAAACACCCCCTAACTCTTTACAATTCTAATCATACCAAGTTCAAACTACTAAGATATATACAAATTACTCACTCCATAACTAAAATAAGAAAGAAAAATCCAACCTATTCACGGTTATTGCTGTTCAAATCTAAAAAATCCCTGGATTTTATTACGAATTTAATGGCGAGCTTCTTCTAGTTCTACTCTTTTCTAGCTTCACAACAAGCATTCTATCAGCAGCAGGCTCTCCGAGCTCTTCCCCCGATTCCAGAATGCTCCATTACCGTGTAGAGGACTCGGTTTTCATCACATTTACCTCAAAATCTTTAAAATCTAATAAAATCGAAATAGTGCGTTTATCTACAGATTGACCACAAACAGAAGCGATCATGCCATCTTACTTCTTAGTTTCTGGATTAAGACGAAAACTGACAAAACGATTGAATTAAAGTAGTCACGAATTCGAGCTTTGAGGTCAACCATATTGCTTTGTTGATTGAAATTGTGGTGGATTTGGAGCAAAAATTAACACCAAGGGGGTGTTGGGATTGCTTATTTAAAATAACTTATGCTTTTATGTAAACAGTAAAAGTGCTTATTAAGTTATGTGGTGTCAAACCGGAGTTTTATAAAAAGTGTTTGGATTAGCTTATGGTGGCACCAAAACGTAATAAGCTAATAAGTTGCTATTTAGAGAGTGTTTGGGATTGCTTATAGTTAAAATAACCAAAAAAGTTGATAAAATCAAACACTCTTTATCACCGGTGCCAAACCGCTATAAGCAGTTTTCTTTTTTAACTATCCACACACTAAAAACTGCTTATTAACGATAATAAGCTAATAAGAACTTTAAATAAGCAATCCCAAACACAACATTCTTTTATGCGTGTTATTTGTCAAAACAAACTGGCATAACTCATCAGATTTCGCCCAACATATTACATAATTCACACCAACTGACGCCGAAATTAGTTATCGATGTCAAAAATACAATCAAGTAACGTTATAGCGTCCAAATAAATCTATAAACTAACAAGCACATCAAATACACTATTGACCAAATCGTATAATTAGCCAATTACCTCAACGCCTTCGGAAGTTGCAGCGTAGACCGGAGAGGCGGTGTAATCTGAATCTAGGGTTAGAAAGAGAAATATAGCGAGACCAAAGAAAGACAACGCCATCACCAGTAGAATTCCAATAAACCAAGTCCGTTGCCAAAACGGTAGGTCTAGATCCGATTCGGAAGGGCGAAGAGCTTCTCTGTAAATGATCCGAGTAGGAGCCGAAGGACGTGACGACGACGACGGCGACGAATTAGAAGAAGCGGTTCTTCGTCGTGAAAGGTTGCTGTTGTTGTTGTTGTTGCTCTGTTGCTGTTGCCCTGACGGAGGAGCCACGGCTGAATGTTTTCTCAGGTCGGAGCCTCCGACGGGAGTCCGACCTCCGGCAGCTTAATACAAAGACTTTGAAAGAGAAAGGGCGAGCGTGTGTGTGTCTCCCAGCGATTCGATTGAGAATTCTTTGTTTGTAGTTTCTTCAATGGCGGTGACACGTAGGTTGCAAGGTTTTAAGCAAATAGGATTGCCCCACGTGGTCGTTTTGTGACAGCTGGACTGCTGATTATGAATGTTTTAGACCATCCACCGCAGTAAAGAAAAAAACATGTTCTTCATATTTGTCTTTGGTTGGTTTTAAGTAATAAAATTGTCATTGTGTATAGATTTGAATTTTTTTTATTTGAGAGGGTGTTTTCATAGATGAAAAAACCATGTTTTTAATTGGGAGAGACCGGTTTGAATAAAACTTGACTTTCTGTATAAAGCTCTCTCCTTAAAGCTTATTAAATAAGTCATTTTTTATACCATTAAGCCACTACCAAACAGTCATATAGCTGACTGAATAAGCTAGTGAGTCCCCTAACAAACAAGCCCTTAGTCAAGATTTTAAATGATAAATTTTTTGACAAATTAAAAATAAATAATGTTTCTAAAATAGAGACCCAAAATCTAAATCTTTAAAGAAAGTTTTAGGTTTAACTCAATGATTTTTATTTTATTTTGAAGATTACATCATTATTTATATTATTAAAATATTACATATATTTAATAGAATATTATTTCTCGTTCTTAAATATTTAATTTCAAGATTTTTTATTGTTGAAATATAATAAAAAAATTATCTCTTAGTAATTAATTTTTTAGAGTTCTCCAAATATGGAGAAATTTATACTCTCTCTCCTATTTTCTCCATTTTGAATAATTTGTTGGAACAAAAAATGTCCAAAATTCTTATTTTCTCTATTTTGAAGAAATTGTTGGAGATGCTCTAAACATTATAAGAAGAGTAAACTTCATCTTTTTCCTTCACCGTTTGTTAATTTTAACGGATGTGGTTCCTAAACTTTAAAAATGATCCATCATGTTTTTTTTCATTTCATCACGGTTTGGTTCATCTTCCTAATGGCCGTTAACTTTTTTCATTAAATTCAATAAAATAAGGGGTATTTGAGTTATATTACAAAATATTGTCAAGTCTAAAACCATTCGATTAAATGAGAGGTTTTTTAGTCATCAGGAAAATGTTTAAAATGACTAAACATACCCCTCATTTAATTGGACTTAACAGAAATTTTTAACGGTTGTTAAAATGAGGGACGAATACCGTTAAAAATTGACATAAGCGAGGAACCAAATCTAAAATTTCAAAATTTAGATACGATATCCGTTGAAATCGATAAACACCAGGACCGACAATGAAGTTTACTCTTTTAAAATTTCAACTCCAATCACACATTTTTAGTTAAAACATATATTTCAATAATAATAATAATAACATATTTATTTATTATTATAATGGTAGGAGTGGTTTACTTTGCAAAGCAAGTCATTTGTACAACTCGCATAAACCTTATTCAACCGATCATGATTTTTCTTTTTTTGTTTTCACTTTTACTTAATCATGAGGGTTGATTAGTCATTTTTATTGTTATTATGGAGGGCGTTGCTTATGGTATTAAACACTTTTATACAGTTTCATCATATTAAACACTTTTATAAAAAAAATTATTAAGGGACCGTTTACAAAACGTTTACCCGGGTAAGTGTTTACCAAGTCACATTAGCTTACCGGATGGATATGGCAAGAACTAAGAATCTTACCCGGTAAGAGCGGAAGCAAGGACCGATAGTCGAAAGCAATGACCGAGAGTCTTACCCGGTAAGTGAGTGTGACGGCTCTTACCACGGTTAGCGCTTACCGGCTAAATTGTTGCATACGATGCCATTTTGGTGGACTAAAATCTTACCCGGGAAGTAAGTGATAGTGTTGAATTTTTCCGGTTAGCACTTACCTGGGTAAGTGATTAGGTAAACGGCCCCTAAATTAAACAATGAAATCGATAGTCAGTACGCGTTATAAACCAAAGTTTATTTACATTTGATTATGCTATTAAACTCTTTTAAAAATCTAACTCCCTTCGCACCCGGCCCATTTTTCATGTGCAAAATCCAGGCCCAAATCAGCCCAAAATCGGAAGTCGGCTTCATTTCTCGACTAAACAAATGGGTCCCACAAAACAATCTTATGAAAATATGGACTAACAATGGAAGTGGGCTTCATTAATTGGGCCAAGTGGGCTTCATTAACTGGGCCAAGTGTTGTGGTATTGTTTGTAAATCGTAATTAAATAATAAGTAACCATTAATTAAAATACTAATTAATTTCTGAAAGGTGTAACCAAATTCAGAAGTTGATTGAGTTTGACCATGGGGTTGCTATTTGTTATTATGGGAATAGATTTATTTTATTTTAAACCAGAATTTTCAAATTTTAAATACTATTTTGTTAAATAAATAAATATCTTGAAAAGGTTCACAAAAAAACCCGATAGAACTTTGTTATCGTTGAGTTTTCTCATTTTAATGATTATGTCTCTTAACATTTTTTGCGAATAAATAAACATTTGAAATTGTAAAAATTAGTTACATTCATCATTTTAGTTTAAAAAAAAACTAAATCAGTTTTTACCGTTCTAAACTCTAAACCCTCATACTCAACGATATCACTCCTCTTTGACGCCCATTGTCGTCTTTCTCCATACATTAGATAGAGAGCGGCCGACGATGGGTGCAAATGTTTTAAATAACATAGGATTTAGGAGCGGTAAAACTGTTTTTTTTTATTTAGAACTTCTCTAACTAGTTACATACTTGCATGTATTTTTTTGGTTAAAAATGATGTACGTAACCAATTTCTAAAAGTTCAATAGTTTATTTATTAAAAAAAATTGTTCCGAGCTTAAGTCATTTAACATGAGAAAGTTCAATCGTTTTTATTTAAAAAAAATTCTAAAACTTAATTATCTAAAATAAAAAATTTATTGGATTTTCCTAAACTTTTTCGTACACTTTTAACGGTGTTATTCTTTTAATATGTATGTATGTATGTATGTATATAGACATCAGACCAACCCATAGTTAGGGGTGTGTGGGATTACTTATTTAAAACAACTTATGTTTTTTTTGTAAAAGTACTTATCGATTTATGTGGTGTTAAACCTGAGTTTTATGGTGGTATCAAAATGTAATAAGCTAATACGTTGTTTTTTAGGGGTGTTTGGGATTTTGCTTATTCATGTAAAATAACTGAAAAGTTGATAAGTTGTTTCAAATAAGTTAACAAGTTAGAACGAAATGACTTATCAAAAACTACTTATCATCGGTGCCAAACCGGTATAAGCAATTTTTATTTTTTTCTCATCCAAACACTAAAAACAGCTTATTACCGGTACCACACCGGAATAAGTTAATAAGCACTTTAAATAAGCAACCCCAAACACCACCTTAGTTATATTTAGTGGTAGATCCACGAGGAAAAAAAATGAAACCGAATAACCTAAACGAACCAAGACGGTTTGATTAACACATAAGGATAACTTATTCAGTTCGGTTTTAGGTTATCTTTCACTGTTTTAGACTCGGTTAAACCGAATAACATATTATACTATTATTTTATATATGTTATTGTTTTGGCTAACCCGAATAACACGTTACACTGTTATTTTTCATATGTTACTGTTTCGGTTAACTGAATAACACGTTATACTATTATTTTATATAGGTTAGACCAATATAAGTAAACACATTACACATTAATGCAAATTTTAAGTGATTCATAATGAAGAAACCAAAAAACCAATTTGTAATACTTTTAGTAAAAGAAACAAATCCCTTCTTATATGATATTTTTACATAATCTAACAAGATTGATATATATATATATATATAAAAGAGATCATAAAATTTAAAGTAACTAATAAATAGATGGAAAACCACAAGGGTTGTGGCGTACTAGTTAAGGCCTTGGGGATGTGGCGGAATATCCCATCTATCCAGGGTTCGAATCCAAACGTACACAACTTGTGGCCACTGAGGTTTAATCAGGGCTGATGTCTTACAGTCATAATTTGCCGAAGGATTAGTCTAGACTTAGGGGCTGTTTACCAACTCTTACCGGGTAAGTGCTGTCCGGGTAAGTGTGTTGTCCGTAGTAAGTGCTGTCTTGGATAAGTATTATTCGGGTAAGAGTGTTTACCAAATATTTTTAGATAAGCACTTACCGACGAAAAAATGACTATTTTAACCCCTTTTATATTTATATGTTTAAGTAAAATATAATTATTTTTTCTATTATCATTTATATAAACTAAAATATTAATACTCTTATTTCTTTTATCAGTCATTTATATAACTCTTTTGATAAATTATCCTAAAATACTTTCTTATTTTATTGAAAACCAAATGGGTCTACTTCCAAACTCCAAGCCCAAAACTAGGGTTTATATTATGAACCGTGCATCCCCATTCCCCACGGAAGCATGCGATTCCAAGAACCAAAAACACTCACGCCTCCTCATCTTCACCATATTCTTTTCGAGATCAATAGTGTTTGTAATTTGGGGCTTCAAGACTTCTGTAAGGGAAATTTCTCTCTGGATTGTGGGTATTGAAGATTAATCGATTTGGGGATTAGGTTTTAGAATTACGTCAAAAGTTATGTCATTTCCTGTTTTATGATTAACATCTGGTGTGTTTTCATCAGTTTTCTTTTCATATTTGCTCTAAAAGTTGTCTGATTCGCTATTTGGTTTGTGGGTTTTTAATGATTACTCAATTTTGGAATTGGGGTTTGAAGATTGCTCAATTGCGACGAGGGAGGAGGAAGATGGTGAACAGAAAAACAAAATATGTCCTAAATTGCAAGAAAGGGGCATGCCTGGAAAAACCAAATCTGACCCGGGTAAGCATTATTTTGATGCTGGCTCAGTCAGTTAGCGGTCAGTACTCCAGTCAGTTTTCGGTCAGATTCGAGATTTGGTAAACAAGCTGACTTCTGACAGAGTCAGATTTGCTGACCGAGTCAGTCCGGTCAACAGCTAGTAAACAACCCCTTAGCCTATGATACCCTTTACAAAAAAAATAAATGGAAGATTAAACCTTTGGCTACAGGCTAGTGGGTTGGTTTTGCTGGGGCTGGGGGTGTTTAAATTGATAGGTCTGCCACAGGTTATGTTCAAAATTTTGTTACAATTTCATCCTTATTTTTATTTCTTATTCACATTGACTTTAACTTTTTTTTTTAATTTGTTAACTTTTTTTGGCATGTTCTTTATTTTTTCCTTCGTTCAAACACAAAATGCTTAGTTAAATTGTAAACTAACATACGAAAGTTTTAACTCGACCAATCCAACATGCACGGTTTGGGATGGGTTGGGTTGTAGTTTTGACTGAGTTGTAATTTTTCAAACAACAAACATTAGGTTAACTTGTTCAAATGCCTTTAACCCAACCAGACCAACTCATGTACGACCCTACATCTAGTTGACCCATAAGGCTAATGAAAGCTTTCGTGTCCATTTGTCCCACTTCTTCAACTAATCAATATATTGTCTAAAAATGAACCAAATATTTTCTAAATGTTATTTCTACATAAATGATGGATAATTGTTTTTATAAGATATTTTAGGGTGCGTTTGGTACGCAGATAGGATAGGACAAGACAAGGTGGGACAGGACAGAACAGGTGTTCCACGTTTGGTAAGACGGAACTGGACAGAACAAAAAGATAACATTGGCCATTTTATCCTTACTAAATTTAAAGAATGAATAAAATATGAAATAGAAGGTTTATTGGATGTTTTAGAAGAGAATTAAATTTTGTTTTGAGATTATATTGGTAAAACATATGTCTGTTCCACCTTAATCCAGCTTGTTCCGTTCCATGGGATGGGGGTGAAACAGACATGTTCCAGTCTATTCCACATAAAAGTCCTGCCAAACATGAGACAGTGAACCCTGTTCTGTCCTGTCCTGTCGTATCCAGTGTACCAAACGCACCCTTATAGAACACTGACGAGTCAAAATTAACTAAGATCATTTAACTTCTATCGGTGACCAGTCTTGGTTTTTAAACTAAAGACTGTATATATTTTCATTAAACTGTTGCAATCACGTCATCGGACCCATAAAAACCGAACCGATTATCGTTTTCTATGAAAACGTATCCCATTTAGATAAGGTGTCACGTGTCAAGAACAAACAAGAAGGTTGGTGGATATCATTGCTCCCCCCATGGCCAATTGGCCATGGGTTCCACCATATTTATAATTTCCAATTAATCATTAGTATTATTATATTAAATATAAAGATACTATAATTAAATATCCAACTGTTTTAAATTTTAATGATGACTAGAGAAAATAACAAAAATAAATATCTTACAATAGTTACTACTTGTAAATAAATAATAGTAAATAAAAGTTGATAACGAACGTCAAATTTAAATAGTTATTTTATATTTTTAAATTGGTCTTTTAGCCATTTTGATCCTGTTTTTGTTAAAATATCGCTGTCTTTGCAATTTTTGGGTTTGGGTTTGGGTCTGGGAAAAAAAATCAAGGCAAATTGACCAGATTTTTTTTCTTTTGTCTTTTAGTTATGTCCGCAACTGTGGACCTAGATTTTGATGACACGGTGACATTTGAGTCAAAATGGAAGATAATGGCTAGGATACCAATTTTTGTTGGTCAGAATTGGCTATTTGGGTCAATTTCCGTTAAAATTATCTGATTTCTCTCTTGTCCAAATAAAAATGCAAAAAAAAACAAGACCGAAAAAGCGGGGGCCAAGTGAGCACAAAGCTCGACTGGGTCAGCCCCCAAGCCCGATTAGGCCTAAACGTTGAGAGCAACCCAGTCTGAAAAGGGTCTTGAAAAATCTAGTAAACTTGTTAAATTCAAAAAACTTATATTGGAAAAGAAAGATCGGACCTTTATTCGACCCCAAAGCCTATCCCATCTTGAACCTTTATTTCATCTTACTAAAAATGAGTTTGGAATACTCGAGCTCATACTCGAAAAAGCCCATACCTCATGCATCTTTATTCTCTAGGCGAGACGACTCATGACCCCTTAGCGAGTTTTTCATCCTTTTCCGTTAGTATGGTTGTGTGACATTTTTGGATTTTTTTTACTCCGGTATTTTTCACGAAATTTAATGGCTTCCAATATTATTTTTCTGAAAAAATTTGTGCCTAGAACTAGAGATTGTAAAAAGTCGGTCCTGACTTGGGCCCAAATCGATCTCAGTCTCAAACAATGTTGTTGTAACTTGTAACTAATCCGAGTCCCGACTAAGATATTTAGGCCCGATTAAGCTTTACAATGCTCGATTATGAAGAGAACCGGACCCAATCGGTCCCACTTTTTTTAAATAGTTTTTTTATTAAATGATTTTGAACATATAAAAAATAATTTTCAAAGAATTTGGTCAATCAAATACACTAACAAATATGTTTTTTATAATTGGGTTAATCATGTACACATAAAAATTACGTATTTTGTTATCAATCAAATATACTTTAAAAGTTTTAATTGAGTCAATCGAATACACTAAAAAGTACGTTAAAATCTTTAAATGGTCTTTAATCTAATGCATAAAAATAAATTTAAAAATATACTTAAAAATATACGTTTGAAAATAAACTTTAAACAAAAAATCGAATTGATCCCATACCAGTCCCATAATCGGTCTCGAGCCAAGTCGGGTCTTATTTTCGGTAGAATATCCGTAATTGATTGTAACCGATGGTCCCAAAGCGAATCAGGTCCATTTAGCCATCTCTACCTAGAAGCCTACCTAAAACCTAATATGTAATACACTAAGTTTAAAAAAAACCCATTCCTATCAGCGTAAAATGACATTCTTTCAATGAGTCCTTTCCTTCACTCTTTCTGTCTCTGACTTCTACTTTCACATACCTTTAGGCATTATTGAGGTAAATCAATTGAAAATTAAGAAAAAGATCAAATCATTGTGCTAGCCTTTGTTTTTAAAAATGTCATTAGATTAAATATAAATGCAATTATTAGTTGTGGACTTGTGGCTTTAATAATTTTAGTCATAAACTGTATTTTTGACAATTATTGTTTTGTTTTTAAACAAAATACTCTTTATTTATAAAAAATAAACATGCCCAATAGTTAAAATTGTTTATGAAATATTTTATATTTATATCATTCTAAATTGTTTTATGTCCAAAAGAAATTAGATCAAACATTTCATAATTTTTACAATCATATGTGATATGTTAATTATTAATAGAATTAAAAAGAATTGTTGAAGGGTTAACCCAACCCCCCTAAAACTTACTTATTTTGATTCAAAATCATTTTGATGTGTTACTCAGTATATCCATCTCATCCCTTTAACGTTACAGATTCAGTGTAACAGATTGGTGTAATAACTTTTAGTTCAATTTAAAACTGTGATGGAAGTTGTTGATAATCTATGATTTTGAGTTCACAAAGAACCCATAAATCTACTCTTTTATTCATGTCAGACAAGTTGTATTCCCACATGAATAAAATATTAAATTTGTGAGTTTCATGTAAGTTAAAAGTTACAGAGCTACCTTAACCATGATTTTCGGTGAATTTGGATGTTATTTGTCCAACCTGCTATTTTGGGTTATGAACATGGTGAATTTGGATGTTATTTGTCCAACCTGCTATTTTGGGTTGGTATTAACCAAATCTCGCATCAATGAGAAACAAGAAGGATAGGAATGTTTGTTGATGACGTCAAAAATCTAAGCGGCTGATTTGGTAACAACCCGTCCCACATTAATAACAAACTAGATTTGTGCTAACTTAACAACTATTTGATCAACCTGTTGTTTTAAACTTACTTTCTAGTAAAAAAAATGTACACAGATAGATGATTTTCCATCTTGCATTATTTGTAAGTCAATAAAATTGTATGGAGTTTTGCACATTTTCATATGTCAAAGTTGCGAGCCATGAATTTTCGATTATCAAACCCCGTTGAAATCGATTTTTTCGATTATCAAAAATAAAAAATAGAAGTACAAAATATTTGTTTAAAATAAGCTATATACATTTACATATATAATTAAACATTTGTAACCAAAAATACTACCATTAAAAGTAGAGACACAAAAGAATATAACAAGATATTGTGCATGTGGAGGTTTGAAAGCTACTTAGAGGGTGTTTGGGAGTGCTTTTTTAGTCCAAAAGTGCTTTTGGCTAAAAGTGCTTATTGACTTATTGCTTTTGGAAAAGGAGTTTTTAAAAAAGTGTTTGGATTAGCTTTTGTGGTGGAAAAAGTCAATAAGTCAATAAGTTATTTTTTAAAAAGTGTTTGGCTTAGCTTATACATGTAAAATGACCAAAAAGGACATCTCTATTTTTAGACAAAAAAAATATTTTTTTTAACAAATATTTTTTTTACAAATATATAATATAATAAAATTTATTATATAAAAAAATATAATAAAAAAGAAGGTTATTTTTGTAATTTTGAACTCAAGAAGTTGTTTTCAAATCCAAAAGTCAAGAATTCCTGACTTTTGGAAAATCACGTTTGCAAGGGAAATGAAAAGGAGTTTCAAAAGCACTTTTGAATTTGTCAAACACCATTTTTAACTTATTGTCTTCTTGAGAAGTCAATAAGCACTTTTAAAACATAGTCCCAAACACCCTCTTAAAGCTAAATGCTAATCAAAGCACCTTATCTTACAAGTTACATGTCCTTGGCTTTCTAAATATTTCAATCAATAATTATTAAATTCAATTAAATAATTTACTTTAGGAAAAATAAGTATATAAATTCAAACTATATATACATATTGTTGTTGAAAATATCAAACAATTGTATACTTAGGTTTCCTTTTGTTAATCAGTGTTATATTACGTTGCTAGAAGAAGAAAAAAACTGTGTTTTTAGCTTTTTAAATGGATTGGATAACGGATTAACCCTTACCCTATCCATATCCAGGGAACGGACCCAGAAACTTTTTCATACGGTGGCATCATATTTTTTTCATACGGTTTTTATCGACATGTATATCTTTTATACCAACGTTCAATATCGACCAATATGTTTTTAGCTAAATTTCGACATTTCGAGGGATTTTTAAAGTTTTTGTTTTGATTTTAGGGATTTTTAAGTTTTTTTAATCGATTTTGATAGAGTTTTTCGGTATTTTTGGTTGATTACGAGGTACACTTGCACTTTCAAAAGAATACGGGAGCACCTCCTAAAACGATACGGTTGCACCTATCACGAAACCAAAAAAATTTACCCTTCATCGGAGAAATACCACGGTGGCACGTGCCACCGTGTGCCCTTAATTGGGTCCGTCCCTGCCCATACCCTACCCGTTACCAGCCCTAGTCATTGTTTACCCAGCGGGACTACAACCGGAGAAGAAATCAAAGACAATTATAATCTTAAACCTTCAGATGAAATGTTTCGAAATTATATTACAGAGATTGAAAAAGTAGCCATATAGTAGTAATTTTATATTAAGTTTACCGTGTTAATCATATTTAATTAATAATATTTATGTTATTCCAGATTAGTTGTTTATTATTACGATTTTAACTAGTATTAGAATTTTGGTATATATATATATAGAGTGAATTGCATTTTTGGTCTCTGTGGTTACAGTATTTCTTTGAAAGAGGGACCTAAACTTCAGTATCTCAAGAAGTGGTCCCTCAGTTTTCAATTTTGCTCCAAAATCAGGACCCCAACACTAACACCGCTTATTTCCTCCGTTACTAGCAGGGGTATTTTCGTCCATTCACCTTTCAGGTCCCTCTTTTAAAGAAATCATATAACCACAGATACCAAAAATGCAATTTACTATTTGTTCTATTTTGATTTCAAAGTTACATTTCATACCCCTGTAATTATTTAATTAGTTTACTTTATACCCTTTACTTTTCTAATTTTAATTTTACACTTTTATTATATTAACACACATAATCGTATATTAACTAAAATACGTTTTAATTTTAACAAGTTACACCATTGTACTCGTCTCTTCGATACCTTCGAAATGAGCCAAATATTGAATATTTTTGGATTTATTTATTTTATTATATTACGTTTTAACATACATAATTACGTTAAAATATGTTAAGGAGTTCGATATATATATAGGGGTTAAATCACATGAGAACCAAAAAAAGATTGACAACAGTGAGAACCGATCTAAACCATAATTTGGTTTTGATCTCATGGTTATAATTAAAATTTTGATCCCATGGTTATAATTAAAAGATTGAGAACCGTGAGAACCAATCCAAGCCGTAATAGATTAAATCAATTAATGGTTTAAATTGGTTTTCACGGTTCTCAACCTATTTTTGGTTCTCATTTGATTACCGTCCTATATATATATATATATATAAAATACGTCTTAACATATCAATTAACATATATAATTACGTTAAAATATGTTAAGGAGTTCGATATATATATATACACACACGTTTTAAAAAATCGTTTCGACGTAACAAGTCACGTTTTAAAAAATCGTTGTAACAAGTCAATTATGCAATGCAGCGAGACGTATAATCC
The DNA here is from genome assembly GCA_033807775.1 of Saussurea involucrata. Lineage (NCBI taxonomy): Eukaryota > Viridiplantae > Streptophyta > Magnoliopsida > Asterales > Asteraceae > Saussurea > Saussurea involucrata. The sequence continues at coordinate 13,763,561 of CM066317.1, read as the reverse complement.
AAATAATTTGACGATTTAATCATTTAAATCAAAAATTATTCTATATTGGACTCATTTCGAAGGTATCGACGAGACGATTATAATGGTGTAACTTGTTGAAATTAAAAAGTATTTTTTAACGTATTCATACCCTATTTAATTTATGGTACATCTCTTATTCTTTTCAATTTTGTTTTACACTCTTATCACATTAACATAATAATCTTATATTAACTAAAATATGTTACAAAATACGTTTTAACATATCACATTAACATACACAATTACATTAAAAATACTTTTTAGTTTTTACAAGTTATCCCATTATAATCGTCTCGTCGATACCTTCGAAATGAGCCCAATATAAAATATATTTTGATTTAAATGATTAAAACGTCAAATTATTTGGATTATACGTCTCGCTGCATTGCATAATTGACTTGTTACATATCACATTAACATACATAATTGATTAAATCGTCAAATTTACAACGATTTTTTAAAACGTGACTTGTTACGTCAAAACGATTTTTAAAAAATACGTTAAAAAAAATACTTTTTAATTTCAACAAGTTACACCGTTGTAATCGTCTCGCCGATACCTTCGAAATGAGCCAAATATAGAATATTTTTTGATTTAAATGATTAAATCGTCAACTTATTTGGATTATACGTCTCGCTGCATTTCATAATTGACTTGTTACAACGGTTTTTTAAAACGTGACTTGTTACGTCAAAACGATTTTTTAAAACGTGTATATATATATATATATATCGAACTCCTTAACATATTTTAACGTAATTATGTATGTTAATGTGATATGTTAAAACGTATTTTTTAAAACGTATATATATTTATCGAAATTATGTATGTTAATGTGATATATTAAAACGTATTTTTTAAAACGAATAATTTAAAACGATTTAATCAATTAGTTAATATATGATTATTATGTTAATACGATAGGAGTGTTAAAACGTAATATAATAAAATAAATAAATCCAAAAATATTCAATATTTGGCTCATTTCGAAGGTATCGAAGAGACGAGTATAATGGTGTAACTTGTTAAAATTAAAACGTATTTTTTAACGTAATTTAGTTAATATACGATTATGTGTGTTAATATAATAAAAGTGTAAAATTAAATATAGAAAAGTAAAGGGTATAAAGTAAACTAAGTAAATAATTACAGGGGTATGAAATTTAACTTTGAAATCAAAATAGAACAAATAGTAAATTGCATTTTTGGTACCTGTGGTTATATGGTTTCTTTGAAAGAGGGACCTGAAAGGTGAATGGACGAAAATACCCCTGCTAGTAACGGAGGAAATAAGCGGTGTTAGCGTTGGGGTCCTGAATTTGGAGCAAAATTGAAAACTGAGGGACCACTTCTTGAGATACTGAAGTTTAGGTCTCTCTTTCAAAGAAATACTATAACCACAGGGACCAAAAATGCAATTCACTCTATATATATATATATATAGAGAGAGAGAGGGGTGGGTTCAAACGAGGAGCTTACCTATTTAAGAGAACGCGAGGAGCATTCTCAACCACTAATAGTTTTCTACCACTTGCGCCACATTTCACGCGCCACATTTCCGTTCAATATTGATTTATAATTTGAAATTTACACTTTCAACCCTTATACTTATTTACTAACTTTACTTTATACCTTTTACTTTTCTAATTTTAATTTTACATTTAACACATATAATCGTTTATTAACTAAAATACGTTTTAATTTTAACAAGTTACACCATTGTACTCGTCTCTTCGATACGTTCGAAATGAGCTCAATATTGAATATTTTTTGATTTATTTATTTTAATATATATCATATATACTACATAAAAATATTTTTAATATTTACAATTCATACCCTTATAGTTTTGATGAGATTTTTGTTAGGAACACCTATCAAATCATATATGATTAGGAAAAAATAGTAAATCATATGTGATCTGTAAGATTGTTATCTGATATCACAAGTTATTAATCATATATGATCTTGTTTTACATTCTGATATCACTTAGTTATTAATCATATGTGATTTTATTTTAGTTGGTAAATCATATGTGATCTATAAGACTGTTATCTGATATCACTAGTTATTAATCATATATGATCTTGTTTTACAATCTGATATCACTTAATTATTAATCGTATGTGATTTTGTTTTAGTAAATCATATGTGATCATAGATGATCTTGTTTTACAATCTGATATCACTTAGTTATTAATCATATGTGATTTTGTTTTAGTAAATCATGTGTGATCATATCTTGTTTTACAATATGATATCACTTAGTTATTAATCATATGTGATTTTGTTTTAGTAAATCATATGTGATCATATATGATATTGTTTTACAATCTGATATCACTTAGTTATTAATCATATATGATTTTGTTTTAAGTCGTGACTTTGGTTGCGACTTAAAGTGGAGGGAAAAGTCGCGTAATCATATATGATTTTGTACATGAATCATATATGATTTTATACATAGCGGTTGTTTTCTTGTTTTCTTAAATAGTTAGCGTTCTCATATGAACTCACCTCTTGTCAACTAAATATCAAACAAAATTAATATAAAACGACGATTTTAAATAGTTAAAAAAATCTAAGAAATTGTAAATAAAGGGATAATTTTTAGCAAACTATTTTAAAGTTGTTAATTGAGTAAATGCAAAAGAATTTCGATCAACACCAAATTTGATTATATGGATGGATGATTAGAGCGAAGAAATTAAATAATGCAAATATTTTTATGTAGTATATATGATATATAATTAAATAATTAAATCAAAAAATATTCAATTACTAGGTTCATTTCGAATGTATCGAAGAGACGATTACAATGGTGTAACTTGTTAAAATTAAAACATATTTTTTTAACGTATTTTAGTTAATAAACGATTATATGTGTTAATATGACGAATGTGTAAAATTAAAATTAAAAAAGTAAAAGGTATAAAGTAAAATTAGTAACTAATTATAGGGGTTGAAAGTGTAAGTTTCAAATTAGAAATCAAATATGGTTGAACATGGGTAGAAAAGTTGGGCGTGTTTAAGAAATGCTTAATTAGTGGCTGAGAATGCTCCTCACGCTTCTCACGTTTTGATACGCTCCTCACGTGAATCTTCCTCTATATATATATGCAAATAAGAATTTAAAGCTTGATCTGACTAATCAAACAATTGATCCATCATGTCGCTTTACGTCACCTTCAACATCTCATATATTAGAGTAAATTACATTTTTGGTCCCTCGAGTATGCCTCGATTTCAGTGCTCGTCCCTCCAAATCCGAAAGTACACTCACAGTCCCTAAAAGTGAGTTTCGTGAACGAAAGTGGTCCCTCTCACTAACACCATCTATTTTGGTCCCGTTAGACATCCCATGTGCCCCTCACGTGAGGGCATTTTTGTCTTTTTAAGCTTTCTTCATCCTCACCTTCATCCACCACCACCACCACCATCACCAACCACCCTAAACCCTCCACCTACCACCACCATCACCAACCACCGTCACCCCAAACCTCCACCCACCACCACCATCACCAACCACCGTCACCCCAAACCTCCACCCACCACCACCCTCACCAACCACCATTCATCCCCTTTTATCGTCACATATAAACCTGTTTACAATATTATATATGTTCATAACAACCTACAATTCGAAACCCATTTGGGTTTACATCATAACAGTACCATCAAAAGTCAATATGTATGTATATGCTTCATTATGGCAAAAATCATCCACCATGAACACACATACATATATAATATAATATGCATTACTACTTCTTAACCAATGATTGCTCCCAACACATAGTCATTTGAATCAAAATTCTACTACTGTGATTATCTGCTATACCAATATATATATATATATATAATATTTTGCCATACGTAGTAGAAAAACAGAATCAAATTTGGTCAAGAAATCAATGAGTTACATGATCTGAATGTTCTCGCCGGAGTGTCGCCGAAAAACTGGGTTTCACCAAAAAAATCGGGTTGTGACCACGGTTTTGACATAAATCCTTCATACTTCGATTTGTATAGTTGATTCGATCATAAAAAAACAATTTTGAATAAATTCCAGCAAGAATTCAGTGAGTATATCAATTCAAAAGGTCGACAGGTTATAGTTCGCCGGAAAATCGAGTTTGACCGGAAAATCTCGCCGGAGTTCCTATTCTGACGTTTGCGCAAGCATTTGAAGCAGTTTTCCGCAAGTTGAAGCAGGAGGTTTTCGTAACCAACTTGGAAGAAGTTTTCATAAGCAACCTTCAAAGGTTTTCGTAATCAACCTTCAAAAGTTTTCGCAACCAACGTTCAGAAGTTTTCGCAAGTAGTATTCATTCAAAGTTTTCGCAACTTACTGGAAATTGTTTTCGCAAGGCACTGAAAATTGCTTGCGCAAGCTACTGAATCAAAAGCTTTCATCTGAGTTTGGTTCATCGGAAAAACGTGTCTCACCGGAGATTGGTTCTTGTTTTTGCATCGTTTCTTTTGGTATGCATTAACTCGTTTTTCTTTGAAGAAATCGTTGCTTGATGATCTATAAGCACAAATAAACAACAAAGAATCGATTGGGTCGTGAATTTCTGAAGAAAAACGAAACTGAAAAAGTGTGTTCGTGGAACATGGTGATGGGTGGAGGTTTGGGGTGACGGTGGTTGGTGATGGAGGTGGTGGGTGGAGGGTTTAGGGTGGTGGAGGGTGGAGGGTTTAGGGTGGTTGGTGATGGTGGTGGATGAAGGTGAGGATGAAGAAAGCTTAAAAAGACAAAAATGCCCCTCACGTGAGGGGCACATGGAATGTCTAACGGGACCAAAATAGACGGTGTTAGTGAGAGGGACCACTTTCGTTCACGAAACTCACTTTTAGGGACTGTGAGTGTACTTTCGGATTTGGAGGGACCGGCACTGAAATCGAGGCATACTCGAGGGACCAAAATTGTAATTTACTCCATATATTATTCACATAAAACTATCTCGAACAATTTTCTAAAATTTCTTCAAAATGAAGAATCAAAGATCAAAATCTTCACAAAAAATTATATTAATCTCCAACAGGTTTTTTATTTTGGAGACACAAACATTGATTATAATATTAAAATATTACATTCATATATTAAAATATTATTTCTCTCTCTAAATATTTATTTTCTAAGAATTCTATTGGTGCTCTCATCTAGTAATCAGTTTTTGAGAAAAACTCGTTCTCTCTCCTATTTTCTCCATTTTAGAGATAGTTTTGGAAAAACTGTTGGAGCAAAATTATAGCTCAAAATCCTCATATTCTTTATTTTAATTTAATAGTTTATTAATAAATTAAAACCCAAAAGAAAGAGTGGCTAGAGTAAAATAAGATTTACAAATTAAACTCAATATCTATATCTATACTATGTTATAAAGCATGTATAAAAACTCTTAAAAACAACACTTAAAGCTTCATGTACCGTTATTTAATGCTAAGTATTTCAAATATTTTAAAAACAAATAATGAAGTTTTATGTACCGCTTTTAATACTAATTACTTGATTAATACTTATCTTTAACAACCTTCAAATCCTTTAATCGTGGACTCTTATTAATTAATCATTGTCTCTAACCACTTTCAAATCCTCAAATCATGAACTTTTTAAAAAACGTCATTTTTTAAACAAATTTATAAAAAACATGATAGTTTTTCTCAAAACCACATATTATAAAAATTAGAACATTAAAATCGAGATATATTGACGCTGCATTGCGCGAGTAGACTTTTAGTAAATCTAAAATCAGTTTAATTTTTATAGTTTAATTTCAATAAAATAAATAAATTACATCAATAAACTTATCGATATTTGTTTGCAGTTTATTTTATTTTGATAGCCCTCAACGATGCTTGATACAGTTTTATGCCTTTTATTCGTTAAAAATATCAATATTATTTATGATTTCACTTAGGATAACGTCAAAATCTAACAACCCCTTTTTTTAAAAGACAAGAAATATTACAAAGTCAAACAATCGAGAACCGATTTCACCAAAGTCAACCGACCACCGAACGACATCATTTTGGTTTTCCACGATGCTAACTTATTTTTCATCTTTTCCACCACAAGTTTCCAATTATCTAGTCTAGTCATCGCGGCCCCCACCGGAAGGCCGAGGTATGAAAATGGTAATTATCCACTTCCACAACCTAATTCATTAGCCCACGCTTGGACTTCGTCTCTCTCGACTCCCACCCCCAAAATCTAACGACTCTTTGCTTATAGTATTATTCTTACAGGATTAAATATAAATATTTCTAAAAAAATAATTAAAATAACGGTATTTTATATCGGGAAATTAATTATTTTACCCCAAGTTCAAAATAGAGTTACAGATATACCCCATATCTCTCCAACTTTACCAAAATACCCAAAAATCCCGTGAAACACCCCTCGATCGCGAACTCAGGGAAGAAAACCATTTTTAACCCTGGAGTCCTTGATCGCGGACTCAGTGAAAAAAACACCCCAAGTTCATTTTCATTTTCAAGGACCAAAGTTGTAAACTTGACATTTTTCAAGGTGCTTCGCGGACTCCGTGGACAAACATTGCGGACTTCAGGGGTTAAAAATGAAAGTCTTTTTTTGGGCTGCGATCGAGGGATGTTTCACGGATTTTTTTTGGGTATTTTGGTTAAATTGGAGAGAGATGTGGTATATCTGTAAATCAATTATGAACTTGGGATAAGATAATTAATTTTCCTTTTATATATTATAGAGTAAATTACATTTGTAGTCCTTGTGGTCGCCACTCACTATCATCTATAGTCCCTCTTTTAAACTAATTACAGTTTTAGTCATTGTGGTTGTCATTTTGTTTCACTTTTGGTCATCATGGTTGCCATTTGGTTTCGATTTTGGTCTCTCTCACTAAATGATGTTAAATAAATCTGTTAACTCAAGGGTATATTAGTTTTTTTATTCTATTTTATTTGATTACTTAGAATTACATATATTAATACGATATATTATTAAGAAAAAACCTCACAGTCCCGACCCTTACTCGTTCATCTTTTTAGGCAAAACAAACCTATTACCGTTCCGGCTAAATAAACCCAGAAAAACCAAACTGATGAGTGTGTAGAATACACCTACAAATGTATGCTAATAGAACCAATAAGCAAGTATACTTATACAGAACTATGTCGTCTCTCAAGTAATAAAGTGGTAAAATACCGATTATCGTCCCACATAGATTGGAGTTAAAATTGCTATTAAAGTATGATGAAAGAAGTGATTTCAGATGACGATTTGGAAGAAAATATTTGTTCGGTTGAGTTGATGATTATCACAGATTCTAATTAACAAGAATAAAAGAGAAGCAAGGGAGTAAGACTCGTGATGTTATGTTAAACCGAATTCCAGCATACTAATGCTACAACAATGATACAACATGATGCGGTAACAATGCTGCAGCATGATGGTGACAAAAACTAGTTTAATTATCTATTTAGAGACACGTTCCTCTCGGACTCTCACCATCCCATTACTCCAATAGCTTTAGACAATCTCATCTCTGAGCAGAATTCAAACTAACGTAGTGATGGGAGTGGAGTTCTCAAAATATACGGCAAAACAAATTCTCTTTGTTAAAAGTTACTCTCTCGATATAACCCCCGTACCCCCAAGTTGTTATTTTCCAAATAGCTTATCTCTATTCCATTTGAACCCTTTGAGAAAAAGATGACTTATCAAGAATGAATTATTTTGAAAGACAAAAGTAACAACTCTCGTTGCAAATAACTCTCTCGATATTACCCCTTATGTTATCCAAATTGACGTGCTATTCAATAGCCTATCTCTAGGTCCATGACACTTTAACACTATCAAAGTGGTCAATTTGTCAATGGATTATATTGTCTTGAAGAAACTTGGGTTGGAATAATAAAACATCATTTTTGCCACAAAAATGTCTACTTTCTGTTGGTTAACATAACACCATTTGCCTCACACCCAAGCTAAAATGCTTAGCTACTTATTACACTAGATAAAGTAAAGCAAATGCAAGAAAATTGGAAAGTAAACATGGTGCTTGTAATGTAAATGCTTGAAAAGTAAAATACTATAAATAAATGACTTTAAAAGTAAAGACAAGAATGTAAGAAGTAAGCTAATAAATGACAAGAGTACAAAATGGAATGTAAATCTGCAACTAACTACTTTAAGCACTGAAAATAAAGACAAGAATGTAGATAGAAAGACTAGAGATGCAAGATAAATAAAGATATTAAAAGGTGCAGTTATGATGCTATTCCAATGCTACAACAATGCATAAGTGTATTTAAAGAAAAATAAAAAGAAAATGAAGAACACTTGAAGATTTAAAGAAACATTCATAAGATTCTTTAAATAAGTAGAGAGAATGTAGAACTGAAGTAAGATCAGCTCTAAAAATGGGGTATGTTTAATTCTAGATGACCCCTCTATAAATAACAAAAGGGAAGGGCATCTTGGTAAATAAAAGCAACTAATGCCTAACTAGAAGGTACAACTTCTAACCAAAAGTACAATGGTCAACTAAGACTTAAGTTAAACTAACCATACAAACTAATTACTGTTTCAGGGGGTTACAAAAGATTATTTTAAATCAAAATAACAAATTTCCAGCTCATCCATTTGGTTCTTCCTCCCCTTGATCACCAGACCCATGTTGTGGCCATGCTGCAGCAATTCCCTGTTTTTCGAGATTTTGCCAAAAACAATCAAATTAGTCTACTAAACTAGTAAAACAAGTAAACCATAGTCCCTAGCTCCATGAACCAAATAAGTGCGAAATAAGGTGAAAATGACTCAAGGTTGGGATTTTAGAGTGAAAAAGTCTTATCTAAACCTAAGAAATAAGTGCTTAAGTACTCAAAATTGAGCACTTATCACAAACCTAATACAGATCAAAACATTTGTCATATTCTCACATAAAAACATAACCCTATGTTTCAAATCAAACAAAACACTAGAAGAGTAAAACATAAATCCCACTGGAAATTGCACATGATTAATCTCAATGAACGTGAAGAAGCATAGAGTTCACAAGAGCTATATGACTAACAACAGTATTAGGAATCATATCGAGATCTTCGAGTCTAAGACGAAACTGAAGAACCAAATCTGAGATGGAGATGTTTTTCGAACCAGATTTGGGATGAAAGTGGCTAGGGGAGGTCTTCCATAGGCGTTTATCATCTCTCTGTATACAACTTTGACTTTGTAGACGAGTTCTGGCTAGTGTTTTTGTGTTTACCGTTCTCATCTTTGTAAAAGAATGTTTCCATCAGACATTCAAACATGTGTCCATGTCTAATGTAAAACACAACCACCACTAGTCACCGCGCTCTATCTCTTCTCGGACTAATGGTGAGACGTTTGTGTTGAAGAGGATGGAAGTGCAGTCGTTGCGTCGAAGGTCGTTGCGTCTGGATATGATTAGTGCACTCGTTGCGTCGCGGATCTCGCTGGAGATGAGTGGGCAGGTGGTGGCCGTGTATGTGGTCGGGGGTTGACAGTGCTTTTTATACACCAATAGACGTGTGCAAATAAGACCCCAAAGCAAGTATACAATGTGGCCCAATGTCGTCTTTCAAGTAATAAAATGGTAAGAACCAAGTATCGTATTCCACATGGATAGTATATTAAGTTGCAAGATCTCGAGATGAAAGACTAACTTCATATGGCGAATTCGAAGATATTGTTTTGTTTGGAGTTGTCACTTGGTGATTAAATAGATAATAAAAGAAATCAATGGTGCAAGATGTTTGGGGTGAAGTTTAAATACAAATTCCAGCGGACCAATGTTGTGGCAATGCTACGACATTTGTCTAGCAACAACTAAGTTTACCATATAGTTTTCAATAAGCCCTTCCGGATCTTCATCATTGCACAACTGATATAGCTTTCAATCAACACATTCATGTAGTTGTATCAGGACTTTCAATAGTATCAAATGATGCCTTCCAATTATATGGATAAACAAAATACTTTGTTAAAAACAACTCTTCCGAGTTGACCCCATATCAGTTAAGTTGATGTGTTCTGAGTGGTCAAATCCTAATACCACTCTACACTTTAACACCTTGAGTAGTGATAAACTTATCGGGAATAATCAAGTCGAAAGACAGAGATGAAAAATTCCTTTGTCAGTAGATCTTTCAAGTCTTACTTCATTTGTCATTCGGATTGACGTGCATATCAATGGCTCATTTCTGATGCCATGACACTTTAACGTTTTCAAAGTGATCAAAACGTCAAGGACTATATTAGATCTTTTATAAAACTTGTAACGCCTCGATTTTTGTATAAAGTGTTAAGATGGATTTTATTGATAAATTATTGACTTATTATGTGATAGATTAATTTTAAAGTTTAACCCCGAATAAGTTACATTATTTGATTTACGGAGTTATAAGTTAAGGAGGTAAGCTTTAATTTTAATTTATAAGTTAAAGGGTGTTAATTGTCAAGTAATGTTAATTGAGGGACTAAAGTGGCTAAGTGATGAAAGTCTAATCATCACCATCGTCTTATCTTTAGCATATGTGGCTAAGAAAACAAAATTCATTTTGAGAGTAACTTTTGTGTCTTAGTGTGTGTGTGTTTCCTTTCACGGCAAAAGAGAGAGAGAGAGAGTTGAGAAAGAAGAAAGAAGAAGAAGAAGCAAACAGATTTTCAGCTGGAAATTTAGAGTACAACTTGTGGAAACAAAGGTATGTTTCTAATACACTTGTTGATTATGTATAGATATGTAGAGATTAATTCTATTGGGTTAGAATTTGGCTTAAAAGTATAGATTTCTAGGTTAAATACGTTTTCAGTTGGTTGAGACAATGTTGAACATCGCAGCAGTGAGTTGCGATATTTATGATAGTTGCGATAAGTATGAATGGCGCAACCTTGGGTTGCGACAAGTTTGATTGTATCGCAACAATAGGTTGCGATAAGATGGTTGTATCGCAACAGTTGATTGCGATAAGATGCATGTCGCAATAGTTGGTTGCGATAAGTAGGGAAATCGCAACAGTTGGTTGCGACAAGTACTGTGTCGCAAGTAATATGTTGCGACAAGTATTATTGTAATTAGTGCGTTGCGATAAGTGACGAGAATGTTGGGTTATTTAGGATTCTTAGTCTTTTAAGGGTCTTATTTAGTAGATTAATATAAATACCATTTGTATTTGGGTATTTCAGACTTTGTGAAGTTTGGTGACGGAATTCATTACAAAAAGTAAAGTAAGATTGACGCTACTGCTATCAGGTGAGTTCATTCTTACCTTACCCTATTATAACGTTTTTTTTTATTATGGTAAGGTGCATTTTTATAATGAAATGATTTGAATGGATTTTGAAGAATGATTTTATGAAGTAAAATCGGTTATCTTATAAATTAATGGTTTTGCTTAAATTCATTAACGCTATTTGAAATGATTTTATATTTAAGCAATAACATGTATGAGTACAAATAAGTGTAATGGATCCATATGCACTAATTTTTATATGAACACATGGAATAGGCGTGGATTAATCGTAATTCCAGTGTGTATGATAAACGTGGAATAGGCGTGGATTAATCGTAATTCCCGTTTAGGTGAAATAAGGAATAGGCGTGGATTAATCGTAATTCCTATTTCACATTGATGAGAAATCGTGGAATAGACGTGGACTAATCGTAATTCCCGATTTCTAAGGAAGAAAAGGGATTGACATGTGTAATTGTAATATCTACTTCCTTTCCAAGAAATTGACATGTGTAATTGTGATTTCTTGGATATGAGCATTAATCTATAATTCGTGGAGATTCGTAGTGGGCTCTGGAACATGATAGCATGACTGACTTGGTGTCGGTCATATTCGTGGAATCGGGTTTAACCCCGTCATCGTAAGATGTTTTTACATATGGTAAGAAAAAGGTAAACCAGGTTTGTTATGCCTTGTTTATATTAATTTTAAGAATATTATTTTGAAACTGAATGTTCTCACTAGGCGTTAGCCTAATCGTTTCAAATTATATTTTCTTACCAGGTACTAGCTCCGGGAAGTAAAGGGATGTGTGACGAGAGCTTTTGGGATATCGGAGAAGTTATTTAAACAATGAGGCTTTTTGATGGATTGCTTAGATAACCTAGTTAATCTGATTATAGTGACATGATTAGATTAATAGGTTATTTGAAGAATTCAATATTTGTATATATGACCCTCATAGTTAAATTCTCTGTTTATATATAAAGTTTGGAAGATCTTTAGTTTAAATCTTGTTGCAAATTGAGGTTTAAATTAGCCCTGATTTTTAGGGTGTTACAAAACTTAACATGAAATGGTGAACATCATTATTGAGAAACGATGTCCACCTTTCTTTGATTTAAAACCTCACCCTTCAATCTCACACTCAAACTATAGAAATTAGCTACTCATGCTTGAAAGTAAAATGCAATTAATGTAAAAAACAGAAATAAATGCATAACAGAAAGGTAAACTGTATAAATTAAAAGCAAGAATGTAAAGTGCAAGAAATTAAAAGTAATAGAATGGAACAACAATGTTGTCAGTAATGCTGATGTTGTCAGTAATGCTACAACACTCTACAACTATAGATTTAGATGAGAAAGGAATGAAGGATTCAAAACTAACTTGCATAAACTTCAAATGTAAACTACAGTGAAATTCACATCAATTTAGAACTGATGAAAGATGTCTTAAAACAATAACAAGGCACATCTATACAAGCTAGAGATGGTAAAAGAGTAATATCAAAAAGTGAATCTAAAAAGTACACTACTTGTACTATTTGCATACAAAACATTATCTCTAACAAAAGAAAAGTACAACTCCCATTACTTTCAAAAGAGCATAGATCATATTCTTAGACGAAGCTGGTTAGAAATTAATTGTTAGTTTGCTTCAAAAGTGAAGTTGTCAAGTCATCAATCCACTCCATCTTCTAGAATCCAATGTTGTAGTAATGAGAGCAACAACAGTCTGCAACTAAGAACAAGTTAGCCATCCTAAGTAGTAAAAACAAGTAAAATCAAATACTTAGCTCCATGAATTAAAAAGAATAAAATGACTCAAAGGTTAGGATAAAATAAAATAATCTATCTAAAAGAGACGAAAAAGACACTTTATGCATTGAATAACCAATGCATATCAGGGGTGATAATCAACTTTGGGGAAGGGGTGATAATCATTGGTCTCGCCGGAGATGGTTATTCCTATCGGAGAAGATGGTTAGTCGAATAGGAATGAATGATAATAAGCTTTGGGGTGAGGGGCTGAGGGTTTTGCAATGGGTTTAGGGTGGTAGGCGAGAGCTTGGAAAAGAGGAGAATGGCGTCGAGAAGAAGAGGTCCATATGTGTTATGCAAGGTTTTTATTTTTTAAATGATTATTTATTTAGTTTTAATTAAAAATAATAGCAATAATAAAAAGACCAAAATGCCCTTAAGGTTAACACACTTTTTTAAAGAGAGTTAGTCAAAGGGACCAAATATGAAATAAAGTAGAAATCACAGTGACCAAAAGTCCAATTAGTTTCAAATAGGGACTAGACTTGATACTGAGTAACAACTACAGGGACCAAAGTGTAATTTACTCTATATTATACTTCAACCAAGTATCAACAATTAATTCGTATTAAATTTATAAAGTATGAAAACTATTTTTTTATATTATGTATTCGCAATTATTAAAGTGGAAAATGAAGATTTTCAAAACTAAAATAATTGAGGCCCTCACAATAATGTAACTCAGGGATGAAAAGTCTTTGGACACATATTTTGTACTTGTTTCCATCATTTTTATTATATATTACATATTGATATAGAGTGAAGTTTAAGAGAAAACCTCAAAAAAAAAAAGTCGAAGAACACCCTAGTGGCCTTTCATCTGAATGGTATGTACTTGTGCATACTGGTAATTTATGTTGTTTTTTTGGTTTTTATACACAACTGCATATGCATGTTACAAATTATCTGTATGCACAAATTCATACCGTCTAGATGAAGAACTACCAGAGTGTTCCTTAGTTTTCCGTTTATTTGAGGTTTTCCCCTAACCTGACTCTATTGATATATACATGTTAAATTATACTTTTGCATTTTTTAAGTTGTTTACAAGTATAAACTATATTTTTTACAATAATTCTATAAATCAAAATATCATACAATTATAATCAAAATAATTTACGCATATAAATGTGTCAACTGATATAAACAAATCCCCTCTAACCGTACCCCAGAACCCATGCCATGAAGCGTCGTAATTGTTATACAAATAAAAACTGACTCAAATGTAAACAAAGAAATTGGTCTTCTAGTCATTTCTCTCTCATTTTTACTTAAATGTCACTACATACGCAATATATAGATCCGTAATTACAGGCCTAACTAAAAAACATAAAAAATATCAAACTGGTTGATTTTCCAAAAAAATAAATTACATATTACGGACATAGGGTCCGCAATTACGGATCTAAGATGGGTTTTTTTGTAAGGAAAAGCCATTTGATTTTTCTTTTTTTATATTTTTTTTGACTTTTTGAGTCCGGTATACAATTGTGGATCTATATATTGCATATGTAGATATATTTGGGTAAAAATAGGAGATAGACTAAAAAACCAATTTTCATTGTTGATTGTGGTCATGGAGGTTCACCTGCGATAACTCAAACTCGATAACTCCAACTCCAGGTCGGTGCACGTAAGCTGGCCTGAAAACCCACGGTTAAAAAAAATCATTTGAGTCCGTACCCCCCTTTTTTTTAATCATTTATTTTCATTGAAGTATTAGCTTATTTTTAAGTAAGTTATATTTTAAATTATCTCAACAATCAATTCGTTGTTCATTTACGTTGTCGAACAATATAAACAAGATGCATATGATTTTCTTTTACAACATTTTATAAATACTATAAATTTTGAATTAAATCATGAGAAATTTTAGCTTTTTTTGGTCTTTTTCCTATTAAAAATAATATTCTTAAACACACACACATATCAACAAGGATATCAAAATAAATAAAATAAGATATCATTTTATAATTTGATTTGTTTAAACTAAAACTTCATATGCAAAAAAATTAAAATATCTCCTACTTTAATTGAGTTAACAGATTTATTTTAACGGTGTTAGTAAGAGGAACGATGACCAAAACGAATTAAATACCACATGAACCAAAACCATAAAAAAACATGACATAGAAACCTTAGGATATATTTGACAAAGTAGTTGATAAGCTAATTGTTGATTGATAAGCTGATCGGTAACTGATGAACAAATGATATTTGACATAACTAAAAGATAAACATGTAAAATGACAAAAAAAATATTAAAAAAATAATAAATTACAATATTTCATGATATAATTAGAAAAAATTCTAATGATATAATTAATATAAATCGCTAATAATATAACAAATTAATACAAACAATATAGTAAAGAAAAATAAAACAATATAATATGTTAATAAAATAAGTTAAAAATTATTATTATTATTATTATTATTATATAAATACTATAAATTTTGAATTGCTAAAATAAATTATAGTAAAAAACTACAAAATTAATAAATAATTTGAAATAACTATTATATATAATATGAATTGTAAATAATATTGGTCAATCTCATATATCATAATTAATTAATTAATTTTCAAAAATTAAACTTTTAACTTATTACCATAAAAATAAGGGAATTTAATTCAGATACCCTAAGTTTGACTTTGACTTACCAAAATACCATTTTTTTCAGTTTTGACAAAATACCTTTTTTCCGCGATGGAGCCTGCGATCGCGGGCCAGAGTCTAAATTTGAATTTTTTTATCCCACGTACGTAGGGTGTGTCCATCATACTTTGTGATGGACAAACATCGACGGGGAAACCCACCGTCACAAATCAAGATTCAACGAATTTTGAGCAAAACCATAAATCATCATGTATTAAATCATTTGGAGCAAAACCCAGATGATGAAAACCTAAATAATCAAATGGGTAACAATCAAAAATCAACTTTTTTGCCTCAATCTCTTGATACAATCAAGTGTTTTTTTCCGATGTGTAAGAAAACTCCATTAAACTACCATAGCCATCTTTGAATGCAAAATGGTGGGTATGGTGGGTGGGTGGGATGGGAAGTGGTTTTCATAGAATTTATATAATTGGTCCTTATAATGTTATGGGTTTTACAAAAATAAGAGAAATACAAATAAAAATGCAAAAGGAGGACAAAAACCTGGTTGGACGAAAATGCGCCTGGCTTTAACTGAGTTTTTTAACGGGGTTAGTGGACAGGTCCTCCTTTGGAGCAAAAATGAAAACTGAGGGACCACTTCTTAAAATATTAAAGTTTAGCTACCTATTTCAAAGAAATCAAATAACCACAGGACCAAAAATGCAATTTACTCAATCCATAACTCACAATCTACTAAACATTTTATTAAAAAAAATACAAATTATAGATACTGAATAAGATTTATATCACTTCAAAGTCACATCGATAGTGATGTTTTCCTAAAACTGAATAGATGGGATGTTTCTCGAATACGTTGTAAAAAAAAATTAAGTGATAAAATATGACAAATTGTATTAAATGAAGGTTAATATATGTATTATAAAAAAATACATATATAAGTCAAGGTTCTAAATGGTTTGTGGTGTGCGGCAACGAGACCAAGTCTCAAGTCTTAAGAGTCATGACGTTTTTAAGACGTGACTTATGGCGTCAAACTTCTAATTCATATATAATATTCTATATAAAACATATGTTTTGTAGTGTTACTCAATGAGTCAATAGTAATAAACAAGTTAAATTATGTTAAAAATTTGCAAATAAAACATTAAAAACGTAAAAAAACGAATATCGTATTACAAAAACTGTGCATTCGGCCATGGCGTGCCACGAGCTTAACGTGGCATAAGACACAAACTTTGGTGTCATGACGGCTGTGCGGCGAGTTTTTTAGAACAATGATATAAATTCGTACGAGTAATTTATAATGGTAATTCACCTATGTATTTTAAATGCATTTTTTTCACTAATTTACGTACAAGTTTTCCATTCGCAAACATTTACCTAATTTTAAAAACATTTTCAACAGATTTTTTTTTAAACATGGAACTAAAAGTCAGCACAATATCTACCTAATTTAAACATTTATTTAAATTACCAATTTGATTACTAAAATAAAAATACATTAATACAAATAAATTATGAAAATATAAATACAAATACTTAATCTATGTTCTAAATTTTATAATTTATTTATTAGTTATATTATAATTTATTACATTATTTATAATATAATTAATTTATTATCTATATTATAAATAAATCGTATTTAGTATTTTTTATGATATTATAAATTACTGAAATATGTAATACAAATTATAATGTAGTTGGTAATGTGACAGCGTGAAGCATTTTTGAAAGATGTATATAATTTCATCGATGTATGATGTCATTGTAAAGATGATGTGACACTTTAGAAAAATGTTTGTAATTCAGTTGTAATTCAGCGTGAATCATTTTTGTAATTCCGCACTTGCTCAACGAGGTCCGCACTTGCTCACCAGGTCCGCACTTGCGGACCCATGGCTATTTGGGTAAGGTGGGAGAGAAAATGGTTATTTTCTCACTATCCCAATTAAAAATGGCTATTTGTGTCAATTTCCCCATTTAATAAGATCTCCAACCCAACCACTATAAAAAGAACCCTAAATACACTTGATAACGCCAAAAATTGGCGTTATTTCTGATCCACAAACCACTAAAAGTGGCTTGTTTTGAAGCAAAGAAGCGATGTTTTCATTATTTTTTAGTGAATTGTGCAGATGTCCTGAAAGAAAAGCCACACTCGAGAAAAGGAGCGGAAAAAGCGTTAAAAGGAAGTAAGGGCCAAGCAGAATCCCAAGTGAAGTCCAAGCCCAAGCCTAGACCTGTGCCACGTCAGCAACACGTGCGGCCTAGCCCGCGGCTTCAGGCCGCGTGGCAAGCCGCGCAACTCCCTATTGCGTGTTTTATTGTGTGGCGATTTCTAGATTTAGGGTTATCTGGTTCACGGCAACCGGAGGGCTGGAAGAGGCAATTTTCAGAGGAGAAATAGCCATTTTTTAGCAACGATAGAGAGACGATTGAAGGGGAACAAAGCATCAGTAACAGATTAGAGCCGAGAATCGAAAGCAAAGACCGAGAATCTTACCCGGTAAGTGAGTGCGACGATTCTTACCACGGTTAGCGCTTACTAGCTAAATTGTTGCATACGATGCCATTTTGGTGGAGTAAGATCTTACTCGAGAAGTAAGTGATAATGTTGAATTTTACTGGTAAACACTTATCCGGGTAAGTGATTAGGTAAACGACCCCAAAGTTTGGCCAACTACTATACTGGGTGGGGCTTCGGTCAAAATGAAAGTTATAAAGAGAATGATAAAAGCGATTATTATCTTTTAGATAAACATCAGGATAAGAGGCATCGAATTAATCTCGTTATACTTTTATAGGTTTAAGATTAAAAGTTCATACTCTTGTTACCTCCTCAACTTAACTATTTTTTTTTTGGTTCTATTTCTACTATGTTCGTTGTTTGGTAGTTAACGGTTACTATCCTCTCCTTGCCAGCTCCACACAATCTCCTGTAGCCCAGGCCTGATGTACTCTTCGCATAATTTCTTGTACTCTAGCGTATCCCCCGCCGCCTTTAATAACTCCACCACCGCCACCTCCGGAGCCACCTCGAACACCTCCGCCGTCACCGATAACTTCCCCTTTCTTCCCTCCGATACCCCCTGCATCTTCAACTTATACTCGTTTTGATTCGAAAACGAAATCTTCAAATTCAACTTCTTCGCTACGGATTCGAGTTTGTTCATGATCGTCGGAGCACTGGATTTCGATGTAAATAACGATGCAGATCTCCGATTAGTCTCAAACATGCCGGATAAATCGAAGCCGGTGGACATCGAGGAGATGAACTCGAAAGCGTTGTAGAACGGCGGCGATGATTTAGATATTTTGAAGGAAAACATTTCGGATTCAGATTTGTTTTCATCGAGTTCCTCAATGGCGATTGGCGTCGTGAGTCCTTTTGAGAACCACGGAACGCGTTTGATCGCCGGAATTGTGATTCTCTGCGACGGATTAACCATTAACAGCTTCGAAATCAACCGCCGTGCGTCGGCAGAGATCCAAGGCGGAAACTCGTACTCCGCTTTAAATATCTTTTTGTACATGTGCATCACGTTATCATCACGAAACGGAAGGCATCCGGCGAGGAGAACGTATAAAATCACGCCGCACGACCAGAGATCCGCAGTGGCGCCGTCGTATCCTTTTTTCCGGAGAACTTCCGGCGCGACGTACGCCGGCGTACCGCACTGCGTATGAAGCATTCCGTCGTTCCGCAACTGCTCCGGCAATGCAGATAATCCGAAATCGGAAACTTTCAGATCTTCGTTTTCGTCAAGGAGGAGATTCTCCGGCTTCAGATCTCGGTGGGAGACGCCGCGACTATGGCAGTAATCAACGGCGCTGATCAGTTGCTGAAAATACTTTCTCGCTAAATCCTCATCCAACCGTCCTTTTGCAACTTTCGCAAACAACTCACCGCCTCTAACGTACTCCATTACCAGAAATATCTTCGTTTTCGTCGCCATAACTTCCTTCAACTGAACGACGTTAGGGTGACGGACCATCCGCATAACGGCGATCTCCCTCGTGATCTGCTCCATTAACCCCTCTTTTCTCACTTGCTCCTTTTTTATAACTTTAACGGCGACACCTAACGCCGTTACCAAATCCCTCGCGTAATACACCTTCGCAAACTTCCCTTGGCCCAACAATCTCCCCATCTCGTATTTTCCGAAGATTACGTGGCGGTCTCCGGCGCCGGTGACTGTGGCGGTGGCGGAGTCCTCGAAAGGATCGACCATTTTTTTAGAGGGTTGATTTGGGGTTTGTTATGACGGTGGTTGGTTTATGGTGAGTTAAGGGTGGTGGAAGTGTACATAAATGGAGATTGGCGATGGTGGGGTCCGACGCGGTTGTGGGTAGTGGGGTTTGTCAGGTGGTGATTGGAGGATGTGGTTTCGTCGGGAAGCGTCGTTATCGGAAGGTTTGTTTCTTTCTTTGCATTATCGATAACTCGCCAATGGCGGTCAGTCACGTACGAGGGTGATAAAGAATTGCTCTCCAAACTAGACATGACGCAGGATATAACAATAGACAACGCGCTACAAAAATTTGTTATATTATAATAATAGAAAGGTGAATGACAGTGCAACTGAATAATATCTCCAACACCTTCTTCATTTTGCGAAAACGAAGAATAAAGAGATTTTGGGTTTTTTTTCTCCAACAGTTTTTTTAAAACTATCCTCAAAACAGAGAAAGTAGGAGAGATAATGAGTTTTTCTTCAAATAAGGAGAAAACCCAAAAAATAATTACTAAGTGAAATCACCAATAGAAAGCTTTGAAAAATAATATTTAGAAAGAGAAATAATATTTTAATAGATGAATGAAATATTTTAATATTATAATCAATGTTTTCTTCTTCAAAATGGAGAATCTGTTGAAGATGAATGTAATTGTTTTTTCAGATTTTGACTTTTGGTTCTCTATTTTGGGGAATCCGTCGGAGATGCTCTAAGAAATTAAGTTAATTTTTAAGAAATGTGAGAAATGGATATAATTTTTTAATTAATTTTAATATAAAAATTAACAGTGGGATTGATTTGGTACATTTTATATTGGTGGATCTTATAATGTGCATCTAAGGCCATCCGTACCCCAAGCGGGATGGGGCT
Organism: Saussurea involucrata; assembly: GCA_033807775.1. Classification (NCBI taxonomy): domain Eukaryota; kingdom Viridiplantae; phylum Streptophyta; class Magnoliopsida; order Asterales; family Asteraceae; genus Saussurea; species Saussurea involucrata. The sequence goes on along the minus strand of CM066317.1, from coordinate 13,742,740 downwards.
CGGGATGGCCAGCGGGGTTGCGGGGATGGGCTACGGGCTCGGGGATGGTTGCGGGAAGGGATGGAATTCGGGGATGGGATCCCGATCCATCCCGAAGGTTTTTTTATAAAAAAAAATTTAATTAAATTTTTAAAAATAATGCCGTTCAACGGCTGTTTATAAAAAAAATTATTTTCTCAATTTAATCCCACTATATATTTAACCCTCAACCTCTTATTTCTCACACCTCTCAACCTCTTATTTCTCACACCTCTCAAATTCTCTCAACCTCTTATTTTTCACACCTCTCAAATTCTCTCAACCTCTTATTTTTCACACCTCTCAAATTCTCTCAACCTCTTATTTCTCACACCTCTCAAACTCTCTCAAATTCTCTCAACCTCTTATTTTTCACACCTCTCTCATCATGAATTCAAACAGAACACCTACATCCCGTCGTAACCGACCGAATACACCACAATCGCAAGAAGATCAAGAGCTTGGTTTCCAAGCGTTTACACAACAAGGTTATCATCCGCAGTTTTCGCAACAATTTCCGCCACAATGGTCGCAATAAAATCCGCCACAATATCCGCAACAATTTCCCCAACAATTTCACCAACAAATTCCTTACCAATTTACACGTCCCGGGTTGATTGAACAAGGTTTTACTCCGGCCAACTTCAATCTCGACGACGACATTGTTCCGGAAACCCAACCTTCTACCCCGAACACACCACAATCTATCCCGACACAACAATCTAACCCGGAACCATCAAATCCGAGACCAACGAAAGCCGCCAAACAAACGTGGAGTAAAGCCGAGGAACTCGCGTTAGTGTCGGCGTGGGTTGACGTTTCGGAGGACCCCGTGGTCGGTAACGCACAAAGCGGTGGTAATTATTTTTATTGATATTATTATTATTATTATTATTATTATTATTATTATTATATGTTGGTGCAAGTGTACCCAGCTTTTAATATTGTGATATATTTTTGGTACACATAAAATCACATCTCCATATTTATTTTGATGATTACAAAACACACCGCATTCTTTGTTATCTAACGTTTTATCCAAGTGTACAGTTCTTGAAGAACACAAAGATTTTATCTGAAGGGTTCAAGACGGAAGTTTTTACGTCGTCATTATTATATATATTTAATAATGATAAACACCCTAAAATAATATACCACTTGGATATTTCTAAAACCCAATACTGATTTTAATTAAAACTATTAAAGTTTTATTAAAATATTGTTATATCTTTCTTTGTTTGTTTTGTGGACAAAGTCCATCCAGCTCATCTCTCTTAGCCTCATCATTACCATGAGAAGATGTAGGTGTTGTTGTGGACTTCCTATGGGTTGAAAATTCACCATAGTGATAGCCATACTTCTCCTATAAATAAACATGCAGGGACGTCTCCAAACTTACCAATTTCACCAATTTATCCCAGCATTTGATCAATACTCTGCTGCCCCTTTTCTCACTTAAATCACTTATTAAATTTATAAAAAATATTTTTGAGCAAGAAATCTTGAGTTGATAGCAGATTAAAATCTCTCGATTAGTTGAATCAGCAACACAACTCAAGTGATCAATCTCTCTAAAAATATCCAAGTGATTAACATTATACAAGAGTGATTATCATATTAAAATTATACACCTCTTGTAAGTGTTTGAATTGAGTGAGTGATCCATAGAAATCTCATCAAACTGAAGTAGAGATATCCGTGATTATTTTTTGTATTAAGGTTTGTGTTCTACCGTAAAGAACACGTTCTTATTGGATCTCCGAGAAGTGTTTTCTCGAGGTGGACTAGCCAACCACGTGATTGGTGAACCACTTTAAAATATCGGTGTCAAGTATTCTCTTTCCTTTATCTCTTTATTTTTACCGCTGTGCATTTAATTATATCTGTTTATATAATTGTTGTATATTTATTCTTTTATACTCTGTTGTATTTGTACTGTCTTTTATACCGTATTTATTTATAAAAAGAATTTTTGAAAGTAAAAGTTTTTAAATACAACCTTACCCCCCCTAGGTTGTCTAACAATTGGTATCAGAGCAGGGCTTTCAAAATTTTCTGCTTAAATATTTTTTAATGGCCCAACAAACTAATATTATGTTTTCAAAACCTCCTATGATAGATACTGAAAAGTTTGGCATTTGGGCCGAACTATTTGAATGTCACGTTCGTGGCAAAAATCAAAGAATTTGGGATATTATAGAAAATGGGAATTTTAATCCTACTATTGTAAAAGATGATCTTATTGTTGATAAACCTTTAAAAGAATGGTGTAACACCCCGCTTACCACGACACAATATTGTCCGCTTTGCCCCACTGGCTCACGGCTTTGTTCTTGGCGGCCTGGCAAGGACTTCCCAGGGGGTCACCCATCCTGGTACTACTCCCACCCCAGCACGCTTAACCACAGAGTTCCCAAGGAACCCGCATGCTTGTGGCCCCAAAACGCGTTGTGTCTGGTAAGGCCAAGGTTTACTAATATACCCAGCATCTCTCCTGTCCACGGCCGATGTGGGATATGCCTAAGGTGTTACACACACCCCCCCTTAGGGACTCATCGTCCTCGATGAGGTTTGCCCCACCATCCCGAACGGCACAGGAGTGGCTCTGATACCATTTTGTAACACCCCGCTTACCACGACACAATATTGTCCGCTTTGCCCCACTGGCTCACGGCTTTGTTCTTGGCGACCTGTCGAGGACTTCCCAGGGGGTCACCCATCCTGGTACTACTCCCACCCAAGCACGCTTAACCACAGAGTTCCCAAGGAACCCGCATGCTTGTGGCCCCAAAACGCGTTGTGTCTGGTAAGGCCAAGGTTTACTAATATACCCAGCATCTCTCCTGTCCACGGCCGATGTGGGATATGCCTAAGGTGTTACACACACCCCCCCTTAGGGACTCATCGTCCTCGATGAGGTTTGCCCCACCATCCCGAACGGCACAGGAGTGGCTCTGATACCATTTTGTAACACCCCGCTTACCACGACACAATATTGTCCGCTTTGCCCCACTGGCTCACGGCTTTGTTCTTGGCGGCCTGGCAAGGACTTCCCAGGGGGTCACCCATCCTGGTACTACTCCCACCCCAGCACGCTTAACCACAGAGTTCCCAAGGAACCCGCATGCTTGTGGCCCCAAAACGCGTTGTGTCTGGTAAGGCCAAGGTTTACTAATATACCCAGCATCTCTCCTGTCCACGGCCGATGTGGGATATGCCTAAGGTGTTACACATCTGTAACATCCCAGACCAACCGTACCAGATATTGTCCGCTTTGTCCGCACACCTGGACTCACGGTTTTAAAACGCGTCTGATAGGGGAGGTATCAAGTCCCTCTTATAAGACAACTTTTGTTCTCCTCCCCAACCAATGTGGGATCTTACAATCCACCCCCTTGGGAGCCCAGCGTCCTCGCTGGCACACTAGTCCGGTTGCCCGCTCTGATACCATCTGTAACATCCCAGGCCAACCGTAACAGATATTGTCCACTTTGCGGATACCCTCTGCATAACAGCATGCCGGCACCGCTCACGGTTTTGTTCCTGCCCGCACAGGCATACGCGGGACGCACCCAGACCGCACCCTGTGACAGGCAAAAGGCCTCATGCAAGGAAGGTATCCATCCACCCTTATAAGGAGGACTTCGTTCCCCCTCCTAGCCGATGTGAGATTTCACAATTGTGTAACACCTTAGGCATATCCCACATCGGCCGTGGACAGGAGAGATGCTGGGTATATTAGTAAACCTTGGCCTTACCAGACACAACGCGTTTTGGGGCCACAAGCATGCGGGTTCCTTGGGAACTCTGTGGTTAAGCGTGCTTGGGTGGGAGTAGTACCAGGATGGGTGACCCCCTGGGAAGTCCTCGACAGGTCGCCAAGAACAAAGCCGTGAGCCAGTGGGGCAAAGCGGACAATATTGTGTCGTGGTAAGCGGGGTGTTACAAATGGTATCAGAGCCACTCCTGTGCCGTTCGGGATGGTGGGGCAAACCTCATCGAGGACGATGAGTCCCTAAGGGGGGGGTGTGTGTAACACCTTAGGCATATCCCACATCGGCCGTGGACAGGAGAGATGCTGGGTATATTAGTAAACCTTGGCCTTACCAGACACAACGCGTTTTGGGGCCACAAGCATGCGGGTTCCTTGGGAACTCTGTGGTTAAGCGTGCTTGGGTGGGAGTAGTACCAGGATGGGTGACCCCCTGGGAAGTCCTCGCCAGGTCGCCAAGAACAAAGCCGTGAGCCAGTGGGGCAAAGCGGACAATATTGTGTCGTGGTAAGCGGGGTGTTACAAATGGACTCCCGCTGAAGAATCTCATGTCTGTTTAAATTTTGAAGCTAAGAATATATTATATGCTGCTTTAACTACTGATGAAATTGAAAGAGTGTATACATATAAAACTGCTAATCAAATCTGGGAAAGTTTAAACAACACTCATCGTGGAAACACACAAGTTAAAAGTTCTAAAATAAACATTTTAGTTCATGATTATGAATTATTTGAAATGTCAAAAGATGAGTCAATCGACTCAATGTTTAAACGTTTTAACCTCATTATGACTACTTTGAAAGGATTAGGTCGCACTTATCCTAATGAAGATTACGTAAGGAAAATCCTCCGAGCACTTCCTTCAGAGTGGATGGCAAAGATTACATCATTAGAAGACTCCCGTGATCTCTCCCTAATGAAGCTCGACGATCTCGTCGGCAATCTTAAAGTACACGAAATTGCACTTAAAAGAAACAAAGATCGGGAGCAAGTCAAAAAGAAGTCGATCGCTCTTAATGTCTCAACTCCGAATGACAAAAAGAAAAAGGAGGAAGCTAGCACTTCAAAAGATCAAACCGATAAACTCAACGAAGTCGCTATGTTGGTAAGAAACTTCTCTAAATTTTTTACTAACAATAAATTTTCTAAAAATAGCAGATTTCAAAGAAACGGTAACTACCGTCGTGGCGGTGAAAACCGGAGTCGCAACTTCCATAAAAGAGAAGATAAAGTGAAGAAAAATGACGACTCAAGTGACGACGAAAAAGCCAAACCAAAGAGAGGTTATTGTTACTCATGTGGTGATAAAGACCACTATGCCAACGAATGTCCTAAAAAGAACAAATTTCAAAATAAAAAGGATAAAGCCTTCGTTGGAGGCTCGTGGAGTGGAAGCGAAGAAGAAGACGAATATCAAGCTATTTGTCTTATGGCCGAAAGCGACGACGAGGTAAAATCTTGTTACTCAGATTACGCTAGTGATTATGAAAATGAAGATGAAAATAATCTTGACGAATTATATGAATCATTCCATGACATGGCCGCTCTTGCAAATAGGTATCAAGATGAAATCTCAAAATTAAAAGAAACCGTATCTGCATGTGAAAAGAAAATTAATGACGGTAAACAAAAATCTGCAAATGATATGGATATAATTGCTAAATTAGAAACTAAATTAGGTGAAAAGGATTTTTGTAAATCTTGTGATATTCTAAATAAAAAATTGCATGGTTAAATAAAAAGACACATGAAGATATTATATGTACAAAATGTGATATTCTTAAAAATGAAAATGCATGTTTAAAAGCTAAATGCGATTCATATGAAAAGGACAATCTATTAGCTAAAGCATTTCAAAGTAGTAATGAAAAAGTTCTTAACATGCTAAATATGTCTAACCGTATAAAATGTAGAAAAGGTATTGGTTCCGATGCTTGCAAAGAAAAATGTTCTTGTATGCCAATTAAAAGATATTTTGAATCACCTAAAGTAAATACAAGAAATCGATATGTGCAAAAACCTCCGTATGTACCTAAAATGAATAATGTAAAATATATACCGAGAAAACCGTATGCTCGCATGTACCATGATAAATATTCTAGACCGAAAAATAATGCGAATATAAATGCTTCTTTTTATGTGTATGATAAATACAATCGCAAAATTAAAATGGTAAATAAATGGATTCCAAAAGGAATGTTTAATAATGATAATCCCGGTGGTATGCGTTTATGGTTTTAAATATGTTACATATATATGCAGTTCTTTTTAATTCTATATATAATATATTTTCTTATATGTATTATATATAAATAATATACTTTTGTATGTACTTTTTGTTTATATATACATACATACGTACTACATATAAATATATATTTGTTTTGTTTAAATTTTTTATTGTTTATATATTAGGTTTGACTTTCTATTTACTTATATATATATACGTATATCATACATATATTTATATATATTCTATTCAATTCTTTTGTCTTACTTATATATATAAAAGACTCTAAGTCCTTTATATATTTTTGTTGTTGTCATCTTGAAACTAATTAAGAAGGACCCACGAGAAATGGGGACCATAAAAGTTACATCCTTATTATTGTAGATAAACCTTGATATGGACTGGATTCTCGATAGTGGTTGCACACGTCACATGACCGAAAATAGCAATCTCTTTTCATCATATGAGTCATGTGATGGTGGACAGGTAATTTTTGGAGGAAATTCCAAAGGAGAGATAATTGGGAGAGGTACAGTTTCTTGCAATAATGTTAAATAGAAATCTCATCAAACTGAAGTAGAGATATCCGTGATTATTTTTTGTATTAAGGTTTGTGTTCTACCGTAAAGAACACGTTCTTATTGGATCTCCGATAAGTGTTTTCTCGAGGTGGACTAGCCAACCACGTGATTGGTGAACCACTTTAAAATATCGGTGTCAAGTATTCTCTTTCCTTTATCTCTTTATTTTTACCGCTGTGCATTTAATTATATCTGTTTATATAATTGTTGTATATTTATTCTTTTATACTCTGTTGTATTTGTACTGTCTTTTATACCGTATTTATTTATAAAAAGAATTTTTGAAAGTAAAAGTTTTTAAATACAACCTTACCCCCCTAGGTTGTCTAACATTATACTTAATTTTACATAAATGTAGGATGTTTTTTGGGCCGAATCGGGCATGTGTTCTTTACTCGCATGGGTCGTGAACCAGGTTATAGATCAACCCATCAACTCAATAGCAAGTTCAACGACCTCAATAAAAGAGTTAATTCGTTTGGCGGCATCTACAACAACTTGCTCAATAATAGATCAAGCGGGATGAGTGAGGCCGATATATCCCGAACGACACATGAACGGTATCTAGCACGCCATAAAGTTGCTTTCACTCACGAACAAGCTTGAGACGTCCTAAAAAAATGTCCAAAATGGGGAGCCGTTCCAACGATGACGACAACTTCATCGCGGGGTTCAAAACGTACCCAACCTTCCGATGATGACGATGACGAGCAAATTCAACGACCCATCGGGAGAAACAAGGCAAAAAAATCATCAACGAATAATACGTCCGGGGCGAATACGGACGAAAGTGTTACTCAGTTGTTGACGACGTTCAACGACAAGATTGATGATACAATGAAATACAAAATGAAAAAAATCGATCTCGAACTTCAAAGGTTAGAACACGAACGAGAAATCGAACGAGATAAACGATTTGAGAAAGACTTCGAGTATTTCATAACCCCGCATGATCATCTTACGGGAAACGCTTTGAGGGCTACTTTAGCGAGAAAAGAGCAAATCCAAAAATTTCATAATTGGTAGTGTTTTGTATTTTGTAATTTTTATTTTTAATGAATGATATGAATTTTAATTTTTATTATTTATCTTATTTTTATTTATTAAAAAATATATAAATACTTTTATTTTGTTAAATAATTAAATGTATAAATAAAAGAATTAAAATAAATGAGGTGGCAAAAGGGTTTGAGGGAATGGGGTACGGGTGTTTAGGGATCGTTAGGGATCGAGTGAGGGATGGAAGAAAAACTGATGTGGCGCTGATGTGGAGATGGAATATTTGAAAGATGCTGTTATGGGGTACGGATGGCCTAATGGTTGATAATTATTTATCACGTTTTTCACGTTAATTCAACTTCTCATCGGAACCCGACCCATAGTAGAAAAAAAGTTTATTTAGGACTATTAGAGCATCTCCAACACATGTGCTGAAATAACAAAATTTGAGATTTTAGCATTTTTGTTGTTCCAACAGCTATGCTATCCTCTATGATAAAATAGAGAAAAGATGAGAGAGATTGTAAAAATCTCCAAATTTAGAAAATCTCTCTATAGATGGTTTTCCCAAAAAACTAATCATTACCATCAAAAAGCAAAAAAAATCTCTCAACCTTCCATATATTGAATATTTTAATAATATAAATTAATTAATTAAATATTTTAATAAGATAGTTAATGCTAGAGTTGCTAAAGTAATATAACTGTTGAAGATGAATGCAAATAGTTTTAGAGATTTTGCTATTTTAGAAAAACTTTATAATAGCTATTGGAGTCTTTAGATGCTCTTAAAGCATCTCAAATAGTTATGCCAAAATGGAGAAAATAGACACTTTTAACATATTTTTTGGTTCTAGAGCTTATTATATCTTATATGCTAAAATAGAAAAAAATAATAGATAAGTTATATTATAATTGTTTTCCATCAATAAAGGAATATTTTAAATGAAATGTATAAGATAGATAAAGTCATCGTTTGACAAAAACAAGCTAGCTTATTTTTTAGGTACATATTTAAATATATGATAAATTTTAAGTAGTTTATATGTTTCTAAATTTTTTAATGCTCTAAATGAACTTGTCATTACATATAACAAAAATTGAGTGCAATAAAAATGTATTTTTTTACATTTCATTAAATATATGTAATAAAACTGGTATATTATTAAATTATTTATGTCAAAATTAAGTTTTAAACCTTCCATAATACTTTAATTCGTATATCTCCCTTTCGTATCGTCCAGTTCGGATACTTAGAGCAAGCTAACTTCTATTTTTAAGTACCGTGGATGAAATCAACAATAAATTGCAAGCCACATAAACGAAAACAACAATAAATTATATCATATGGATGTAAATCTAACTTCAGAAGTAGAGATGGCCAAATGGGCCCGACCCAGCCCGGAACCGGCGGAGGAACGAGACTGACTTGGGACCGGTCCGGTAGGGATCGGTTATGACGCGGTAGTCCTTAACCGGTTAAGATTTTTATCAAAAAACAATGTTTGGCCTGGGACCGTCCCAATTTTTTATTTAAAATTTATTTTTAAGTATATTTTTTAAATAAAACGTATTTGTTAGTGTATTTGATTGATCTAGTTATAATAAAGCGTAAGTATTTTTTAAATGTATTCGATTGACCCAATTATAATAAAAATATATTTATTAGTGTGTTTCATTTTTAACTTCAATTTTTTTTATAAATTAAAAACTTTTGAAAAAAAAACTTAAGTGGGACCGGTTTGGGCCCAGCCCGGGCCCGGGACCGGCTTCTATAACCGGGACTTGTAAAGTTTAACCGAACCTTCGTATTTGAGCCAAAATCGAGACCGGTTACGAGATTAGTATTTAGGATCGGAACCGATTTAGACTCGACCAGTGACCGATCTTTGACCATCTATAATTCTATTATTGAGAAGTTCAAGAAAGAAACATTTTTTTACAAAACACATGGACTAGAAACGTAATTTACTCTTCAAAAAACAGGAAAAAGGGATCACATGTATTTGGTACCATGTATTAATATATTTTCAACATCCTAAATATTTATTCAAAAATAGATCATCATTTTAAAAGGTAAATACATAGCAACATATTTTAGACACTAGTTTTTATTTGAGGTGTTGCATTTCTATATCCATCTTATACCATTTACTTTTTATTTCAACCAACATATATTGAACATATTAGAGCATCTCCAACAACTTCCTCACTTTGGAAAAAATGGAGAATATAGGGATTTTGGATTGTATTTTTGCTCCAACATCTTCTCCAAAAGTATTCCCAAAATGAAGAAAACAGGAAAGAGAATGGGGTTTTCTCCAAATATGGAGATAACTCTAAAAATAATTACTATATGAGATGACCAATAAGAATCTTTGAAAAAAAATTAGAGAGAGAAATAATATTTTAATAAATGAATGAAATATTTTAATCAATGTTTTTTTCTCTCCAAAATGGAGAATCTGTTGGATACGAATGTAATTTTCATTTTTGAGATTTTGACTTTTGATTCTCAATTTTGGAAAATTTTGAGGAATTTGTTGGAGATTCTTATAGTTTATATATGGGACAGTGAAATCTTAATTATGTTGTTATTTTGCATAACATGATGACGATAATTATCTAATATATACGCAAAATAAAGTATGAGTTCAAATAATAACACCATCATTTTATGAAAACATGAGAACACATATATCATACATGATATCATTGACGTGACGACAAAATTCCGTCGCTAAGCCATTGCTAAAAGATGTGTCGCTAAGTTTGACCGTCGCTATCTGTCATTCCGTCGCCGATAGCATCACCCTCAACATTTTCACTGACAAATTAGTGACGAAATCCACTTTCAGTGACACATTAGCGACGCAAATTTCCGTCACTAATAAGGTCGATTTGTAGTGGACCATTGGCACAACTTAGTTGTGGGCCAAGTTGCTCGCATATACCACGAGGTCCTCTCATATGTAATGTTACATGCGATATAAGTGTTCTCATGTTTTCGTAAAATTATGGTCATACCCCTGTTTATAAAGGCAAATGCAACCCTATAAAAAATTCCAAGCTGTTACACCATTTGGCTATAAAAAATGAAACGATATATATATATATATATATATATTTAGAGGGAGGTTCAGGAGAAAACCTCAAATAAATGGAAAACTAAAAAACACTTTATCAACCGTTAGATCAGATGATCTGATGGATGTGATTAGACGGGCGGTTACAACAATATTAATTAAATAAAAAACCCTCAACCCCCTATTTTTTATTCGAAAAAAGATGAAAAATAAACAAAATTCGAACGAAATAAATTAGACAAAATAAATGATCATATTTTTCTCGTTAATTTGACATCCATATTGATATACTTTTTCCTCCGTATTTTCGTGGGTTTTCGGTTATTTAGGGTTTTCCCTTAAACCTGACCCTATATATATATATATATATATATATATATATATATATATATATATATATTTTTCAAAATAATCATTTTGGTTAATTTCTAAATTGATACATATGAAATTCAAACTTGTACTTAGAAGGGAATAAAAGGATCATGCCAATCAACACTATCAAGATAAACCAATGTTATTATTGTAGTTTCAAATATTATATGATTACAGCTAATAAAATAATACGATGACACTTTTCATAACCCTATTTTTTTTACATTACCATATAGGAACGAAGTGGTGATCCGTACGACCTTATACATTATAGTGTTCCGCTCCTGTATAAAGGTAAATACAATAATACTACATTATATCATAATTGGTTTATCATAAACATTTCATCATTGTTTTAATATATTAATTTTCTACAATATTGATTACAATAATTGTTTATAAACATAAACACACAAATGTTGGCATACCAAACCTACCAATCATTTTCTTACGATTACTAAAATAAAATACTCATTTTGTTCCCTAACCAACAAAAGTGTGAACAAATTTAAAACGAAAATACAACCATGCATTATGATTTTTTTAGGGTGCGTTTGGTACACTGGATATGACAGGACATAACGACACAAGGATCACTGTCTCATGTTTGACAGGACTTTTATGTGGAACAAACAGTAACAAAGTTGTTCCACTCCCACCCCATGGAATAAGGTGGAAGAGACTTTGTGCTTTATCAATACAACCTTAAAATAAAATTTAATCATCTTCTAAAACATCAAATACACGTTCTATTTTATGTTTTATTCATTCTTTAAATTTTATTTATTGTATTTTATCTAATGTTATCGGTTCTATTTTGTCCAGTTCTGTCTACCAAACGTTGAACATGTTCCTAAACAAATATTCGTCGGAAAATCCGACAGAAATCCGTCGGTAATGTCGTTTTGTGGCCAGGCATTATTTGACGGCCTTATCCGTCGGAAATCCGTCGGTAATGTCATTTTCCGACGGATTTCCGACGGATTTGGCCGTCGGAAAAGCCAATTTGTTTTGTAGTAACAACTGTTATGTCATGTCTCGTTCTGTCATGTTCTATCGTGTCTGCGTACCAAACGCATTAAGGAACCGTTTGGTTTGCCGAATTTTATTGAATTTGGAATTGAAATTTAATTTTAATCTTATGTTTAGTTTAAATTTTTTACTTTATTCTAGATATATGATTTCATGGAAATCCCATAATTTAGGATTTGAAATCTCAAGAATGTAGTTTTAGTATTACACAAAATTTTGTAAGATTTATATGTAATAATGGTTTAAAATATGTAAAAACATTTGTTTTGTAGTAATTTATTAACAACAAAAGTTGTAGTAATTTATTAATAAAAAATGCCTTTTATTAATAAAAAAAGTAATGTAATTGTTTATTAATAAAAAAAGTAATGTAATTATTTATTAATAAAAAAGTCTTAAATAAATTTTCATTTTTAAAAACAAATATTTACTTTCCCATTTTATTTTATTTATTAGGTAGATAAAACTTACTTCTCTAGTATTAATTCTATGGGTGTAATTTAGTTATTAAAAAGTGTAATAATTACATATTTTATTTAAAATTATATATGTTATTAATTATGGACATTTATTTTGGAACATATAGGCATTGTTTGGCAAAAAAGTTAGCTTATTTTTTAGTACATGTTTGGATGACCCATAAGCTAGCTTTTTGAAAATCTACTTAGAGTAGCTTATGAGTAGTTTTTTGTAAATATTCCAATTATGCCCTCGTTAATATTAATTATTATTTATTAATTATTTTTGTAATATGTTCTTTTTGGTCATTTAACTGCTTATAAGCTATTTTTTGCCAAACGTAACTTTTTCATCAGCTAGCTTATCAGTCAACAAATAGCTTATCAGTTACCAGCTAGTTTATAAATCATAAGCTAGCTTATCAGCTAGTTTGCCAAACATAGCCATAAAGCAACAAATTTAATAATAAAATTAGAATTTTCTTAAAAACCTATCTGTTCATGCCAATGACAGTCCTTTCTAATCACAGTATTTATCCTTCGATCATAATAACGGGAAATTGACGAAAATAGCCATATTAAAAAGGGTGTTTGAGAAAATAGCCATTCTCTCTCCCGGTTTACGAAAATAGCCATGGGTCCGCACTCGAATCCAGTGCGTACCGCACTCAAACCCAAAACGACGTCGTTTAAAGGCTTAAATGATTTTTTTTAAATTTGGATGCGGCACCGCACTTGCGGAGGAGAAAGCCAATATCGAATTGAGATTTTAATTTGCATTTTACATTTTTAACCCCTATACTTATTTACTTACTTTAGTTTATACCTTTTAGTTTCATAATTTAATTTTACATTTAACACATATAATCGTTTATTAACTAAAATACGTTAAAAAATACGTTTTAATTTTAACAAGTTATACCATTATAATCGTCTCTTCGATATGTTTGAAATGAGCCAAATATTGAATTTTTTTGATTTATATATTTTAATTTATCATATACACTACATAAAAAATAAGTTTTAAAAAATATTTTTTAACAAATAATTTTAATAAAAAATATTTTAATATATATCATATATGATTATTATGTTAATGCGCGATAGGAGTGTAAAATAAAATTGAAAATACGTTAAAAATGAATTTTAAATATAAAAAATATTTTTTATGTAGTGTATATGATATATATTAAAATATATAATTCAAAAAAATTCAATATTAGGCTCATTTCGAACGTATCGAAGAGACGATTATAATGGTGTAACTTGTTAAAATTAAAACGTATTTTTTAACGTATTTTCGTTAATAAACGATTATATGTGTTAATATAAAATTTAAATTATGAAAGTAAAAGGTATAAACTAAAGTAAGTAAATAAGTATAGGGGTTAAAAATGTAAAATGCAAATTAAAATCTCAATTCGACATTGGCTTTCTCCTCCGCAAGTGCGGTGCCGCCTCCGCAAGTGCGGTGCCGCATCCAAATTTAAAAAAAAAAATCATTTAAGCCTTCAAACGACGTCGTTTTGGGTTCGAGTGCGGTCCGCACTGGATTCGAGTGCGGACCCATGGCTATTTTCGTAAACCGGGAGAGAGAATGACTATTTTCTCAAACACCCTTTTTAATATGGCTATTTTCGTCAATTTCCCCATAATAACAACACATGTTTTATGTCTCTAATTATTTATTTATCTGCAAATATAAAAAGATATTAACTAAATTAAGTAAATTATGGATTAATATCCGAATTATACATTTTTGGGAAATTAATTAAAATACCTCAAGTTTGACTTTGTTTTACCAAAATGTCACAAATTTCGTTGAGTTTACCAAAATGCCACATTTTTCCGCGGTGGGCCCCGCGATCGCGGGCTAGGGCTGACGTGGCCCCCGTGTTTGGCCAAAGTGTCCCGCAGAGCCCCTCAACTATGGTCGCGGTGACACTTTTGGTCCCTCCCCGCGGAGGAAGCCCGCGATGGGCACAAAATTTACAATTTTAGTCCCTGTAATTGAACGAATCTTGCATGCTTTTACTATTTTTTTTCACAATTATTGTACTTTGAAGACCAATTTGTGGTTAAAATTCACTGGTTTGTTTGAGATTTCATCCATAAATATGAGTGATATGCAATCCATAATTCACACTCATTTTTTGCTCTTCCTTGATTTCTCTCTTGCTTTCTTTGTTTAAGTTGCTTTCTCTCTTGATTTCTCTCATTTCATCCACAAATGGCATCATCATCAAACCCTAAGTCTACTGCTGAAAAAATGCCACATAAAATCGAGATCGCCATAGCAAAAAGGGGAAAGGAGATAGAGGAACTAACACAAGAGTGGAAACAAATGATGGCCAGGAAGGAAGTCCACTTGAGAAAGATCAAAGAGAAAGATAAGGATATCAAAAGGATGAAAGGGGATATAAAAGCTAGGGAGGCCCGTATTCGTCGAGAACAAGAAGCAATTCACCATATTCTGCAAGACTTCGCAATTCTTCAAGTGAAGGTAAACGACAAGCAAACTTGGATTGATGAAACTAAAGCAATTTTTGACTAGGTGGTGGTTGTTTTAGTTGTTTTGTATTTGTTTTTTGTTGTTTTGTATTTGTTTTGTATTTTTTTACTGTGTTGTTGTTTTGTATTTTTTTTTGTTTTGTACTTTGTTGCTCATGAATAAAGGTTTTTAATTTTTCCGAAAAGTAGTTTTTAAGTAGTCAGAAATTTGTCTGAAAAGTGGTTCATGTGAAAAATACAACTCATAAATGTTATAGAAGATTATTTCATAGCAAACACATACTAGTAAATACAGTACAAATTTATCCAAATTTGAGGCTACGGCTAGACGATGGTTTGGTTTTTGACAACCCGGGTCTAGTTCTTACATACTCTGGCGAGACGAGTCTCAAAGTGTTAAACTCCACTTTCTCGATGTAAACTTCAATCACAGTATGGCCGCCAACATACTGGCGTATGTTGGCTACATCTTCGTCGGTACTCAATTCTACCAGTCCAGTCAAGAAGTCTGCATTCAACCTCTTAAAATACAACTTATTATATTTTGGTTCTTCATATTCCAGCTCTTTCATGATCTGTTCAAGCAGTTGCATAGAAAGATCATCCGCATCTAACATGTCAACATAAATTTCTAGACCACGAAAATAATGTCTTTTGTGTGGTTCCGTGAAATAACCACCATGGTGGGCTTTCATGGTGAACAACTGTGGATATTTATCTGTTGATGAACATTAATTAATATAGTTAGTTCGTAGAAACAAGCAAAAAACTCAATGAAACATGAACACTAACCATATAACTCTTTGCCAGTGTCTAAAAGCGATTCAGATAAACGCCTAAACCACCAAACATGAAGGTTTGAGGATGCCATGTATGAATACGTTAACGAATAATATGTTATCTGTAACATCTCGAATTTCTGTTGTATTAGTTTGAGAATATATAAACTTTGGGGTTAAGTTGTAATTTGGTTAAAGTATAAAGTTAATTTGAAATATTAACTTGAAGGTGTATTGTGTCATTTAGTTGAAGTTTGAGGGTTATTTGTGTTTTAGGCTATGACTCATCTGATTAAAAAGGATGAGGTGTCACACAATTAGTCATTTAGTGACTAATTGTGTGTTTGTGGGAGGATTTTGATAAGCAGAGAAAGAGATCGAGAGAAAGAACGAAAGGAAGGAAGAAGAAAAAGAAAGAATATTGAAAATTGTGGTAAGAAATTATGTTTTATGCCACTGATTTCTTCTTATGGATAGAAATTAAGCTTGCAATTCATTTGTTCAGATTTGGTTTAAGCTAACAAAGTGATTTGG
Organism: Saussurea involucrata; assembly: GCA_033807775.1. NCBI lineage: Eukaryota > Viridiplantae > Streptophyta > Magnoliopsida > Asterales > Asteraceae > Saussurea > Saussurea involucrata. The sequence goes on along the minus strand of CM066317.1, from coordinate 13,726,368 downwards.
TGAAGAACACTGTGTGCAGAAACTTACCAGGTGAGTTTATTCAACTCTCTTTAAAATTCAACAATTAATGTTGAAATAGATGTGTAATATGTATGTCTTAACATGTTAGTAGAACTTAATTGATGAGTAGATTGAACTTATTTTATGTTTTAAATCGATTTGAGGACTTGTTGAACGGACAGTACGCAAAACCTTGAAAGTCCCGGTACTTGAATGTCCCGGTAGTTGGAAGTCCCGGTAGAGGCAAATCCCGGTACTTATGAGTTCCGGTGAAGTCCCGGTACATGTGTTGACTACCGGGAGTTGTTGATACCGGAAGTTGGTGATACCGGTAGTTGGGGATATCGGGAGTTGGGAATACCGGGAGTTGGATAAAAAGAGTCAGTTTACAAATTTTGGTAATAGATCTTGGATATGAACTTAAGAATATAATAGTTAAGGTATCCAGAGACTTTGTATTATCTGTACTATTCTATAAATTGGAAAGTATAGTTTCGTTAATCGTGGAAAGGTGCGATTTAAGAATTGACATATATCTTATGTTACTTGAACATATGTACTTTAAATAGTAGTATGTTAGGTTTATAGACTGCGCTAGTGTGATGCTAGGTAGGAATGTGTTAAGTGTAATGGATCCATAGGCACTAGCTTGATATAAACACATGGAATTGATGTGAGTAATCGTAATTCCAGTGTGTGTATGTTAAATGTGGAATTGATGTGAGTAATCGTAATTCCTGAGTGTATGTTAAATGTGGAATTGATGTGAGTAATCGTAATTCCTATTTTGCATTATTAAGAAATTATGGGATTGATGTGAGTAATCGTAATTCCTGATTCCTGAGAAAGAATAGAGATTGACATGAGTAATTGTAATCTCTACTTCCTATCCAATAAATAGGCATGTGTAATTGCGATTTAATGGATGAGAGCATTGATCTAGAATATGGGATTGATTCGTAGAAGGCTCTGGTATATGATAATATGACTAGGTGAATTAGTCATAGTCATGGGAGTGGGTTAGATTACCATTGTTGAAAGGAGTTGTTGTACAGTAAGATGGGTGAAAACATGTTTGAATTATCTGTTGAGATTTTAATTGTTAAATTTTAATTTGATTTGAATATTCTCACCAGGCGAAAGCCTAATAGTTCAAGTTAAATTTTCTTACTAGGTACAAGCTCCGGGAAGTAAGCAGGGATGTGTGATGAGGACTTTTGGAAAGATTCAAACTTAGAGATGACGGAGGATCTAGCTACTCTTTTGATGTTTTTGGGACGAATGATTTGATAACCTAGTTAATCTGATTATTATGTAATGATTAGATTAAAATGTTATTTAAGATAGTTGTTTATGTATATAAAACTTTGCAGTTAATCCTCTTGTTATATACGTTTGATGTTATTTGATCATAACTTGTGGAATTTTTAAGGTTTAAATTAGCCCTGTTTTTAGGGTGTTACATTATCGTTTATGTGTTTTACGACTAATCTAGCGTAGGTTATTTATAGGCAAATGTGGATGATTTTACTTCATTTAGGTCCCTGTCTTTGCTCTAACACAACTTAGGTCTCTGTCTTTTCTCTAACACAACTTAGGTCCGTATCAACGCTATCATATGATATAGTTCTATATAACCATTATTATTCTCTCCATTTAGACTACTACCATTATGATCATCATCCCATGTTCTGTTTCAAGTACCTTTCAAAAGATAACTGGTCTCAATCAATGTTCAGATCAACGCACATAAGTTATGTTTGATAAATTACAACGCACTAAACATACAATATTTATCGTCCCAATCAAGGGAAATCAGCGTTCAGATCAACAGTATCATGTGATATAGTCCCATGTGGTTCAAGCTCCGACGGGCCCGCAGTGTTACTTAGTTTAGTGCTTGTGCGTCTACTCCTTGGCACGGTCGAAGGGGCGGGATTTGGACACTCTCCACGAGTATGTCCTACACATTGGCACCGAGTACATCTTCGTTGTATCGAACCTTCACCACGTGATGGACGTCAGTCGTTCTTTCTCGGTCTCCCGGCTCTGTTCCTAGTGTTTAACGGTGGATAGCATGGCGGAAGGGGGTCAGGTGGATACACCCATGCTTCAGAGGGTCCAGCTGGGTTTATTACCTCCACATATGTTCTCCGGTAATATTCAGACGTGAAGAAAGGTACAGCCAAGTCGCTGCAATCTTTACGACCCATATATCTTGCCGCGGCGATGGCATGGCCGCACGGTAACCCAGATTTTTCCCATTCGCGACACGAACAAGTGTGGTCGGTCATATCCACAGTCGCGTGAAGATGGTCATCCTGAACCTCGTACCTCCCATACCCGATTTCTCTTACCGTTCATGTCGCCGCGCGACGCGCCCTGTTCTAAACTATCTCCTCCGCCGTTGGTGTGAGTGCATTTTGCATCTCAGCTCCTCTTCGGCGTTGAAGTTGGTACTACTCTTGTTGTGAGTTCATACCCATGTAACAGCCCTTTAAATGGGTTGCGTCTATTACTAGGACACGACGTAGATTTGTCAAAAATGTGCGGATCTGAAAAAACATAGGTGGTTTTCCTTTGTAAATGTTATAGTTTATAATGTGTAAACATATGACGTGTTAAAATACGTTCCGCGGGTCCAAGGGCCACGAAGCACATCTCAAACAGTCCATGTGAATCGATCCGTAGCTGCGTGACAGTACCAGGATTCTGCAGCTGCAAATTATATAAATATGTTGGGAGTCGTTCATACGACTCCTCGAACGTGCCTCTCACCAATAGCAGTGCCTTGCATCGCCCACGCCAAGCTTGGTGGTAACCAATCGTGACGCCGAACTCCTGGTGAACATCGTGGACGATGTCCTTTGGACGCAATGACCTCCTAACATCAAGAAATTTGTTTTTCAGTATCGCACCCAAAGTCCTTTTGGTGGCTTGTTTGTGGTGGGGATTCAGTTGCGTCCTCGTACAAGTGTGTACGTCGTGCAAATTTCTAATAACTAACGCCCCTCCTTTGGGACCCGCAGAAATCGCGTACATCCTCCACTCATAGTTTTCTCTCGCACATTCAACTATGTATCTGCTTTTGTCAGATTTCGGCGTGTGACTTTCGAAACCCTCTTCCAAGAACTTAAGTCCGACCTGACTTGCCAAGTGATCATTCGAATCAAATATCTGACTTACTCTTAACCTTTCACTGCGATTATAAGGCGTAGGTTCGTAGGTTTGTGTCTGGGTATTCTGGTCTGGAAGAATAGGGGGCATATCAAAAAAGTCATTTATCTGACTACATGATTTTCTACTAGGGGTATATTTTTCGTGATCATCACTATCGGTATCTGATCTGTCTATATCAGCATTACCCATTTTGAAAACATAGGTTTCGTCATCAGCAACTCCAGCACAACGTTCTTCTTGTGGTTGTTGTTGTTGCGTCTCCGGAACATAATCAGGAATACAGTCGTTAAGACCATATGCATGATCCAAATGAACTGTTGGGCCGTGGGACGGCTGAATTTGAGAATCAGGCTGCTCTATTTAGAGGTCTTCGTCATCAGCATCGTCGTCACCTTCGTCATCGTCTTCGTCGGATTCAACATACACAAAAAGAAATGGCGGCCTTTCTGAATCGGCTGCAAAATGCAGAAAACCAGAGATATCCCCATCGTTGGATAACTCCACAAATGACCCATCACCCTTCTTAAACGCTAACTTGCAAACAGCAGAAGGATTGATTGCACATTTTGCATGGCGTATGCAACAAACTTCTGATAAGTATAGTTTACTGACACTTTTACACCATGCTTAGATTTATAAGCAAATTTCCACTCATTGTTATCTTGCACCCATTCACCATCGAAACAGAAATATAGTTTAGCTTTTGCAACAGATGAACTCATTTTTTTCAGTAGTATCTAAAAAACAAAATGTTGAAAAAAGAAAGTAAGAAAGAAGTATGGAATCGGTGTGGATTATGGATTTCATTTTACATCTATTTATGGATGAAACAACCAACATTGATAACAACCAATCTCTCATTTCATCCACAAATTGGTATTCCAAATACACTGATTCAACATTGATGAAAACAAACCAGTGAATTTTAACCACAAATTGGTCTTCAAAGTACAATAATTGTGGAAAAAAACTGTAAAAACATGCAAAATGCGTTCAAGTACAGGGGCTAAAATTGTAAATTTTGTGCCCATCGCGGGGAGGGACCAAAAGTGTCACCGCGACCATAGTTGAGGGGCTCCGCGGGACACTTTGGCCAAACGCGGGTGCCACGAACGCCCTAGCCCGCGATCGCGGGCTCCATCGCGGAATTTTGTGGCATTTTGGCAAACTGAACGAGATTTATGGTATTTTGGTAAAAGAAAGTCAAACTTGGGGCATTTTTATTTAATTTCTATATCCTTTTTCTCCATAAGCATTGTTCTAGCATTTGGGTTTCAATCAACATTCGTGCCTCTTTGAAGACATCAATCATTATTAAGCTACAAAAACACCAAGTTGTTCGATGTTGTGGTTGCAACAATGACGCTTTTGGCTATGTGGACCGCAAGAATAAGTCGATGTTATTTGACTGGAACATATCGTAATTATTTATTTTAGAAAGAGAAATTAATTCGAATAGTCATTTTATACCTTTAAATTAGTCTGCTGGCCATTTTTATTTCTTATTTTTATCAAAATCTCACCACATTTACAATTTTTAGGCCCATGTCTTTGATTTTTAAGGCTCAGGCGGTCAGACCTGCAAAAAAACAAGATGAATTTTTAAAAGAAAATTGTTCAAATTCGTTTTTTTGTAGCTTTTAACTAGGTCCACAAGTTTTTGCGGATGTATTGACAGTTGATCAAAATGAGAGAGAAATAACTAGAATAACAATTTAATTTAATAATGTATATGATTATTTGAGTTAACTTCCCCTTTAAAAACTCATTGTTTTGATAAGGCCATGAGTATCCGTACCCTTTGAACCCTTGTCACCTCAACGCCACATCAGCTTTTCTCTCTTACCCTTTCAACCTTAAAAGTGAAGTACCAGTACCCTTTGAACCCTTGCCACCTCATCCCTTTTAATTCTTTTATTTATACATTTAATTATTTAACAAAATAAAAATATTTATATATTTTTTGATAAATAAAAATAAGATAAATAATTAAAATTAAAATTCATATCATTCATTAAAAAATTAAAAATTACAAAATAAATTAAAAATTTACAAAATATTAAAAATCTACTCGTCGTCATTGTTGGGAACTTGGATACGCCAAATATGTTCGACCAAATCCGACTGAAGGTTATTATGAGTGTCCCGGTTTTTGACTTCTCGAACATTTTCCGCGCGTTGTTCCTCACTGATTTGTGTTTCGATATCATCTGTGAAAATGTCGTTTTCATCGCCACCACAAATGGCTTGGTCTTCGTCTTCGAGTATCATACTGTGTAACATGACACAAGCGTACATAATGTTTCTCAATCTTGTCGGATGCCATCCGCGTGCCGGGTTATGAAGTAGGCTTCATGCGCGGTGTACAACTTCTGAATATCAACATAAGTAGGCTTGCGTAAATATTTTGTACCATGGAGTTCAATAATACCAGTGCAGAATTTGTGCAGACAATCTCGTGACGTTTTGTCTCCCATCCTCAAGTACTCGCCAAGTGAGTCGGCAGCTACTCCATACGACAATTGCCGAATAGCGGAAGTACACTTTTGTATCGGAGAAAAACCTGGTTTGTTGCTGGCGTCCACCCGAAGTGTAAAATACGGATACTCTACTTCTAAATCTTCAACTATTCGTTCGAATAGTTGTCTGCTCATCCTGAACCGCCGTCTAAACATATCCGGTGTATAAACCGGGTTGTTGCCAAAGTAGTCCCGCAAAAGCCTCTCGTTTGCAGCTACCCGACCTCTTTCTATGTTCCCGACCCTCGGTTCTCTTCTTGACGATGATGCGGTGCTACCATAAATTAAATTTGCAGTTTCTCGAACCAACCCTACAAAAATTTCCCTAGAATGATTCAAGTACTCGTCGGTGTCTATGGATGATGATGATGCGGTCGATGAAGCGGGTTGTGGCGAATCCATATTGTGGAAGAAGGTATTGAATTTGAGAGAATTTGGTGTGAAAAAATAAGATGTTTGGATTAATATATATAGTGTGATTAATTTGAAAAAAAAATTTATTTTTTAAACAAACTAGCCGTTCAACGGCAGTTTTTAAAAAAAATTTAAAAATAAAATAAAAATTAAAATAAAATGGCACGGGTTCATCGGGTTGGGGAACCCGATACCCCGAACCCTCCCCCTACCCGCAGACCCCCGTACCGGAACCCGCTGAACCCGAGGGCTTACCCGAGAGCGGGTACCCTCCCGCTACGCATGGCCTAATAATTGAATTTCATTAATTCACACCCTTTAGCTAGATTTTTGGACACATGTATGGGGGAACTTATGTGTGTCCGAACGGGTTTCCATGTGTACACTCAACCTTTTTGTTTTTGTAAATACGACATTTTTGGAGTATGAAAGGTATATTCACTAAACTTTTAACATCAAATTAATAATCGATATTGGTCATATAAAAATACCAACTGTTATCGAATATCATTGTTTGTAGATAACGATTTATTTTCTTGAATAAGACAATTTAAAAAAATTGTAAATATTTAAAAGAAACTATTTCAAAAATAGGGTTGAGTTTCGGTGAGAAGTGGTTATCAACCGTTGGATGAAAAATGGACAAACATTAGGATGTGATGCACCAGATCAATTCTCTTCCAAGACACAACTCATGAAAAGATATTTGAAAAATGGACATACATTAGGATGAGATGCACCAGATCAATAATCGAGTTTGACAAGTAAAAATTGAATAACAAACCAAAATCGTAATTTATTTAAGAACATAGAAAAATGAGGGAATACGTATCATTTCCCGCTTCTTTCTCCTCCCTTATTTTCCCCGCCGGCTTTCACCCCATCGCATCTTCATCTTCATTCCGCATCTCCGTCGTCGTCTCCGGTCGTTGTTGCTTACCATCTCCGTGGTTCTCTACTTCATCTCAACCTGTTACGCGTAATCGTAAGTCCACATCCTGAATTTTACGTTCGATTTGTGGTCGTAATGCGTATTTATAGAATCATAGGTTTTTTGGTTTTGTGGATTTAATGATATGCAGCAATGTTTGTTTGGATGATTAGTGTGTTATATTAGTTAAATTATCGATGTTATCTTTTGGAGGATGAAAGATGCACTATGTATTTGATGTTATGTCACAATGAACACCATAGGTAAAGTTTAATTGCAATGTATTTTAGTACTTCCAATCCATATATTTCACTTACCACTGGATGCGGTGTTTCCCGCGAAAACCAGTTCTTCCAATCCCCATGTTTTTGCCTCTGTCTCTGTTTCCATATTCAAATCATATATCAGCTATTTTTCGACATTGACTTTGGACAAATCAACAGGAAATGCCATCAATTGCAGGAAGTAGATCGTCACCTATGTCAATTGCAGGCAGTGACGTTTCACCCCCTCAGAAACGGAGGCTGAGATCTAATTCGGCTTTATTGGATGATCTGGTTGCTAGTACTCCATCCAAGTCATGCTCTCCATTGAAGAGTAAATCTTCTCGTCGATGCATGGCTGACAGTCCCAATAGAAGTCATGCAAATGTGAGTTTTTGAGATTGAGTCTTTATTCGATGTCATTCAGTTAATCTTAATAGCATATTGTTAAAATGAAGCTTAAGCAAACATCGTTTGCAGGGGAATGAAACGGTTGCTAGTGATGATCTAACGAAAATGGTTAAATCCCCAAAGAAAAGGTTGTTGGATAGTTTCATGGATAATCCAATCTGGAATCCAACAGGTTATCTCAATTTTTCCCTCCTATTAGAATGATCTAATCTGTAATAGGATTTATGTGATTTGTGCACGTGGGTGCCAATAGTATAAATTCCACTTTTCAATTCAAAACTCAAAAGATGCATTTTTATGTAGATTCGGAGCAACTAAGTGCGGTGAAGGAGGCGTTGCATGTATCCACATCACCATCTATGATTGTGTGCCGTGAGGATGAACAGAAGAGGATAGCGGACTTTTGCAAGCAGTGTCTTGAGCAAGAGAAGGCTGGGAGTTTGTACATTTGTGGTTGCCCGGGGACTGGAAAATCACTCTCAATGGAGAATGTGAAGGGCTCTCTGGCTGTTTGGGGCTTTGGGCTAAAGAGGTGATTTGGTTTTTCAATATAAACTTGGCACCCGATTTGGTTTTTATATAAACAAGGTAGTCTCAAGTCAATGCTAGTTCTTGATACAAGATATCATATAAACTTGGCATCCGAATCAAGATTCCACTATTAAAAGAGAGGGATTACTAGTGCAGATGTTGGATTATTTGGCTTTGTCGTTTAAGTTATACGTTAACATATGTTGTTTCATACTATATTAGGAGAGTTCTAGACACCTCTCCTTTATCTGGAAATAATATGGGGAAATTGGAGCCATTTGCCTTTCTCGTCATTTGTGTAATAGCAATTGGCTCTGTTGCAATTGCAACACTTGAACTTTGGCAGTCATTTTATATATGGGTAGTTGCCCAGTCTGAACTTTTCCAACATGTTTACACATTTGCCTTTATTGTTATTTCCTTGGTATCTATGCTTACTTTCAGCCAGAACTCATGGAACCATGGTTATTGCTTCCAGACAGGGGGTCAACTGTCAGAAATTTTGGCAATAAATTGTACTTCTCTTTCAAGCACATCAGAAATTTTTAACAAGGTAAAATTTTATCCTTAAAAATGAAGTTGATATGCATAAGATTATAACCAACATAATGCTCAAAAGTTGGTGCCTTTATCAGATACTTGAAAATAGTCAACCACAAAAGAAACTCAATGGTCGCTCTACACCCTTGCGACAGCTTCAGCAATTGTGTTCTCAAAAGCAGCACTCATCTGGCATGAAAATGACGTAAGTTAAATCACTCAACATTCTCAGTAACACATACAAAAGCATGAATACATAGCTAGAGGGAGGTTCAGGAGAAAACCTAAAAAAATGGAAAACCTAGGAAACCCTTCATCTAGACGGTATGCACTTGTGCATACAACTTAATTTACTTGTATGCACAAGTGCATATCGTCCAGATGAAGGGTTACCAGAGTGTTCCTCACTTTTCCATTTTTTTGAGATTTTCCCCTTAATTTGACCCTAGTACCCTACATAGCTATTACCTCTTTTATGCATAGACTTAATCGATGATCAGATTGAATATCTAGTTGCTTTTTGTTTGCTATCTTTTATGTTTGGTGCACCGAGACTAGTGATACCACATTGGAAAATGGATCTTATGTTATCCTAGTTCACTCCACTTGTTGCTTATTGGCTTTGAGTTGGAACCCCAAAGATTGATTATAGTGAAGTTGTTAACACGAGTTGTTAGCAGGTTGGTTATTGCTGATGAGCTGGACTATTTGATTACCAAGGACCGGGTGGTGCTTCATGATATATTTATGCTAACAACATTACCCTTCTCAAAAGTTATATTGATAGGTATGACTTGGCAGATTGTGTTTGAACTTAATTCTTTCTGGATTGTATAAGTTCCTCATATTACATCTTCTCTTACAGGTATAGCTAATGCAATTGACTTAGCAGACCGCTTCCTTCCCAAACTACAGTCTTTAAATTGTGAGTATTTGTTTCTTTTCATCATAATGCTCACTTGTGGCTCTCTTTTTAGTGTGTTCTCAATCCTATTATAGTATTATAGGAAGGAAACAAAATGGATATGCTATTTTTTTGGCATTACAATAATGCCTGAATTCTTTTCTTGTCATATGCTAGGTAAGCCTATGGTTGTATCTTTTCGAGCTTATTCCATGGAGCAGATCATCATCATTCTCAAACAACGGCTGATGGTAAGTATTATTTGTCTTTCTTTTAGCATTCAAGAAATGATATCAGAAAAATGTGCCCCCATACCATATTCAAGATACACCAACCAAGGAAGAGGTGAAAAAGTATCAAAATCAAAATGAAAAAGGTTTTAGAATATAATAATGATTCCGTCCAAATATCTGCCACCAGTTTTCCATGTGTATATATTGAACTTCAAAAATGCTTAACTAAAGCTGATAGAACTTGTCATGTGGCATCAGAAATTGTAAGTCAAGATTCAATGCTACTGATATAGCAGGTTTACCCATCCAAATGCTGGTTAGAGCATCTCCAACAGATTCTCCAAATTTCTCTAAAATGGAGAATCCAAAGTCAAAATCTTCAAAAAAAGTTACATCCATCTTAAACAGATTCTCCATTTTGGAGATAAGTCATTGATTATATTATTAAAATATTCTATATATTTAGTCAATCAGGTTGTAGCGCAGTGGTTGATCGCCCTGGGTGATGTGGTGGAATATCCCATCCACCCAGGGTTCGATCCCAGGCGTCCTCAACATTGATAAGACATCTTTAAGTTTCAAATTTGCCAGGGATTAGTCCGGACTGTGCCTGGGATACCCTTCCCAAAAAAAATATTCTATATATTTAATAAAATATTAATTCTCTCACCAAATTTTTTTATTTCAAGGTTTCTCATTGGTGGGATATAATAAAAGTTCATTTCTCTCTCTTGGTAATCATTTTTTGGGATATCTCCAAATTTGGAGAAAATTACACACACTCTCTCTCTCATTTTCTCCATTTTGGAGAAAGTTTTGGAGAAGCTGTTGGAGCAAAAAATTACCTAAAATTTCCATTTTCTCCATTTTGAAGAAGCTGTTGGAGATGCTTTTAGCTACTTATCTAGCTAGCTGCAGTTGGGTGTTTTTAAATGGTTCTTGAAGTGAGCAATGCTAACGAATTCATGGCTTTTACTTCGTCTTTTTTGTTTACAATTACCCATTTTCTTCAAAGTATTTATATATATTCATGTCTTGTTGCCACAGGCACTTTCTTACACCGTCTTCCAGCCACAAGCACTGGAACTCTGTGCACGAGTGAGTATATCACCAGAGTCCAGAATATCTATTTATCTTTTCTTTAATGTAGCTGTTTTCTGCACTTTCTTACACTGTTCCAACTGCAAACAGCAAACATTGATACCTAGTTAAAGTTTGATTTGCAGTAGGATTGGGTGTTGCATGTTTAATTCATGTGCCTTCAAAATACTAGCAATTTGTTATTTTTTCTCAATTATAAGACTCACACAATTCGAATTTGGCAGAAAGTAGCTGCAGCATCTGGGGATATGAGGAAAGCTCTTGGTATTTGCAGGTTGGCATGTTTTCTAGTTCGTTTAAAAAAATTTGTTTTATAGCCTGTTAAGTCTTTCAAGGTCTCTAACTAAAGTTCAAGAATAGAGCATCGTAATCATGGATTAATTTTGTGAAGTTAAAAAGTACCATTATCTTTATCATGCTGTAAACATAAAGGCCCAACTTAAAGAGGTGGACCCAGATTTTTTTGTAGTGGTGGCACAAAATAATCATCCTAATTTGAAATTAAATAAAAATTAATTATAGTTACGAAATAAAGCCCAAAAAACAAATCAGACTAGGTTGGGCTGACTAATTCATTGATGGGCCATGGATTGGGTTGGAGAGACACTTATTCTAATTAAAAAAATATTGCAAAATTTACTCACCAAAACTTGAACATGAGACCTAATATTCCTTTAAAAACATTCTTATCAATGCTACATCTCTTTCGTTTTATTTAACCAAAACGGTGGCACCTTTAAAAGTCATAGTTTTTTTCACTACATTGGGCAAGTGGTGGCATGGGCCATTGTATGCATCTTACTAGGTCCGCCCATGCCAACTTAGAATAGACTATTCTTATTCAAAGTTCAATAAGTTTTCTGCAGATAATGGAAATATTGGAAGGCTGCATGTCAATGACATTTATCTGGTGAAAGGGTTATTGTTTTATGATTTAGTCTCTTAGCAACACGAAAAGGAGTACCATAAGTTATGGAAATATTGAAGGATGCAGAGACTAATCATGAGTCTTTTTCTTGGTTTCCAGGGGTGCAATTGAGATGCTAGAAACTGAACTTAGAGAATCTGCATGCACTCCAAATCTTTCATCGATGGTAAAGTTTTCTCTCTCTCTCTCTCTCTCTCTATATATATATATATATAGCCTTTTTTGAGTTTCTAACAGATTAAGAGAACAAAATTTGTGATCTTGCTTCTTGTTTTGTGCAAGATGTATGTAATAGTTTTTTCCAAAAAAAGATGTATGTAATGGTAACCACATGATGTTCACTTGACCACTATTTTCTAAGGCCTGTTTGGTTTCCGGAATTTAGTGGGATTTGAAATTGGATTCTATTCCAATCCTGCTTTTGGTTTAAACGAAAGCCTGGAATTGAAATCTCATGGGGTTAGTATTTCACAGGATTTCGTAGAATCTGTTTGTAATTTAAATGTTATAAATATGTTAAAAACACTTGTTTTGTAATAATCAATCAATAAAAAGACAAATTTTTTATAAATTAATTTATAAAGAATGGAATTCAATTCCATTCCAAATCTTTTACAAACCAAGCACACCAAAGATTCCTCATCCTTCCACGAAATCCGAATCTCTCAAAAACATTCCACGAAATCCGAATGGCTAAAAAACATTCCATCAAACCAAACGGGCCCTATAAATTTGATTAGAACATATTTCAGATTTTTTTTGGTGTAATTGTGGTTTTCTTGAGTATTCAATCTATGATCCGGTAAATAAGTTTTGCATTTAATTTGATTTGATCGTGATATTGCTAATATAACCTTCGTGAAACCAGTCATTTTTCTTACTGCCTGCATTTACTTGAATTTGTTGCAGGTGAGGGTTGATCATATGGCTATTGCTTTGTCAAGGGCTTACAAATCACCAATAGTTGACACCATACAATCCCTTCCCCAGCATCAACAGGTATTAAGGGTAAAATTGTCGTTTATTGAATTATGTTATGTGCTTTCCCTCTGTTATTAAGTGTAAAATTGTCATTTACTTGATTGAATTGTGTGTTTTTTTATTGTGGACATTTATTTTGGGGTACAAAATTTATTCCATCACTAGTATTGTATTGATAGAAAACTAATTTCCTATGGTGTAGATTGTACTATGCTCTGCTGTGAAGCTTTTTCGTAGGGGAAAGAAGGATACAACAATAGGAGAGGTATAATTATGTCATTTTTTACGACAAAAAGACGAATTTGAAATCTATTTTTACCCAACTTTCTAATCAAAACTTGTTATTAATGCAGTTAAACAAGTCTTATATTGATGTATGCAAGTCAACATTGATTCCACCTGTTGGAATAATGGAACTTTCATGCATGTGTAGAGTGTTAGGTGATCAGGTAAACACTAGCACCAAAATCACACGTCTCATCCCTGTCCAACCAATGAAATTAAGACACATGGGAGTTTTTATATATTTTAGATTTATTTTATTTAAATACACATTCTCTCTGATAATGTGTAATTATGTGATTGGTGGACAGGAATGAGAGGTGAGAATATGGGAGAGAAGATTTTTATCTTTTTAAATGCAATTTTTTTTTGACTTTTAACAGGAAATACGTAAATTTTGTTGTTATTTTTCAGGGAATTCTCAAACTTGGTCAATCTCGAGATGATAAATTAAGGAGAGTGACCTTGCAGGTAGATGAAGCAGACATCGTTTTTGCATTGCAGGTATATAAAACAACTTTTTTTAGTTTTGTAAATGTGCTTTTTATTCATTTTGAAGACGCGAAAATCTTACATAAAGGGGAGTTTGGGGGCAGGGTTTGTTGAACTTTTACCACCTCTTAAGACGAATGATTGTGTGAGAAGAAGAGTTAAGGTAAGAAGCGCAAGAAGGAATTTGGACCCTTTATCACTTTTAATCTCAAAACAACCCATGAATTGTACTTAAGAGGGGAGTTGATCCGGTGCATCTCATTAGTGTTGATCTTCAAATGACGATTGATCCTAGGGTGAAGATCTCTTCTTACTCTTCTCACCATAACTTCCATTCTCACCGGAACCCAACCCTGGTAATCAATTGCCTTCTTTGGGGAATGAGCTTATTATATTATAGGAAAGTAAACAATTTCTTTTATTTTCATTCCTATTAATTAATGTTAATACCTCTAACCAAACACCTCCATAATTAACTTTGTTTCAGGGAATCCGTTTCTTTCGAAACTGTCTTCAGTAAATTTCAACTATCAATATCTTTCATCTGGTAACGAAGGCTGTTTCATGTGAGTTTGGTGCAACGGTAGCAGCAAAACTCCCATTGCTGACATTAATAACTAACCAAAACACGCATAGTATGTCCCATTCGTTGATATTGATTCGTTAATCTTCTTGTCATATAGAACGTAGATGTTATACGAACAGCAAAATAGTCCAAAATAGCCAAGTTTGTGCATAACTTGGACCAAAGACCTGAAATCAACAAAAACCCAACTAGATTTGACATAGAACTTTAGCATACTGTTATAAGCCAATTCTGTTAGTTTAGTTTTTTTAATGGAACAATATTGTTTTATTCAATAATTTGTAATAATTTATGCTACAATTTGATTGGAGTTTTGGTAAGTTATTTGGTGTATGTCTTGTTTTCCTTTTTTGAGTATTTTTCCTTGGTTTCTAAAATTTGGATTTCTCATGATAGAATCCGGAATTGGAATCCTTAGGAAACCCGGAAATCAATTCCTCTCCAACAGCTATGCTAAAATAGAAAAAAATATATGAGATTTTAGCATTTTTGTTGCTCCAACAGCTATGCTATTCTTTATGCTAAAATAGAGAAAAGATGAGAGAGATTGTAAAAATCTCTAAATTTAGAGAAATCCCTAAATAGATGGTTTTCTTTCAAAAGTAATCATTACCCCAAAAAAGCAAACTTTTCATATATTGAATATTTTAATAATATAATTAAATAAATTAGATCTTTTAATAAGATAATTAATACTAGAGTTGAATGCAATTTTTTGTAGAGATTTTGAATCTTTTTACTGTATTTTAGAAAAACTTTAGCATAGCTGTTGGAGATGCTCTTACGAAACTTGGAACTGAAATCCTCATGAAATGCAGTGAATGCTGGATTTGTAAATCTCGTAAGGTAGTTGGTACTTCATTGGATTTTAGAATATATTGATTATTTTTTGTAATAATTAATTAATAAAAAATAATTTAAAATTTTATAGTTATTTAAATTTTTTTTATAAATTATTTATAAAACATTTTGTCAAACCAAACATCCACTTGGTTGATTCCAAAACATCCAAGTTTTGAGAGTGCAGTTCTAAATTTTCTTACTCTTTTTTTTTTCCGTTCTATTTTATCATACAATATAACATAACCATTGAATTACAAAAATTTCTCAAATCACCAAAATTTCGATTATAACATAGTTGTTGGAGACACTCCGAATTCAACAAATAGATGCATGTTGCCACATCCAACTCTTCAATCCTAAATGATGTATATTAATGAATCTTTTAGTCTTATTCGTGTCCACCAATCACATTAATACATACAATCAAATAGAGAATGCGAACTTGAATGAAATAAAATAAAATAAAAATCTGATTTGTCTTTATTTCATTGGTTGGATAGGGATAAAGAGTGCACAGTGTGATTTTAGAAAACAAAATTTTATTCTCCAGTAGACTTTTCCTGACATAATGTAATTCTTAAATATAAGACCAACTCCAACCCATAAGGCCATAAATACCGGTACCCAATGAATCCACTTGTCACCTCAGTGTCACCTCAGTGTCAAATCAGTTTTTCTCTTTCCTATCCTCCTTACATAATCTTTACCCAAAAGTGGAGTACCACTACCCAATGAACCCATTTGCCACCTCATCTTTTTTAATTCTTTTATTTATACATTTAAATATTTAACAAAATAAAAATATTTATATATTTTTTAATAAATAAAAATAAGATAAATAATAAAAATAAAAACTCATATCATTCATTAAATGTGGAGATCGATTGTTCCGGGATTGATTGTTGTGTGGAGATTGATTGTGGTGTGTGCGGTTGTTGGGTTTCAAGAACAAAGTCGTCGTCGAGATCGATTGCGGGTTGAGGAAGTTGGTAATTGGCGGGAGTGAAACCTTGTTGAATCAAACCATGATATGTAAATTGGTGAGGAATAAACGGGTGTTGCGGCAATTGTTGAGAAAACGCTTGTTGCGGAACATAACCTTGTTGAGAAAACGCTTGGAAGCCAAGCTCCGGGTCTTGTTGCGGTGTATCCGATCGGTTACGACGGGATGTAGGTGTGGTGTTTGGATTCATGATGAAATTTGAGAGAAATAGAAGAAGGTATTGAATTTGAGAGAAATGGAAGAAAGTATGTTTTGGTGTGAAAAGATAAGATGGTATAGGTTAATATATATAGTGTGATTAATTTGAAAAAAAAATTTAAAAAAAAATTATTTTCTAATATAGCCGTTTAGCAACGGTATTTTTTCAAAAAATTTATAAAAAAAATAAAGTTGCAACGGGTTGATCGGGTTGGGGAACCCAGTAGCCGAACCTGGTTGCTCTAACACCACATATGTTGACTTGGTATATATATGTCTGTGACAACACTCTCCTCCACTTACATATGTTGACTTGGTATATATATTCTCATCCAACTTGCACTTAATTAATTATCTCTACATATATATATATATATATATATATATATATATAGATAGATAGATAGATAGAGACTCTGTCCTTGGATTTTGAATTCAAAGTAATCTGATCATGGAAGATAGAAACAGCAATCTGGTTCATACATCTTTGGATCTCAATTCCTTCTCTCAATATCTTCCTGTAAGTCCCCCTCACTCCCATACATATATAATATATATACCATGGAGAAAAGAGTTAAGGTGAGAAGCTAAGTAGAGTTACTTATCACTTTTAATCTCAAACACACCCATGAATCACGTTTTATACAAGAACTGATCCGGTGCATTTCGGTGCATGGATCTAAGTGTGGAGATCCCTCCTTACCATTCTCATCATAACTTTCAATATCACCAGAACTGAACCCTATTTATTTACATACATACATATATATATATATAGAGAGGGAGGTTCAAGGGAAAACCTCAAAAAAATGGAAAACTAAGGAACACCCTTGTAGCCTTTCATCTGAACGGTATGCATTTGTGCATATAGGTAAATTAAGTTGTTTTTTTGGTTTTTATGCAATTGTGCATATGCACGTGTGCATGTTACAAATTACCTGTATGCACAAGTGCGTACCGTCGTCCAGATGTAGGTCTACCAGAGTGTTCCTTAGTTTTCCGTTTATTCGAGGTTTTCCCCATAACCTGCCTATATATATGTATGTATGAATTAAAATGATACTAATTTGGTTTTGGAAACTCAGGAGGCTAGTGATTTGGCTGAGGAATTGAATAGGGTGAACAAGGAGAACAAGAAGTTGACACAAATGATCAAACTCATGTACAACAAATACAATCTTTTGCAAACCCGTTTATCGGATTACATGATCAACAACCCCGCCAAATCCGCCGCCACCACCACCACCACCACCAGCAGGAAGCGAAAACCTGAAACACCCATCTCCGGCAACTCCAATAGCAATTCAAGTGACGAAACTAATAATTCTAAGAAACCCACAAAAGATGATGAATACATCAGACCCAAGATTTCCAGGGTTTTCGTTCGTACCGAAGCTTCGAATACAGGCCTCGTAAGTCTCTAGCTAAGATAACCGTAGATGTTCTTCGACTTATGCATGCATCGTTGAGTTGTACGGTACAAAATCGTACAACTCGACGAGGCATCATCAATCATGAATTCATGATATTTTGTGGATATTAATTATGTTTTTTATACAATAACTTGCAGGTAGTGAAAGATGGATATCAATGGCGAAAATATGGACAAAAGGTGACTAGAGATAACCCTTTTCCTAGGGCTTACTTCAGATGCTCATATGCTCCAACCTGCCCGGTTAAGAAGAAGGTATATAATGCAAATATTGCATTTGTTGCACATCTTACAAACCACAGTGTGCATATGTGAACAACATATGTGAACAATATGCATATACATACGTGCAAAAATATACATATAATGGACATACATTCATATGAGATAATACATATATGCATATCAGATTATGTACACATTGTTCACATATACACATTGGTTTGTAAGGAGTGCAACAAATACATGGTTTGTATTTGATTTGTATCCTATATATATATATATATATATATATATATATATTATAAATTCTCCAATGCTAAAATATTCAAACTATAACAAACGAAGCTACACATATTTTCAGAAATAATAAAATTTACTATTGGTCTATTGGTTTGTTCCGTATTTTTTTATGTAAGGTCTGTTTGAATCTTTTATCACTGTTTTTTTAGAAACATAATAACCTTGAAATTAACTAAAAACTAAGAAAATGATTGAAATGAGATTCGAAAATACGGTGGCACCTGACTCGGCTAAAACAAACTTGTGCTATTATTGTAGTTTTAAAATATATACGACGACACCTTTCACGACCCTAATTTTTTACTTTACGACAGAGGAATGAAACGGTGGCTTGTGCCACCGTATCTTATACACTGGGGTCCGTCCTTGTAGTCTTTAATTGTTGATGACATGAATATTAAATTATTATAATTCTTGATTACGTGGAATAATAACACATGGGAATATAGTTTATCAGGAAAAATGAGTACGAAAAATGAGAAATCATACGGTTATACACTAACCGTTCCAATAAATAAAAAGTAAGACAGATTTCGTTGCATTTAACTCATTCTGCAAAGTACCACAAAAATTAACATGTTTCAATCATCTGAACAAATGGAGTCATTCTGATCATTTGATCATTCTCGCTTTAATTTTGCTCTAGGTTCAAAAAAGTGCGGAGGATCAAACCATAGTGGTGGCAACTTACGAAGGAGAGCACAACCATCCGCACCCATCAAGACACGAGCTCACGAGCCTTGGTTTGAACCAGATTGTGGGCACTAGCAAGCCATGGTCAGCCGTCCCCACGGTCACACTCGACCTAACGAACCCTTTGAAATTCGATGGTGATAACGAAGGTAGCTGGAGAATCGAGTGGCCAGAATCACGACAGTTTTTGGTAGGTCAATGGCATCTCCATTGACGAAAGATTCGAGCTTCGAATCAAGCAACAACTTCTTGTACACAACAAGTCCTAGAAAAAAACATCATATTTTAGTATCTCTTTATTATGGGTAGGTTAGTAATTTAGCAATATATTTATGTATATCTTTTTTTGTCTCACCAATTTTATAAGACAAAAAACATTTTTGTCCCACTTACTTACAAGTCATATCAAATATTTTATTATTATACTCGTACATTTTAGACGTCCCAAAATCTAATTCCGTTGTACTAGGTACAACTATTTTTGTTGTTGCCAAATGCACTCGTAGGATTAAATGACAACCATTTAAAAACGGAAATATACAATGGATTGCTCGAATAAAAACAATTATATCTAGGGCCGGTAACATGTAGGGTATAGATAGGATACGCGTTATTTCGTTTCCTTGTCCATTTAAAATAGTGGGTAAGGAAACGGGTAATTATCCATATGCATATCCAAATCTTCTCACTACAATATCGGGTAACGGAGAGGGAGAGAGAGAGGTTCTGGGAAAACCCGAAACAAATGAAAAACTGAGGAATACTTTGATGATTGTTCATCTGGACGGTATGAACATATGTATAAGTTGTATTCACATGTGCATACCGTCCAGATGAATGATTACAATGATGTTTCTTAGTTTTTTATTTTTTATGGTTTTCCCCATAACACAACCCTATATATATATTAAGAAAACATTAAAATTAAATAGTATATAATATATAATTGTTTATAAAATTTAATAAACCATGTTGGTGTAGAAAAATACCAACATTTGTCAAATATTATTAATGTGAGATGTTCATGTAAGAAGTAAGAACAAAAGGTTAAGAAAATGTGTTAAAAACCATTTGAAGATGCATACGTGAACAATTACAAATTTTCTTCTTTCTTGTTTTCTCTCTCCTCTCAATAACAACATAACCAAACCACAAGGGTTGTGGCGTGGTGGTAAGGGCCTGGGGAGTTCATAACGCTTGCCCGGGTTCGAGTCCCACACGCAGCACTTGTGGCCACTGGGGATTATCTCAGGGCTGTATTACTTCGCGGTCGGTGTGTTTGCCAGGAATGTATTGGGCCGAAGGCCCAGGAACCCTGTCCAAAAAAAACATAACCAAAAAATAAAGCTAATTTAGCAAATAACTTAACACATTGTGAACATCAAGTAACCTAACAACTATCACTAATTGTGAACACAAAAAGACCAAAAACAAAAAAATCTGAAAAAATACAGATCGCTAAAAACATTGTTTAAGAATGTGGATACATACGTATTGTGAACAAAATCAATAATTCAATTTAAACACCCGTTAAGCATCTATCAAATATATTATTTCAATTGAACATTATGATCACCTATTTTTACGAGCATCTACTGAACACAGTGTGACACAACAACATCAAGAACAAAAAAAATACTAAATATCACCAATGATGTTGTAGCCCAGTGGCCGGTAACATCTCGGGAGGGTCAGTGGTGGAAGCCCTGACTACCCGGGTTCGAGTCCCGTGGTGAGCACTTCTGCGGTATCCCGATCGTGGGCCTGTCCAATTGGGCCGGGTCGTGGGTCGAGGGGGATTAGTCTGGGTGGCATCCTTAAGTCGGAGCCCGAGATACCCCAGAAAGCATGCGTTTATTAAATAAATAATATAATTATCTTAACCGAATGATTTATACCGGATCTGCTTAGGTTCTCAATTAATTAACTTTCCGTCTTTTTTCCTCACTATATTTAACTTTTTTTTCTTCATTTGAACCAACTCTATTTTTAATAATAATTATTATTTATTTTAAAATTTAAACATGAAAAAAAGAACATTCTAAAAGAATTTAGTCGTGGACTTTGAAGGAATGCTAGTTTTAGTAGTACCGACGTCAACGGCAACAGATGATCCAACCCCAACAAGACTTTTTGGTCTCTCGCCCACAACACCTTTTTCCTATGTTCACATTCCTTGGCCCCCTTTTCTTTAATGCAATATTGTCGTGTTTCCTATTCTAAATTTATTTAAAAAATAAATTAAAATGTATTTTGATCTGATTTATGTTATATATATATATATATATATAGAGGAAGGTTCAAACGAGGAGCGTACCTATTTACGAGAACGCGAGGAGCGCATGCCATGTACTGGATCACATGTGATCCACAACTGCGAAAAATTCGGATAGCGGGCGACCTGGGTCGCGACCTGGTTCGCGAGTCGGCCAAGTCGCCCGGATCACACATGATTTAGTTGTGAATCACATGTGATCCACTACATGGGCGCAAGCCCCCCCGATCAGTTGTGAATCACATGTGATTAGCAGTAGTGAATCACATGTGATTCAGTACATGAGCGGTGCTCCTCGCGTTTTCTTAAATTGGTACGCTCCTCGTTTGAACCCGTCTCTCTCTCTCTATATATATATATAGATGAATAATTGTATGAGAAAGAGAGTTAAAAGTGAGAAGAGATTCAGACCCTTGATCACTTTTCACATGAATCTCGTTTTAAAAGGGTATTGATTTGATGCATCTCATTATTGTTGATCTTTAATTAGTGTTGATCCAAGGGTAAATCCCTTATCCTTATTACCATAACTTTCATTTTCACCGGATAGAGGGAGGTTCGGGGGAAAATCCTAAAAAAAAAAAGAAAATTGAAGAACACCTTGATGACCCTTCATCCAGACGATATGCAGTAAAAAAAAATCTCAAACCTCTGTAGTTCATGACGAGCATGGTTACAACCTATGAGAATGAAGGGAAAATAAGTTGGAGAGACCGAGCTGTACCAGTAACCTGAATACGGTTGGGACAATGGCGCCCCTTTGATTTCTTTTTTCACTTCTTCACGGAACAAAATTTTGCATATAAAATTCTCGACTTTTAAACATTCAGTTTGACCACGAAAGAGTAAATACTAGAGGAGTATGCTTAAAATTCTATAAAGAAGAAAATAGTTACGGTTATAATTGTTTTAAGGTAATTAATACATGGTTATGTGCTACAGACACATATGGTGGCATTGGCATATATATAGAGAGGGAGGTTATGGAGAAATACCCCAAAAATGAAAAATTGTGGAACACTATGAGAACAATTCATCTGGACGGTATATGCATACAAGTAACTGGATTTGTTTTTTGGTTTATATGCACGTGTGCATACCTGACAAATTGCTTGCACATTACTTGTATCAACATATGCATACCGTCATGGTTACCAGGCCGTTCCTCAGCTTTTCATTTTTTACGACTTTTCCCTAAACCTGACCCTATATTATATATATGTATATATATATATACACACACTACATTGACGATGCTTTAGCAAAGCTTGAAAATATGGAAGACTCATCCTTGACTAGAACCTCAGGGCTTCCTTGCTCCACCTGCCAACAACACAATCGAATTGCCCGAATTAAATATCATATCTTTACATTAGATTAAACAAAACTAACACATGAAAGAAAAGTGATGAAATTAGTTGAATACAACAAGTACTAGAGGGAGGTTCAAGGGAAAACCTCAAATAAATGAAAAACTAAAAAACACCTTATCGACCGTTAGATTAGATGATCTGATGGATGTGCTTAAACAGGCGGTTACAACAATATTAATTAAATTAAAAAAAACCTCACCCCTCTATTTTTTATTCGAAAAAAGACGAAAAATAAACAAATTTTGAACGAAAAAAATTACACCAAATAAACGACTATATTTTTCTCGTTAATTTGACATCCATATTGATATACTTTTTCATCCGTTTTTTCGTGGTTTTCTGGTTTTCCATTTATTTAGGGTTTTCCCCTGAACCTGACCCACAAGTACTAATGGCATAACGTTTTTGTAGATAGTTGTGGGGGTGTATGGACCAGCCTGTGAGCATCTTCTCTACTGGTTTCTAGAAGTTGTGGTATGCAATTTCGTTAAACTCTCGAGCAATTTTGCTAGTCAAGTTGATACAAGTGATGCCGACTCTCTAACTTCAGCGCTAGGGAGATCAGAATTATAATTAAGGTTTTTCTAGGGTTTCTTGTGTTCATTTATTAAAGCCCACTAGTAATTAATGTTATATCCTCTTAATGGACACTTGAAGAAGCTATATACACCTTCAAAAGTGAACATCATTTGTTATTTTGCTAAATATCTATTAAGATGGTTTCTAGAAAGAAGTTTAGGAGGATATAAAGTTACCATATATTTGGGGTTTTCCCTTGGTTAAGATAACTTTGAACCATAAATATTCTTACAGAACTTATGAATTGTTGGAGTCTCATATCGGCTAGACTTGGACCATTTATCCTCGATACATGTTGGAACCTCTGTTCTCTCCTCAATAACTCTTTCAGAGAGAATTCAAAAGGGTTCCACGTATCCTCGTATGGTATCAGAGCCAAAGTCAACCACTTTTTTGGACTTGACACCCTAGGTATAGCCTCCTTTGGAGGGAGCATATTGGAGTCACATGTTGGCGAGTCGAAGTTGGATCTTTATCCTAAATATATGTTGGAACCTTTCTTCTCTGCATGGGCTCTTTTGGAGAGTAATCTGACGGGGTTCTACATATTCTCACATGAACCAATATTTCACAAGAGGAAGCATCATGCGAGAAGTTAAACATTTTGCGAAGGAGAGAAGTCTCAATATCATATATGATTACACTTCTTGGAGTGTGTTTAATCACATATGATTTAAGAGTCTATGTGTTGGCAATGCAACATGTGTTTTAAGCATATATAACCTTGTGTGTATCATGCGTGTAATAATATATGATATTAAAACTTCTAGCTTTCTCGCAAAATGTTTAACTTCTCGTTTGAACCTGACCCCATTTCTCAATGTATATTTGGGTAAATAAAAATAGATATAAAACGAGCAAGTCAATTTGATGAACATACCAAGATTCCTTGATCAAGAATCAGTACATTGTCCATATGTAGAATTGTGGAGATACGATGAGCAATTGTGATCACCGTCATCCCTCTGCATTCGCTAGATATGGCATCCTTCAGTTTCGAAGCAGTTTGAGTGTCTACATTTGCTGTGCATTCATCCAAACATAACACCTGTATCATTTAATTTAACACCTTTAGAAACTCAGAATATTGGCACTCGAAGGAGAAGACAAATGAACTCTTCAAAGTTCTAACCATAGTGGATTTAAGAAAGGATCGTGCAAGGCAAAGGAGTTGTCGTTGCCCAACCGAAAATGAAGTTCCGGACTCTTTCATTTCCATATCTAGTCCCCCTGCCGCTCGGACCTCCTCCTCAATATGACATTTCTCCAGAGCTTTCCATATTTTCAAGTCGTTGCTAAAGTTGAAGGGGTCGAGGTTCTCCCTGGATATTTTTATAAGATATATAGTAAGGGCCCGTTTATTAGCTGCTTAATGAGTTTAATGAGGCTCGCAACTTATTTGGTCAGCTATACGTGACTGTTTGGTAGTGACTTAATGAATAGAAAGTGGCTTATTCAGTAAGCTTATAGGGGAGAGCTTTATGCAGAAAACCAATTTTTTAACAAACCTGTCCCTCCCAATTAAAAAACATCTACTTCCATCTATGAAAAAACCCTTCCAAACAAAAACCTTCCCAATCTATACAGACCACTTTATTCATACAGAACTTAATGAAAAACCAACCAAACAGCCCTAAGTTAATATGCAGGAAGATAAAGATACTTTGATACTAGAAAATGGGACATAATCAAATGAGAACTACAAAAAGGTTACAAACCCGTGAAAACCAATCTCGAGGTATTGTTTTCACATGACTTTTTTTCATTTAAGGCCAGGATTTAAGGTATTGTTTCACAATGTGAAACATTTTTACGTGTTTTTTCTGTTTCGCAAAGTGAAACAACGCATGATTCCCCGGTTCTCAACCTTTTTGTTGTTCTCACGTGATTAACCCCCTAGCAAATGATATATGCTAAAATGTGTCCAATTCTACCTTAAAGATCCTTTAAAAAGGAATGGAGTCTGGGGAACAACAGCAAAACGTGACCTAAGATCTCTTAGAGAGACGTCTGCTATGTTTATGCCATCAACTATGATACGCCCTGCACATATTGGGTTGAGGCGGAATAGAGCATTCAAGATGCTAGATTTTCCGGCACCTGTCCTTCCAACAATTCCTACCTGATCAGAAACCACGGTAATTTCGGTATCAATAATCACATACATTTACATAATAATGGTTTCAAGAAACGAAAAATCACAAATGCAGTATAGACGCTCTTTCGTGAGTTGTCTGCATCCACAGGCCAGTGGGAATTTTGGCGATGAGGGTGGAAGTTAAATAACATAATATAAAATATAATAGAAGTTAAATAAAAAGTATAGAAATGAGAAAACATGGCATGTATATATAAAAATAAGGGGAATGAACAGAAATAGCCATTTCAGCCGGACAAATTTACCTCTTGCCCATTTCTCTCCCAAGTTTTAAAAAAAGTCACTACCTCCGCAAGTAGCAACTCCTCAACTTGGGGAGGGGTCAAAAAGTAGAAATAAAATAAAATTCTGAACATGGTCCACAAGTACAGGACCAAATCTGTAAAATAGTCTTGTCATGCAAAGCACTTCCGCAAGTTGAAGAAGTATTTGGACTCATTTACAGATTTGGTACCTATACTTGCAAACCATGTTCAGAATTTTTTTTTTTACACTTTGATCCCTTCGTAAGTTGAGGAGTTGCTACTTGTGGAAGTAGTGACTTTTTGGAAATTATGGGAGAGAAATGACTAAGAGGTAACTGTATAAGACTGAAACGACTATTTTTGTTAATTTCCCAAAAATAAGGCATTTATATGTAAATAATTAAATTTATAATCTATGGGGGTCTAACTTTCTTTTATGGGCAAAACAAGGCATTTATATATAAAAAATATATATTATAATCAACTTTTTCGAAAATTCATGGAGGCATTTGACCCCCAACTTTGCCTTTACATCCGCCCTTGGCAGGGGCGGATCAAGCATATAAACAGGGTATGCACGGGCATACCTTGAAAAAAATTGTTACGGTAATGTATACTCAGGTGAAAAATCCGGAATATGCAAAGTCCGACCGCTTCTATGATTCCTATTATATAATACAGAATTGAAAATACATAGGTGAACATATAAGGCGAAGGATCGTGTGAGAAGTTGAAGTTACCGTGAGAAGTGGATCTGAACCGTTGATCACTTTTAACAAATGCCCTCCCATGAATTGCGGCTTAGAAGGGAATTGATCCGGTGCATCTCGGTGCATCTCATCCTAATGTGCATCCATTTCTCATCCAACGGTTGATAACCACTTCCCACGCTTCTCACGTTAACTTCAACTTCTCACCGTAACCCAACCCGAACATATAATTACATTTAATTTACTAGATTTACAAACCTGTGTTCCTCCAGCAATTGTCAAACTAAGATTACGCAGTGCAGGAGGCAAAGACGGCATATATCTGAGTGTTACATTACGGAATTCGATCTCCCCTTGAAATGGCCAATCCGCATCTAAAACCTTGTGCCCTTGAAGTTCTTCTTGAGGGATGTCCATGTACTATAATTATGAACGAAATCAAATAATATTTTTCTAATGGTAATAACCATTAACAAGCAAAAAACAGTTATCAGGTTCAGACCTGAAGAACCCTCTCAACTGAGACCAATTCCTTCTCAGTCTCGGTGAAGCTCGTCAAAAAGCTCCCCAACAATGATACAACTGGAGCTGCGTAAGAAAGAGCTAAGCCTACCTGTTTACAAAGTTTTTGTCGATGTTAAAATATGTTGTTTTCGAACTGAGTATATGTGAACCCCGTCATATTACTCTTCAAAAGAGCCCTTTGAGGAGAGAAGGGAGGTTCCAACATATACTGAGGAAAATAGTTCCAAGTCTAGCCAATGTGGGACTCTTAACACGCCCCCTACAATAGAGGCTAGAAGGGCACGTATTTTACCGGAGTGTCAAGAGTAGGCTAGACGGGTACAGAACTACAGATTGACCTAGGGACAGACCCAAAGAAGGGCCACTGGTGGCACGTGCCACCGTATTATCTCTCTGCCGAAAGGTGCGACCGTATCGTTTTAGAAGGTGCCACCGTATGATATTCAAAAGTTCAAGAAGGTGCAACCGTACCTCGTAATCAACCAAAAAAACTCTTGAAATCAACTAAAAACCGAAAAAAAACTCTTGAAATCAACCAAAAAACCGAAAAAGTCCCTTAAAATCAAGCAAAAAGCTTTAAAAATCCCTCGAAAAGGTGGAAATAAGCTAAAAACACATCGGACGACATCGAACGTTGGTAACACGTCCATAAAAAACCGTGCCTGGATTGACCCAAGAGTTCGAGTCCCTAGGGTGGTAGACATTGGCTCTGATACCATGTGAGTATACGTGGAACCCCATCAGATTATTCTCCAAAAAGCCATTGAGGAGAGAAGAGAGGTTCTAACATATATTGAGGAGAATAGTTCCAAGTCTAGCCAATGTGGGGCTCTAACCGGAACAATAATAAATTAGTCACATTACTTTAAAAACTATGTCTAATATTAATTTCCTAAATTAAATGTGCTCGGGATAT
This sequence comes from Saussurea involucrata, assembly GCA_033807775.1. Classification (NCBI taxonomy): domain Eukaryota; kingdom Viridiplantae; phylum Streptophyta; class Magnoliopsida; order Asterales; family Asteraceae; genus Saussurea; species Saussurea involucrata. The sequence goes on along the minus strand of CM066317.1, from coordinate 13,698,600 downwards.
TGAGGACTTACCAGCCCTGGGGTACCTAGATTGATGGGAAGATGTCCATGAGAACCAACAATCGCCATCACCGCAATATAAGATACAACAAAAGCTGCCAAAAACTAAGGCCATACACTAATTACTAAGCTTCCTACATTTGTTGAAAAAAGTATAAATTCCAAGTTTAAGAAGCATACCTGTAGGCGTAAGGATAGCCACAGGCTTGCTATTATCTCTGAATAAGAAGTTTTCTGATACATCTTGACGTGCTCGATGAATCTAGTCAAGAAAAAATCCTGTGTATAGATGAAGAGCATTAATTGGTGCCATGCTTTTCTTTTACTGAAGTGATGATAGAAAATCATACATGACAGCGTGTAATATATCAGTAAATTTGAAGCAATTATATGAAAAATCTTGAGCTAATAGGCTTGATCATCCGAATAAACCAAACCAAATGAGAGCAGTATACTGTATATCCAACCTGGAGGTGGGGTCCGGGATGGGATGTATGCGGACCTTACTCTACCCTAAAAAGAGTAGAGTGGTTGTTTCTGTGAAAACTCCTGGCTAGTGAGAAGTGTGCGAAATAGATAAAAAGTATTTTTTAAAGAAATAGAGGAAATAGCAAAAGGTGATGATTTGGAAAAGAAGAACCTGAAACAATAAAACAAATTCTACTCTTTTATGGTAGAGGAAATCTATTAGCCTTTTGTGTAAAGAAGATGCTTGAATAAATTTTGTATAGAATCAAATTTTAAATCAACAAGTTCACCTCAGATTTAAATGCCCTTATAGTTGACGACCCATCAAGTATCTCTGAGAATGATGCATATATGGGTGATCGAGATACACTGTCCAGCCTTCTCAATTCACGTGATGTTGACCTGTAGTAGAACTGAAAACACCGTTATTTAGTACGTAGCGTTACTATGCCTTTCTGTATCAGAAAAAATATATTGCTAGGAGCTACCTGTATTTTGCTATAGATATACCAAAACGGGAGTATGAGAAGCAAGAACATGACCTACACATACCAAAGTTTCATGATAATTCAATATTCAAAACTACTAAGTAAAGTTAACCATGACTCTATTTCTATTAAGGGGCGTTTGGTTCACGGAATTCTAAGGAATTTGATAGAATTGGAATGACAAATTCCTTTGTTTGGTTCAATTCTTGAAATAGATGGAATCCTTTCCATTGAATTCCACAAATTAATGAATTCATCATTCCTTGACCTAATGGAAGGAATTGAATTCCATCCTTTTGCATTCAATTTAACCAACACCGATCACCCCCTGCCTCCACCACGACCATGCAACTATTGTCACTGTCACCCCCCCCCCAAAAAAAAAATCCCCACCCCACCCAGCCGTGCCCCTTACCCCACCCCTACCCCAACGTGCCCCACCTTGACCCCCCCCCCACCGTGCCCACCGTGCCCCCATCCTTGCCACACCCACCCTTCTGCCCCTGCCACCGCCTCCCCCAAACAAAGATGGACATTCCAATTATTTTTAGAGATTCCATTCCAATTCCATCCAACCAAACGCAATCAAAGTGTGTGGTCAAATTCCATCAAATTCCAATCCTTCAAAGTCAAATTCCTTTGATGGATTCCAATTCCACCAAATTTAATTCTGCGAACCAAATGCCCCCTAAGTAAAGTTAACCATGACTCTATTGCATCAACTGATTACCTGCACAACGGACAAAATTAGAGCAATCCCTAAGAGGCCAACGAAATTGGCTAGGAGGATATTGAGAATGAACGGCAGAGAATCATCGATCGTGTAGAGATCTGAAGACAGCCTACAAACACAATCAATATGGACATTTGGAAAACTAAGAAATGATCTCATCGAAGGAATTTATGGTACCTGTTAAGTATTCTTCCACTTGGGGTCTGGTCAAAAAAGGCAATGGGTGCATCAACAAGCTTTTTCAATAGGTTATTGTGCACCTGAATTGCTGCACGTAAGCCGCCATACGCAAATGAGAATGCCCTCACTAGAGTAAGAAAGGAGTTTGCCAAACAGAAGATACAGAGTATAGCCTGTGGTGTCAACAAAAAGTCATTAAATACCTCTTTTGCAAGTTAGATAATTATTCATCTGAAATCCCCATATATAATATAGATTTTATAAAAAAAGTAGGGAAAAGGTTTTTATACTGCAGTTGCATTGTAAACTGGTAAAATGGGTCGGTTTTCTAGAACTTTTCCCTTCTCATAATTTTTGGCCCAACCAATAGTTCAGTATGGGACTGTTTACTTACAGCTCAACGAGCTTAACGGTCTGGACGGCTTATTCACTCAGCCATACATGAGTGTTTCTTTACGGCTTAATTGTTAAGCCATTAAGCTAAAATGGCTATATGGAATAAGCCAGGACCCCTGACTTGTCCCCATTAATACACCCCAAACAAGTTAATACAAGAAATGCCCAGGAATAATCCAATCCTCTCTCTTTGCCTCCCTCAAACCCATTGGTCTTTCGTCCCTCAGAATGACTTAACCCATACATAGCTTAATGTAAAATAAAGTAAACAAAATCCCAATATCAGCAATTAAATGATTACCAGATAAAATGATGTCGGATGCTCTTCTGATGCAGTTGTATCGACCCAATAAGACAGCCACAGATCATTTCCATTTCGGGAAGCTTGCATTAGAAGTGCTGATAGGCATGTTATGGCTGTAATATACCAACCACAGAATGCAGCATAATTCCTGCACAATATGAGAAAGTAACTGGCCGGTTGGATAATGCAACAAAAGAGGCAAGTAACTGAAGCTTGATCAGTCTTATAAATTCATACAAACAGGATAGAGTGATTTGACTTTTTGAACCATCGTGCTAGCCTTTTCATTGCAAACTAAGGGGTTGTGTGGTTGATTTTCCATTAAGTCTCGTATGGGTAAATTTGAAACTGATCCATTCACTTTTTCTGGATAGTTGTGGACTGTCAAATTGCGTAACCGGGCGAGTCGCCAGCTGGCTAATATTAAAAGAGTAGAGGGGACCGGAAATAAATTGAATTAAATAGTTCAATACGGTATCAGACATTTCACTCTTTTATATTGTCTTTTTTTTTTCTATTAGCTATTCTCTGTCAGTTGGTTTCTCATTTTCAGTTGATGTGGAATAGTGGATTAATCTGTTTGTATAGATCGGGAAAGTTTTTGTTTGAGAGAGTTTTCTCATAAATGGAAGGAGCAAGTTTTTTAATTGGGAGGGGCAGGTACAGAAAAAATTGTCTTTCTGCATAAAGCTCTCCCCTAGAAGCTTACTGAATAAGCCACTTTCTATATCATTAAGCCACTACCAAACAGGTATGACCGAATAAGTTGTGTGTCCCATTAAGCTCATTAAGCTGCTAACAAACATACCCTAAGCATCGTTGTTGTGAAAATGCAACAGAACATTTTGCATTTATATGAAACGGAAAGTTTGGACAAATTAGAGAAATGTAAATACAAAAAAAAGGACTCACATGTACACAGTTGTTTCAACTCTGCCTTCTTTCCTCTCTTCAACCCTGATAATGTTTTCAGTAGCATCCATAATATTTATAATTTCACTCTCTACCACAACACTTTCTTGGATTCCCATACAAGTATCTCGACTTTCTATTTGTGCTTCAGTCTGAGAAGGGGAATTACGTTCTTCCGGTTTAACAAATGATGCGTATGAAGAACTGGAACAGTCAGTTGGACTTCCCACCCATTTCACTTGTCCTTTGTCCATTATAACCACCACATCTGCAGCGGATATTGCCTATAAAGTGTAAAAGGTTGTTAGCATATGACAATGTAAGTTATTATATGCCCACGACATGTGTCACATGAATGCCACCGAGGAGGATGTGAACCTATAGGGTCGCATACAACAAAATACGTTTGCTTCCATTTGAAAGTAACCCGGAAAGTCATGTTTGATGGTTAAATAAGTATTTTTGAGGAATAATTATAATATACGTGATAAAAAGTAATTATGATAATTAATGGGTTTTATCAGTAAATATGTATAATTATTAACGTTTTAGATGATTATATAAATATTTACAGATAAAAAATAACCTTATTTGAGTTATGTACTATCTGAAATATCGGTCCATAGAAATAGGGTGATAAGCCAGACCAATTTATGTGATTCAATTCTCTAATACACAAATATTAGAACTAGGGTTCTTTTGGGCTAGCACTCGGTGGAAGATATACGCATGTTCGTGTGTGGATCAACTGTAGAGGAAACCCCGTTCGGTTTCTAAGTGCAACATCAGATTCCTCGCCAAATCCCAAAAAGGTACATCCTAAACACCATATGGTGTGTTATTATAATTGCTTTAATTGTCACTGGATCCAACGGGATTTTAATATTAGAAAAGTCTTTTTTCTAATTTTGTAACCAAAATTAGTTTATCCGCTGCGTTTTACGGTTACAAATCTAATTAAAATCCGACAGACAACTTTCAGCTGTATCTCATTTATTGTCAGGGAACATAATGCGAGAATATGTCGAACCCCGTTAGATTACTCTCCAAAGGAGAGAAGAGAGGTTCCAACATATATCGAGGAGAAATGATCAAAGTCTAGCCTAGCCGATGTGGGACTCAAACATACAATGATTACCTGAATGTTATGGGTGCAAAGAATGCAAGTTTTCTGATTCATAAGAGGGCTAAGGATAGCATTTGATAAAATCCAACAAGCCACTTGTGCATCAACTGCACTAAGGACATCATCCAGCATGACTAAGTCAGATCCATGATAAACAGCCCTGTGCATGTCCCCAAAAATATAAGAATTTCCATGAAGAACAAATAACCACTTGCACATTATCATCAAGGGTTGGGTTCCGGCGAGAAGTTGAGGTTAACGTGAGAAGTGTGAGAAGTGGTTATCAACCATCGGATGAAAAATGGACGCACATGAGGATGAGATGCACCGGATCAATTCCCTTCTAACCCGCAATTCATGGGAGGGCGTTTGATTAAAAGTGATCAAGGGTTCAGATCCACTTCTCACGTTAACCTCAACTTCTCACACGGTCCTTCTCCTTATCATCAAATGCTATGTGAAATGAGAATCAAGTGATAATGACACCTGGCAAGAGCTAGACGAGCTCTCTGTCCGCCAGACAGGTTTACCCCTTTCTCTCCAATATAAGCCATATCGCCTCCAACCATAAGTGAAACATCTGTGTTTAGGGCACATGCCTCTAGAACAGCAGAGTATCTGTACAAGGAAAATAGCTCCATGAGTTGGTATCAAATACAGGTTTTCATAGATATTTTGCCCTCCTATTTATCAAACTGAATTATGACAGTGGCTTAATCTTAATCCTACTTTAAATGATGAACGGGGATACCTGAACAACTGAAAAGGGATCAAACTATCCAATCAATAATATCTTTAAAATGTTTATTCAAGTTTAATTTTAAGAGAGCAATACCTTATTGGATCGTAGTCCTTTCCAAATATGACATTATCACGGATAGTGCCAGAGAGAATCCACGGAATCTAAAACTCCAAATGAAGACGGGTTTTAATTTGAAACTTGTGATTCAAAAAAGGTAGATTTTGACATTAACATAGTTTGTCGTGTTCAACCTGTGGAACATAGGCAACAGATCCACTTGAATATATAGATCCCGTGATAAGCTTCATTTCTCCGAGGATAGAGTTCAACAAGGATGATTTGCCTGAACCAACCTGCAAACAAGTATTTCATTATGTAATTCTGATGACTAGAATAAAATCTTACAGTGAATACCTATGAGCTTTCATATAAAGTGGGATTTGTCATATCATGGCTTGTTTTTTAATATATTCATCAAATGGCAACTAAAACCTCCTCCATACAGATAACAAACATGCAAAAAACATCTACGTGCTTTGATGTTTCTGCGGTTAGAGCCCAAATGAGATTCATTTTAGTGTGGCTTTTTTAGTAATCCATTTCTTGAAGACCAACCTAGACTTCCTCCATATGTGAGCTACAATAAGCCAGAAAGTAGTGTCCCTCAGGATGGGATTTTAAGCTAAGCCGCATACTGTTCTTGGATGATAACAATAGGCATGTAACACTTAAATAACCATTCAACTGGTGCCTCTTGTCTGTAAAGAATTGATACATAAAGTGCAATGCTATTTGGTTTCTAGAAATTGACAGGGCCTAACCGGTGGCAACAAAGAAGGTGGTAGTCTAAGGCAGCTTAAACGAAGACTTAGGTGATTTTTTGTTTTTTAAGAGGTGCTAAAGTCTGAAATCTGAACCAATAAGACTGTTTTTGTAAACTAATAAATATCTGAATTTGTTTAAATTATGTATTTGACCCATTAGAATATTATAGTGTTGAACTTATATATATATATATATATATATATATAAATTTATACAATTTCACATGTTTATGCATCATCATTACGAAATTTACATCTAAATTATAAAATTAGCATTCATTTAAACGAGTACGTTTAATCGATAATAAACATTTAATTATATAAATTTAAATTTGAAACTCACATAATTATAGTAAATTGAGTTTTATTATAATCCAAGTGAATCGATTGAGAGAAATGATCTATTAAGGTTAATTCATTGAGAACAATAAGAGGCAAATAAGAGGTTGGTTTACCTCTTACCAGATAAGAAACGATAAGACATAAGTGGCTCTGAAAATTTGGAAAAAACAAACAGTTTGAATGACCCTACCTCTTAACGAATCAGACATAAGAGGCTAATAAGAGTTTTTTTCTGAAAAAACAAACAAGGCCTTAATGTTTTACGAGGAAAGCATACTGAAAATGGTTTTAAAGTGGAAGCTGTTCAGAGACGTATTGCTGAACAAAGTTAGGGAGTAGGGTACAAAGTCTAACCAAGTGCTGACAGATAGTGGATTAAATGGCTATGATTAAACATGGTGGTGGAATTCTACCTCTCCAATTACTGCAACCAGAGAACCCTTTGGAATGGCAAGATTGACATGATCCAGAATCAGCTCCTTCACTTCCTGATCGCTGCTTGACCATGCACAACAGGCATCTTTCATGACAATATCAACTTCTTCAGCTGTAAAGTTAAAGAATTTTCTGGAGCAAGATGATGATGAAGAATTGTTTGTCTGCTCAAAACATGAGAGGAACTTGCTCAGCCGTCTGGTCGATATGACCGCCTGTGGAGAAATTTTAGTAGAAAAAAAAATTCTTTTAGTTGATAAGATTTATCTTGAAGCTGCTAATCAATAAGAGGGCATAGATATAACTCACATCGATCAACCCATTAATTACCCATGGGAATGAGTTTAATGGGGAAATCAAATTGTTAAATAGAGCAAGACAAGTAAAAACCTGCAAAAGCGGAGGGTTAAATTAACAAGAAAACAAAGTGTTAATATGAAAACCACAAGGAATTATATGTATTCAAAATGGTTTTTATTATACCGTTGCTGCATCTAGTTGATTTCCCATGATTACATAGAGTCCAAATGTGAATAGAGAAAAAAGAGTTGGTGTTGTTGCCCAAAAGAATACACACCATGCATCCAAGTACTTCCTTGTCTATAAAAGGAGGTCAGGAAGTAAGATTTATTGCATCGGAATGTCAGATATATATATATATATATATATATATATATGGTTTTTGCATAAAGTAATTCTTACTGATAAATATTTGACTTCTAAGGATCTTGTTTTCATCAACCAACTAGAAAAAAGAAGCTCCCAACCATACATTTTCAAAGTGCGAATATATGTCAATAGCTCTCCGGTCCTTCTGACCCTGTGAAAGTGTTACAATTTATAATATAGACTTATAATTGAATATAAAACTCCATTGCTGAAACATCTAAACAGCACTATTTGCAATAGAAGAGCAAATTGTTTCGCTAAAGCTTAAGCAGACTTTGGCAAAGGTGCACACACCTTTCATCCTTTTGCTCCATCATGTTTTTGGTGGCACTGGCAATCAACTCAGCAATCCATTTATTTACTGTACACGTTATGATTAGAGCTTTATCAGGATCAATAATGAATTACATGTCCATCAAAAGAGGTATGCAAGACAGGGATCCGGGAAATCATCATTTTGATAGCAATAGCAGCTAAAGAGAATGTCCTCATGATCAAGTCCTTGGTACTGGCTTATTGTTCCAATCATTATGAAGTCACGTATCATAAGCATTATATAACCACACATTGTTGATGAGAGAGAGGTCCAGGGGAAAACTGCATAAAAAATGAAAAACCGAGGAACACCCCAGTAACCATTCATTTGGATGGTATGCACATGTGCATACAAGAAATTGAAGTTGTTTTTTTGGTTTTTATGCACGTGTTCATGTTATGCACATGTGCATATGCACGTGTGAATGTTACAAATTACTTGTATGCACATGTACATACCGTCCAGATGAACGGTTTATCAGGGTGTTCCTCAATTTTTTATTTTTTTGCAGTTTTCCCTTGAGCCCGACCCTTGTTGATAAATACCTTACTTTTCCCACGCATCATTCCCAGATATAGATGACAGTAACTGTGAGTTCTGTCAATCGGCACATAAGTGAAAACAATAATCTGCACTTATTGATGCTTTCGAATTTAGATACGCTTCTCAATTAGAAGCACCAGTAGGTGCAGATTTCTTACTCTAGAGAAATCAGGTTCAATTACGACATGTGAAAAACCAAATTTACATGCATAAAATTAGGTAACAACCCATACAGAGGTATGATCAGTGTATTCATGTAAAGAAACAAGTGCAAGGGCACTACCTGGTATCAACAAAATAGTTATAGTGATTCCAGCAACAAAAGCGTACTGAACTTGTGTATAGAGCAGATACAGGGCAATTCCAATTTGTAAAGGCAAGCTGAAAGGTTCGAAAAAACATTTTAGATTGTTATCAATGCAAGCCATAGAAGACAGTAGTATGTCATTACTCTTAATCTACATATGATGGCTTTATTTATTATGATAGCATTCAATACCAACACATTCTGTAGTGACTTGCAGCAGTCCTAGAGAATCTAAGACCACATAATCAGTACCACCAGCATCAAGTTACAGACAGAGATGCCAAATGAAAAGCATGCTCTGGTGGAGCCGTTGCATAATACTGACTGGCATGATAAATTATTTCCGTTTATCTTCATATAATCTAAATTCTAAATATCTTTACAATGTGTTGATCTTTGGACTCTTCTTTCACAAATCTGAACAAATAACATTCATGTCCACTTAACCACAAGGGTTGTGCCTGGGGGATGTGGTGGAATATCCCATCTGCCCAGGGTTCTAATCCAGGCGTACACAACAATTGTGGCCACTGAGGTTTAATCAGGGCTGATGTCTTACAGTCATAATTTGCCAAGGGATTAGTCTAGGCATAGCCTAGGACACCCTTCCCCCAAAAAAAGCCATTCATGTCCACTTTAAGACCCCATTACCGGATCAATATAGAAATGTGGAACACTTTATCGATGAGATCTATCAACAGAAAGAGAAGATATAGAGGCTGTACTATGGTTGAAAATGTGTGAAAGAAATAAATAATTACCTCCACATGTCATGAAAACTGTTGGACATATTGACAGTTCGATCAGCATCCACAGACATGAATGTTTGAATTTCCCCCTCAGAAAATTTTGATCTTTCTGCCAGGCTAACATGGAGACACTGAAAAATGCATTATGGGAGACTTGACAGTCAATAAAAGATCTCCCTCAAAATCAGGATTTGTGTGTGTGTGTGTGTGTGTGTGTGTTGGGGGGGGGGGGGGGGTATTATTAAAGAAGTAACAAAAGCTAAAGACAATTTGAAGATCAATATCATGATAAAAGAGTTTTTAAATCGACCTATATTAGATCTGCCAAAAATGCAATACTTGAAATAATTAAAGTTGTTCAAGGTTGGGCAATCAGCTATAAGCATAGGATGGTATAAGTGTTGATTTGATCTGAAAATGATCAATGAAGATAATGAGAAAGTTGGATGTCATGAAGCTCTTTTTAAAGTACAATGACAGTATATTTGAACTTTAACTATATATCGTTGTTAGATTTGTTCTCAGAACGACGAAATCAGTCCTCTTTTTCACTTCCATTTCTAGATGATAAACTATTTTGTTGTAAAAGATGGCATTAGGGGTGTAAATGAGACGAGACAACTCGCGAGCTACTCGAGATCGACTCGGTCAAAACTCGGTCAACACTCGACTCGAATAGGCTCGATTCGAACTCGAGCTCGACTCGACATACTAACGAGTCGAGTTGAGTGAACTGATACTCGACTCGATAAGCTCGTGAGATACTCGAATATATTTTATATATAATTAATTTTATATAATAAGTTATAGAATATAATGTAAAAAAATAATAATTATTATTTTAATATAATACATTAATAATAAAATAATATAATATATGAACAAGTCTTTTTATTCGTTTAGTTAAACGAGTGAACATGAACAAGAGTCTCGTTTGTTCATTTATGTTCGTGAACATTTGTTCGTTCATTATATTCGTGAACGTTTGTTTGGTCATTTATGTTCGTTTACGTTCGTCAATGTTAGTGTACGTATGCCTATAAGCTAAAATCAAATACTAGAGAAATTAAAGCAAAACAGTGTACGTAAATGTTTGTGTGTGTTTAAGTTTGTTTACTAATATAATGCATAAACAACACGATTATAATATAATTAGTAATGTTATTTTAATTGAATTGATAATAATAATAATAATAATAATAATAATAATAATAATAATAATAAACTCAAGTTTTTTGGGAAAAACAATTGAAACTAATTATGTAAAAGACATGGATGAACTCTTGAGGGTGTGTGTCTAATCTATCCCACATTGGTGGATATAGAACTCAATGCTTTGAACTCCACTATATATAGATCATTCCTCTCCCTTGTTTTTACATCCTTTGCCTTTGCTCAATGGCTTGAGCTTACGAACTTTTATATGATTATTTTAATAGGAAGTACCTCCATGAAAGTAGGTTCACTTTGAGTTCTTTTATGCATTAAACGAGCTCGAGCTTGATTCGAGTTCGAGTTCGAGCTTGATTCGAGCTTGAAACGAGTTCGAGTTCGAGCTTGGGAATTGGCTTTCGAGTCGAGTTCGAGTTTGGATTTTTACTACTCGCGAGTTTTCGAGTCCTCGAGTATTGGCTTTCGAGTTCGAGTCGAGTATAATCATACTCGAGCTTGACTCGCATCATTTACACCCCTAGATGGCATGTAGATAAGATGCCAATTAAGACTTTCAGAAAAAGAAAAGGTTTGACCTGCAAAAATAACTGATTTGCTTGCTGCAGCATGATACATACACCCTCACTGTAGAAATTGTGCTGATGGACCTGGTCCTCTTAGACCCATGGATGAAGGCATGAAGCTCTCAAGTGCCAAGGTGGACCCGATCCTCTTGACTTAAAAAAAAAAGTCCACACGTAATAAAATTTAATTTATATACATTGTTAGCTTTCATTTTGTTTTGTTATTACAATTTTTTTTAGTGAATTAGTATACTAGTGAGCTACAACCACAAAGATTTAATGCCATTTAGCTCATAACTTACTGACAGGGACCTTCTTTTGAGAACCTATGAAATTGTGATAACCTTGAGAACTAGTGCGTCATGTGCTATTTCATATGATTTTTTTGCATCTAAGACTAGGATTTAGAATATTAATTAACATATATTTGTTTCACAATGTGTTTGCTTCACATGTACTCGGTTCACAATGTGCACATTTTTTACGTGTTTGTGAAACAAAAGGTACACATAAAAAAGTTTCACATTGTTAAACAAATACATATGAAACAATCACATTGTGAAACAAATATATGTTAATCAATGTGACCCCCGTAAAAGTCTCACTCCATATCATGAACATTTAAATTCACCTTGTTTCCAAGTTGCACCGTTATGCCTTAATTGTTCCATACGTGTTCATATTTATACTTGTGACCTATCGGCTTGTCCTCGAGAAAGAATCGGACGGGGAAGGGTGTGCGAGAGTGACGCGGCGATAGTGCCCTCGGGCACAGTCGCATGTCAATCGCCTGCCATGTACCACTCTCGGTACATTTTGTGCGACAGTGACACGGCGAGAGTGCCCCTGTCACAATCGCCCGTCACAATCGCCGGAGTGTGATTTGGGTGGTCGCAGTACATTCTCCGCGAGAGTGCCACAGGGCACAATCGCGGGGCACTTTCGTCCGTCGCGTGCAGGGGGCTATAAAATGTGATTTTTAGCTCTCTTGTTTCTCACTTTTTACAAAACACTTTCCAGCCGATTTTCTTGAGCTTAAGGGTGATTTACACCTCCAAACCCACTCTCTCTCTTCATTAAATATCAACTAGTTAACAGTTTCATTTATTGAGGATCCTTACATGATTGGGAACATTTATTGAAGACTTCATCCAAGGAATCTAGCACTTACTACTCCAATCACTTCTTGCACTCTCCAACTTCTAGGGGTTCACCCATTTTCTAGGTTTTGGCACTAAAAATCTAGATAGTGAGTATTCTAGCTCCTCTTAAACTAGATCCATGATTTTGTACTTGTGTTATTGCTTATTTCTTTATCTTCATAAAAACCCTAATTTTAGGAAAGTGGATTTATTGGCTTATTAGAAGTAACAATGGATTTTTGGTGGAGAGATATGTTGTCTTGATGTGTTTAAAGTATGATGTGCTATGTTAATGTGATATGGAAGATTTAGGGTTTCATACCCAAGAACTATGTGCTTATTTGTCTAGTAATAAAATTTCTTAATGATTAAGCTAGTCAATCTTCTTGGCTTAATGAATATGTATAGTTCCAAGAGAAAAGTATGTGGACCTTTAATGTACTTGGTATGTATGCAAATGGTAATCTAACATTATGGTAAAGCATGGGAAGTTCCTGATATTATTGTTTACTTACAAACATGTAATGCCTATGACGACTAAGAGAATTGGTTGCACATGCTTGTGTACCTTATGGCTTGAGCGAGCTTTTGAATGAATCAAGTTAAGTGTTCACTAGGAGGACATAGTCTTGGGTGCCACCGTAATGGTATGCGCCTAGACCCTCGCCATTTGGGGCAATGCCTTTGGTTGCACCCCCGGATGTGTCGGGCCTTTGGTGTCGCCTTGAGGGGCTTGACACTAAGGTATCTCGACTCTTTGGGTGGAACTTCTTGATGCTATGGGTCTCCCCCATTGACTTCAAATCCACTTATGGAAATTGGAATATAAACTCTTACTTGTACATGTTACTAATATGTGTTATTAATTGTGATTACTCACCAAGCCTTGTCTTGACACTTGTTTGAATGATGTCATGAATCTCAGGTTCTAGCGGAGCCGTCATTAAGAAGGCTTAGGCGGAGCGTGTGAGCTTTGGGGAAATACTTTTGGGACGCCATTAATAGAGGACCTTGATGGCTAGAGATGACACCCCTTTTGTAATCTTGTTTCCACGATAGGATATAGATTAGTTGGTTGTCATTAATCTTCCATTTGATTACAATTGTAACTATACCAAATACTTGTAATTCTCCCTTTTAGGATAGTTCATGCAATGGCATTTATACCGCTCTTTCGTTTTATGAAAGTTTTTGTTTACCCCTATTTTTAGGGTGTTACAATCAATACATTAAATACTACCCTTACATGAGAAAAAATCATGCGAAACAAAACCGTAAGGTAGAAGTTCTCACGGATCTCACAAATTTGGAAGTTCTCAAATGATTAAGCCCCACTTACTGAACACATGCATATATGTATATATGTGTGTGTGTTGGTATGCGTCTTAGCTTTGCAAAAATTTTGTTTCGGCCCATCTAAAAAGAAGAAAAAATCTATAGGTTTGTCAGTGGGTAGACCACTGCCTAATCTCCAAGATTTGGTCAACCCTGTGAAGGGTTTTTCTTAGTGAGCATCTTATGATGTAATCCTGGTTAGCTTACTTCAATAAAACATCACTTCATCGACACAAGTGAATCAGGCATTGGCAGATTGATTTTTATAAAAGTCCGTGTGTGGAAGCGCATATGATAATTTTGCTCTACCGGAAACGGTTCTTTTGTGAAAGCCAGCTTCTGTTTGTCTTTGCATTACAAACTTCAAAAAAAACTGCCGCTCTAGAATAAAAAAATGTGGATAGTGGAGGGAATAGGTTCCCTTTTAACAGAAGACAAAGAAACAGATAAGAAATGATTTACCTTTCGAAATATAACAGTCATCAGACTAGAACGTAGCTTTAACTTTAATTTGGAAAGGCGAAATGTATATTGTGTATCAAGAAAAGATCTGCACCATCAGAATAGAGATCACATTATAACAGTGAGAGGTTAATATACAATACAATGTCATCAAGATTCCCTCAAAGCTTCCACTATTAAGAACAAAAAGTATGCAAATGAAAAATATACTAATTAAACATCAGTTCCTGTTGATGAGCATCTGAATGATTTTGGTAATTTAGAAGCTATACGCACACCATAATTCAAGCAAGAAAACTTCACATTTTATGATGTAATCATGACAAGAAACACAATTGTATTTTACCCAGCAATTGTATGTATGACATCTTGTAGTATTTTTAGTTTGTCACTAGTTAGCAGTTAGTTGAACGCAAAAAAGAAACAGGGAAACGGACTCAAATAGCCAAAGTACACAATTAAATTGGTCTCTTGGCCATTTCTCTCCCATTTTTACCAAAATGTCCACTACATGTCTACATCCGCAATATATAGGTCCGTAATTGCGAACCTAACTCAAAAACACCAAAAATATTCCGAATTTGATCGATTTTCCTTAAATTATATATATTGCGGACCTGGGTCATAATTGTGGATCTGGGTCGGTTTTTTTTAAGAAAAATTGATTAGATTCGTTTTTTTTTTTGTGTGTTTTTGAGTTAGGTCAGCTATTATGGACCTATATATTGCGGAAGTAATGACATTTATGCAAAACCAGGAGAGAAATGGCTAGGAGACCAATTGTAATTGTTAAAATGGCTATTTGAGTCAATTTCCCCAAAAGAAACAGCATAGAATTTTGCCACCTTGTTACTTGAACATCACCAAAAATATCTCCAGTTCAGCTAATGAATTACTTCATTCCGCAGTTCATAGATTTTGTGTTCTTTTAAGTGAAGCCTGCTGAACCAGATTGATAGCAGTGGTCTCTAGTTGTTGCAGACACCAAAATCTCAAAGCTAAGAATGGAGCTTGTGAGTTCGATTTATAATACTTAACACCATAATAAAAAGAGAACAGTGAGCATCCATTTATTTTATTTATGATAGCATGAGAATAAAGTATTATCTAAATGTTCTGTCAAATGCACTGGAGCAGGAACAAGATGGAGATTTTGGATTATATGAGTTGTAGTTCATAGAAATATATCATGGTGAAAATACTCCATAAGAAATGTCATGAAGAGGGATAATCATTTATACTAAAAGCAAAACACTTACTTCAAAATGGAAGTGAGGCCTAGGGAAATGGCGAGGAGATAACCATCAAAATGCACAGATCCTGTATGTAGAAAAATATGTTTCTTTAATGGGGACATCAATTTAGACCAGTTCACATAGTGTTCATTTTAAGTTAAAAGCTAAAAACTTCATTAGAACAAAAATGAAATTTCCATTCGTGAATGTGTGAAGGAATCATAAGACGTTAAGCGATTTTAACATCTTTCAATGGACTTCTAAGGAGCCCGGTTTATCCCACGGTCCCACTTCAAAACGAGCCTGGATATGTACGTAGACCTGACCTCTACCCAAAAGAGTAGAGTGGTTGTTTCGGTGAAGACCCCAGCTTGTGCAAAGTGTAGGAGAAAAAAAAAGAACATACGATAAGGAAGAACTAGAAAAGAGAAGGTAGTGCTAAAAAAGGAGAACATTATAATATCGATCATTATATTTCTTATTGGAAGCATGAACTATACATTACCCTTTTACAAACCAACAAGAGAAACAAATATAGAAATTGACCTTCTTGAAGATACTTAATCAGCCTATTAAGAAGCATGGGTCCAGCAAAACCAAGACAATCATTAAGTACCTGTAATTTAAGGAGTATGACACTTAGAAGAGAAATAACATTTAAGTCTGCTACTTCACTGCTATCAAGTTTTTTTCTTATCATTATACTCAGTGATGGATCCAGGACCTTTTACCAAGGTATGCACCATCTTAACAGAAAAAGTTCAGGGATGTGTTATAATAACAAATCTTTACAAATATTATTTTTATGCTGCAAAACACTACAAATACTTCTTTTTTCAGGGTATGCACGTGCATACCTAGTGGACCATTTCAAGGCATAAGAAGCTTAAATATATATATATTCTTCTTTTGTTTTCCATTTTTTCGCTCAGCATATGTGATATTAGTTAACATATATAATTGGATACAAGGGGGAAGTCAGAAGTGGGAGGAGTTTAATATGGAAAAGAAAATTTTCTAAATAATGTCATGTTGGGTAAATACAAATGAAGTCTTAAATTATGGCCACAGCTACTATTTTTACCTTTCTTCTTTGTTTTTTTCATTTATTTCTGTAATCTAGAAAGTAGGAAGGAAATATCATCCAAAAGTACCTTTAACAGACCTAAACACATATATGGCCATCCATATGCATAACAGACTGCCCAAAACAAAGAAGGATCAGAGCGACCATGTCTTCTTTGATCTTCCCAGCAGTTCAGCAAAGAATCATGGCAGAACAAAGGATCCATGTCAATCGGTAGCTGAAGCAAATCATCAAAGTCAAGCTGTTTCTTTGCACCATGTTCCATTACCAAATTGATAGATCTGAATGTCATGAGATTCAAGAAGCTTCCAAGAACTCCCTTTGATAAACAAGTAAATAAGACACATAATTAAGTTATCTTATTTCATAACGGGAAACCAAAAAGCGTGAAACACTACTACCACTACCACCACGAGTCATTAAAACAGCATCAAGGTATCACAGACATAAATAATGTCCCCAAGATTGTTCAGAGTTCACATTCAATTAGTTAAAGATAAGAATGAGAAAGAGAGGAAAGATAAATCAACTCACTCATAATGTAAGACTACAACCTCTCATCCAATGTCATATTTAAAATAGGGCATAAGGGTATTGTATCATTGATACCAGTTATATATGTTAGAAATTGGGGTAGGGAAATAGGGTAAAATGGCGATCAAGTAACCGGATTGCTCGAGAATCGTATGAGTTAAAGAATTGATATTTCGACGCTGCATGGGTTTCACGAAATTCAATCTGGGATAAAACTAGAGAACACTTTCGATTTTAGGCACAAAATAGAGAGCAAAATTCAAGGATGGTATTTGAAGGTTCATAATTTTTCATAAGTCCCAAAATTGTAAGTATATCGTGTATATACTAGCTCCATTCTAAAAAGAAGAAAAAATAACTGAAATGGCGGTTTTGGCAAGTTACAGCAGTTCCAGACGATTATAACCGTATTTGGACGAGATCACGGGTTGGTTACAACTGCATGAGACTTCTGGTCCCAGAGAATTGACTTAGACATCTCAGAAGTGCGACCAGAGATTCCCGACCCACGTTTTTCAGAACCTAAGTCTGAAAACACACCACTTGATCTAAACTCAAAACTGATCAGAGCCTTATATACAAGTGTGCACTCCGCAGCGCCTAACTTGTATTAGATCACAGTTTGAAACCCCATTGACACTCGTGTTAATTCCAATTACACTTAAATGGACGGTGACACTAAAATCACCAACAATATATAAGGTGTGCTGGAAATAAATTACATCTTAAAATTAAGATGAGTGGTAGAATAATACATACAGGATTTGATCGAGAACAGTCGTCTATACCCATTTCACAGGAAATCAGCAATTCTTCCATTGAACTGCACGTTTGTCCGGTAAAAAGTCAAAAGATGATTATAAATAGAATATAAGTAAGAATAAATTTTAGTTTTAGGAATTATAACATTTGCTAGATAACTGCCATACATATTAACTTTTTGTGCTTAGAGAAGGATGCAATTCTGCTTCCACTCTAGGAAAGGTTCTAATCTCTGGACCTTTCAAATAAAATATTCTTTAAATACGTCTCCCAAAGAAGGTTTACAAGGAGCTTATTTTCTATCATGTACACTTCGAACTAGTAGCCGGCTCACTATTGTTTTTCAGCGTATACTTAAATGCACGTTTGTGAATATAAGGTTTAAAGATGGGGGAATAAATAACAGGTGCAGTTAACACCCAAGAAAACTGGAGAATCTTATCCAGTTTCCAATGATGTTAAGAATTTATGCATCTTATTGAGAACCAGAATTTACAAATGGATTACCTGTTTGTGCGAGATGACTGCTTCATTCTGATAATATTAACCAAGATACCAAACAGAACATCGACTAAAATTATTGAGCTCTCATTGATGCAGCTAAAAGCCTGCAGAGCAAAATCATCATTTAACCAATGTGATTTTAAAGAATTTATAACTGAATAAGTTAATAACAAATATGAAACCTGATATTACCAACACTCGAACTAAATAAGATATAAACAAATGAAGAAACTTTAGGTTATATATCCTTATTCAGAGCTTCTATACTGCTCAATATGAAACTTAACGAGAAACCATATACAATTATACAAGGAAGAGAGAATATTGAAAATACTTAACATGCCACATACACAAAAAAAATACAGAAAAAATCGCTTAAGTTAATTAAACAAAGTATTTCTCTCTCTTTTTAGCCTTCCATTATGGGCTGTTTGGCAGTTGCTGAATGGTTTGGTGCAGAATGATTAAGTGGTCAGAATGATTAAGAGGCTCTTATGATATAGTGCAAAATGAAATATAGTTGTTTGGTAATTGTTCAGAATGAAATCGGGGCGCTCAATGGTTAAGGGAGACCCAAGTTACAAAATCATTCAGAGGGTTTTAAAACCATTAAGAGGCAAACTTTTTTTGCCAAACAAGATTTACCTCTTAGCAATTCAGAGGTTGCCTGTTAATGGAACTATTAAGAGGTAAACAAACAGCTATATAACAATAAAGAATGTAGCACTATATATGAAGAATAAAAAAATACCTCCAAAGAAGAAAAGGTTGCTAGTAAAGTTGGGATCCCTAAGAACGGTTTCATCATCCACCAAAAGCACAGGACCCGATTAGATAACACAAATAACCAGCAATCACGCCTTGAAATAAGAAGTATGGTGGCCTGTGGTATACACCGAAAGAATTAATAACAGAAAATTTTGCAGCTATCTAAGAATTAGGGGAAGCCTTACCCATACTAAGAGTTGAGAGCATCTTAGGAGCCACTCATGATATAATGCAGGACGACCCCTTCTTGTGTTACTCAAAAGCAGAATGAGGTCAAAGCATGCTATGCATGCCCCAATGATAGGTAGAAGGAGCAAAAAGACCTTCTCATAGAGGTATATCTGCAGTGAACATAATAAGGAGAAGTTGTGATACAATTACAATCCACCAAATAAAGTCGAAAATTACTGTTTGGACTACAACGAAAAAAATGGAATAACTTTCTCACCCTCTAGTGTCAAGATCATATATATATATATATGAGGCAAAGGATCGTGTGAGAAATTGAGGTTAACGTGAGAAGCATGAGAAGTGGATCTGAACCGTTGGATCATTTTTAATCAAATGCCCTCCCAGAATTGCGGCTTAGAAGGGGATTGATCCGGTGCATCTTGGTATATCTTATTTCGGTGCATCCCATCCTAATGTGCGTCCATTTCTCATCCAACGACTGAGAACCACTTCTTACGCTTCTCACGTTAACCTCAACTTCTCACCAGAACCCAACCCTATATATGATTCCTCTCATTTACTAGTTACCTTTCTACGTCCTCTGGTAGTCCTTTCAGTAATTCCAAGCACAAAAATTATGACAAACGTGGCCATACTTGCTCCAAAACCTAACATTGTGAATCTTGTTAAGAAATACAAACCATGAAGTAAAATAAAAAGGACACTGCAATTTTTTTACTTTGAGCATTAAAATAACAGAAATTTCCTGGGAAAAAAAGGATATATGTCACTGAAGCATCTTGAAATTCCATTTCCATCCCATATCTGATCCAAGAAACAGAGTTAGAACAATTTAAGAAAGATCACGAAAAGGAACATGCTTCAACCGAAACTCAGTTATCATGTGATATTGCTTATGATCCATAATAAGTAGAAATGAAAATAGAAGTTCATCCTACTACTACTACAATTCCAAATAGTAATTCATCTGAAATGAGTAAAAACAGTTTTAGACATCTAATGGGAGAAAATATGGGTTACAACGGTGGTACCATGTCATCTTGCTACCATCGTATAATAAATCATTATATTTGATTAGAATTTATGTATGAGTTTCTCCCTCAAATATACACACACAAGGTGGTGCAAATATTTTTCAACAAATCAGGTTTGATTATCGTACCATGTCAACAACTGTAACCAATTTTCTTGTTATGGGCTGCTATATTGAATTCAAATTTTGAAAATTTTAAATTTCTGATGAAAATTTTACCAAAGAAGACACTAAACCTCATAAGAAACACGACAAATAGAAAAAGGTTGTTGTGAATATGCGATTGAAAAGCTAAAGAACTAGTTTTGCCTAAAAATTGATACTGCATCTCCGTTTTGGGAACGAAGAGTCGTATATTCTGGAAAATAAGCCAAATTAGGATAATTTTGAGTCGCCTCAAGTATCAAATATTATAAACAAAGCGAAATTAAACATGTCGGCAAAAATATTCATCTGCTGAGTATAACAATTTCTACAAATCAAACAATAAAGCACTTCAATTAAACAAAATTTGTATGCCTGAACTTCTGAAATCTTATGAACTGAAACAAACGAAACTGAAATATGCTTAGAACACTGCAAGTTCCTGGATGAATTTTGCTGATTAACAAGTATTTCTTACAAAATAACATGAAGAACATCAGATTAACTCGTTACTCTGTTCGAGAAACCGCCATTCAATTGTTAAATGCTACAGGCAATAACTAAAATCGAATATTGAACATAAGAAGTGATGAATTTACGTACGTAAGGAGAGCTAGGGCAGATAAGCTTCAAGAATTCCATGGCGTCGTCTTTGTCACCTCCGTCGCGGCGGCACCGTCAGAGAAAGACGATGGACAGTTGGGAGTTTATACGGTGCGGTGAGGTGTAGCGCAGTGGTAGTGGCACTACACCTATTCACATTTCATGCACCTTTGTGCATTCACGCTTTTTCCGTAAAGGTGGTGGCGTCAAGGGATCACCATGGACACGTGGCGGATAATTATTGGAGCTTGGGTTTTAATTCTTTAATTTCTACTATTTTTTGCAAACAAACCTAATTATAAATATGAGACATGGATTTTGGGAAAAATCAATGAAAAACCCTGAAAAATAAAAGAATTGGAGAACCAAGAAAAAACGGATGAAAAAGTATATCAAAATGAACGTCAAATTAAAGATAATAATGTGATCAGTTTTTTGGTGTAGTTTGTTTTGCTCCAATTTTTGTTGTTTTTTAATAGTTCTAAAACTCTTTGAATGATTTTGCATCTTGGGCCTTTTTTAACCATTTAGCGCCCAGATTTCATTCTAAACAGTTAGCAAACAGCCATATTTCATTTTACATTATATCATAAGAGTCTTTTAAAGTTTTAATGATTATGACCATTTAATCATTCGCACCTTTAATGGTAAAATATGTTAAAAGAATTTAAATTTAATGAAAGATTATGAGATTGATCGTTAATTTTTTATTTTTTATTTAGATTCTTCTTAAAAGGAAAGATAAGAAAATTCTATGATGTGCGCCACGTGCCTTTATCGAGCCCATGCATGGCTTCAGGCTTTTGGAAAGCATGCTACCGGGAAAAGAAAAAGAAAAAAGAGAGAGAAAGAGCCATTGAAAATTGAATATGACCAGTTTTTTTTTATAGCATTTTTAATAGCTATGCTAAAATTATTTTAAAATACAGTAAAAAGATTTAAAATCTTTATAAAAAATTGCATCTAACTTCAACAACTAAGCTATTTTATAACTCTAGTATTAATTATCTTATTAAAATATTTAATTTATTTAATTATATTATTAAAATATTTAATATATAGAAAGTTGAAAGAAGAAAAGTTTGTTTTTTTGTAGGTAATGATTATTTTTGGGAGAAAACCATTTATTTAGAGATTTCTCTAAATTTAAAGATTTTTACAATCTCTTCCATCTTTTCTCTATTTTAGCATAGAGAATAGCATAGTTATTCGAGCAACAAAAATGCTAAAATTCCACTTTTTCTATTTTAGCATAGCTGTTAGAGATGCTCCAAGTGTAGTTTCCTTATTCTTAAAGTACTTATAATTAATATTAAAAATAAGTTTTTCTAAAATATATCTTTTTAGTTTAGAGTGTATATTTAAAACAAAAAAAATAACGAAATTTAGTTATGAAGCTGTAATAGTTTTATAACGGTGGCCATCTAAGCATGTATCAAGTTATAAGTTAACTTATGAGCATCTAAACATGTACCAAGTTTTTTTCTCAATATTATATATCAATCAATTACATATAATGGTATATTGTGTATAATTTAATTGGTATCAAGTTTTTTTATATGTTTGTATTGGTTTTGTACCAACGTCAACTTTTTTTAGTGTATAATATTTATATACGGTAGATGTAACAAATAAACTCGCACTGTCACACACTATCATCACTTTTGGTGAGATTTGAACCCCTAACCTCCTAGGAGGCAAAATGTTCAGATACCGCTAGGCCAAAAGCCATTTGGTTACCAACTTCAAGTTATATATATGAAAAATTGTCATTTTGTTCAAATTTTAAGTGACATTTTGAGTTTCCATTAAACAAATCTAATGTTTAAGGGGGTTTTAATCACAAAGAAAAACTAAGACTTGCAAACTCAAATGTTCAAACAAATATATAAAGTTACAGTGTTTAATATTTAATACATAAAAATACACAAGAACCAGTAAATAAGTCGGTATCATGGTACTACCTTGGTATATAATTTTCAATATTGTGTACGAACCAAGTTTGCATACTTGGTAGTTAGGTATGGTGCTATCAATTAACCGTGATTGGTACTAATTTAATTTGTATGGTTAATGGTTGGTTGATTTGATTTGGTACAAAATTATTAGCGATGAGATAAATTCTCTACTAACTAAAGAAGATAGTATTATCTGTAAATATAATATGCTTAGAAAAAATAACGTGACGATTTTACTAAGCAATAATTTCTATGAGTGTTTTTGGTGTATAAGAGAGAACAAGGAGAATAGTACGAAGTTTTACGGTTTGAATTTGACATCTTTAATTTAGTAATTTATTAATATTGTCTTAGAGCATCTCCAACATCTTCCCCATTTTGGAGAAAATGGGGAATATGGGGATTTTGGGTCTAAAATATGCTCCAACAGCTTCCCCAAACACATTCCCAAAATGGAGAAAGTAGGAGAATCCCCAAAATTTTCTCCAAATATGGAGATTACCTCAAAAATCATTACCAAGTGTGAGGACCAATAGAAAACATTGAAAATAAATATGTAGAGAGAGAAATAATATTTTAATAGATAAATGGAATATTTTAATTAATATTGGATTCTCCAAAATGAGGAAGCTGTTAGAGATGAATGTATATTTTTTTGGGGATTTTGGCTTTTGGTTCCCCATTTTAAAGAAATTATGGGAAACTGTTGGAGATGCTCTTATCTTCTTAAAGCCTCCCTAGTGTAAGTTAAGCACCATCCCTTTTTTCTTTTACTTTTTCTTGTCACTTCATTTCTAACTCCTCAAAATTAAAGCATTGATTTGACAAAAAAACAAAAGTAGCTTATTATTTTGGATACAAGTTTAAATGGTCATAAGCTAGCTTATAAGGTAGTTTATTGATAAGCTACTTTGAATAGCTTATGAGTAGTTTTTTGTGAATATTCCACTTATGCCTTCATTAATATTCATTATTATTTATCAACTATTATTATAAATAAATATTAATTATTTTTAATTAATATTAAAGGATATTAAATTATTTTTATTTATACATTGATATAATTTTTAGGGAAATTAATTAAAATACCCAAAGTTTGACTTTGACTTACCAAAATACCCACTTTCTCGCTGATTTTACCAAAATACCCATATTGTCCGCGATGGGTCTCACGATCGCAGACCCGTGCCCACGTGGCACCCATGTTTGGCCAAAATGTCCCGCAGAGCCCCCCAACTATGTCCACGGTGACATGATTGGCCCCTGTCCGCGATAGGTCCGCGATGGGTCAAAAATTACAATTTTGGTCCTTTTTTGCACGAATCTTTGCATGCTTTTACTGTTTTTTTCCACAATTATTGTACTTTGAAGACCAATTTGTGGTTAAAATTCATCTTCCTCAATGAGATTTCATCCATAAATATCAGTAAAATGCAATCCATAATTCACACCCATTACATACTTCTTTCTTGCTTTCTTTCTTCAGTAAACAAATGGCATCGTCATCTAACTCATCGTCTACACCTAAAAGAATGCTCGCGATAGCAGAAAGGGAAAAGGAGATAGATCAACTGACAGAAGAGTGGAAACAGATGATGGCCAGGAAGGAAGTCCACTTGATAAGGATCGAAGTGGAAGAAAAGGAGATCAAAAGGATGAAAGAGGATATAAACGATAGGGAAGCTCGTATTCATCGAGAAAAAGAAGAAATTCATCACATTTTGCAAGACTTCGCAATTCTTCAAGCGAAGGTAAGCGACAAGCAAAGTTGGATTGATCAAACTAAAGCAATTTTTCAGTAGGTGGTGGTACGGGTGTTGCTTTAGTACTTTGTTGTTTATGTGTTGTTGTTTTGTACTTTTCCAGTTCGACATTGTTGTTTCGTTCCTTTCCTGTTTGTATGTTGTTGTTTCCTTCCTGGAGTTTTTATGTTGATGTTTCATGTTGAAGTTTGCTCATGAATAAAGGTCTTTAGTTTGTCTGAAAAGTAGTGTTTAAGAAGTCTGAAATTTGTCTGAAAAGTGGTTCATATTAAAAATACAACTCATAGATGTTATACAAGATTATTTCATAACAAACACATACTAATAAATACAGTACAAAATTATCCAAATTTGAGGCTACGACTAGACGATGGTTTGGTTTTTGACAATCCGGGTCGACTTCTTACATGCTCTGGCGAGACGAGTCTCAATGTGTTAAGCTCCACTTTCTCGATGTACACTTCAATCACAGTATGGCCGTCAACATACTGGCGTATGTTGGCTACATCTTCGTCGGTACTCAATTCTACCAGTCCAGTCAAGAAGTCTACATTCGGCCTCTTAAAATACAACCTATTATATTTTGGTTCTTCATAGTCCAGCTCTTTCATGATCTGTTCAAGCAGTTGCATAGAAAGATCCTCCACATCTAACATGTCAACATAAATTTCTAGACCACGGAAATAATGTCTTTTGGGTGGTTCCATGAAGTACCCACCATGGTGGACTTTCATGGTGAACAACTGTGGATATGCATCTATTGATGAACATTAATTAATATAGTTAGTTCGTAGAACAACGGTAGTAACAAGCAAAACTCAATGAAAGTATGAAACATGCACACTAACCACATAACTCTTTGCCAGTGTCTGAAAGCGATTCAGATAAACGCCTAAAGCACCAAACATGAAGGTTTGGGGATGCCATGTAAGAATACGTTAACGAATAATATATTCTCGTATATGTGTTTTACGACTAATCTAGCGTGGGTTATTTATATGCAAATGTGGATGCTTTTACTGCATGTTGGCTATTTTTGGTCCCTGTCTTTGCTCTAACACAACTTAGGTCCTTGTCTTTGCTCTAACACAACTTTGGTCCCTGTCAACGCTATCATATGATATAGTTCTATATAACAATTACTATTCTCTCCATTTAGACTACTACCATTATGATCATCATCCCATGCCATGTGACCATGATTATCCATGTCCATGTATAGATCAACGTACACAAGTTATGTTTGATAAATTACAACGGGCCGATAAAGTAGATAAAATCATGTTATATATCAAAACAAGCGCACTAAACATACAATATTTATCGTCCCAATCAAGGGAAATCAATGTTCAGATCAACGGTATCATATGATATAGGTCCATGTGGCTCAAGCTCCGATGGGCCCTGCGTGTTACTTAGTTGGCTAACTGAACGTCTACTCGTTGGCACGGTTGAAGGGGCGGGATTTGGACACTCTCCACGAGTATGTCCTACGCATTGGCATCGAGTACATTTTCGCTGTATCGAACCTTCACCACGTGATGGACGTCGTCGTTCTTTCTCGGTCTCCCGACTCTGTTCTTAGTGTTTAACGGTGGGTAGCATGGCGGAAGGGGGTCGGGTGGAGACACCCATGCTTCAGGGGGTCCAGCTGGATTTATTACCTCTGCGTATGTTGCCCGGTAAGTTTTGGACGTGAAGAAAGTTACAGCCAAGTCGCCGCAATCTCTACGACCCATATGTCTTGTCGCAGCGATTGCATGGCCTCACGGTAACCCAGATTTTTGCCATTGGAAACATGAACAAACATGGTCGGTCATCTCGACAATCGCGTCCAGTTGGTTATCGTACCTCCCACACCCGATTTCGCTTACCCTCCATGTCGACGCGTGACCCGCCCTGAGGAGAACTATCTCCTCCGCCGCTGGTGTGAGTCTATTATGCAGCTCAGCTCCTTTTCGGCGTCGAAGTTGGTACCACTCTTGTTGAAAGGCCCGAAAGTACTCCATAAGAGTAACAATCGGACATCTACGCGCAAAACGGGAGAGTGCATTCACCGACTCTGCACTATTGGAGGTCAGAATGTCATACCGTTGTGCAGGAAAATGGGCCGCGGACCACCTCTCCGGTCCAACATCGTCCATGACTTTGGCTGCTTTCTTGGCACTAACTCGTAGAACATTCATGTACCGGTCAAACTCCCGAGCTGTATATGCTTTGCATGTCTTCCAGTAGACATCGTGGTAGGTGGTAATACGTTTGTCCTGACCTTTGGCGTTCATCTCCAAATGTCGAAAACATAAGGCGTGAGGGGCGTTTGGGTACATGGAAGAGATTGCGGCGCTTATGGAAGGAGCCCTATCGGACATAAACACCAACCCTTACGGGTCTCCGATAGCTTGTCTCAACATGTGTAACAACCCAATTTCCATAAATTATAAACTGACAACATTACAACCAAAGACGGTCCCAAAGTTTACAATTTACAATACTCTCTACTCTAAGTACGCAGCGGATAAACACCTTCACAACTGAGATGCTACAGGAGGCCCGGTGGTAATCTACAAGTCTTCCCTGGACTCTAGCTCTTCTACAGCGCCACGACCTTTCATCATCACCAGATGAAAGCCCAACACGACTATTACCTGAAAATGGTTTTAGTTTTTGAAAAGTGAGGGTTAGACCATGAGGTCTAGTGAAATTACTCTTTTAAAACAGTTCCACATAAACAGTAGTTTAAAACATTCAACCATTAACATTAAACGGTAATTCCAGTTTAAAAGCTCGACTCCACAAAAGGGTATTGCACAGTGGTCTCAACTACCATCACTTTATTAAGCCAGGTACGGCATTCATCACCTTACAAAGCCAGGCACGGCATTCATCACCTTACAAAGCCAGACACGGCATTCGGGCATCAATAATAGTTCTCCACTGTGCAACCCGACTCCACACATAGCAACAACATCCCAGCAGGCATGCTTTAATAAACGTTTTCACATCACGTAATATAAAACCTTTCAAATAGTTTAATCAGGTCAACATGCTCGTAACCATAATCAGTTATGAAAACCTTTCGTAAAACATTTCATTCACACAAAGAAGGTAAGGGAACTCACCTTAGCGTTAGCACATCGACACACGCTCCGAAACCGACGTTTGTTCAAACCGAACACCTCAAAGATGGTTTCCTTCAAGACTTTGGACAATCTTCCTTATCCAAGTCTTCAATTGATGATTTCTTCAAGACCTCTTCTTCTCTCCCTTTTCTCAGCCGACACAATGCACACAAATGAGGGTTTAGGAGGGTTTTTCATCTAGAAACTTCTTCTTTTCACCTCCTTGCCACTTAAGTTTCAATTATCACCCATTGACCCCCAAATTCTTATTTATTCACAACAATAACAAGAAACTAAAATATGGGGTGTTACATCACCTCCCCCTTATTAGAATTCCGTGCTCGGAATTCCATTGCCGGACACATGCTGAAAGATGGAGTTAACTCCTGATTTCCAATTCTTACCCTGCCCAGAGGTTGCTTCCAACGACACAACACAATTCCACTCTACATCTAGTGCGCTACTTATAAGGGTAACATCGTACCAAGATTTCGACCCACGCTCCCCAAAATAGGGACGTGAAACACACTAGGAATGTTCCATAACTTCATCGAGTACATTTAATTCATTCAATAATTCCCCAATCCTTTCGATAACTGCCATTACTCCATTACAATGTGGCCCAATTCAATTTCCTATTGAAACACACTACTCCAAACCATGGGAATGTTTTCCCATCCAACTGTTCTCCCGAATTGAGATTGAAAATTACTCCTATTTCCCAATCTAATCCTCTTAGTCCCATTCATTTATCCATCCCTTTCTGATCAAAACCGACAACGTACCACATTCTTTGACATTGCTCATCGGCCAACTACCACATTTTCAGGTCGGTAGCATGCCAAACCATACACACTTGCAATATCTTCGATCAATCATACTACTCCCCCAAAATACTCTCTTTAAAAGAAAGCGGCTCTACTGGAGTCAACACCGCAACAATCCGAATCTTTATGGAGACTAACCGCTCCCCTCGACGACATTACGAAAGATTGCCCTCACATCGATACTGAATTCTCCCCACCAAAAAAAACATTTATTTCAAAAAGGAAAGAAAGATTCGCTATCTCCCCCAAATAGCGTTCGCCTGGCACAATTAGTATTTCCTAAAATCACACTGAATCATACATGCAACACTGTTACCAACCAAAGATCACCCCGTATCCAGCTTTCATACAGAATTATACGAAGAATACTTGCACAGCTTAACGACTGCATAATCCGCTCACTCGAGTTGATCCAACCTTACGGACGCACATTTATGTTCTTACAACATCCCCTTAATGATTCCGCTCCTTAGGAACTACCGCCAAATTTCACTTGCCCTCCCACAAGGAGGAGTGACCAAACTCACTCGAACTATCTCAATTAAACGAATACTGGACGACACGCTCACGCGGAGCATTCTCCCCGACAATACCGAATCTAATCCAAAGGTCTCTCAACCAAGGCACTACATCCGACCACTTGTTTCCCTTCTAACTTGATATACTAAAGATGCCTTAATGTGTTTTAAATTTATACCGCAAGCGTACGGGAAGTGTAGCATACGGGTCGATCATAGGGAGGCGATGGACCAACACGAACTCGTTCTAAACTATGTCCTAGCTACGGGAAATCAATTGGTGATTTTGATTTTTTTGATAAAATAAATGAAAAATAACGAGACATAAAAAATAAAAGCTAACGCAGATCGGGTAATGTCGTTCTCGGATTTTAGTGATGGTGAGTATTTGTTGTTTAAAAATACGTTAACCCTCTATCGAGGTGAAAAAGCTTTTCTAACCAAGATACATATTTACTTTCGCAATATGTGTAAATTGGAAAGAAACATTATGATTTAAAACGAATAATTTTCCCAATCAACACCCCTAACTATTTTCATGTTAGGACCGTTGTCATTGATCAATTCAGTCTTAAGTTATGATCAAACTATCGTTCGTATCAAAACTTACAAAATCAACTAAAGACGTTTTATAAAAACCGGTTCATCAAACATTAACTTTCGTTATATGAAAAATCAACCAATTTAAAACTCAAAGTTTATTATAAAAACAATTGATCAATACCACAACGTCAATCCAAAGTGACGATTACCCAATAAACGGAAGCTAAACACTAAAGAAAACATAAATCTAAACCAAACAATAAAATTAATCTAAGAAAACTGTAAAGATCGATCCAATGAGTGTCACTCTCCAAGAATCGTTTCTAACCTATGAAAGCAATAAAATTAAATTAAAAGGGGATGCAAGAAATTAAAAGGTGCAATAATAAATATAAGGAGAAAAACATTAACAATAGATAAATATAAAAGTATGGAGAAAACGAAATGTTACAACGGGTGTCGAATGTGGATGAGAATCTGTCACATTCCATCTTCATCTTCGATCAGTCACAACATCACATCTTCTTCACGACTCCGTACACTTAAGGAACAAGAAATTATAAACCTAAATCTAAATCTAATCTAAAAGATTGAACAAAACTAAAACCTAAAACCTAAAAACTAAATAAAAAAGAAAAGGAAAAGAGAAACTGACGTGATCGTCAGTGGGGGAGAGAAAGAAGAGGAGTCAACAATGCCTACAATTCATATTTAAATATGTAAGTTTTCAATTCAACCCCTCCTCTTTGCAACTTCTTCAAAAATGACCTTCTAATTCCATTTATTTCAAAAATGCTTTTGCCAAACTTCTTTCTTTTAAAATTGCTCCAACTTTGAGTCATTCTTGAATTGCTCCATCATATGAAGAATTGATCAAGTGCTCCAAAAATCCATCATCGTCCATCTCTATGTTTCGGCACAAAATACCTATCAAAATACGACGAAAACACAAAAATACCAATGTAATATCCCCCAACGATAATTATAAGAAAACTAACTAAAAATATAAATAAAACTACATGCAAACAATCAAACTAAATGCAAAAATGCAATTATAAACTAATATGAATGCAACACAAAATGCACTTAACAAAATACCCACAAGCTAAACCTTTCTTGTCCCCAAGAAAGAGATTAGAATTTATTACGAAATGTAAACTTCATAAGCTAAACCAAAATACCCACAAGCTAAACCAAAATACCCACAAGCTAAACTTCATAACGAAGCACCACAGCTTAACGGTTACAGTATCCTCTTCGACAATCAAGTGAAGTATGCAAACTCACTCCAAAATCCAATGGGTTCGAGAAGAATAAGGGTTCTCCTTTCATCCCGCCACTAACCACAACTCAATCTCCAGGTCTCAAAATGGCAATAACGTATACTGCCTGAAAATCCACACACTCCAAACGAGCATACTCACCACCTTTGACTACTTCAATATTACGGTAAACCATCATTACATCTATGACTT
The DNA here is from genome assembly GCA_033807775.1 of Saussurea involucrata. Classification (NCBI taxonomy): domain Eukaryota; kingdom Viridiplantae; phylum Streptophyta; class Magnoliopsida; order Asterales; family Asteraceae; genus Saussurea; species Saussurea involucrata. The sequence goes on along the minus strand of CM066317.1, from coordinate 13,667,327 downwards.
ACACGTTCCTTCGGTACAAATTACTACCACTTCTTCACTCCACTATCGCACCACGCGACCACATTGCAACAACCCAATTTCCATAAATTATAAATTGACAACATTACAACCAAAGACGGTCCCAAAGTTTACAATTTACAATACTCTCTACTCTAAGTACGCAACGGATAAACACCTTCACAACTGAGATGCTACCTCCTTCATGCCACCCATAACACAATTTCATTTGAAGCACAAACGTTTCCCGACTTTGCTTTTCCCCGGGTCTCGACGAACCACATGTCAAGATCATATAATCAAAGCACACCCGCTTCGATTACACTAATCGTTTCGTTCTTATATGGCTCAACAACCCCATAGGAAATTACTTATGCTACCACTATCTTTCACTTCTGAAGCACTCCCACGAGGTAGTCCAGCGTCATGCCGGATACACACCTCTCTCCGATCAACTTCTTACATCCTTGCAAGAAAAACTCAACAAGATAACCACACTATAGTTACTTCTCTAATACCAGCCTCCTGACAACCATCCAACAGAACGGCCATGGATTTCAACATCGACAATCGGCATGCTAAAGTCCAGCCGCCTCACGATAGACAAGGATTCCCAAAGGAATCTACTTCTCCTAACTCCTCGAACAAGTTCTCGTTTCTCGCCAACTCCTCGCAATCCATCTCCGCTATGCTAAACACCTTACGCACAAGCGAATCATCAAAACCTCAAAGGGCATCACATCTACATTGGTGATCTTCCGTTCTCCCAATGCCCCCACTAGGTGTTCCTATACCATATCAATTACACAATCTCGGACGACCTCACCCGTTCACCCACAACGGGTTCATTCTCACGCTCAATCTCCTGACAACACCTCTAACTTGAGGCATGCTAAACAGTCACAAACCTCCATATCAATGGACTACATCATGATGATTCCATTCCTTCCTGACAATCTAGGATTCCTAACAGAACCCACTTCATCCAACGCATCATAACCAACTTATACCCCACCGATCTCACTTGAGGAAAAACACAAGACCTTTCTTCGTGCAAAATCTAATTACCAACCTATCGTAGTACTCAGGCTCACAGACGGTAACATTACATCAAGTAACGTAACGCTACTTATTACCATTCTATCAAAAGAATCACTTCGACCATTTCAAATCTTACCGCAATTAAAACCATCCTCATATAACCAGTCAATAGTTCAAACTACAATCACACCGACATTCCGAATTCACTGCCCGAGACTCCCGGTATTCACCCACTTCCTCTAACGGAAACACTAAGGTCATAACTCGACCACATCTTATTCAACTGACAATTCCACTCCCAAAGTCTTTCCTCAACCCCAATCGTAATACCTTCCCGACCTAGCGAGTTCATAGCCTTCATGCACAGTGACAACAATTAAAATCATTTTGCACTCTTTTTAAAAACGCAATAGATACAAAATCATAAAACAAGCTTGAGTATGCGTGAAACAACATCACTCAAGATGAATAGTAAAACACAACGATCGCAGGGATCGCTCACAGGCACTCTTACGATAATTCGTAACCTCGTCCATCCAAATCGATGCCGACACTACGGTTGTCTCCAATGAAACCCTTTCACATACGTCTAGAATTTGTTTTGAACGAAATCACTCACCCAAAGTGGGTCTGTCAATTCCAACACTCGTTCATATAATAATAACGAGTCAATACTCATTTTGTTTATAAAACAAAACCTCGCAATAAAACGGTTTCAATATTTTCGTAACAAAGGTTCTCTTCCACAAATAAAAGCGTGAAGTAATTCGTAGATCATTAAGTTCAAAGCTTTATCGTATAATGAAAACAAGTTTGTCTTTTACTTTAAAGAAAACACACGCTCGCACGCGCAACTTATTTCCCAAAACAAGAAAACCTGTCATGCTCGTACATGCTTTTAACATGAGAGAACTCGTGTAATACGTTTAATGACATAATGCATGAAATTTAATATGCAATTGAAGGCTATTCACTCTAACCGAGTCAACCGTTGCACTCACTTCAACTCTTCACTGACACCATACTATGATCAACAACCGCTTTCTTACTTTTACTACAACTTGTAGTACAAGTGCTTCACAGCCCACCTGATCGACTACTCAACATGGTTTAACAATTGACCACTTATCTCACCTTCTACTCTTATACATACCTCAAAACAACACTGATCTCTTTCATTCATTAACCTTGCCACTAAACCGTTTAACTAATGAATCCAAGACTAGATTCCCTCACTCGATCTTGAATTGAAGGTTTTCAAGATGCCAACATAATTCTCACTTCCTATCTCAGAGAGTTTACCTCTAGACAGCTCATTAACATTCCAGGCAGCGCTTCTTCTAGAAGTTACAAACATCACATCACAAGGGATTCCCCCGACACATCAACTCTTTGCTATCGAATGCAAGGTTAGAACCTTCTACATACTGCCACACTCACCACTCATCCCGACAATAGTGATTTATTACACCCATGCACCTGTAAATTCATAATAGCATTGGCCAGATGCTACTTGAATTCACCTTACATGAGGGTTCTCACTACCATTGTCAAGATATCCTATGATTACGGTCCTTCCTAGCGGCTTCCTACATCTCAGTTGTGTCTCACTCTACACCACAGTTTAAGTTTAGGCCCATCCGGTCACCTAAATCCCTTAAACTATGGCTCTGATACCATTTGTAACAACCCAATTTCCATAAATTATAAATTGACAACATTACAACCAAAGACGGTCCCAAAGTTTACAATTTACAATACTCTCTACTCTAAGTACGCAGCGGATAAACACCTTCACAACTGAGATGCTACAGGAGGCCCGGTGGTAATCTACAAGTCTTCACTGGACTCTAGCTCTTCTACAGCGCCACGACCTTTCATCATCACCAGATGAAAGCCCAACACGACTATTACCTGAAAATGGTTTTAGTTTTTGAAAAGCGAGGGTTAGACCATGAGGTCTAGTGAATTGCCTCTTTTAAAACAGTTCCACATAAACAGTAGTTTAAAACATTCAACCATTAACATTAAACGATAATTCCAGTTTTAAAGCTCGACTCCACAAAAGGGTATTGCACAGTGGTCTCAACTACCATCACTTTATTAAGCCAGGCACGACATTCATCACCTTACAAAGCCAGGCACGACATTCATCACCTTACAAAGCCAGGCACGTCATTCATCACCTTACAAAGCCAGGCACGGCATTCGGGCATCAATAATAGTTCTCCACTGTGCAACCCGACTCCACACATAGCAACAACATTCCAACAACATGCAATCAACAAATACGTAGAAACGAACGTATAAACAACACGCATGCTTTAATAAACGTTTTCACATCACGTAATATAAAACCTTTCAAATAGTTTAATCAGGTTAACATGCTCGTAATCATAATCAGTTATGAAAACCTTTCGTAAAATATTTCATTCACACAAAGAAGGTAAGGGAACTCACCTTAGCGTTAGCACATCGACACACGCTCTGAAACCCACGTTTGTTCAAACCAAACACCTCAAAGATGGTTTCCTTCAAGACTTTGCACAATCTTCCTTCTCCAAGTCTTCAATTGATGATTTCTTCAAGACCCCTTCTTCCCTCCCTTTTCTCAGCCGACACAATGCACACAAATGAGGGTTTAGGAGGGTTTTTCATCTAGAAACTTCTTCTTTTCACCTCCTTGCCACTTAAGTTTCAACTATCACCCATTGACCCCCAAATTCTTATTTATTCACAACAATAACAAGAAACTAAAATATGGGGTGTTACAACATGGACAGAAACCAAGTCCACTCCTCCCCGGTTTCGGACTTGCCTACTCCGAAAGCTACGGGAACGATGGAGTTATTCCCGTCCATGGCAACCACCAGGAACATCATACCCAAGTAAGGGCCCTTTAAATGGGCAGCGTCTATTACCAGGACACGACGCAGATTTGCCACAAATGTGCGGATCTGCAAAAACGTAGGTGGTTTCCCTTTGTAAATGTTATAGTTTATAATGTGTAAACATATGACGTGGTAAAATACGTACCGCAGGTCCAAGGGCAACGAAGCACATCACAAACCGTCCATTTGAATCGGTCCTTATCTGGGTGACCGTACCTGGATTATGCAGCTGCAAATTATATAAATACCCAGGGAGTCGTTCATACGACTCCTCGAACGTGCCTATGACCATTAGCAGTGCCCTGCACCGCGCACGCCAGCCTTGGTGGTAACCAATTGTGATCCCGTACTACTGGTGTACATCGTTCACGATGTCCTTTGGACGCATTGACCTACTAGCATCAAGACATTTGTTTTTCAGTATCACACCCAAAGTCCTTTTGGTGGCTTGTTTGTGGTTGGGATTCAGTTGCGTCCTCGAACAAGTGTGTTCGTCGTGCAAGTTTCTAATGACAAATATCCCTCCTTTGTCGCCCACGGACCTCGTGTACAGCCTCCAATTACAATTTTCTCTCCCACATATAACTTCGTATCTGGTCTTGTCGGATCTCGGTGTGTAACTTTCGAAACCCTCTTCTATGAACTTAATTCCTACCTGTGTGGCCAAGTCATCCTTCGAATCAAATATCTCACCTACTTGTACCCTTGAACTACATATATAACGTGTAGGTTCGTAGGTTTGTGTATGGGTATTCGGGTCTGGAAGAATAGGGGACATATCAAAAAAGTCATTTAACTGACTAAATGATTTATTACTAGGGGTATATTCTTCGTCCTCATCACAATCGGTATCTGATCTGTCTGTATCAGAATTACCCATTGTGAAAACATGGGTTTCGTCGTCGGCAACTCCAGCAAAGCGTCCTTCTTGGTCTTCTTTTTTCTTCTTCTTCTTGTGGTTGTTGTTGTTGCGTCTCCGGAACAAAATCAGGCTCCTCCATTTGAAGGTCTTCGTCATCACCGTCGTCATCACCTTCGTCATCGTCTTCGTCGCACATCGATGAATCGACATACACAAAAAGTAATGGGGGTCTTTCTGATTCGACTGCAAAGTGCAGAAAACCAGAGATATCCCCATCGTTGGATAACTCCACAAATGACCCATCACCATTCTTAAACACTAACTTGCAAACAGCAGAAGGGTCGATTCCACATTTTTGCATGGCGTATGCAACAAACTTCTTATATGTATAGTTTACTGACAATTTTACACCATGCTTAGATTTATAAGCAAAATTTCACTCATTGTTGTCTTGCACCCATTCACCATCGAAACAGAAAAATAGTTTAGCTTTTGCAACAGATGAACTCATTTTTCAGTAGTATCTCAAAAACAAAATACTGAAGAAAGAAAACAAGAAAGAAGTATGGAATGTGTGTGAATTATGGATTGCATTTTACTGATATTTATGGATGAAATCTCATTGATGAAACAATCAACATTGATGAAACAACCAACATGAATTGCAACCACAAATTGGTATTCCAAGTACAATTATTCAACATTGATGAAACAAGCCAGTGAATTTTAACCACAAATTGGTCTTCAAAGTATAATAATTGTGGAAAAAACAGTAAAAACATGCAAAGATTCGTGCAAAAAAGGACCAAAATTGTAATTTTTTGACCCATCGCGGACCTATCGCGGAAGGCCATCGCGGACAGGGGCCAATCATGTCACCGCGGGCATAGTTGGGGGGCTCCGCGGGACATTTTGGCCAAACATGGGTGCCACATGGGCACGGGTCCGCGATCGCGGGACCCATCGCGGACAATATGGGTATTTTGGTAAAATCAGCAAGAAATTGGGTATTTTGGTAAGTCAAAGGCAAACTTTGGGTATTTTAGTTAATTTCCCTAATTTTTAATTATTTAGAGTTTTTGTTAATCATATCAATTCTTTTTATATATATATTTTAAATATTAATCAATATATTTTTATTATCAATTAATATTATCTTTTTAATTATTATTTGATTATTTTTTCATATTATATGTAATGGTTACTTAAAATCAAAAGTTAATATATATATTTTTTCTAAAACTTGTTTTAACAAATTCAAAATTTATAGTATATATGTAAAAATAAATTTTAAATTATTTTAGTTAACATATAATATTATATAATTTTTCTTTACTACATTGGTTGTATTAATTAACGTATTATATTGCTATAAACTTGTTTTAATTATATAATTAAATATTGTAATTGATAGTTTTTTAAATATGTCTTTTTTGGTCATTTTACATACTTATAAGTTAGTTTTTGCCAAACGTGACTTCTTCATCAACTAGCTTATCAATTACCAGCTAGCTTATCAGTCAACAACTAACTTATCAGCTAGCTTATAAGTCATCAACTAGCAGCTAGCTTATAAGTCATCAGCTAGTTTGCCAAACATAGCCTAAGAACTTATATAAAAAACCACAATGATAGTTCTTATAAGAACCCATTTTGTGAACATATACTTTTTCCTTATAAGAACCTCTTATTGAAGATGCATGCTATTAAGAGCCGTTTATCCAACTCTTACCCGGTAAACACTTAACGGTAATGCTCAATATTTTCACTTAACTTACTGGGTAAAATTTTTGTTCATTAAAACAACATAGTATGCAACATTTTTATCCGATAAACGTTTACCGGGTAAGAGTCATCACTCTCACTGCTAGGTAAGATTCTCGGTACTTGTCATCAGGGGCGGAACACAAGCCTTTCAACCACACGGGCCGGACTAATATATTATATAAATTCAAAAATAACAAAAATACATTATCCAAAGTTTTAAAGTAGTAAAAACATTAAAACTAGACGTTAAATATGAAAATGTCAAACCAGTGTCTCGTTCTAGTGTACTAAGATCGACATCATTACTTTCCACTTGAGTTTTTTTGTAAGGTTTTTCGGTAGTCGGAACGCTAGATGTAGGGGTATTATCTACATTTGTTGTTTCTTCGGGATCTTGAGATTAAGAAGAAGAACTAACATGTTTTCTTTTAAAAACCCATGAATTGTAGATTGGTTTTTCATCTTTATCTACATGTGAAACAATTTTTAACCTAACTTAGCTAACCAAACAATTTTAGATAAACTTAGCTAACCAAACAATTTTAGATATTCTATTCACATAAATCATAATCAATATTCACAAATAATCTTTAATAAATGATAAATCAGTAATACTATTCAGATTTCAGCAAACTAGCAATTAGCAAATCAGTGAAATGTGAAATACTATTCAGATTTTCACTATTCAGCAAATGATAACATATAACATTTTAGCAAATGATAACATATAAGTGATATAACATTTCAGCAAATATAACATATAACATTTCAGATTTTCAGCAAATATAACAATATAACATATAACATAATCACAAATGATAAATCAGTAATACTATTCAGATTCACTATTCTATTCAATTAATAAACAAGAAAATTAGGGATTTAGCCATTTAGGTTAGGTTAGGGTTATAGGGTAAAAGACTAAAGTTTAAAAGTCTAAAACAGTAAAACTTACCAGTTACCAGTGAAGTCGTGAAGAGCAGAGGGCGGCGGCGGCTACCGGCGAGGGGCTCAGGGCTAGCGGCGTTCTTTTTTTTTGCTGGGATTTGGCCATTTGGGAGCGTTCTTTTTTTTTATCACAAACAGAGAGAGGCGAGAGTGAGTCTGAGTGAGAGTCGAGAGGCTTTAGAGAATTAGAGTGGGGGGGCCCAATTGGGATTTATTTTCAAACAACCTGCTAAAAAAAATTTACTACTTTTTTTAAAAAAATCGCCCAGGCCATGGCCTGTAAAGGCCCTAAGGGCCATCCGCCCCTGCTTGTCATTGCTCTTACCAAGTAAGACTCCTAATCCTTGTCATATTCATGTGATAAAATAAAATGAGTCGATAAGCACTTACCAGTTATAGTAAACGGCCCGTCAATTTTTGTTTAATTATTTTAATGAAACAAAAAAAAATCATACATTTATGCCTCATATAATAATTTTCTAAAACAAAGCATTTGAAATCCAAATTATAAAATTATATTAAACTCTAAAAACTGCTTTATTTTAGTAACTTCAGTATTAATCAATATCTTATATATATAAAAGAAAAAATCTTGGGGTATTGAGGTGGCACCATGAGAATTGAGTATTCTCCAATGGTGAATTGTGGTTGATTTGGAGTTGTCCCACATTGGTAAAAGGTTGAAAAGCTGGAGCAATGTGGTGTGTATAAGAAAGGTAGATGCATGAGATGCATTCGTGTCAATTCATGAGTTTGACTTATAGGGTTGTCTATTTTAGATGACTCTCTTTAAAAAAACAAATAAATTATCTTCTTTATATGTATAAAAGAAAAACCTTGGGGTATTGAGGTGACACCATGAGAATTGAGTATTCTCTAATGGTGAATTGTGGTTGATTTGGTGTTGTCCCACATTGGTAAAAGGTTGAAAATTTGGAGCAATGTGGTGTGTATAAGAAAGGTGGATGCATGAGATGCATTTGTGTCAATTCATGAGTTTGACTTATAGGGTTGTCAATTTTAGATGACCCTCTTTAAAAAAAACAAATAAAATAATTTGTCTTAAAAAGTTATCTTATATTGAATGATTTTTCTTTGCAAAGAAATCATAGTAATCATTATATATATATATATAGAGGAAAGTTCAAATGAAAACTCAAATTCAATTGTAAACATGAGGACAAATCTCGTCCATTGATCGCAGCCATATTTAAGCCATTCCTAAAATTCAGCTTTAGGGGTATTTTCGTCAAATTAGAATGAGCGCATCCTTTATTGACTTTTTATTTTCTTTTTTAATTAAAAAACTTTTACCCCCTTAAATTTTAAAATAAATTATCTCAAAAATTACTAACATTTTAATCAAACAAATTACATCAAAAAAACGAGAATTTCGTGCTCTTCGATATGACATCCATCATGATATAGTTTTTTTTTCGTTTTAACCGTTTTACGTGAAATCGTGTATATGTGTTATATTCAGAGTGAATAAAGGTACATTTATTCAGTTTTGAATATTTACCTTTATTCAGTCTGAATATATAGAGTTATTCAGACTGAATAAAGGTACAAAATTTAAACATTTATTCGTTTTGAATATCTACCTTTATTCAGTCTGAATATAACACATATTCAGACTGAATATAACACATATTCAGTCTGAATATAACACATATTCAGTCTGAATATAACACATATTCAGACTGAATATAACACATATTCAGACTGAATATAACACATATTCAGACTGATAACAAACCAAAATCAGCAAAATCCTTATCATCGATCACGACCGTCACGTTAGAGAAGAATCATGCGGTAAACTTACATTCTTCTCAACAGTTCTTTTAGGAAATAGAAAAACGTGTCTTGGATTTTACGAAATTGCTCTATTTTAATCTACCTTTTATTGTTTTAGAACTTGCAATATCTAACCCTAGAGCAAGTTTCCGAGGTGGGTGTTTTTCTCTTATGTGGCGGAAATGGGGCTTGAGTTCAACAGAATCCATGTAAGTATTCGAAACTAGATTGTATTAATTCGTGGGTTATAAACATTTAGTGGATTTTGGAATTTGGGCATTTCTTTGGTTTGTTAATTAGCTTTCTGTTATTGTTTTTGAATTTCATACTCCAACACTTCAGATTGTTAACTCGCACATCCTGTTATTTGACCCTAAATGGGGCTCTTTTCATGGAGGGAAGAGTATCCAACAATGCCGAACTTTTAGACTGATGATAAGTATTTGGGACTAGTAAAGAATGATTGAATTTAGGTTTAGGGAATGGATTGGATTCATATCAAGTAGCAACCAGCAAATTGATTTATTTCTAATTACCAAACAAATCAAGATGCAACCCTTAATAGGAAATGTTCCCTTACATGTTTATTTTTTGGGTAAAAAAACTATTAACTGATTGATATGTGTTATATTCAGACTGAATATGTGTTATATTCAGTCTGAATATAACATATATACACGATTTCACGTAAAAAACGGTTAAATAAAAAAAACTATATCATGATGGATGTCATATCGAATAGCACGAAATTCTCGTTTTTTTGATGTAATTTGTTTGATTAAAATGTTAGTAGTTTTTGAGATAATTTATTTTAAAATTTAAGGGGGTAAAAGTTTTTTAATTAAAAAAGAAAATAAAAAGTCAACAAAAGAGGGCTGATTCCAATTTTACCCCTGCGCGCTAAAAATTCACTAAGCCATGGACATAGTTTTCAAGTTATTTACAAAATTGCCACCGTGTTTTTTATTCATTGATCTGATCTCCGATTTTTTAATCAAGGGCTGTGGTTTGTTCTCACGTTTACAACTGAAATTTGGTTTTTATTTGAACCCACCCCTATATATATATATATATATATATATATATATATATATATATATATATATATATATATATATATATATATATATATATATATATATATATATATATATATATATTAAAAGAAGCAACGTGAATTGAATCGGTGTCATTAGAAATGAGTACTCTCAAAGGGTAAATTATGGTTGATTTGTAGGTGTCCCACATTGATGGAAATTTGAAATATTGGAACAAAGTGATGTGCATAAAGAAATGTGGTTGAAAGACATTTGTGTCAAATTATAGCATTTGACTCTAAGGTGTCTTATTTTCGATGACCCTCCTCTTGCAAAAGAAATTTGTAGCTTGACTTAAAGAATTGTCTTATATACCAATATATATATATAAGCAGCAAACAATGAAAATTGAGGTGACACCATGAGAATCGAGTATTTTCAAATGCTATATTGTAGTTAAATATTGAGTATCCCACATTGATAAGAAAAGTGATACATTAATAGAATAGTTGAGTATATAAAGGATGAGAAGAAGCCTTTGAAAGCTAAAAAGTTCATTCGCTACTCATGTCATTTTTAACTCTCAATTTTTAATAAAAAATAGTTATTTTTAGTCTACATGTTGAAACAACAATATATCAATATACATTGATGAGAAAAGCGATATATCAATAGAAGAGTAGGGTATATAAAAGATGAGGAGAAACCTTTAAAAACTAAAAGAGTCATTTGATTACTAACCTTCAAATGGCCTCCCATGAATCACAGCTTAGAAGAAATTGATTCGGTGCATCTTATCTCGGTGCATCTCATTCTAATGTGCATCCATTTCTCATCCAACAGTTGATAACCACTTCTCTCGCTTCTCACGTTAAGATCAATTTCTCACCGGAACCCGACCCATATACACATATAGTCTATCTTGCATATTAATTAACTAATTTGCACATATATACTATTTTCAATAATAGTGATATTGTTGTGGGACATGTTTTTGGATTTTAATAACATAAAAGTATAACCATTACTGGTGCATCTTAAACTTTTCGTAACAAAAAACTATTATTGAATATTGATATATGAAAAATTAATCACATTTGAAAATACATTATTATTTTATATTGCGTTCATTTAAAAACAATAATCGCCACCGCGCAACGCGCGGTGACCAACACTAGTATATAGTAAAACAAAAACCAAGTGTAGTGAGGTTGCATCTTCTCATGCCTAGAACATCATTTATCTTTTTTCTCCTTAACTCAACTTTTCCCACCTCTATATTTATTGTTATTTTGTTTTTCAATTTTGTAATTTTGTAAATAACAATTAATTTTAGGCTTAACTCCAAACTTTTCAATTACCATTGTAGGTTTTGAAGTCATTGTTTATTGCAATTCATTTATCTTATCCACCTCTTCATCTATCCATCTCTTATCATTCAATTGTAAAATATTTAATTGTCTTAAAAACATATTAACTTCCTCACAAATCACAAGTATGTTTCTTTTCTTTTATACTCAAACATGGTATCCCTCCCATGCATTGATTCCGGTGGAAGAAATTGGAAATCCATGTAACAATGTAAGTTTCTTTACCCGATTTAGATTCTCTCTCTCTCTCTCTCTCTTATGAGTAGAAATCAATGAATATTGCTACTAATTTAGGTCTTTTTTTTATTAATTATAAGGTTTTGTCTTTGTTTGTCGGTTTACAGGATTTTGCACCTTATCGTATTACACGCTAAATCGAAGGAGTGACATCGACGATTATTGATGATTATAATTGTGGAGGATTCTACATGGGTTTCTAGAGAGCACAAGAATGACATCGTTTTCCATTCACAAGGAATTGGAAGGATGTTAAAAGGTTAACTTCCTCACAAGTCACAAGTATATCTCTTTTCTTTTATACTCAAACATGGTATCCCTCCCATGCATTGATTCCGGTGGAAGAAATTTGAAATCCATGTAACAATGTAAGTTTCTTTACCCGATTTAGATTCTCTCTCTCTCTCTCTCTAGACCTTATGAGGAGAAATCAATGAATATTGCTACTAATGTAGGTCTTTTTTTATTAATTATAAGGTTTTGTCTTTGTTTGTCGGTTTACATGATTTTGCACATCAGAAAATCCTTATCGTATTACACGCTAAATCGAAGGAGAGACATCGACGATTATTGATGATTATAATTGTGGAGGATTCTACATGGGTTTCTAGAGAGCACAAGAATGGAATCGTTTTCCATTCACAAGGAATTGGAAGGATGTTAAATGGATGAGATCTAAGCGGGGTGTGAAACACAATTTGGGAAGAAATCGGTAATCTACTTTCCATCTTTTAATAGATACTTGTGGATTCTTGACATTCAAAAGAGAAATTTGCGTATTCGTGTAGATCATGTATTGATCAACATTGTAACCGTCGTTTGTTTATTCGCAAAATATTATTGTTATCCAGGTCGAAGTTTATACTAAAGAATGAATGAAAGGTTGAATGGAATCTTGAACTAGGGGTGTGCAAAACCCGACCCGGAACCAATTGAAAGTGAGGTGTTTGTTCCGAATCAAAATGCCCCGAAATCCGAAAATCAGAAACCCGACTTTTTGAGGGATATTTAGGTTCGGGTTAGGTATGGTTTTTGGCCACCCAACCTGTCCGAAAACCCGATATATACATATATATAATTTAAAATATTATATAAATATATTTATCTATATAATTATCTTATTGAAAATCCTAAATCATATTTTGCCATACTTTTCAAATTTCTAAACCTATTATCGATTTCATCATCAAAACTGATTGAATTTATATACTTTTTGCATATATCAATACCCAAAACCCAACCAACTCGAACCCGAAGCAATCTAAAATCTGAAACCCATAATTCGGGGTTGGAGGACCAAGAAACCACTTGCCCCGTACATCTGTAACAGTCACAATGGTATTATTGAAACTTGCTTGAATATGAATAACCCCCTTTGGTATTTTACGTGTACTCTTACGTGAACCAATATGTCCACGTGAACCCTTTTTCGGTATAGATTTTTGCCATATTTTACCATCTCATATATTTGAGTAGATATATGGATATATCCATTTCATGTCAAAACATACCCCCTTCTAAAAAGAGGTTATTTTTATACTTTTATTAATTATTCGAATAACGATTACTCGAACATGATGACATTAATCCATTTACTATGTGCTTTATTGGATTTTAAGCTTCCTATAACATGGTTCCTCAATTGTTCCTGACAACAACTTAACCTATATATATATATATATCACATTATAATCCTCAATATTCACATACCTCAAACACATTATTTGTCTATTAAGTGTTTGAATTTTACATGAGTGGGAGCCTTTGGCTATGAAATACTTGAATATGCATATGCATGAACATGCTTGGATGGATGTGTTTAATGTTTTACTTTGCTTAAATACATGTAATTCATTTTTTGAATTGTTATTTTTAAGTTTGACTCATGTTTTTTCAGCCAAAGCCAATATTAGTGTTGTTTTTATTGAGATTAATGAGTCTGATATCAATGTCATTACTCAACTTTGTTGTTACTTAACTGTTCCTAACACCAACAAATAATTTCATTGTTTCAAATCTGATATGGTTCGACATCGTGAACCATGTCACTTAAACCAGTTCCATATTTATTTGCAACTATTTATTTCTGACCATGATGATAAAACATCGTGTATATTCAGCTCTCGGCAAAAAGGTTCGACAACAGATTATCTTTGATTGGTTATTCATATAGAAGAATAATTAAATTGGTTTCTATTATTGAGCAATGTTGACCGCAAGTTTCTTGGTGGCGGGCTAAATCATTGAAAAATGGGGTTTGAAGAACAAATAAGAACAAACAAAAAGCTTCTACAAGATAGGCTTAGCTTATTTTTATTTTGTGTTTTTAGTTGCTAAACTTAACCCGTATTTTTTCTGCAAGTAAGCCCATCTTTGTTATTATTTATTATTTATATGGTAAGCAATGTTGAATGTTACTATCATCCTCAAACCTTCTTGAAATTGTTTATTATTTCGATTTGGTTATCGTTGGTGATCATCCATATCATAATCACGAAGCATCGGATGATGATAACAACACTCAATAACTTGCAATATAGTTTATTAATACAAGAAAAAATGAAAATGATCTATAAAAAAGCTTAAAAATTTTCATATAATGTTTTTGGAACTCCGCGCAACGCGCTGGCCGGATCACTAGTTTTATTATTAAAACACTATAAATTCATCATCCCATCTCAATGTACATTTAAGAAAACTTTATAAAAAATTATCACATATTAGTCCGTTGGTAGAAACAATTAATTTTTTTATTTAATATTAAATTTAGAGATTAGTTGGGTGACAGTACCTGGATTCTGCAGCTGCAAATTATATAAATATGCTGGGAGTCGTTCATACGACTCCTCGAACGTGCCTCTCACCAATAGCAGTGCCCTGCATCGCGCACACCAAGCTTGGTGGTAACCAATCATGACGCCGAACTGCTGGTGTACATCGTCCATGATGTCCTTTGGACGCAATGACCTGCTAGCATCAAGAAATTTGTCTTTCAGTATCGCACCCAAAGTCCTTTTGGTGGCTTGTTTGTGGTGGGGATTCAGTTGCGTCCTCGAACAAGTGTGTACGTCGTCCAATTTTCTAATAAGCAACGCCCCTTCTTTCTCTCCCGCGTGAGTCGCGTACATCCTCCACTTACAGTTTTCTCTCGCACATTCAACTTCGTATCGGGTTTTGTCGGATCTCGGCGTGTGACTTTCGAAACCCTCTTCCATGAACTTAAGTCCGACCTGACTTGCCAAGTGATCCTTCGAATCAAATATCTGACCTACTTTTAACCTTAAACTGCGATTATAAGGTGTAGGTTCGTAGGTTTGTGTATGGGTATTCTGGTCTGGAATAATAGGGGGCATATCAAAATAGTCATTTAACTGACTAAATGATTTATTACTAGGGGTATATTCTTCGTGATCATCAATATCGGTATCTGATCTGTCTATATCAGCATTACCCGTTTTGAAAACATAGGTTTCGTCATCAGTAACTCCAGCACAACGTCCTTCTTGTGGTTGTTGTTGTTGCGTCTCCGGAACATAATCAGGAATACAGTCGTTAAGACCATATGCATGATCCAAATGAACTGTTGGGCCGTGGGACAGCTGAAATTGAGAATTAGGCTGCTCCATTTGGAGGTCTTCGTCATCAGCGTCGCCATCACCTTCGTCGTCACCGTCGTCGTCACCGTCGTCATCGTCTTCATCGCACACCGAGGATTCGGCATACACAAAAAGTAATGGCGGTCTTTCTGATTCGGTTGCAAACTACAGAAAACCAGAGATATCCCCATCATTGGATAACTCCACAAATGACCCATCACCATTCTTAAACACTAACTTGCAAACAGTAGAAGGGTTGATTCCACACTTTTGCATGGCGTATGCGACAAACTTCTGATAAGTATAGTATACAGACAATTTTTCACCATGCTTAGATTTATAAGCAAAATTTCACTCATTGTTGTCTTGCACCCATTCACCATCGAAACAGAAAAATAGCTTAGCTTTTGCAACAGATGAACTCATTTTTTCAGTAGTATCTCAAAAACAAAATATTGAAGAAAGAAAGCAAGAAAGAAGTATGGAATGAGTGTGAATTATGGATTGCATTTTACTGATATTTATGGATGAAACAACCAACATTGATGAAACAACCAACATAAATTGCAACCACAAATTGGTATCCCAAGTAAATGATTCAACATTGATGAAACAAGCCAGTGAATTTGAACCACAAATTGGTCTTCAAAGTACAATAATTGTGAAAAAAAACAGTAAAAGCATGCAAAGATTCGTGCAAAAAAGGACCAAAAATGATTTTTTTTTTGCAAAAAATGACCAAAAGTGCAAATTTTTATGCCCACCGCGGGCAACCTCTGCGGGGAGGGACCAAAAGTGTCACCGCGGCCATAGTTGGGGGGCTCCCCGGGACACTTTGGCCAAACACGGGGTGCCACGTAGGCCCTAGCCCGCGATCGCGAGGCCCACCGTGGAAAAATTGGGTATTTTAGTAAAGTGTCCGAGATTTTGGGTATTTTGATAAGTCAAAATCAAACTTTAGGTATTTTAATTAAATTCCCTATTAATTTTATTATTAAAACACTATAAATTCATCATCCCATCTCAATGTACATTTAAGAAAACTTTATAAAAAATTATCACATATTAGTCCGTTGGTAGAAACAATTAAATTTTTTATTTAATATTAAATTTATAGATTTATTTTAATTTAGAGATTTTACGTTTTTATTTATTTATTTTAACATATTATTTAAAATAACCATGAAAAAACATTTTAAAATCTTTATTTGTATTTTAACATAACTGTGAAAGATACTGGAAGAAAACAAATCCGTTCATAACGAATAACTTCAGAGTTAAGAAATCATCCAAACAAAAAAGCATGCTCACATCCAAGCCATGTCACGTGTCCATTAAACTTGGTGAGTGGCGCCTCATCTTATGAAAATTACGGTTTAGTTAGGGTCCGTTTACGAAACGTTTACCTGAATAAGTGTTTATCAGGTCACATTACCTACCGGATATTGCAATGACCAAAAATCTTACTCTGTAAAAGGGAATGAAAGGACCGAGAGTCTTACCCCGGTAAGTGATGGCGACGACTCTTACTACGATGAACGATTACCGGGTGAATTGTTGCATATGAAACCGATTTAACGGACTATAATCTTACCCGATAAGTAAGTGACAGTGTTAAATTTGATAGTAAACACTTACCCGAGTAAGCATTTGGTAAACGTCCCCTTACTTTGGTTTGTAAAAAATTGTTATTTTTATCAATATATATTTCTTTTTAAATACGATCTTTATTTATGTATTTTTAAATTTATTATTATTTTCATTCTAGTAATTATAAATTATTGTTATTTTAATTAATGTGTTTCCAATTTTTTATTATTATACTTTAAAGAGTTAAGTTTAGAGACAAAAATAATAATAGGAGAGACAACAAATACAAACCACTTTAATTTTGCAGACCGTGTAAACCGTCGATTTCATTAGTTAATTTAATGAAATTGGTTCATAAAGTTGTTTAATTTGATGAAATTGTTTCATATAATTTTTTTCTTGATGAAATTATTTCATATATTAGTGTTTTTATGTAGTTTCGTGTATTTTTCTCGTTCCGATAAAACTGTTTCATGTATTTTCTCAATCTGACTTTTTTATTTTTACATAAAAAAACACAAGTATATGAAACAATTTCATCAAAAAAGAATGATATGAAACAATTTTGTCAAATTAAACAATTTCATGAAACAATTACATTAACTTTACCAATGAAATCGATGGTTTGCACGGTTTGCAAAGTTAAGGTGGTTTACAAATGAAAC
This sequence comes from Saussurea involucrata, assembly GCA_033807775.1. Lineage (NCBI taxonomy): Eukaryota > Viridiplantae > Streptophyta > Magnoliopsida > Asterales > Asteraceae > Saussurea > Saussurea involucrata. Next base: position 13,649,526 of record CM066317.1, on the reverse strand, counting down.
TACCTCAATAATAATAAATTACAAGTTAAAGGAATAAATACCACAATTTCAAATTAATTTGGACAAAATCACATTTTTTTGACAAACCAAAGCAACTAAAAAAGTAATTTACTCAAAATTTCAAATAAACATAGGCACATAGCCACAATGTATTTTAAATGAAATAAATTTTTTTATATAAAACAATTATTTTTTATTTTATTTTATTTCCTAGGCAATATGTGTTCTTATTTTATATAAAGTAAATTATATAATTGGACAAAGTCACTTCATCCATTTGTCAACTGAGCTACACGCCAGAGACTAAAGTAAATTACATAATGTAGTTTTTTAAACTCTGGTTATCTAGTTCCAATTTCAAAACAACATCAACGTTTTCATCATTTTAATGTGGTTTTCTAAACTATGATTATTGGGATCGTATTGGTTAGAGCATCTCCAACAGCTTTGCTAAAAAAATTCTAAAATAGAGAATGAAAAATCAAAATCTCTAAAACCATTTTCTTCCAACTCCAACAGCTTTTCTATTTTAGATAATCAATCATTACTTTATATTAATATAATATTCTCTAATTTATCTTTTCAATACATTCTTTTTAAAACTTAATATAATGTAACGTCCCAAAAATTACAAGGAATTTAAATTTTTTTAAAAGTAATACATTTCATTATAATCAAACCAAAAGTTAACAATTCCCATTACAATGAGAATAAAAGTCGTTATTTAAAACCATCAATAAAGTTTAAGCAGCGGAAAATTTATATAATTAAATCCCCTTTTAACAAAAGTTTAACTTAAACAATCCTCGCCTCGCGCCCGTGTGTACCGTCATGCCCGACTGCTACTCGCACCTGATATAAAGACCCAACTAAAATTAAACAAGCATTTCATTAAGTATGGAATATCCCAAAATCGAGGTCTCAAAATTTCATTACAATAATCATTTATAGGTTTGCGGAACAACCTACACAACTGAGAAATTCTAAAATCACTAAAGTGCCATCTCACTATCCGACTCTTCTCGCTATTGCCCAGCCTACTTGCCCGAGCCTTTCGAAATCTGCTTACCTGAAAAGGTTTTAATTTGAAAATGCGAGGGTTAGACCATGAGGTCTAGTGAGTCCCTCCTAACAGTTATCAAAGCATTTAAAACATGTTATCTTTTCAGCATAAAACATAATAAATCTGATCATATAAAACATCTACGGAACAAAGTCCGCCTCTCGTAAATTGGCACCCTGAAGTCACCCTAAGGTGACAACGAGTCAGTCTCATGCTGCCTTATGGGGTCACACTTCCCCTGGCATAAAGGGTCTACTCTCCCGCACGAGCACTGGCGGGTCTACTCTCCCGTCTTAGCCATTTACGTCTAACCAATGTATGCATACATCCCACATAATTCTTTAAACAACTTTCATGCCAATATAAAACATAAGTATAAAGCATGGCATGTCTCGTCATATATTCACATTGGAAAACATATTTAAAAGCCAAACATTTTAGTTTAGAAAACTCACCTGGTAGCAAGGCTCTTTCTTACTTCAAGTCTCGCACCGACCGTACACCCATGCATAATTCATAATGTAACGACCCAGACCTTTTTCGAAGTGTTTTGCGTTTGGTGTGGAGTTTTTAATAAAAGCAGAAGTTGAGGGGCTAGTTGGTAAATAAGAGTTGGGGTATAAAAGGGCACAAAACCCTAGACAACATTCCATTTTCCTGATTTGTGTATGTTTGTTGGCGGCTGATTCTAGAGAGAAAGGGAGGAGAAAAGGGTTTTGGTGAAGGTTTTGTGCATTGGATTGAGAGGAGCATCAAGCATTGAAACTGGAAGAAGGATTCAAGAATTGGATTTCGTTCTGCAATCAATCAGACCAGGTAATTCGAAGCCCAGATTCCTACTTTGTTGCTATGTTTTGATTGTTAGAATGTTAGTGAGTTCTTGCTAAAAGTCATTCAAGACTCCTAAAGAAGGTTAAGGATCATTAAAACAAGTTTAATCAGTAAAGTTTGTGGAGAAATGATTATAGATGCTTAAGTAAGTGATTCGTCGCATTATATTACTGATTTCAGAGTGTTTAGTAAGATTTCGAACCAATTAGTTCACCCAGCAGTCGTCCGAAAACCTTCAAGTATGAAGGTGTCCGGGTGAGTGTCCGGGAAGTTCTTGACTGTAGTGTAGAAGGTGTCCGGACATAGAGTTGTCCGGAAAATCTATGTCGTCCGGATAAGAGTCGTTGTCCGGGTACTATTCGGTCCGGAAAAGTGAGGTTATCCGGTAACCTGTCCGGAAAAGTGTGGTTATCCGGAAATCAGAGGTGTCCGGACATTTTAGTGTCCGGTAAGTAGAAACGTCCGGAAAGTGAGAGTGTCCGGTAAGTGGTATCCGAACCGTTTGGTTAGTTAGCTTATGTGTTTATCCTTTAACCCAGGTAGATCGTTTGGGGAGTACAGAGCAAGGTAGGAGGGAAGCAAACGTATCAGGTGAGTTTTCTAAACTAAAACGTGTGGATTTTAACATGTTTTCTAAAGCAAGTACATGATGAGAAATGCCATATTTTATTCTTATGCTTTAAATTGCATGAAAGTTGTTTACAGTTTTAAATGAGATTTGTGTATGATTTATGGGGCAGGCCTATCCCGTGTATGATTTATGGGGCGGACCTATTCCGTGAATGCTTTTATGTGAAAGTTTTAGGTGAGATGTATGCATACATTGTGTAGACGTAAATTGGCTAAGTCGGGGGGAGGTTCCGCCAGTACTCACGTCGGGGGGAGGTTCCGTTTATGCCATGGGAATGAGTCCCAGTAAGGCAGCGTGATACTGACTCGTTGTCACCCTCGGGTGACTTCAGGGTGCCATTTACGGGAGCGGATTTATCCGTGAAAGATTTTTACTATTCTGTTATGTGAAAGTTTATTATTGAAGTCTTATATACATTTGAAAGTTATGAGAAAGTTTTATGTAAAGATATTTGAAAGTTAGAAACTGTTTTTAAATGTTTTGAGGACTGTCAGGAGGGACTCACTAGACCTCATGGTCTAACCCTCGCATTTTCCAAACTAAACCTTTTTCAGGCAAGCAGATTGCATGAGGCTCAGGTAGTCGAGCAAGAGCAGGATAGAGCACATATGCAGATAGAGATATCGCCACTCATATTCTAGTAGTAGTTATTCTCAGTTGTGTATAGGTTGTTTCCGCCAACCTAAGTTATTTAGTCAGATGTAAAGAAATTTTATGGATCCAGTTTTGTAATTGTTTAATATTAATGCTAGTTATGCTTAATTTAGACTGGGTTGTTACAATTGGTATCAGAGCCATAGTTTAAGGGATTTAGGTGACCGGACGGGCCTAAACTTAAACTTGGGAGTAGAAATCACAACTGAGAATCAGGAAATGCGTTAGGAGGGCACTATTGTAAATACAGGAAATGCGTTAGGAGGACACTATTATAGAGATAGGACTAATAGGGTACTGAGAACTGTCATGTAAGGTAAGTTTGAGATTCCACCTGGCCAGTGTAATTGCGAACTTACAGGTACATGTAGGTGCTTAACCTGCCTTATTATTCCGAAGTGGTAGTCAGAAGCTAGTGTTTATGTCGTGTTCCAGTACTTTAGAATGTCAGCAAGATCCCTGAGGGGTAGACTGAGACCCCCTGTTGGGGAAGTTTCATGAGAAGTCGTGGTGATGTAATGTACGTATACATCGTAGAGAAGAAATGTTGTATAGAGTATTACGAGTCGTCTAAAGGTAGCTTTTCGTGGATTCGGATAGGAAGAATGCTTGAGTTTGAGTAAGACTCCTGTTTCGGGAGAGTCCCAATTCTAGAGATCTTGGGATAGATCAGTCAGGATGGTAAGGAAAGTCAGTGTCAAAACCTTGAAGGTTATCAATGGAGCCCTGGGTTCTTGGTCGAGCTTTCCATTAGCTGGATAAATGAAATAAGATACCTATAGTGAAATGAAACCTTGTAGAAATGGAAAGTGAGATAGTTGGTCAAAACGAAATAGTATGAAATGGTTGAGTAAGTGGACCGTTGAATGTATGTATAGCAAATCGTTGCAAGGCCGAGAGGGCTACCACTGGTCGAAGTAGAGTGTCAATGATAAGTTGCTTGAGTAAAGCGATTTACCTTGTTTGAGTGAGTAGCCTTCAATTGCAAGTAGAGTTTCATGCATTGAGTTCGTATACGTGTGCATGAGATTTTTTTTTATATAATCGTGTAGATATCAAATTTGATCGGATATGAGTCGGCGTGTGCAAGTGTATGTTTAAAGAAAAATACAAATCCATTTACATCGTATAATGAAGTCTTGAGGTTTACGATTTGCAAAATATTCCACTCTTTTTATGATAAGCCAAGAAAACGTTTGAATGCACAACTTTTATAACCAAAATGAGTATTGACATGTCGAAGTTATATAAATGAGTGTGAGGACCGACTAGTTTACTTCGTGTCGGTAAATTTCTTTCAAAATTTTGTCGTATGGGAAGATTTTCATCCAATATTTATTTCTGTCGTAACAACATATTTTTGGTTGAGTAAGATTAAGTTTTACGGAAAGATTGCATGCAAACGATCCTCAAGATCGTTGTGCAGGGCATTGGAGTTATGAGAATGTTGGGGTCGTATGTACCCGAGTTGTTTTCAAGTGTTGTTTCTTTAAAATGATCAAGGGTGAAATGATTCATTTATCGCGTTGTCAAGCATGAAGGCTATGAACTCAATAGGTCGTAGAGTATTACATTTTAAGCTAAGAAAGAACTCCTGGAGTGGAGAGGTGTTGGACAAATCAGGGGAGAATGTTTGTAGCTTTGGTAATTGCGTTCTAGAGGAGAGGTGAGCAGTGGAAGAGTCGGAAGTGGACTTTAATGTCGGTTGTATGAGGGTCTGTACCCTCGTGCGGTGACTGGAAATACAGTTGTCGAGGGACGGTCGTGTTCAGAGGAAGGACTAGAAGTCATCAAGGTGTTGGTATTAGCAACTCGTTATGAGTAATGTGGTGAAGTAGGAATGAAATATCCTCGACGCCGAATAAGAGTTTTAAAGTGATCTTGTAATATTGACGTTTCACGAGTGAGTTTGAAATGAGGACGACGGGATGTGAATTTGATTATGATATGTTGGAAGGATTTGGTTCAGTAAGGGACCCTTGTTGAAGAATAGGTTAAGGAAGTAGCAACAGGTCAACTATTGACGTTAAAGTCGGCAGTTGCGTAAGGTGTATGAGACCGAAGACTTGAATTAGAAGGTTGAAAGTTGAAGGACCACTTTGTAGGGTGTTAAGATAGTGAGAGGCTGCTGTTTAGATAAGCGTTTTACCTACGAGATGGATGGTTCGTAAAGAATGAAGTATTTAGCACAAACAAAGTGAGGATATAGATTATGTCGATCTGTGAGGAATGGTTTGGTATTGCAAAGAGCTAGCAAGAAACGAGTATGTTAGAATTAATCAGAAACTCGGGTGTTGTGGTTCAACTAGAGCTGGGGAGAGACAATGTAGTGAGATAGACTCGGTTATTGATGCGTGAGGTCTTGAAGATAAGTTTGAGTTGTGTATAATTGGCCATGAGAGTTTCGGTCTGCAGTGTGATGTTATGAGTGAGGAATGTACAGTTATGCAGTGGAAATAATTGCCAAGTTAAATGTGCCAGCTAGCGTCGTAGTAATGTGGTGTTAGAGAAAGAGGAAGCATCAGATAGAAGCCTTTTGGGGGTTTCGGATGAGGTGTTCGAGTGTTAACCAAGTTGTTGGAGCACGTAGGGTGTAAGTTGACGTGGTGATATGATTATGTTCGGGATAGCATCACGGAGTGGTGGTGGGTAGTTACCCAAAGGAGAAACCAAGTGTTTTTAGTTGTAAGAGTCACTAAGTAAGCATATTTTGGGATCATTGGAAGTTTAAAGAAGATGATGGATGTATTAGTCAAAATGTGGTGGAATAGATGTGAAATCCTTAAAGAATGTGGGCTGTTGCTTATGTGTGAACGAATTGTCTGAGAAAGTAAAAGTTGGAGTTTAAAGAATGTATAGTGACGTCGAACTCTGGTGTCAGTTCGAGGTGATTTAGTCGAAAGCCTTAAGTTAGAATTTTAGTGCAACCGTTTGGTTATGTATAAATGAGACAGCATTTGCAGCTTGAGAATTGTCGGAAGAGAGGGGCGAGTAATGTTGGTGGGCAGTGCTCCACGCGAACGTGGGGAGGTGAAGACAACATGTTGGAATAAGTAAGTAAATCGGAAGTAGTAAATTTGACAGTAATGCCGATAGGCGCAGTGTTGTGTAGATTGTCCTTGATAAGTGTGCGAACTTTTGGAAGGAGTATTGAGGAAGGAAATTTTGTATGATTTTGTGTAGGAAAGAAGTGGATAAGACAACTGAATGAGTTAAGTTAGTGACTTTGTTCAAACGAACTGATCGTTCAGTGTAAGCTATTAAGAATAGTAGGGTGTGATCGTGGTTACCCCTCCTAGTTGAGTGGGAGTAACCGAAGTTATGTTATATGACTGGACGCTTGTGGCAAGCAGCGAGAAATTTATGAGCCTTCAGGATAAGTGCAATTCGGATAGGTGAGTACTCCAATAAGGAATTATAGAGGTTTCCTACTATTAGACACGTTAAGTGTGAAATGATGAAGTGGTGAGAATGTACGAATTAGTTGTCGAGTTGTAGCCGATGTGATTCGGGAAAGGAGTATGATCTGCATAAGACGAGTGTAGATTGGAAGAAGTAACCTAGAAATTTCAGGTATACCGAGGAGGGGACTCCTGAGGGTGAGCCTGACGGGATGTACAAGGTTGGCCTTGTGCCGAGTTGTTAGTAAGAGTCTTCCTGGTGGAAGATCCTCGTTGTTGTGGCGGGAATTTCCGCCAAATTCTTTCTCTTAAGGAAGTATAAATGTATGAGAGACCTTATTTAGACGTGTTTAAAACCGTGAGTCCTGATGTGTGGACGGAGGCGAACAAATGGAGGCGCGGTTGGCCTTGGTTTTATCAGGTAGTTTTAAGCGAGTATGGTGATCGAAGAGGGTACAAGTAAGTAGTGCAAGATGGCACGATTTAGCAAGTAGTGTCTCGCCAAGGGCGGTTTCAAAGTAAGGGGTGCGGTTATGTTTCCCATCTGAACGGTCTGAGGCAACCGAGTAGAACTGAGTGGTTGGTTTGAAAAAAAAAACATAAGGCTTCGAGCCTTGAAGTTTGAGAGAAGGGTAAGGTGGACTAAGTCTGCGGATTCGTCGAAGCATGAAAGTTGAATAGATAGTGCGCGATCTTGAGGTACTCGATGTGCATTTGAGAAGAAGTTCATAGGGTGATGCACGTCTCTTTTGTGGAGAGCCGGTGTGAGAAGTGAGATGATGGCGACCTTGCAAGAGATGCAGGCGATAGGAAGTTGACCTTGTCATTAAGGAGCGAGTTAGAGCAGTAGCATACAAGTTAGACTGGTCAAAAGAATTAAAGAGTGTCCATTCAACATTTCATGTCTCAGACTTAAAGAAGTGTTTGTCAGAGGTCGTTGTGGCTGTTCCTTTGAGGGGACGTCAGTATAGATGAGAGGTTGACTTACGTAGAAGAACCAATAGAAATCGTGAGCGGTAAGGTTTGCTAAACGAGGAGCATAGAAGTTTGACTAGTAAAAGTTCAGTGGAGATATCATAAGGGACGAGAGACAACGTGGGAAGTAGAATCAGATATGATGTCCAGATACCCACACCTTTTCGAAAACGGAATTCCGGGGACAGAATTCTTTTGAGGGGGGAGTGTTGTAACGACCCAGACCTTTTTCGAAGTGTTTTGCGTTTGGTGTGGAGTTTTTAATAAAAGCAGAAGTTGAGGGGCTAGTTGGTAAATAAGAGTTGGGGTATAAAAGGGCACAAAACCCTAGACAACATTCCATTTTCCTGATTTGTGTATGTTTGTTGGCGGCTGATTCTAGAGAGAAAGGGAGGAGAAAAGGGTTTTGGTGAAGGTTTTGTGCATTGGATTGAGAGGAGCATCAAGCATTGAAACTGGAAGAAGGATTCAAGAATTGGATTTCGTTCTGCAATCAATCAGACCAGGTAATTCGAAGCCCAGATTCCTACTTTGTTGCTATGTTTTGATTGTTAGAATGTTAGTGAGTTCTTGCTAAAAGTCATTCAAGACCCCTAAAGAAGGTTAAGGATCATTAAAACAAGTTTAATCAGTAAAGTTTGTGGAGAAATGATTATAGATGCTTAAGTAAGTGATTCGTCGCATTATATTACTGATTTCAGAGTGTTTAGTAAGATTTCGAACCAATTAGTTCACCCAGCAGTCGTCCGGAAACCTTCAAGTATGAAGGTGTCCGGGTGAGTGTCCGGGAAGTTCTTGACTGTAGTGTAGAAGGTGTCCGGACATAGAGTTGTCCGGAAAATCTATGTCGTCCGGATAAGAGTCGTTGTCCGGGTACTATTCGGTCCGGAAAAGTGAGGTTATCCGGTAACCTGTCCGGAAAAGTGTGGTTATCCGGAAATCAGAGGTGTCCGGACATTTTAGTGTCCGGTAAGTAGAAACGTCCGGAAAGTGAGAGTGTCCGGTAAGTGGTATCCGAACCGTTTGGTTAGTTAGCTTATGTGTTTATCCTTTAACCCAGGTAGATCGTTTGGGGAGTACAGAGCAAGGTAGGAGGGAAGCAAACGTATCAGGTGAGTTTTCTAAACTAAAACGTGTGGATTTTAACATGTTTTCTAAAGCAAGTACATGATGAGAAATGCCATATTTTATTCTTATGCTTTAAATTGCATGAAAGTTGTTTACAGTTTTAAATGAGATTTGTGTATGATTTATGGGGCAGGCCTATCCCGTGTATGATTTATGGGGCAGACCTATTCCGTGAATGCTTTTATGTGAAAGTTTTAGGTGAGATGTATGCATACATTGTGTAGACGTAAATTGGCTAAGTCGGGGGGAGGTTCCGCCAGTACTCACGTCGGGGGGAGGTTCCGTTTATGCCATGGGAATGAGTCCCAGTAAGGCAGCGTGATACTGACTCGTTGTCACCCTCGGGTGACTTCAGGGTGCCATTTACGGGAGCGGATTTATCCGTGAAAGATTTTTACTATTCTGTTATGTGAAAGTTTATTATTGAAGTCTTATATACATTTGAAAGTTATGAGAAAGTTTTATGTAAAGATATTTGAAAGTTAGAAACTGTTTTTAAATGTTTTGAGGACTGTCAGGAGGGACTCACTAGACCTCATGGTCTAACCCTCGCATTTTCCAAACTAAACCTTTTTCAGGCAAGCAGATTGCATGAGGCTCAGGTAGTCGAGCAAGAGCAGGATAGAGCACAGATGCAGATAGAGATATCGCCACTCATATTCTAGTAGTAGTTATTCTTAGTTGTGTATAGGTTGTTTCCGCCAACCTAAGTTATTTAGTCAGATGTAAAGAAATTTTATGGATCCAGTTTTGTAATTGTTTAATATTAATGCTAGTTATGCTTAATTTAGACTGGGTTGTTACACATAAATTAATTACGTGCGTCTTAGATTTCAAATCCTAAGACCTTCTCTTAACTTAGACTCAAAGGATACATTTCTAAGTCTAAATTCTAACACTTCGACTAGCAAACTACAACCCGAACCTCAACCAAACTCAGCCCAACTTCGCACGAATTGGGCCTGCCAATCTGGGCCCAAAAGCCCAGACCTGAACTGATTTGCGCCACCTTAAGGTTTACGCTACCCAAAGAATTGCGCCACACACTAATGGCGCAAACCACACTTTGCGCCACCCACACTGGCGAAATTCTAACTTTGCGCTACCTACACTGGCGCAAATCTCACTTTGCGCCATCAGCTTCAGAATTGATGTTTTCGCACTGGTTTTCTACTTGGTTCGATTTCACGACAAGAACACCGAGAATTGCAGGTTTAAGCTAGAAAATCGGTCTAAGGAAGATTACAAGGTTCGCATTACCACATTACACATCTAAATCGATTCTTAAACAACTCTTATGTTCAAAATACAAGAATGCTCGTTTCCATGGTGTTAACATATACACAGACCTCAAAATCGGTTCTTAACATTTCGCAGGTTCAAGAATATTCAAGAAGTGATTACCCAAAATCAGTGATTTAACCCATTTAATACATTCAACTGAAAATCCCTAAATCCCTTTCTTAATTTCACAGAACAGAACCTTAAGAGAAGAAAATGGCTTGATTAGAATACCTGAGTTTGGTTGCTAACGAAACCTTCTCCCTTTTCTCTTCTCTTCTAAAGCAAAACTCGCAGCTCCCACTCTATCTCTCTTTCTCCCTGCGTATTCACAGCCGCCACACCCAAGGAAATGATTTTAGAATCATCCACATAGGGGTTTGTGCCCTTTTAATTGATCTTTCACTTATTTACAAACTGATCCCTCAAGTTCTCTTTTTATTTAAACTCAACCCAACATTTATGTTTATTCCATTTCAGTCTTGGTCGTTACACCTGAAAACACAAGATTTTGGGAAGGGGTAAGCACGAAGCTTAGTGAATTCAATCCTTACATAGGATCGCAATTATATCAGCATCACCCTTAAACATACCAGCACATAAATTTCTTGGAACATCCATCAAGAAAATATATCACGATTAATAATAATTCTTATGCTCCTTGGAACCACCATCAAGAAGACATAACCACAACACCTTATAACAATACACCTACTCCTTGGAACAACCATCAAGAAGTGGCCTTATACTTCTTGGAACAACCCTCAAGAAGATATAATCACTATTCATTATACAAGCGCATATACCTCTTGGAACCTCCATCAAGAAGTACATCAATCACAGTTCAATATATACACACAAATATATATATATTCCACACCACAATAATATCAACAAACAATCATAATCAACACACTCGAACTATAGCAACACAAATATAATTCCCATATACCTCTTGGAACCTCCATCAAGAAGTACATCAATCACCGCTCAATATATACACACAAATATATATATATATTCCATACCACAATAATATCAACAAACAATCATAATCAACATACTCGAACGATAGCAACACAAATATAATTCCCATCCTATATAGTGAGAGAACTCACCTCAAACGCAAAACTTATGACCTCAACCGCAACACGAACCGGCCAACCCCAGTTCACCTTTTTCCACCTAAATAAGCGTTAACAATTGTCAAAGTGACGCCCCAAACCAAAGCCACGACTACTAACTTTAAAAACACGTTTTCCAGTTTTTACTTCTCAACACACAGGTCTGTTCGGGACCTGTTTAACCCCTTATAAACTGATTAAACCAGAATTATTTTTCCATAATCACAAAGTCTCATGTCTTAGGATTCCAGGGACATATAGCACGCGCTCTAACGATTTTTCTACAATTTACTATTGATTTTACAAAACCAACCTGCTGCACAGCGAAAAACAGTACCTTTCAGTACAAAACAGCAGTTTGACACTAGCTATGGTCCGAACTGGTTTTTCCGCAAAACATAAGAAACTTACTAGACTCAGAATGGGAGCTTTTGGAACTAGTTTCACCCCAATAAGACGTTCCTATATAAAGTTATGGCTTTCCCAAAACAGTGGCAGAAACTGCCAATTTCACATGAAATGACAAATGAAGCTTAACTTAATTCTTAACCCATTAAGCCATGCCTTAAGCATTCAGACCTGGAACCTGCTGACTTATTGATCAAAACTAAATGGGCTGAGCAGTCCATGCACCACCCTCTGCCACCTCCGGCAGAGGCGGCCGTTGGCGGCGGCGGTGGTTAAAAACTTCCGACGAAACCACACCCAAAACACACACCCCGACTTACCCACACGCACACCCGCATACACGCGCACACACCCGCACGTACACCCCTCGGCCGACACAGCGGCGGCGCACGGCGGCAGCCACACCGCCGGCAGCCATGGCTGCGGCGGTGGTGGGGTGGTTTTTGCGATCGAAACGACAAAGGGGAAAGAAACGGATTAGATTCTTACCTCGAGACGGCGACGACACGACGGTAACCACACCGAAACCGACGGTGGTTCTCCTACGCCGGCGACCTCCTTCCTCCTCCTCTCCACTCTCGCTTCCTCTCTCTCGGTTTCTCTCTCTAACCCTCTCGGTTTCTCTCTCTCTCTCCTTTCTTTCTCCGGCCGGCGACAACGAACGGGAAGGGGGAAGAAGAGCCGTAGGGTTTGCTTTGTTCTAAACTTATTTCTCCTTTGCTCCTCCTTCACGACACCTACTCAACTAAAACAATATGGGTTCGGTTCATGGATGCATGGGCCGAAACCAAAGTAGGTTTTGGCCCTTGACACAAATGGCCCCTCAACTAAAACCTTCTCGCAACTAACCAAAATTCCGACATTTTTAACGATTAGGTCCAATTCGTCTAACCCCGCTAACGGAAACCACGTTAAATAAAACTTTTTAAAAAAGAATTAATACTAATAAATTACATACCGGGATACGGGCTTTACATATAAAATAATAAACTTTCAATCTAATTGGTGGGATTGAATAAAATAAAATTTCTCTCTCCTACTATCAAATTTTAGAGAAAATTATCTAAATTTGAAAGTTTTTCAAGTTTTTTCTATTATAACAAACAATATACCAAAGCTATTGGAGAGGTTTAGAGAAAAAAAAACTCAATTTTCTTTATTTTAGCAAAGCTGTTAGAGATGCTCTTATATTGTGGAATTTGAGTCGTTACAAAATTGTTATCCGCCATAATAATATATTGTGCTTTTTTCCATTCGACAAAATTGCCAAATCATAATTTTATGAAATTATGTTTTTCGATTATGATTGATGAATGCTTTTGTAAATTTTGGGAATTGCGGCTTGATAACCACCGGCTCCCGACATTGGATGGTCATAATAATGAATTTTTGTCATGTTCCATATCATGCCAATCATGGGACAATGAGTTTTGATTCATCCTATCTCATGTATCAAACACAACCTTAATCCAAACAACCAGGATTGGTGAAATGGATCGGTGAATTTGGTTTAACGCCAAAAAGATTCAAACCTGGAAGAGTATCTTCAATGTTTTTTATAATTTCTATAAAATAGAAAAGTAATAGTTAATTTCTTTAGAAAATTACATGTAATTTCAACATATTCTTGATTTTAACATTAATTATATTATTAAAAATATTATATAATTTTATCTCGATATCCTTTCTAAAAATTTATATAAGGAATAATAACTTATTTTAGATAAATATTAATTCACAAATAAATTAATAAAATTTTAGTTTTCGGTGTTCATTTCAAGTCCCAAAAGTTTCTTTATTTTAGACGATAATATATAGAATATTTTTGGAATAAAATAAAAAATAAAATCTTAACATTTTTATTTTAAAAAACTCGTTAGAGATGCTTTGAAATAGTCATAACGAGAGTATCCCAATAACTTTCCCATTTTGAAGACAATGAAAATATGAAGATTTTTGTCTATTTTTTTGCTCCAACAGCTTTCCCAAGCTATCTCTAAAATAGAGAAAGTAGAAGAAAGAATAAGTTTTTCTTCAAATATAGAGAGAACCCAAAAAAATGATTACTAAGTGAGAGCACCGATAGAAATATTTGAAAAACAATATTTAGAGAGAAATAATATTTTAATAGATGAATGAAATATTTTAATATTATAATCAATGTTTTTTTTCTCCAAAATGGCAAATATGTTGGAGATGAATGTAATTTTTTTTGAGCTTTTAACTTTTGTTCTTCATTTTTTAAGAAATTTTAGAGAATTTGTTAAGGGGGTGTTTGGGATTGCTTATTTTTTTGACTTATTTGCTTATTGCTTTTCTTCACCACAAATAAGATAGTTTGAGTGTTTGGATTGAAAAAAATAAAAGTGCTTATGACTTTTTTCCACCACAAATAAGTTGTTTTTGATAAGTTAATCCATTTTAACTTATTTGAAAGTGTTTATAACTTATTTGTTTAAATTACATATTTACTCCCAATTTTTTTTTTATAATTACATAAGTTAATAAGCATTTTTAAAAATAAACATAAGTTGTTTTAAATAATGTAACAACCCGGACCAAAATAGTAGGATTGTAAGCCTTTTTGTGTTGGTGCTTAACTTATGGAAGTTGAGGGGTCATTTTGCAATTAGGTAAAGGAGTATATAAGGGCCCCAAACCCTAGGAGAATGTCCTTATTTCTGAATTTGGAGCGTGTGTCGGCTGAATTTTGTGAGAGAAAGAAGAGAAGAGGTTTGAAGGTTTTTAGTGCTCTTGAAAGAAGAGAATCATCAACCTTGGATTTTGGAAGAAGGATCAACAATTGGAATTCGTTCTCGCAAGCAATCAATCAGGTAACACTCTCGTATCATCGTTCAATCCTTGATTATGTGAGCAGATTAGTTATGTTTGGGTTTTGTTTAAAAGTGGAGTTTGAAGCTTAAATGAGAGAAATCGGGTCTTGTAGTGTGTTTCTGTCGCTAAGAACTCATAAATTGTTAGGTTTATTGATCTTGTTGCTATTGTTAATCTTTTCTTCGAGAAAACCGAACTAGTCTATGGAGTTCGGTCCCAAAAAGAGTCCAGATCGTCGTCCGGAAACCTTCCTGGACGTCCGGAAACCTTCTTGGGCGTCCGGACTCCTTGTTTGGGAGAAGGTCCCTGGACGAGGGAGTTGTCCGGATAGGATGGATTATCCGGGTAGGAATTATGTCCAGTATAGTATAGTGTCCGGTAAGTTCGGTACCCGGAAAGGGGTACTGTCCGGAGAATAGTAGTTACCCGGATAAGGGTGTTGTCCGGACTAGGGAGTTGTCCGGTTAGTTTGGGTGTCCGGACTCTTTAGCGTCCGGAAAAGAAAGGTTGTCCGGAAAACCTGAGTTGTCCGGATACTTTTGCTGAGCTGTTGTTTTATGCCCGTTTATTCAGGGAAGTCGATTTGGAAGTTTGGAATCGTTTAGGAACGAGAAGTAAGAGCCTCAGGTGAGTTTTCTAAACTAAAACGTATGACTTTTAAAGTGTTTTCAAAATGTGTTATGAATGTTGAGAATTGACATGCTTTATTATTATGCTTTAATTGCATGAAAGTTGTTTAAAGTTTTATGTAGAATGTATGCATACATCGTGGAGACGTAAACTGACAAAGACGGGAGAGTGGTTCCGCCAGCTCTCGTGCGGGAAGGGAGGTCCCTATATGCCAGGAGCGAGGCTCCACAAGGCAGCATGAGGCTGACTCGTTGTCACCTTCGGGTGGCTTCAGGGTGTCAGATTACGAGGAGGCGGACTTTAGTCCGTATACGATTTTGACGTGTTGAGTATGAATGTTTAAAGCTGAAAAGATAAACTGTTTTTAAATGCTTTGATAACTGTTAGGAGGGACTCACTAGACCTCATGGTCTAACCCTCGCATTTCCAAATTAAAACCTTTTCAGGTAAGCAGGTTTCCAGGAGCTCGGGCAAATAGGCTGAGCTTAGCAAGAAGAGTCAAGAAGCATAGTGACACTCTAGTTATTAGTCTTTCTCAGTTGTGTAGGTTGTTTCCGCAAACCTATTTGAATAATTGTAACGAAATTTTGAGACCGTGATTTTGGGATGTTATGAAATTGATGTTTGCATGTTAATTTTGGTTGGGTCTTTACAGTTGGTATCAGAGCCATAGTTTAAGGGATTTAGGCGACCGAAAGGAGCCTAGACTTAAACTGTGAGAAGTAGAATCACAACTGAGAAACAGGAATGCGTTAGGAGAGCACTATTTTAAGGTAGGATTGATAGGGTATTGAGGACGGTCATGTAAGGTAAGTTTGGAGTTGTATCTGGCCAGTGTAACTGTGAACTTACAGGTACATGTATGTGCTTAAACTACCTTGTTATCCTGTGTCGTGGCGCTAGGGAGTCTTCTATGCGTTATTAGGCCTTTGTTAGTGAGTAAACTTTCCGTTGTTTTGCTGCTACATCAGAATGTCTGCAAGATCATTGAGAAGTAGGTCCATACCAGAGGCAGTAGATGCACGAACCAAGAGTACTACACTGCGTGAGGAAGCAGTGAGAGTTGAGGAAGAACCAGTGAATCAACCAAGGGTGGTAGCCACTCGTGGACGAGGGAGGGGTCGTGGAAGACCTAAGGGAGCGGTGCCGAGAAAAGCGGCGACTGAAGCGGGGGCAACAACCGCCAAGGAAAAGGGTAAGAAGAAGGCAATCGTCAAACGTACGACTGAGAGTATGGCAGAACCCGAAGTGCTGGCTATCTCTGAACAGGAAAGTTCCACGCCTATGACAAAGACCAAAGCTAAGAAAGGGCGTAAGTCCGAGGCCACGCAGGCTTTTATAATCGAGGAAAAGTTCACATCAGAGATGGGGAAAATACAGGAGACTCTGAAAGCAGTTTTAGAAAATCAGAACAAGACTACATCTGGAGAACCGAGCAAAAGTAGTACTGGGAAGAAGACAGTGGAAGGTAGCGAATCGCGAACCGAGATGGGCACCAACTCGATGATCACTCCGTTTGTCGATGAACCAAAGACAGCGAAGGGGTGCACATTTAAGGCTTTCAACTCATGCAAACCACCAACCTACAACGGGGAGCGTGACCCCGTTAAGGCTGTTCAGTGGGTTCGTGAGATGGAGCTGGTCTTTGATACTAGTAAATGCGCGGAGGAAGATAAAGTTCTGTTTGCAAGGTCATCATTGAAGGCAGAAGCGATCTTCTGGTGGGATGTTGAAACCGGGGGAAAGGGGTCAGAGGTGGCAAGGAGCATGTCATGGGAGACATTTGTGAAAAGGTTCAAGGCTCAATACTGCCCTCTGGCGGTAGTTAAGAAGTTAGAGGAAGAGTTTCTGAGTTTGGAGCAGGGGTCAATGACAGTTCAGGAGTATACGCTGAAATTTATCGAGAAATCCAGATTTGCTGAGTTATATGTACCAACTGAAGAGAGGCGAATTGAGCGGTACATCTTTGGGTTGAAAAGCAGTATCAGGGAGTTGGTGCAAGCAAAGGAACCAACCACGTTTCAGGCAGCAGTTGACAAAGCAGAATTGACAGAGAAAGATAAGATCAGGCAGATGAATGAGAGAGCTGGGGATAAGCGTAAATGGGAAGGACCGACTCGAGTCAGTAAGAAGCCAAACACGAACAGAGTTGAACCGCGGGCAGGCTTCCGGTCAGCCGAAAGGCCTTGTAGTAAATGTAACCGAGTGCACCGAGGTGAATGTTTGGCTGATAAGGAGGGATGCTATAACTGTGGGAAGACGGGGCATTTGGCCCGAGATTGCCGTAGGCAAAGGTCTTGTTTTCATTGCGGGTTATCGGGTCACGTTAAATGGGATTGTCCGCAACTAAAGAAAGGTAAGGCAGGGGGTGAAGGTGGCAGCAATGGAGGTAAAGGCAATGAGAGGAGGGTGGAGCCGACTCGTGCTAGAGCGAGGGCATTCCACATGACAGCTGAGGAGGAGGAGAGCGTGCCGGATGTAGTGGCAGGTACCTTTCCTATAGACTCGATATTTGCTAAAGTGATGTTTGATACGAGGGCAAATCGTTCTTTTGTGTCGCCTGTTTTTGCTCAGAGATTACGAGTGAAACCCAAGAGGTTGAACTTTGGGTTTGAAGTAGATATAGCGGGTGATTGTCGAGTCTGGGTAAGGGATGTCTATGAGGGTTGCAATATAGACATAGATGGTCACTCTTTTCCATTGGAACTTTATCCTATGGGAATGGGGGAGTTTGATGTAGTCCTAAGAATGGACTGGCTAGCGGAGAATGAGGCGAGCATTGTGTGTAACAAGAAGCTGATCCGTATACCTCTAGCCAATAAGGGGGAGGTGGTAATTTACGGGGATCAACGAAGTAGGAAGTCGTGTCTAATTTCGTTGATGAAAGCTAGGCGATGTTTGGGGAAGGGTTGTGCGGGGTATCTAGCGTATGTGTTGGATGCTAAGAAGGAAAAGAAAAATGTGGAAGATGTGCCCGTAGTAAACGAGTACCCGGAAGTGTTTCCGGATGACTTGACGAGCCTACATCCGGATCGTCAAGTGGAGTTCAGAATTGACCTCGTGCCGGGGGCGGCACCGATTACTCGTGCGCCCTATCAGTTAGCTCCGGCGGAGATGAAAGAGATGATGACCCAATTGCAGGAGTTACTCGACAAGGGTTTCATACGTCCGAGTTCATCACCTTGGGGAGCACCTGTACTTTTCGTAAAGAAGAAAGATGGATCGATGCGGATGTGCATAGATTATCGTGAGCTTAATAAGGTGACCGTGAAGAACAAGTACCCGCTCCCGAGGATTGACGACCTCTTCGATCAACTGCAAGGCGCGAGTTACTTCTCAAAGATATACTTGAGGTCGGGCTATCATCAAGTGAAGGTGAGAGAAGAAAATGTACCGAAGACGGCGTTCCGTACGAGATATGGACACTATGAGTTCCTGGTCATGCCCTTCGGGTTGACTAACGCGCCCGCAGTATTCATGGATCTGATGAATCGGGTGTGTAACTCATTGTTGGATAAGTGTGTGATCGTCTTCATTGACGATATCTTAATCTATTCTCGTACGCGGGAGGATCACGAGCGCCACCTTCGGGCAGCGTTGGAGTTGCTAAAGCGCGAAAAGTTGTACGCAAAGTTTTCGAAATGTGAGTTCTGGCTCAGAGAAGTCCAGTTTTTGGGACACGTAGTGTCTGCGGAGGGGATCAAAGTAGATCCTGCTAAGGTCGAAGCCATCAAAGACTGGGAAGCGCCTAGAAATCCTTCGGAAGTGAGGAGCTTCCTTGGTCTAGCCGGATACTATCGTAAGTTTATTCAAGACTTCTCTCGAATAGCTTCGCCGTTGACCGCGTTGACAAGGAAGAACATCAAATTCACATGGGAGGAAGCTCAGAAGGCCGCGTTTGAGAAATTGAAGGAAAGTTTGTGCAATGCCCCAATCATATCGTTACCAAATGGATCGGAAGGGTTTCTAGTGTATAGCGACGCTTCCAAGCTCAGGTTGGGATGCGTGTTGATGCAGAATGGGAAGGTAATTGCCTACGCTTCGCGTCAGTTGAAAGATCACGAAAAGAACTATCCTACTCATGACATGGAGTTAGCGGCCGTTGTCTTTGCGTTGAAAATCTGGCGACATTACCTCTATGGGGTGAAGTGTCAGATTTACACCGACCATAAGAGCCTGAAGCATCTGTTTGACCAAAAAGAGCTAAACATGAGACAGAGGAGGTGGATGGAGCTGTTGAACAATTACGATTGCGAGGTTCTCTATCACCCGGGTAAAGCCAACGTGGTGGCCGACGCGTTGAGCCGGAAAGAACGTGGGGAGCAGACCAAAATCGTGGCTTTCCGATTGGAAGCGACCTCACATCTGCTTGAAGAGATTAAGAAGTTTCAGAAAGAAGCACTGTTAGAAGGAAATGTGAAGAGCGAACGAGTGGTCGGGATTGCGACATCGTTTGAAGTCAACAGTAGCGGATTGAAATGCATGAAAGGCCGAGTGTGGGTGCCAAAGATCGGTGACTTAAGAGTAAAGATCCTCGAAGAGACGCATAAGTCACGATTGTCCGTACACCCGGGCACAAACAAGATGTACAGAGATTTGAGGCAGTTCTACTGGTGGCCGGGGATGAATAAAGATATCGCTCACTTAGTGGAGCGATGTGTAACTTGCTTGAAGGTTAAGGCAGAACATCAGCGACCTTATGGTGAGTTGCAGTCCACGGTGATACCAGTGTGGAAGTGGGACAACATCACGATGGATTTTGTCACGAAATTGCCGAAAACCCCTAAGGGCAATGATACGATCTGGGTGATAGTGGATATTCTCACCAAGTCGGCTCATTTCTTGCCTATGAGGGAGTCGGATTCGTTAGAAAAGTTGGCACGGTTGTACATCACCGAGATTGTGTCTAGGCATGGAGTGCCAAAGTCCATTGTGTCTGATCGGGATAGTCGTTTCACATCAAAGTTTTGGAGGAGCCTCCAGCGCGAATTGGGGTCTCAAGTGAAGCTGAGCACGGCATATCATCCGCAGACGGATGGTCAGAGCGAAAGGACTATCCAAACGCTGGAAGATATGTTGAGAGCTTGTATAATTGATTTCAAGGGATCGTGGGAGACGCACTTGCCGTTGATAGAGTTCTCTTACAACAACAGCTATCACGCAAGTATTCAAGCGGCACCATTTGAGGCGTTATACGGGCGAAAATGCCGTACACCGTTATGCTGGAATGAAGTGGGAGAAAGACAGTTGATAGGTCCATAAATTGTGCAGTTGACGTCAGAAAAGATAGAAGTGATTCGAGAAAGAATGAAAGTTGCCCAAGATCGACAGAAAAAGTATGCCGATAGACGAAGGAAGCCGATTGAGTTCCAAGTGGGGGACAAAGTGATGCTCAAGGTGTCACCTTGGAAAGGTGTAATTCGTTTTGGAAAGAAAGGGAAGTTGAGACCGAGGTATGTCGGACCGTTCGCGATAGTTGAAAGAGTAAGCCCCGCGGCCTACAAGTTAAAGTTACCAGAAGAACTAGAGCGAGTCCATCCGACTTTCCACGTGTCAAATCTGAAGAAATGCTTGGCCGAGGCTGATGTGGTCATTCCTTTGGAGGATATAAGCATCGACGAGAAGTTGACATTCGAGGAAGAGCCAATCGAGATTGTAGACAGTAAAGTGCGAAAGACGAGGAACAAGGAAGTTCGTTTGGTGAAGGTTCAGTGGAAGTATCACAAGGGACGAGAAGCAACGTGGGAATTGGAGTCTGACATGAGGTCCAAGTACCCTAACCTTTTTGAAAATGGAATTCCGGGGACAGAATTCTTTTGAGGGGGGAGTGTTGTAACAACCCGGACCAAAATAGTAGGATTGTAAGCCTTTTTGTGTTGGTGCTTAACTTATGGAAGTTGAGGGGTCATTTTGCAATTATGTAAAGGAGTATATAAGGGCCCCAAACCCTAGGAGAATGTCCTTATTTCTGAATTTGGAGTGTGTGTCGGCTGAATTTTGTGAGAGAAAGAAGAGAAGAGGTTTGAAGGTTTTTAGTGCTCTTGAAAGAAGAGAATCATCAACCTTGGATTTTGGAAGAAGGATCAACAGTTGGAATTCGTTCTCGCAAGCAATCAATCAGGTAACACTCTCGTATCATCGTTCAATCCTTGATTATGTGAGCAGATTAGTTATGTTTGGGTTTTGTTTAAAAGTGGAGTTTGAAGCTTAAATGAGAGAAATCGGGTCTTGTAGTGTGTTTCTGTCGCTAAGAACTCATAAATTGTTAGGTTTATTGATCTTGTTGCTATTGTTAATCTTTTCTTCGAGAAAACCGAACTAGTCTATAGAGTTCGATCCCAAAAAGGGTCCAGATCGTCGTCCGGAAACCTTCCTGGACGTCCGGAAACCTTCTTGGGCGTCCAGACTCCTTGTTTGGGAGAAGGTCCCTGGACGAGGGAGTTGTCCGGATAGGATGGATTATCCGGGTAGGAATTATGTCCGGTATAGTATAGTGTCCGGTAAGTTCGGTACCCGGAAAGGGGTATTGTCCGGAGAATAGTAGTTACCCGGATAAGGGTGTTGTCCGGTTAGTTTGGGTGTCCGGACTCTTTAGCGTCCGGAAAAGAAAGGTTGTCCGGATACTTTTGCTGAGTTGTTGTTTTATGCCCGTTTATTCAGGGAAGTCGATTTGGAAGTTTGGAATCGTTTAGGAACGAGAAGTAAGAGCCTCAGGTGAGTTTTCTAAACTAAAACGTATGGCTTTTAAAGTGTTTTCAAAATGTGTTATGAATGTTGAGAATTGCCATGCTTTATTATTATGCTTTAATTGCATGAAAGTTGTTTAAAGTTTTATGTAGAATGTATGCATACATCGTGGAGACGTAAACTGGCAAAGACGGGAGAGTAGTTCCGCCAGTTCTCGTGCGGGAAGGGAGGTCCCTATATGCCAGGAGCGAGGCTCCATAAGGCAGCATGAGGCTGACTCGTTGTCACCTTTGGGTGGCTTCAGGGTGTCAGATTACGCGGAGGCAGACTTTAGTCCGTATACGATTTTGACGTGTTGAGTATGAATGTTTAAAGCTGAAAAGATAAACTGTTTTTAAATGCTTTGATAACTGTTAGGAGGGACTCACTAGACCTCGTGGTCTAACCCTCGCATTTCCAAATTAAAACCTTTTCAGGTAAGCAGGTTTTCAGGAGCTCGGGCAAATAGGTTGAGCTTAGCAAGAAGAGTCAAGAAGCATAGTGACACTCTAGTTATTAGTCTTTCTCAGTTGTGTAGGTTGTTTCCGCAAACCTATTTGAATAATTGTAATGAAATTTTGAGACCGTGATTTTGGGATGTTATGAAATTGATGTTTGCATGTTAATTTTGGTTGGGTCTTTACAAATAAGCAATCCCAAACACCCCTAAAAATAAACATAAGGCCTTCGGTACCCGACTCGGGATGAGCTGCGGGATGGTGCGGGGTGGGCTACAGGCCTTGCGGGGATGGCGGGGCGGGATGGATTCCGGGGATGGGATCCCGATTCATCCCGAAGGTTTATTAAAAAAAAAATTTATTTTATTTTAAAAAATAATGCCGTTGAACGGCTCTTTTTAAACAAAAATAAATAATTTTTTTTCTCAATTTAATCCCACTATATATTTAACCCTCAACCTCTTATTTCTCACACCTCACAAACTCTCTAAAATTCTCTCAACCTCTTATTTTTCACACCTCTCAAACTCTCTCAAACTCTCTCAACCTCTTATTTTTCATACCTCTCAAACTCTCTCAAATTCTCTCAACCTCTTATTTTTCACACCTCTCTCATCATGAATCCAAACAGAACACCTACATCCCGTCGTAACCGACCGAATACACCACAATCGCAAGAAGATCAAGAGCTTGGTTTCCAAGCGTTTACACAACAAGGTTATCATCCGCAGTTTTCGCAACAATTTCCGCCACAATTTCCGCAACAATTTCCGCCACAATTTTCGCAACAATTTCCCCAACAATTTCACCAACAATTTTCGCAACAATTTCCTTACCAATTTACACGTCCCAGTTTGATTGAACAAGGTTTTACTCCGGCCAACTACAATCTTCCTTCACCCGCAATCAATCTCGACGACGACATTGTTCCGGAAACCCAACCTTCTACCCCGAACACACCACAATCTATCCCGACACAACAATCTAACCCGGAACCATCAAATCCGAGACCAACGAAAGCCGCCAAACAAACGTGGAGTAAAGCCGAGGAACTCGCGTTAGTGTCGGCGTGGGTTGACGTTTCGGAGGACCCCGTTATCGGTAACGCACAAAGCGGTGGTAATTATTTTTATTGTTATTATTATTATTATTATTATTCTTATACTTAATTTTACATAAATGTAGGAAGTTTTTGGGCCCGAATCGGGCATGTGTTCTTTACTCGCTTGGGTCGTGAACCAGGTTATAGATCAACCCATCAACTCAATAGCAAGTTCAACGACCTCAATAAAAGAATTAATTGGTTTGGCGGCATCTACAACAACTTGCTCAATAATAGATCAAGCGGGATGAGTGAGGCCGATATATCCCGAACGGCACACGAACGGTATCTAGCACGCCATAAAGTTTCTTTCACTCACGAACAAGCTTGAGACGTCCTAAAAAAATATCCAAAATGGGGAGCCGTTCCAACGATGACGACAACTTCATCGCGGGGTTCAAAACGTACCCAACCTTCCGATTATGACGATGACGAGCAAATCGGGAGAAACAAGGCAAAAAAAACATCAACGAGTAATACGTCCGGGACGAATACGGACGAAAGTGTTACTCAGTTGTTGACGACGTTCAACGACAAGATTGATGATACAATGGAATACAAAATGAAAAAACTCGATCTCGAAATCGAACGCTCAAAACTCGAACGACATATGTTGGAACAAGAACTCGAAATCGAACGCTCAAACCGATTTGAGAAAGACTTCGAGTTTTCATGACCCCGCATGATCACCTTACGGGAAACGCTTTGAGGGTTACTTTAGCGAGAAAAGAGCAAATTCAAAAATTCCATAATTGGTAGTGTTTTGTATTTTCTAATTTTTATTTTTAATGAATGGTATGAATTTTTATTTTTATTATTTATCTTATTTTTATTTATTAAAAAATATATAAATATTTTTATTTTGTTAAATAATTAAATGTATAAATAAAAGAATTAAAATAAATGAGGTGGTAAAAGAGTTTGAGGGAATGGGATAAGGGTGTTTAGGGATTGAGTGAGGGATGAAAGAAAAGCTGATGTGACGCTGATGTGGAGCTTGAATCTTTGAAAAATAGAGGGATGGGGTACTGATGGGCGTAAGTTGTTCTAAAATATTGACCTAAAATTTTGATCACACAAAAATCAAAAGAAATTACAAAAGTTTGATTCCCAACTGTCAATTACCTCCAACTGCTAATAAGGGTTTGGTATCGTTATCTCTCCACCTAAATTTCTGGCCATGGCTTTCTCATTGCATCTGTATTCGCATACTCACAAGCAACAGCAGCAGCAGCATCTCATTCTCTCTGCTCCTTTTTCTCTCTTCCCCGCTCGCATACTCTTCAATTTGCGATCTTCCCCCAATAAGTTTGCAGTAAATTCAATCAGTTGCAGCAACAAAGAAGCTTCTTCTACTCCAAAAACTGCTCGAAAGCTTGGAGTATCAGTTTACAAGCCAAAATCATACGAAGTTCTTGTTACCGACGCCGCCAATTCCCTTGCTTCCGCTCTCGACGACGGCAAAACCCGCGTTGAAATCGATTTCCCGTAATTCTCATATATTTTGCATTTAATGAATACTTTCTAGCCTTGTTTTGTAGATGTTCTTTCGTAAATCTAAC
This sequence comes from Saussurea involucrata, assembly GCA_033807775.1. Classification (NCBI taxonomy): domain Eukaryota; kingdom Viridiplantae; phylum Streptophyta; class Magnoliopsida; order Asterales; family Asteraceae; genus Saussurea; species Saussurea involucrata. The sequence continues at coordinate 13,624,717 of CM066317.1, read as the reverse complement.
TCGTTGTTGCTTCAGCTTGCACGATTTGGTTGTTGAGTGAATGATATTTTTTTAATTCCAAAAACAGCCGTTAGTACGCTGTACCTGTTAAGGACAAGTAATAATGTAATTGTAAATAACCATTTTATCTGAAACTTTCCGACGAACTACCACTTGAACAATTCCTCCTCAAAATGGAACCTCCATTTGGGCTTTTTTGTCGCATGTTATCATAGCCAAGGTATACCACTCTAGGATTCAACAGTTTGGGGAAATTTGTACTCTCTAGCCCTTTAGATGGAGGAGGCGTGTTAGAGTCCACATCAGCTAGACATGGACGATTTCTTCTCAATATATGTCGGAACCTTCTCTCTCTCTCTCCTCAAGGGTTGCTTTTTTATAGAGTAATCTAATGGGTTCCACGTATTCTCACATAACTGGTAAACTGGGTGGTGTTTTTTTATGTATATTTCGCAAGAACAGGGGTGGGTTTATTTGCAAAAAGAAGAAGAAAGCATAAATGGTTAAGAAAGATGTCCACTTAGATTAAGAAAAAGAACAATGCCTGGAACTATTACCATAGGGTTTTTTCATAATTTTAATAGACAATGTCTAGGAGTATATACATTGTTTGATCCCTCCCTATTCAATTTTCATAATTTTGACAATCTGCTGCTCACATTTTGTTATTTTTTTCATGTGCTTACATTTTAAACTGATGGCATCAACAGCCCATTGCCTACCAGTATTTCTTCATATAAGGTATCTTCATAGCCTTCATGCTTTCTTGCTGGTTCTGTAGAATGAGGCTTCATGAAGCTTTTCCCTTCTTAGTTAAAGCTTCCCCTATATGAAATTGTGAAGGGATCTTCAGATGATTTTAATGATGCCAATGTTCAACTTGCCTTGGCTGTTGTTAGGAAGCTTCAGGAGAATAGGGAAACACGAGCTTGCATCGTAAGATTGTACTTACTTTTTTTATTTGATGAATTTTCTTCATTGGATATATCTATCATGAGATATACTTAAGTTAAAGTTTTCATTTGATGTAGGTGTTTCCTGACAAACCAGAAAGGCGTAGAGCCTCGGAGCTATACAAATCAGCTATTGACTTGGTAACAGAGTAACCTACTTAGAAGTACATCCTTAAGGATTTATTTTATAGAGGGAGGTTCAAGGGAAAACCCCAAAAAATGAAAAACTGAGGAACACCCTGGTATCATTCATCTGGACGGTATGCACATGAGCATCCTCAGTTTTTCATTTTTTTGCGGTTTTCCCCTGAACCTGACCCTTACTTTATATTCCATAATATGTATATGGGTGCACTTGATACTATGTATGTTGTTAAACTGGAGTTGGTTTCACTCCCCAAAGGAATCCCTTGTTATTGGTATCTTCATCCAGCCTATGCAGTGAGCTAGGGAGTAAGATGGATAGTTGCACTTTGTTCAGGAATATAAGAGGGAAACTTTCCGGAAATTAACTTTTCCAACCTATTGTTATAAGCACACTGCCAACCACAGCATGGTCCACTAAGAACTGCTTGTCCAGTGGTGGTATTTTAACTACAGAAAAAGCATAACATCAGCAGAGAGAACAATGGAAAAGGGATAGTCATGCCTCATACAAATAAGTGTTGACTTTTGTCTCTAAGTTCTTTTGGAGTGGATATAACGACTGACTTGTGTATATATGCTACACATCTCGAGTTGCATCATAATATCAAAATGTTATGTAAGTCTCTTATTGTATATCTTTGGAGAAAAGATAATTGCATGTAATTGAATATTTGCGCTTTTCTTCCAGCTTGATGGGATCACTATTGCTTCCTTGGATGATATTCCCGCTGGTCCTGTTGCTACTTTCTTCAAATCTATAAGAAACACGCTTGATTTTGATTTTGATGATGAAAATGAAGGTGAGTCCTATGGAAATTAACATTTTTAAATTTCTTGACTGTAGCCTTTAATGCTTGTGATCATTTTAACGATTACACAACAAAATAACAACCTTCAACAATTTTTGTTTTCGTAATTGTACCTTTTATGGACACAGGGAGGTGGCAGTCTGACAAACCACCAACACTTTTTATATTCATCGGTTGCAGCACCCGTGAACTTGCTACCATTGAGACATATGTGGTAGGGTGTATTTTTGTTCTTATATTCGTCTCTATCTCCCCGATTCTTTGTTCATTATATGCAAACCTAGTTACAAGTCTGATGGCATGATCCTTTTCTCTGTTCATTTTCTTTTTCACTTTTCCAATTTTGAGCATCAGATACTTGTCACAAGCCGGGCTTCTTCACGAAAAGAACCGCTCTACCCTTTGAGGTAGAGGTGAGGTCTGCTTACATCTCCCCTCCCCTAGGGGTGTGCATCGGGCGGGTCGGGTGGGCAAACCAATAACCCGATCGGATTTTGGATATTGAACTCAAGACCCGAAGTTTACGTTTCGAATTTCGGATTGCTTCGGGTTCGGGTTGGTCGGGTTGAGGGTTGATGTCGCTCGGGTTCGGTATTATTATAATGCAAAAAATATATATAAATCCAATAGATTTTGAGGATGAATTCAATCGATTGCGAGATTGATGAAATCGATAATAAGTTAAAAAATTTGAAACATTTCGACCGACTAGAATTTACTATTTTCAAAAAATAATTAGATAAATAAATATATTTATATAACATTTAAAATATATATGTATATTATTTCGGGTTTTCGGCCGGGTCGGGTGGCCAAAGATCAAACCCAACTCGAACCCAAATATCCCCCAAAAATCGGATTTCAGATTTTCGGATTTCGGGGTATTCGGATTTTGCAAAAACACCTTATTTCGGTTCGGGTTCGGATTTCGGACTAATCGGGTTTTGCACATCCCTACCCCCCCCCCCCCCCCAAAAAAAAAGACCCACCCCCGGGTGGGAATATTCTTGGCTCGTTTGGTTTGGTTTTACTAGCAATGGTGTTTAATTGCTTACACCCTGGACTAGCTTCGGTTTTTTTCCTTTCACTTGTTTAAATAATTAATAGAAGTAAACCACTGTTGCTAGCAAAATATCCTTAGATAAGCAAACGTGGAGCATAATCTATATGGAGACCAAGCAAAAATAAGAGACATCTATAGTTTGGTAGCTTTCATATATATATATATATATATATATATATATATAGAGGCCCCTTCTTTTGTAAACCATCATTTTCGTGTAAACCGTCGATTTCATAGGTTTTTTTGATGATTTTTTTTATGAAATTGTTTATTTTGATGAAATTGATTCATATCATTCATTTCTTGATGAAATTGTTTCATATATTTGTAGTTTCATGTATTTTTTTCATTCTTACGAAACAGTTTCATCAAAATAAACAATTTCATCATCAAAACCTATGAAATCGACGGTTTACACGAAAATGATGGTTTACAAAAGAATATCCCTCTATATATATGTATATATATTGAAAACAATAGGTCTTGGCATGGTGATGCGGAACTTTTTGGCACTTCAAAAGCCTGCAAAACAGCTATATGTTTGTGAGTTATTTAGGAGAATAACCTTCTGGCATATATAAATATATTTTAAATGTATGACCTTATGATAGATTTAAGAACATTTCCTTACAGGTAGGCCCACCCCTGCTTCTGCCTAACAGAAGAATGCCTCAAAATCTGCCAAAAGGTCATGCATTTAAAAAAATATGTCAGAAGTTTTTTTATTCTTCTAATTAACCCGTGTTTATGATGCATTATTTCTTTTGAGCATGGAAATACAGAATGGTCCATGCTTCTTTATCTTTTGATTATGAAGTCATCAGAACCCTAAAGACGCACAATTTTAGAAATATGTATTAGAGTAAACTCTACTTTTGGTCCCTGAGGTATAGTGATTTTTTTGAAAGCAACCCCTGTGGTTTCATAAGTCGAGTTGTTGTCCTCATGGTTTTGATTTTACGCTAGACTTGGGACCTGGTCACTAACAGGGTTAAAAACAACCGTTAGTTTCAGGGGCATCTTCGTCATTTCACCATTTTGTCCTATTTTTGTAATTGTATTTGTTTCTTCTTAATTCTATCAAAAGTAGCAAACTTTAGGGACCAAATTGTAACACTTCTAATATATATATATATATATATATATATATATTAGACCCCCCCCTCAATTTCAGTATTCCCTGTTTCACGCTGCTCATACCAAACATCAGCCACCACCACCGGCAGCCGACTGCCGGCCACCATCTCCACAGGCCACCGGATCCTTCCCCACTGCCGGCGCACCACCACACGGGACCTGCACCCTCCCGTTTCTCTCGATTCCTGCAACTCCTTCTCCTCCCTCTTAATCGATTACCATAACCTCCACCTACATCTATCTCTCTGTCGATTTCTCACAGCAAGAACCACAGACCACCGGCGACCTGCAGGTCTCTTGACCGATTGCACCTATCGACCCATCTCAGTCGATTTTACCCACTCTCCTCTCGTTTTCTTGAAATCCAAATCAGCCACAACCTGCGATTTCTGTATCTTTTATTTCTTTCTTATTTGCTATTACAACTGTTTGATTCTTTGTTTTCTCAACATTAGCTTTTATTTGTTTATTTTGCTTTTTATTTATTTGTTATACAATTGTTGATTTAGGTATGGAACAAACTATTTGGATGATATCAATGGATTTAGGAATATATGTTTTGAGTATATGTGTGTGTATATATATATATATATGTGTGTGTGTGTGTGTGTGTGTCAGTGTGTGTGTGTGTGTGTGTGTGTGTGTGAGTGTGAGTGTGAGTGTGAGTGTTCGTTTGAAAAACAGAGACATCCAAATCGCTAAAGATTGTAATGGTGGGTGGATTGGGATGGTGGATGGTGGTTGTAATGGTGGGTGGATTGGGATGGTGGATGGTGGTTGTAATGGTGGGTGGTAGTGGTGGTTGTGGATGGTGGGTGGTAGTTGTAATGGTGGGTGGTAGTGGTGGATGGTGGTTGTGGATGGTGGTTGTGGATGGTGGTTGTAATATATATATATATATATTAGAAGTGTTACAATTTGGTCCCTAAAGTTTGCTACTTTTGATAGAATTAAGAAGAAACAAATACAATTACAAAAATAGGACAAAATGGTGAAATGACGAAAATGCCCCTGAAACTAACGGTTGTTTTTAACCCTGTTAGTGACCAGGTCCCAAATCTAGCGTAAAATCAAAACCATGAGGACAACAACTCGACTTATGAAACCACAGGGGTTGCTTTCAAAAAAATCACTATACCTCAGGGACCAAAAGTAGAGTTTACTCTATGTATTATTACATCTTTTAATCAAGTAAAAGACAAATTTACTCTTAATAATAGAGGGAGTAATGAATTTTTCCATCCCATGTGCAGGAAACATTTGCTGCATCAACACCTGCCCTCCTATTTAATCTAGAGCTTGAGACATTGCGGTAAATTTTTATTTGGATCCTTAAATTCAAATAGAGTTCATCTTTGTTGTTGTTAACTTTCTTTGACAAATGAAACTATTGGATTTGGCAGAGCTGACCTTGGACTTCTTGGTTTTCCTCCCAAAGATTTACACTACCGATTTCTTTCTCAATTTGTTCCGGTCTTTTATATTCGTGTAAGAGAGTATTCCAAGGTACCTCTTCTGCTCTCATACGTATATTTAGCTAATTTACATTTTTATTATCTCTTATGTTTGACATTATGTTTGATTAATGTTTTTTCTTTAAAATGCAAGACAGTGGCAGTACCACCATATATCGTGAATTATGATGGAGCACTCTTCCGCCAATACCCTGGTAAGATTATTGATTGGTCATTTACGTATATAACCTTAAATGAGAGTTTAATTAAAGGCATGGGATCATGTGAGGAGTGCCATTCTTGGTGAGAAGCGTGAGAAGCGCTTTTAAACCGAATCACATTCAATCAAATACTCTCCCATGAATTGCGGCTTAAAAGGTAATTGATCCGGTGCATCTTATCTCAGTGCATCTCATCCTAATGTTCGTCCATTTCTCATCCAACGGTTGATAACTACTTCTCACGCTTCTCACCAAATTTGGCACTTCACACCGGAACCCAACCCTTTAATTAAATCCATGACCTCCTGACGATATATACCGATTTGTGATTGATAGATAAACTCCTCTGTTGTCTTCTCTCGACACTCTCTTTATGTGGTGTGTGTGTGTTGTGTGCGGTCACAATATTTTGATCACATAACTGTTATAATATATTGCAAAAATCAAAATGAAATATGGTTGTTTGGTAATTGTTCAACACGAAATTAGGGCACTGAATGGTTAAGGGAGACCCAAGATACAAAATTATTCAAAGGGTTTTAGAACCATTAAGAGGCAAACTTTTTTTTTGCCAGACAAGATTCACCTCTTAGCGATTCAGAGGTTGCCTCTTAATGGAACTATTAAGAGGTAAACAAACAACCCAAAGTCTTCTAGGGGTGTTATTCAGTCGGTTAAATCAGATTCGGGTTAATTGGTTTTTTAACTTTTTCCATACTACATGATAACCGAACTGAATAAGGTTCAGTTTAATCGGTTTCGGGTTATTCAGTTTTCAAGATATTCAATTCGGTAACTAAACCAAATAAGAGTTTATAGTTTTTTGGCTGGACACTTGCCTTCAATAATTTTTCCAAATGCAAGGCTTCCCAATATATAATTGTATCATACTCGACAATTGAATTAGCATCGAGCAAAAAGACATTATCTAGTGAAAAATAAAATATTTTATTTAATAGTATAATGCATAGAAGAGTTTCTATTTATGTCTATAGAAATAAAATGTATATAATAATAGTACCTGACCCTACTTTCGAGTGGGATATACTCATATCATTGTGTGTTTGGGTGGTTACCTTTCCCATTGTAGGACCTTGGCAGGTGATGCTTAAACAAACGGATAATTCATACGCTTGTGTTGCGGAAAGTGAAACCCGCTTCACACTTAATGAAGTAAGTATACATTTGAAGATATTTATATAACCTAAAATGAGATTATAATTAAAATTCTTGACCTCCAGGCTTATTAAAAGAAAAATGGCTCCATAATACTCATCAGAAGGTCATGAATTTAATTTAAATCTCATTTAAGTTTAGATGCTTAAATATACCCATTAAGGGATTTCACCCGCTTACAAAGAAGGCATGAATTCTCAGATATTTGTTTGGTTTTGTGTTTGTGCAGACAAAGGAAGAGCTACTGAGGGTCCTTGGACTCAAGGAGGAACAAGGAAGCCAACTTGAGTTCCTTCGCAGGGGCTACAAGGTTTCCTTCTCTTCCCTTTAATTCCCTCCACCCATGAAAAATGCAAAAAAAAAAATTCTAAAAAGTTTCTGGGTTGAATTACTTATTTTCCCGTTATCGTGAGGGGTTAATGGACCTTAAATTAACGGTGTTAACTCGAGGGACCAACTTGTTATGAAATTCATAAGTTAGTGGATCACTAGTGTGCATTAAATGTGTTTTAGGGACTCAATCCAAAACTTAGGCATACCGTAGGGACCAAGAATGTAATTTACCCTTCTATAAATAAGTCGATTGAAATCCACAAGATTCCTTCCGTTTGGTTTTTTCATGGGTATTTTAGACATTTGACAAATAGTCAAACATTTTCCTTAGAGCAGTGGCCACAAGGTTTCCTTCTCTTCCCACTAATTCCCTCCACCCATGAAAATTGCAATATATCTTTATTCTAAACAAGTTTCCAGGCTAAATTACTCGTTTCCCGTTATCATAAGGGGCGGACCTCAACATAACGGTGTTAACTCAAGGGACCAACTTGTATGAAAATCATAAGTTAGGGACCACCGCTGTGCGTTGAATGCATTTTAGGGGCTCGATCCAAATTTTGGGCATACCATACTATAGGATATGTCCTTTGTTTTGTTTTGTTCATGGAACATCATAGAACATCTCCAACAATTTCTTCAAAATAGGGAAACAAAAATCAAAATTTCCAAAAAGAATTGCATTTAACTCCAACAACTTCCTTTTTCCAAAAAAAAAACTCCAACAGCTTCTCCACTATTATTAAAATATTCAATAATATATAAAAAAATCCTTCTCTCTTCCTCCATTTAATTTTGTTGATAGGTTGTAGAGTTAAAGAGCCCAAAACTCCAAATACTTTTTTGTTCTTTTCATTTTAGAGGAGCGTTGGAGATGCTCTTAACCTCAGCGTGGGATATACAGGGTTTTGTTATATAATAATCCCGGTGAACTATTGAGTTTGCAAAGATTTCTAGGAACTAAAAAGTTAGTGTTTCAATAGCAAAGTGCGCCATCAATGCGCCCACGGTCGCACGCGTGTAAGGGGGCAAAGGATCGTGTGAGAAGTTGAGTTAACGGTGAGAAGCGTGAGAAGTGGATCTGAACCCTTGATCTCTTTTTATCTCATGCCCTCCCATGAATTGCGGCTTAGAAGGGAATTGATCCGGTACATCTCGGTGCATCTCATCCTAATGTGCGTCCATTTCTCATCCAACGGTTGATAACCACTTCTCACGCTTCTCACTTTAGCCTTCACTTCTCACAGAACCCAACCCCCACCATTTCCAATATGTTAAATTAATATATAGAAAATCCTCCCACTTATGTTCCGCTCTTTCACCTATGTGGGACAACGTGAAACTACCAAAATTAGCCTTCTCTTTTCTCTAAGACTCGACCAAAATAAATAAGACTTTTAAACTGTAACACCCTCAAATTTGGAAAGAGCAACTAACTTTAATTTCAATAAAATAACCGAAATAGGATAAAATCCTTTCTACAAACCATCCTTGAAAATACCTCAGAAGTTAAACATCACGACTTATACAATTCACAACTCGAGACGGGTATTACTTAATACAATACAAGTTGCTAATCCCAAATAAGTGCGGAAGACTTCACTAAGCAAAAACACTTCACGTGCACTCTACTAGCACTCATCACTCCACAGTGTAGCTAAAGCTATTCCCAACCTGAACCTGTTGCACATGCCGACAAATAAAAAGGTTAGGCTAACGCCTAGTGAGTTCAAGAGTTTACATCATGATCAAACAATTGGTTAGACAAAAGAGTTAAACTTAAATCATGATTTCCGAACATGGGATTTGTATAAAATACACCGACAATCCAATTTCCAAACGCACACCAAATCCGTGAGGAAAGCCTCCAATGAAAATCATTTCTCAGCAATGGACTCAAATCCAAAACTCACTCAAGAGGTAAATAAATAATAAATTCCCAATAATCATCAGTGCGAATAATACTCCCATCGTGGAAGACATCCAATCAAGGATGAGACATAAAATACCGTCCGTCAATCATGGAAAAACAATCCATACGCACATAATACAACGCCGACAACATGGATAACAATTACTCGAAAACAACACCCTTCGGTGACGGGGGAGACCCGATTTCATCGAATGTGGCGAACACATAAATTAAACCACAATTAATAAACCCAAGTAAGCTTCATGGATGGGGAAACATATGACATCAACCATAACTCGGTCTCTAGTCCATTAAGACATCAACCCAAACTAGGTCTTTAGTCCATTAAGACATCAACCCAAACTAGGTCTTTAGTCCATTAAGACATCAACCAAACTAGGTCTTTAGTCCATTAAGACATCAACCAAACTAGGTCTTTAGACATCAACCAAACTAGGTCTTTAGTCCATTAAAACCACCAAGTTCAACCCGACCGGATCTTTACCTTGGAGTCCCACCATCCAAAACAAGCTTACTTAGATTAGAAACTTATACATGACCTCAAAAGAATAACCAATGCATTCAAATCATGTAATTCTCAAATACAATGCAATTCATGCAAAACATAACCCAAGCCCACGTCGAGCTTATCAAAACCGGGCAACGCCCTCAAGACCCATCAGAGTCCAAATCCGAGCCATCAGCTCAAAAGATCTAATGATCGTTTATCAGAATCAACTCACGCAAATGAAGTGCATCTAACCCACATCATGTAAACATATGCTCTGAGGCATGATTATCTCACAACCCCTTCATCGCCACTTTCCCAATTAAGTCAATCATATATGCATATGGATATGTGTGTGTGTGTACGTATACGCCAATCTTTCATAATTTCAACAATGCATATAGCCCGCCATAGTTCGTTAGACTCAAAGGTACTAAGAATACAAAATCATCAAACGGTTTTCACATATGAGGTCAAACACTCAAAGAGGCACATATTCACATAAAACGCAATTAAGCACATAACACATCCAAATCTCCACCTCGAGTTATTAAAACCGGCAAACACTCAGAAGACCCATTTGAGTAGAAATCAAGCCCTTGTAGGGAAATAAACGTTTGGCTAAATACGCTTTGCCCACACGGTTACGTAAACCAAATACATCGTTACCCAAAATCTTTGCCCTTTTAATTCTCAATTGGCCATCGGCCCAAACAAAAGGTTTACTCTTCTCAAAACATTCATAAGGTCGAGACTGACTAAAATCTCCAAATGTGGGTGTTTTACAAGATTTGTAAAGTCCAACATCTTGATTAATCAAACCCACCAATTTACTCAACAATAGATAATTTTGTATAAAGCACATAAATACTTTAAAATAAACATTTTGGCATGTACAACGTTTTTACAAATCAACTTGAACTCACCTTGCTAGATTTAGGCTAAATCTAGGTTTTTCCCCAAACGTAAGCTCCTTTGAAGAAACTTGAATCTTCAACCCAAAGCTTCCAAAAACCTAGATCCACAAGTTTCCAACCATCAAAATCATATTCCACCATATAAAATCGTTCCCCAACATTTTCACACCAACATCTCCATTTATACCAAAACCCTAATTTTGACATAACTTTCCCAAAATCATCTAAACCAAGAACTTGAGAAATAAAACACTAGGAAGTCATACATGGAGCATTTATAACTCATATGAAACTTTAGAAACTAGGAGGATTAGCTTACCACTAAGGTTTTGATGAAAACCTAGAAAACCCCAAAATCTTCAATGTTGGAGATGAAACTTGATATTTGCATTAAGAGATGAAACCACTAGCATAAGATGGTGAAAGAACACTCTAATCTTCAAGAAAGGACCCCAAAATCAGTTAGGTTTCGTGAGGGAGGAAGGGAAAACGATTTGGGAGAGAAAGGGAGGAGGTTGGAAGTGAGAAATGAGAAAGAAGGCTGAAAATTCGTATTTGACAGCACACTGCCCCATTGGCGCGACATTGCCACGTGACATTGACATGGTCAATGTCGCTGGTCATAGTCGCACAAGGTGTACCGAAGGCTGTCCCTTCCCTGCGACTATGCCATGCGACTGTGACACTGTCATAGTCGCCGGTCATTGTAGCTTGACCCGTACCAAGCCCCGAAACTTGACTTTTTCAATGCCAAAACACCTGATACTCTTATAAGTAATGTCTCCCCAACATAAATTCCACCATTTTCAAGCTGCAAGACGTTCGGGTGATATTTACTTACCGAAATTACGGGTGTTACATAAACTATTTTGAAAAATTTCTCAACGTTTGTTTAGTTTCATTTCGTTGTTTGTTTAGTGCATACGTCACTACTTTTGGTGGTTTTTCTTTTACAACTTCGTGATCTGGTTCATTCTTCTTCAGACTGCAACATGGTGGGAGGAAGACGCCGAGTTGGAGTTATCTTCAGCATGGCGTAACTGAGCCAAAACCGATGGAAACGGGAAGAAAAATCGTTTCAAAAGATGCAGTGGGAGGCAGGGTCAGATACGATCATTTCACTTCGTTTTTAACATGTATATCGGTACACCATTTTTCATCTTGTATAATTTTCTATAGTTTTTTTTTCTGCTTTTGTGTTTGTTAATAGGTCTCCTATTGGTCGCAGTGAAGAATATATGTTTACTTTACTGCCTACTGGGTAAGGGTATTTTCTATCAAAATGGTATCGTATGCAACAATTTACCCGATAAGCGCTTACCGGGTAAGTGTAGTCACCCTCACTTACGGTAAGATTCTCAACCCTTGCCATGTAATCCGATAAGGTAAATGACACAGTAAGCGCTTACCATTAATACCGTTTACCAAACACTTATTTGGGTAAGCGTTGACCGGTAAAATTCAACACTATCACTTACTTACTGGGTAAGATGTTAGTCCACCAAAACAGTATCGTATGCAAGAATTATTTTGGTAAGCGCTAACCGTGGTAAAAGTCTTCGCGATCATCACTTACTGGGTAAGACTCTTGGTCCTTGGCTTAGCTCTTACCGGGTAAGATTCTTGGTCATTGTCATATTACCCGCTAAGGTAATGGGACTTGGTAAGTGCTTACCGGGTAAATGCTTGATAAACGGCCCTTAGTTTGTTACAACGGCGGCGTATGCAACATTTTTATCCGGTAAGCGTTTACCGGGTGAGAGTCGTCACTCTCAGTTACCGGGTAAGAGTAAGACTCGGTCCTTGTCGATCGCTCTTACTAAGTAAGATTCTCAATCCTGTTCATCTTCATTCGGCAGGTAAAATGATCCGGTAAGCGCTTACCGGGTAAGTGTTTCATAAACTGGCCCCTTAGTTTGTCTTTAGTGTAACAAAAGATTTTTTTTTCCAGACAATCGATAAAACAAAGTTTTAAAATCTTCTATTTAATAGTTTGCATTCTTGTAACATGCTAATCTTGTAATATTTGATGGCGTAGATGTCAAGTCATCCATCAATATATTTCAAACAATGTTAATTTGACATCCACCTCATCAAATGTTACATGATCAAAAAAATAGGTACAAAATAGGAAAATTTGAAATGTTGTTACATTGAATTGAAAAAATTTCTTCGTTACACTAAATAGGAACTAAAACAGACTTTGTTGCATATTGATGCACTTTTGTCCACTTTTAATCTACAAGTAGAAAGAAAGAAAGCTATTTATCTTCGGCACCAAAATCCGGCTCGGAAGGCTTCTGAAGATTGATAAACCCCGTAGACACACCACGCTTCCTTTGAATCCGTTTCATAGTATTAGCCGCAAACTTCGATGCATACATCGTTGCACCAAACGACGACGATGACGCACGCCCTCTTATCAACGCACTTTCTTCGTTCACATTAACATCAACATCATCATCATCATCATCCTCACCATCACCATAATCTTGATATTCATCATCGTCATCTTCTTCTTCCTCCAACCGATTAGATTCTAGAAGCTTCCTTCTAGAATACCTTCTCCACGCCGCTTGAATAAAACTTGCAGCCCACGTCCTCCATTGCTGCGAATAAAACCTAAACGTGTGTTGAACTTGTCGACTATGAATCCGCCTGAATTGACTTGTAATAAACTTTACTTCATCCGCTATTAGTGCAAAAGCTTCTACTTCTGTTAATGCCATCACGGTTCGAGTAGATGGTGGTAGGTTACCTGCTGACTTGGGATCTAGGGCCCACGTTAGCAATTCTTCGCCGCAGAAGTCGCCTTCTTTTAAGAAACCCCGGTTGAAGAAACCGCTTCTGCCGCCATCCGTGGTGACACTTTCTAAACGGCCGCGGATTATGAACAACATTTCGTCAACTGGGTCGCCTTCCCTTAGAACATGTGTTTTTTCGGTGTAGAGACTTGGTTTAAGGCGCTCGCATATGGCGTCGAGTAAGCGTTCATCCATATTCGCGAACAAAGGAACCTGCAAAGATTTAACAGGAACAAGTTTTAATGGCTCCTAGATGCAATGTATCTCTAACATCTACTTCAAAATGGAGAAAAATGAGATTTTGTAGTTTTTTAGTCCTTCAAAACTTCGTTAAAAATGGAGAAAAAAGAGATTTTGGAATTTTATTAGTCCTTCAAAACTTCATTAAAATTGGAGAAAAAAAAGATTTTGGAATTTTATTAGTCCTTCAAAACTTAGTTAAAAATTGAGAAAAAAGAGATTTTGGAGTTTTTTGCTCCTTCAAAACTTTGTTCAAAATGGAGAAAATGGATGACAGTAGAGGCGGCCAAATTCCGGTCCCGCGCCGAAACAATAAGTTAAGGAGACAGAATGACTTCAACTATTCCATGAAAAAAACTTTCTAACTTGCCCAAAAACGTTTTAGGCTATGTTTGGCAAACTAGCTGATAAGCTAGCCGGTAGCTGATAAGCTAGCCGGTAGCTGATAAGCTAGCTGATAAAAAAGTCACGTTTGACAAAAAATAGCTTATAAGCATTTAAATGACCAAAAAGAACATATTAAAAAAATAGTTAATAAACAATAATTAATATTAATGGGCATAATTGGAATATTTTACAAAAAACTATCCATAAGTTACTTCAAGTAGCTTTTTAAAAAGCTAGCTTATGGTCATCTAAACATGTACCAAAAAATATAAGCTAGTTTTTTTTTTTGGCAAACAATGCCTAAATGGAGGAAAAGAAGAGGGAAATGTTTTTTATATTATTAAAATGTTTTAATAATTAATATCAAATTTGCAACAGAAAGAAACTGTCAAGAGTTGAAGTGTAATTTTTTTCCATAAGATTAACTTTTACTTCTCTATGAAAAGGACACTAATGGGGCCGTCTGATACCTGAGACAAGATAAGATAGAACAAAACTTGTTGTCTTATGTTTGATATGACATTAAGGGGAGTCACTTACCTTACCGAATAAACATACCAATGTTAGAGAATCTTACCTGGTAAGAGCGATAGCAAGGACTGAGAGTCTGACCCGGTTAGCGCTTACCAGGTAAATTGTTGCATACGATGCCGTTTTAATGGACTAAAATATTACCCGGTAAGGCAAGTGAGGTGTAGACTCTTACCGGGTAAGTGTATGGGTAAACGACTCCTAAGACTAGGATGGAACACGACTGGTATTATTTTTGTCCCGCCAAATAGGTGGAATAAAAATAAGAAAAACAAGACAAAATTGGTAAATTACTAAACTACCCACGTCAAAATAAAACCTTCCTACCTCCCTCACCCCCAATTGTTTTTTCTCTCGTCTAGTCCTATACCATCTCGTCTGCATACCAAACGCACCCTAAAAAATGCTACAGTTTCGAATAGAATGGCACAGGATACATACCCTTTTGACCAAATTCAGACAAAGGTGTCTCTTGATATCCCTCCTAAGATCTTTTGGTAGACTTTGGACCAGACTCTCTTCATCTACTCCTCTTGTTTCCACCCATTTGTACTGATCGTAGCTCCGAACTCGTTCTTTGAGCTCTTGGGGAAGTAACCGATGATGCATCCATTGTTCGGAGTCTCGTCTTTTGATCCTCATCTCCTCTAGGCGAACCGAAAGGGATTGAAGATAAGTCTGTTGAAAAACCGAAACAAATGTGCCTTACAAGTTTTTTTTAATCGTAGTACAATTGATCCAAGTAATGGCTTCGTAGACTAACAATATACATAACACTACGGTAGTGTTCTTGAGTTTTTTTTACGAAGGAAAGGAAGGGAAAGGGAAAGAAAGTAAGAGGGAAAGAGAAAATGTTGTGTTCTCGAGTTTTTTAAGGAAGAAAAAGAAATAAAAGGAAAATATTGCCGATTTTCCTCCCAAAACTTTTGTCCCAAATGTGGGAGGGAAGGAAGGGAAGAAAAGAAAGGAATTTAGAAAAAAAAAATTAAATTTTTTTATAAAATTACACATATACCCATTAATTACATTCCACTATTAAATAAATAAGGGTATATTGGTAAAAGTGACATTTTTCCTTTCCTTTCTCTCCTACTCGAGAACATGAAGATTTATTTTATTTCCTTCTCTTTCCTTTCTTTTGTTTCAATATCAAGAACACAAATACAAATATTTTTTTCCTTTCTTTCCCTTTCTTTTCTTTTCTTCCAAAACTCGAGAACACAGCGTACAACAACAACTGGCAGACTATTTAATTGGACATTAAGTTTACAAGACGGACAATTGTGCGTCCTAAACAATGACGTTACAATAAGTGATTGGGACAAACTTAGGCGATCTAACAATTTTTATAGACGAAGTTGGACAACTAATAAACCAAAAGAACCCAATATATCCCACCAAGGCAGGGACGGACCCAGAAATCTTTTCTAGCAGTGGCACCATTTGACTTTAAGAAACAAATATAGGGATATTTTTCACAAAATTATGATTGGTCTGTTGGTTTGTTCATTGTTTTTCTTATGTGAGATCATGTGTTCAAGTCTTTTATTGCAATTTTTTTTCCAGAAACATAATAAATTAAAACTAAGAAAATGACACTAACGTAATTCAAAGTTGGGTCTGGGATGGAAGAAAAGTCTTACAAACCAACTCTACCAAAGAAAACTTGTGTCCTAATTGTAGTTTCAAAATATATATGGTGGCACACAACAAAATGATACGGTGACATTTTTCATGACCTATTATTTTTTACACAACGGAGGAACGAAAAGGTGGCACGAGTGGCTTATAGGACTCAAAAAGTGTAGTCTAGCCTTTTTCACAAGACATATTTGAAAAGTGTAGCTATTTTATAAAACTTGTTATACGTGATACTATTCAAAAATGTCATATAAAAAGACTAATATGACAATTTACTTTTCTTTTTAAGGGTATCCCAAGCTTTGTCCAGAATAATCCCGACAATTTACTTCTTGTGTCCTGTTAGGTTGTCCAACTTCGTCCTAACAACTTATTGTACAGTCACTGTATACAAATGGTCCTATAAAATTAAAGTCTCATTAAGTACTTTAATAAGACCCATTAGACATCCTAAAAGACAAATTTGTTGCAGTGATACAAGGAGGGTGTTTGGGAGTGCTTTTTAAATCTGCTTATTGACTTATTGGCTTTTCAAAAAGTCAATAAGTTAAAAAGTTTGTTTGGCAAATGCAAAAGTGCTTTTAAAACAGCTTTTGGGTTTGTCTAGAAACGTGATTTTTGATAAGTCACACATTCCTGACTTTTGGATTGGAAAATGACTTTTTGATAGCAAAATTACAGAAATACCCTCATACGATTCTCATCATCAGCTTGCAAAAAATATTTGTTTGTAAAAAAAATTACAGAAATACCCTCATCCTAAACGTGATTTTTTTATTTGTTTGTAAAAAAAATATTTGTTAAAAAAAATATTGTCTAAAAAAGGTTAAAAGTAGTAAAGTATTAAAAATTTGATAAAAGTATACAAAATTGTATGTAAAAATAAGGAAAAATGGTTAAATAACAAGGCATGTCCTTTTTGGTCATTTTACATGTATAAGCTAAGTCAAACACTTTTTAAAAAATAACTTATTGAATTTTTCTATCTCAAAAGCTAATCCAAACACTTTTTTAAAAACTCCTTTTCCAAAAGCAATAAGTCAATAAGCACTTTTGGCCAAAAGCACTTTTGGACTAAAAAAGCACTCCCAAACACCCTCTAGATGTAACTTTTGACTCATAAGTGATAACGAATAAAGAGCTTCATTCATTATCATACCTGCATGTTTCCGATGAGAAGGGCAAAGAGTATGAGCCCAGATATTGCGATTATGATCGAGAAAATAATTTCTTTTGCATAGGTGCTGGTTTCGAGCCCCTGGCCGAGTGTACTGTCAAATGTCATTGCACAAAACCAAATTAAATGAGCGAGCCATATTAAGAATTCATGATATACAAATTTCACTTTTTTAAAGATGCAGCAGCGAAAAGGATCGTGTGAGAAGAAGAGTTAAGGTGAGAAGGTGAGAAGGTAAGAAGGAATCTGGACTCTTGATCACTTTTAATCTCACCTCCACCCATGAATCACGCTTGATATGGTAATTGATCTGGTGCATCTCATCCTAATGTGCATCTGAGGGTAGAGATCCCCTCTTACCTTTCTTGCCATAACTTTCATTCTAACCAGAACCCAACTCTAACCTAACTTTATAGGGGAATGAGCCCATTATCTTAGATACAACCAAATAATTTCTTTTATATTCAATTTCATCAATGACTGCTTAATACCTCTAATCAAATACCCCTAAGGTTGACAAACAATAAGGTAGCGTTTGGTATGCAGACTGTATGGGACATGACAGAACTGGACAAGACAGAACAGGACTGGACGGGACAGAACTAATTTTCTGTTCTGCGTTTGGTACGACTAGAACAGGACAGGACAAAACTGTTAAAATGACCAAATTGCCCTAGAATATAGATTAATATTTTTCATCACGTAATAATTATAAATAACATAAAATCAATTAAATAATAAACTATTATATACATCAAAATTAAAGTAAATTATATAAATCACATTTATGTAATTTTATATAATATATAATTTTCCAAAAAATGTTTGCAAAAAACGTTTTCAAAAAATGTTTGCAAAATAATTTTTATATAATATATAATTGAAAATGAAGGGTAAATGTGTCATTTTATGCTTAGTCCCATGTTGTTCCACCTTTTTTTGTGGAACAAAAAATGCTTCATTTTGTCCCATGAAAATGGATTTTAGTCTCATCTTGTCCCACCTTGTTTTAGTCTCATGTCATACCAAACGCATTACTATTTCTTTTTGTCCCGTCCCATCCTATCCGGTCTGCGCACCAAACGCACCATAAAGGATCTCACAAGTAGATGCATAAATAAGATAAGTGTCACTAGCCACCCCTCCCCCTAAATCAGAACTCTCACGTAATAAAAAAAAAAATTCACTGACCTCAGGTTTCTCAAGCCCCACCACAAACAATAGCAGTATTTAGACGGAAAATGTTCGGATGAATCAACTCGAGATTGCACAGCTTGTAAGTAGATCCCGTAATCAAATTCACCATATGCCTCATTTTCAAGGCAGTGTTCATCAAGAGTGGCCTTGCTGACTTTCATCCAAGCTTTGTAGGCTTCCGTCTCCGCATGCCCACAGTAGAGATATTCTATTTCACATCTATCATCCTGTTTACAAGTTAGCTCCCAGCATGTACTTTTACGTTCCACAGCTAACAGATACCAGAAAGCCCCAAAAATCTGTTAATATAACTTGTATCAGATGTTTCAACATCAAAATAACATTTGGTATACATGAATTCTATCTTCATTTAGTACCCTTTCAACTGTAATAGAAAACATAGTTTTTTTTTTTTTTGGAAGGGTGTCCCAGGCTATGCCTAAACTAATCCTTGGCAAAGTATGACTATAAGGCATCAAGCCCCGATTAAACCTTAGTGACCACAATTGTTGTGTATGTTTGGATTCGAACCCTGCAGATGGGATATTCCACCACATCCCCAGGGCCTTAACCACTACGCCACAACCCTTGTGGTTATAGTAAAACATAGTTCTTTAGTATATTAGAGCATCTCCAACATCTTCTCTAAAATAGAAAAAAAAACATGTTTTTGTTCTCTAAACTTCTCCAACAGCTTTGCTATCTTGTTCTCTATAATATAGAAAACTTGAAAATTTTCCAAGTTTAGAGAATTCTCTAATACTTGATGGTGGGAGAGATAAATGATTATTTTATTCAATCCCACCAATGAGATTGAATTTTTATCATTTTATATTAAGTTTTTCTTTTAAGTGTATTGTAAAGATAAATTAGAGAATATTATATTATAATAACTTGTGTTAAAGTCTCTAAAACAGAGAATCTGTTAGAGATAAATTTAATTCTTTTTAGAAATTTTAACTTTTGGTTTTCTATTTTAGAGAAATTATAGAAAACATGTAGGAAATGCTCTTAGTAACGATAAAACTTGACATTGGTGCTGAATACTAGTAAAAAACGAAACCAAACAAATCTAGTATATCCCACATGGAGACAGGGTCTTTGGAGGGTAAAATGTACGCATAATTTGCCTCTACCCGCAAGGGTCGAGAGGTTGTTTCCTGAAGACCCCAAAAACAATCTATATCAAATTCCAAAAGTAATAGGTTTGAGCTCACAGAAACTTACATGGCCAGCAAGAACAAACCAAACCAAATAATATGCTGCACCGGCCCAGGCCGTCTCAGTAATGACACCCACAGTCTTTTTGAGCTCTGAAAACAGTGGTAGGATACGGAAGGACCTAGGAATGTATTGCACAATTACAATCCACAGTAAAGCCTTTTTTGTGCCCAACACACCTGTACCTTTTGACCTGTGAAGGAACCTCCAGACCACAATCTGCACAGGACCATTAAATAACATCAGAAGGAAAACATAATAACAATCTTGGAACCCCATTAGATCATCTGTAAAAGACCCTTAGAGTACTCTCCAAAAAGAGCCTTTTGGGAGATAAAACAGGTTCCAACACATATTTAGGGACTCTTAACATGCCCCCTCTGACGGAGGATAGATGGGCACAGATTGTCCCAGCGTGTCGAGAGGAGGGTTAGATGGGTGAGGGGCTAGACAAGTGGTAGACCTTGGTTCTGATACCAAGTGAGACTAAGGGGTCGTTTATCAAACGCTTACTCGGGTAAGCGCTTACCAAGTCACATTACCTTACCGGATGAATATGGCAAGGACCAAGAATCTAACCCGGTAAGAGCTAAGGCAAGGACCGAGAGTCTTACCCGGTAAGTGAGAGTGAAGACTCTTACCACGGTTAGCGCTTACAGGGAAATTGTTGCGTACAATACCGTTTTGATGGACTAAAATCTTACCCGGTAAGTGTGATGGTGTTGAATTTTACCGGTAAGCGCTTACCCGGGTAAGTGCTTACTAAGTCACATTAAATTACTCTCCAAAAGATCCCTTGAGGAGACAATGGAGGTTCGAATATATATTGAGGAGAAATGGTCCAAGTTTAGCCAATGTGAGACTCTTAACACTTCCCTCCTCCCACAAGATAGGCGAAAAAAGACACTGCTTTTGTGATAACTAACATCAAGAAAGCAGAGAAGAAAGAGTGCAAACAATGTACTTCAACCTGTGGTAAAGGTAGCACAGAAAGAAGGTCAACAATAAAATAACGTTGCATATATCGCCTGGCTATTTGTGCAGGATCTATTACAAGTTCGCCACGTCCAAAAACTCGAGATGATGGAGCAATATATGCTGTGCGAAACTGGAGACCAATGCGGATAAGGTAGAGAATATCAACTATGGTCCTCACCGTTGTGATGGAGTGTGCTAAACTTTTGTGTATTTTTAAGCATCTTTCCTTGTTATGATAAACAGGTATGTAGAAGAACAAAGGATCCACATATACGGCAAGAATGCAAGATAAGACCAAAAACTTGTTCCATAACAATAGATTCTTGTCTTGAGGATCGATTATTTTTTTCTCGGACACTTTGAGATCTTCCGAGAACACTGCCCGGGTGACTCCAGTTTTTAAAGTCTGCCCAAGATTTATAAGTCCTTCAGACCCTCTTCTCATTCCTAACTTTATCGACTTAGACGCAGTAGGCCGTGGAGGACCAGGAGGGGGCACTCCCTCTATGTTGAACCCACACCTTTTCATTGCACCGGTATTAGATGGATATGACAAATTCCAATCCAGATCATCCAACCTAAAATAGAAATGAATCCCAAATGTAGAATAATTATGTGCCAGTTTCACCAAGTTCGTGAAGAATATTAAAACAAACTGCAAAATACTTGGGACATTTTTGGCAACCATAAGCTACCTTTTTTTAAACTCTCATCAGAGTTCTTTTTTTCCACTTTTTTCAGCCCCTTATATTTCTTTTCAATTTATAGGTCAATTTAGGTCATTTTACATTGTCATCTAGTTAGTTTTACCAAACATGGCTAGCTTTATTAACAAGCAGCTAGCTTATCAGCTAACTGTTAGTTTTCAGCTAGTTTTGCTAAATGAAACCTTAACAGATAGTGCTTCAGTTACTTGTACCTTACAAACCTCTCTTTTTGGCCGCCTATGTATGTTGTCTTGTAACAACAATCAAACATTTTGTGAAGTGAACGCGTGAGAAAGAAGGTCCGATCATGATAACGTCCACTCTAAGAAGACGTTCAAAATCTTTCAACTGCCACTGATACCACCACGATCTCTCTGTAATGTTTGCTACTTGCAGTTGTAATGTGTCTGATACCATGAACACTAAAAAGTACAGGAAAAACACCAGTTTAAATTAAACAAGAAGCAATACTTTACTCTGTTCACCAAACGATCACCAATCCATACACATACGAGAATCACATAATCATATAGCTCTATATTTTGAGAAATCAAACGACAATTTTTGCCATTAATTCATATCTTGCACCAGGCAAATCAACGTATTAGAACTTTTGCTCAATTCACCTAGGTAACATTAACATAAATCATGGAGCTGAGGAGATCATAAAAGAAAATAAGGTTTCTTAATGCATATGATCAGATGATACATTGTTGCATAACGCGAAATCTCGAGTAACAACCAGAAAACCGATCTCAATCATATGACTGAAATTACAAAAGGGGATCTCGACTCTCGAGCAATTGATATCGTCTGTACACATTAGCATGGAGCCATTATCGAATATAAATTCTGAAAAACGATGGCAGCAATTTGAACATCCGGATCACGCACAACAAAAATCTCCAGATTCATTTCACAGCTCAATGAAGGTAAATCGAACACGCATAAGCACCATCACACACACACACACACCAATATAACATTTTAGATCAAATTGAAGGAATGAACTTACCTTAAAAAAATCGATCAATTCTTTCATTCTACCAGATGATTTCCGTTCTGAAAAGATCGAAGACGAAGGAAGAAAACGGAAAACTAGGGTTTCGCACGCGCGAGAGACAGATGTGAGCCTAATTGGGTCGAAATTTGGGGCTAAAATCTAGAGGTGTTGTAGGGACATTGATCGTTCAAAACGGTTAGCCGTTGGTCAAATTCCTTGTGGCGGGAAAGACCCTGGAGTTTACATCACTTTGCATTTAACCACAACAACTTTGTACTTATTGCATTTAAGCCCCCAAAATATTTTTTTGTTAAATTTTATTTCCAAACAAATGTTTTATAGCATCTCCAACGGGTATGTTAAATTTTCTCAAATAGATATGTTGCAGCAAATTTTTCTCAAATCTATAAAATATCTAAAATAACATATCAACTAGAGATGTTGCAACAATTATGCTAAATCAGATGTTTTTGAGATGTTTTTGTTTCAGTATTGTGCTAAAACGTATGCTAAAATCTATTTATAAATGACGTGGGACATATTATTTTAATTATGAGGTTATATAGGTTATAAGTTTTATAAAAATGTATTGAGCCTATAAATTTATAGAAATTGACACATCTTCTCTTTTGTTCCACAAGTTTAATGCTTGAAGTAAGGGGCCGTTTACAAGACGCTTACCCGGGTAAGTGCTTACTAAGTCACATTAG
The DNA here is from genome assembly GCA_033807775.1 of Saussurea involucrata. Lineage (NCBI taxonomy): Eukaryota > Viridiplantae > Streptophyta > Magnoliopsida > Asterales > Asteraceae > Saussurea > Saussurea involucrata. The sequence continues at coordinate 13,601,491 of CM066317.1, read as the reverse complement.
CTTACCGGATGAATATGTCAAGAATCAAGAATCTTACCCGGTAAGAGCAAAAGCAAGGACCGAGAGTCGAAAACAAGGACCGAGAGTCTTACCCGGTAAGTGAGTGCGACGACTCTTACCACGGTTAGCGCTTACCGGCTAAATTGTTGCATACGAGTTCATTTTGGTGGAGTAAAATCTTACCCGGGAAGTAATCTATAGTGTTGAATTTTACCGGTAAACACTTACCCGGATAAGTGATTAGGTAAACGTCTAATTGATACAAAGAAACAATAAATAACTTTTTGGCATTTCTTTAATTTGTGAGTAAATAGAATATTTTATTATTATCTTAACTTAAAAGTAATTTTTATAAGTTTTTCAGTATATATATATATAGTACATAGTGTGGATCCTAGATTAGTGCATGAACAATCAACAATCAAATAGAATGGATGAATCAATCAAACGTCGGCTATCTTGATTGTATTGAAAAGTAGAGAGCAATTACAATTAGTCGTGTAAGGCTAAAACAAACATTAACCTAAACTATGTTTAAAATAAACTATTTATACCCCTTTTAGGGTATTTACAATTTAGACCATGAACTTCTATTTAACACATTTTGAACCCTAAGAGCATCTCCAACAGCTTCCTCATTTTGGAGAAAATGGGGAAAATGGGGATTTTGGAACACAAATAAGCTCCAACAGCTTCCCCAAAAGTTTCCCCAAAATGGGGATAATAGGATTTTCCCCAAAATTTTCTCCAAATTTGGAGAATACTCCAAATATGATTACCAAGTGTTTTTCCAAATATGAGAAATCTGTTGGAGATGGGTGTAATTTTTTTTGGGGATTTTGACTTTTGCTTCCCCATTTTGGAAATTTTTTGGAGAAGCTGTTGGATATGCTCTAACACTGTGTTACATAGGACAAATACCCATTTATCTTCTTTAAGTTTAATGAAATTGAACGCATAATCTTACATAAACTGATATTTGTCATTAACTTGAATATTATTAAGCCAATGATCATTTTAAGTTATATAGCATGTTCATCTTTTACAAGTAATTATAAATTTATAATATCGTTTTTTTCATCAAGAAAAAATAATGACTTATAACTAATAATATACTTTTAGGTTGCGTTTGGTACGCATACATGATAGAACATGATATGATGGGACATGACATAACTGGACAGGACATAACAGAACAATTGTTCAGTGTTTGGTAGACGGAATTGAACAGAACATAACATATAATATTAGATAAAATACAATAAATAAAATGAATAAAATATAAAATAAAACGTGTATTTGATGTTTTAGAAGAGTATTAGACTTTATTTTGGGGTTATATTGGTAAAACGTAAGTGTGTTCCACCTTGTTCCATGGGGTGGGGGTGAAATAGGTCTGTTCCACTATGTTCCTGTCTGTTCCACATAAAAGTTCTGCCAAATATGGAACAGTGATTCCTGTTTTGTTATGTCATGTCCAGTGTATCAAACGCACCCTTAACTAATTTATTATATATGAAAAGAAAGGTGGAAACTAGTGTTTTTTAATAAACCCTTCTCTAAATACTATACCGACTTCCGCTCTATAATTTTCCACTCATTCATGTTAAGATCAAACCTTAATTTTCTTTACATTTTTGCTATACACATACAAGATTTCAAATAACAACATCGGGCTTAATCACTTGAAAACATCATAATTTGAGATTCATTATAAGACACTAATTTAAGATAATATATGAAATAATTTCATTTTTACATTAAAAAACAAAACTATATAAAATATTTTCATTAAGAAAATAATTATATGAAACAACTTTTATTATATTAATCAATAAAATCGATGGTTTACACAAATTAAGGTGGTCTGCATTTAATCCATCCCATATATATATATATATATATATATATATATATATGTGTGTGTGTGTGTGTGTGTGTGTGTGTGTGTGTGTGTGTGTGTGTGTGTGTGTGTGTGTGTGTGGAGATGTTCAAATGGGAGATATTAAATGTATGAGAATTAGATAAGTGATCATAGCCCTTCATCTAGTCAACATTTGTGTCTTTGACTCTGAAGCACCGGATAATTCCTTGCATGGTCTGTAGAAGATAGAGGGATATTTTTGTAACTTTTACAAAAAGATGACAAACAAGTTCATATGAACCCGTATGATTCATATAGGAACTATATGTTCATATTTAAACTCGTTGATTAGTTAATATGTGAACTAATTAACTGATTCACATATGAACTTACGGGTTCATATTTGAATTTGTTAGTTACTTTATATGACTCACATATGATGATATGAACCTACGAGATCATATATGAATCAGTTAAAATAGAGTTCATATGTGAATTAGAGAGGTTCACATATGAACATATAGTTATATGTGAATCACACAGGTTCACATATGAACCCGGTTTTCGCCTATTTGTAAAAGTTATGAAACTATCCTTCAATTTTTTGGCATAACCGCAAATTCTTGACCATTCAAATCCGATCTTGACCGTATGAAGGGCTGGAATCATTTCTCTACTTCTCATATATTTAACACTTTTCATCTGAACCTATGACTATACATATATATCTACTCTCATCTCTATTGTAACATACACACATACATGTACACAACTAAATATGTACACAACTAAATATGTAAACAACTTTAAGAAATTTCGTACTAGGGTATTCACAATATATACGTTCACGAGTTGTAGGTTTATACTTAGTTGTGTTGTTTTAGTTGATGTTCATGATATGTTCACAAACTATACCGGTTCTCGTAGATTCATAATGTGTTCACAAATTATAATAATATTTTAAAAAAATCAAGGTGTATTCATCTTGTGTATATATTTAAATTTTGTATCTCTACATATTAGAGTTTTTTTATTTAATTTAAAATTTATTTTGTAACTATTTTTTATGCTATAAATTGTATCTCACGTATCTTAAAAAAATACCTCTAGTTAGGACATTGAAATGTTTACCTAGGGGCCGTTTACCTAATTACTTACTCGAGTAAGTGTTTACCGGTGAAATTCAACACATCACTTACTTCCCGGGTAAGATTTTAGTCCACCAAAATGGCATCGTATGCAACAATTTAGCCAGTAAGCGCTAACCGTGGTAAAGTCGTCGCACTCACTTATCGGGTAAGACTCTCGGTCCTTACTTCCGCTCTTACCGGGTAAGATTCTTAGTCCTTGTCATATTTATTCGGTAAGCTAATGTGACTTGATAAGCACTTACCAGGATAAGCGTTTTATAAACGGCCCCTTAACCTTCATTAAAGCCCCAAAAACTACACCTAAAAAATAAAAGTGGAGCATGGGTCCTCTACGGACTACGTTAGTACATTGTATGTATCAAAATATTCCGGTGGGATACGGCACATCACATTCACACATGAATATACGACTTGTCCATGTCTCATTGGATTCGTTTATTGCTGCAGGCGCATGGTACGTTTTGTGAGTCACCAATTCACCATCTCTTCTTTTCTTTTTTATTTTATATTTCGTATTAACATTATCTATTAAATAAAACTTTAATTTAAAAAAAAAGTTGGACGTTTTGAGAACAAATCCTATCCTTAACTAGTGTTGACTGTTGAGTCCGAAAATTAAAACAGATGGATCGGACATTTTTAACTAATCCTCGTCAGATCCGACTTATAAAAATAAAATGAAAATTCTTTCTCAGATTCAGGACTTTTACATAGTGGGGTCACCTTTAAGGTAAATTATGACTGTAAAATCGTCCGATGTATTTTTACCGGGAGAAACTATGATAAAAAAGTTAAAAAAATGTTTTTAACCTATAAAAATAAATAAAACTAATATTTCACTGGGGGATGGGACCCCATCTTTTACAAGGTGGATCCGCCCCTATTCTTTTTGTTACTTTTCCGCAAATAGTCTGGATGTCTGGTCATTGACCGAACCGGTTAATCGGGCTTTAGACATATCATTAATCAATAATTCAATATAGTTCTAAAAAAGGACCCTTTTAAAGCTCGAGTGACTAGATCGGGCTCGAGTTCAGTCCTTGAAGAACCCTCCTCCGGCCTAACTTTGATAGACTTCGAGTAATGGGTATTTTGTTTGTTTTTTGGGAATTTGCATATAAGCAAGATATGAAAAAAAAAATGTTACATGTATTATTTGAAAAGAAAAAATATTTCAATACTGTATCGTTTTGTCGAAAATTTTGAATCGACATTAATTTATATAAAATGTCAACATGTTTATTTATAATAAAGTTTGTTTTTGTTTATTATAATTTAAAAGTGAGACTAGATACAAGTTATGATGAAGCTTTCATACAAAATTAAAGAAGCTTTATATTAAAGTATAAGGTGGAATGCTTTTGCCTTTAATGGAATTCCTTTTACCCCTCAATCTAATATGCCAAACTTTGAATTCATATGTGAATAGAATAGAATGATTAGGAAACAAATTAGTAACACCCAAAAGCCGAATCAAAAGGGGTAACTTTTAAAAGATTAGTAAGAGACATATGATGGGTTTGAATATTCTTTTATAGATGCATAATAATGAATTAGAGTGTGTTAATAAAAATACGAGTAAATTACGTTTTTCATCACGTGGTTTGCTAAAAATTGCAAGTTTCGTCCTTGAGATTTTGAGATTTCGGTTTTCGTCTTTATGGTTTGCAATTCATTTCTATTTTCGTCCCTGAGGCCAAAGCACTACTTTTAAGTGTGAGGGCTAAAATAGAAATGAATTGTACATCATACTACCATAGGGATGAAATTAGCAATAAAATTTAAATCATAAGTACAAAAATGATAAATTATAAACTATGGGGATGAAAATCGCAATTTCAAAGCTATAAGGAAGAAAATATAAATTTTCAACAAACCACAGGGACTAAAAATGTAATTTACTCTAAAAATAAAGAAAAAATATTAAATTTCTTTGTTTAAGAAATGAAATATTTGTTCTAACCAATGTTTTAAATAATGTGAGACGCGATGTAGCGACAAGATCAAACATCAAGCCTTACGAGTTAGGTAATATATGTATACGTATATTTATATGTATATATATACTTGTGTGTGTTAGTGTTTGAATAATCTCGTAAAACAATTTAAATTCATATAAAGTTAATAAAACTAAAAAGAAAATAAAATCAAATATATTGAGCTTATAAGAAAATGATATCAAGAGTGTAAAATCGGTATCAAATCTCTTTAGTCTCTACTCACTACTTTTCTTTAAGTTTTGAAAATTCATGTTCGACTCACGATGTACGAGAATGAGAGTGAAAAATTATCTGTTTAAAGTTTTAGTTTGTATATTTTCGTTTAAAGTCTTGTAAGTTATAACATATAACTTATACAAGTGTCATACATAATTATCATTTATCTTCAATTCATATGTTTAAAAAGTTCAAATTAACCCATGTATTACAAAATAACGTGTTCTAACGCGACAATGCGACATAACGCAACATTACCTGAAAACGGAAATCAAGTCTTACAGTGAAGCCACAGAGGTTAACGTGACGGTGAAGTCAAAATCTTGGTACCATAACACACCATAACGAACACATATTCTCAAGAAACTGATCAGTTTTTTAAAGGTATATGGTTTTGAAAATAATTTATTTTTACATAATGCTGACGTGACATATACAAGATTCGACTGTGTTTTTTAAAATACATTCCTCAAAATACCATGTTTAAATAATATGCTCTTAAATATTTGAAAATATATTTTTCAAAAAAAAATCATTACGTTATTTTTCATGGAGTTTGTTGTTTTGACAAAACTGAGAAAAGTGGTTAACACCAAAATCTGTTTCACTAATATTTTATAATAATTGTTAATTAATAAATGAGAAAATTATAATAACAGTACCAAATATTAATTGTTTTTGTTCACATTTGGACTTATGGTAAAAAAATAGGTATTCAATCCTTTATAAAACAACCTTCGGCGGGATCTCAAAATGCACCCTCCCCTCCCAGGGATCCCAACGTCCTCACTAGAACACTAAACCGGCTCCAATTCCAGTTCTGATACCATTTATAACATCACTGATAAACCGACAAACTGTATCAGATATTGTTAGCTTTGTCCACATTTTAAACTCACGGTTTTATAATACATCCGATAAATGAGATACCAAGTCTTTTACAAAATAACCTTTGTTTCCCTCTTCAAGTGGTGAGATCTCACATTCATTACATCTTACCTTTAATAAATAAGTAACATTGAATTATAATCATATTAAAATAGCATTATATTAAAGATGATAACAAAGGAGATATAATTCCACCCTATCACAATTTGTCCATTTATCCCTTACCCCCATCTCTACCCCTCATGTTGTTTTGCTAGCTACCCACAAAGCATTCAGAAAGCACCCATTAGGATTGGTCCCTATGTTTGTTAGCCAATCCTTTTCTTTATTATTGATATTGAGTTTAAATTCCAGTTTCTTTATTATGGATCTTGAGTTTTACAAGGATAACTTTAATTGTTCTGTAATTTTTAAGAGGATCTCCAATAGCTGTGTTAAAATAGGAAAATAGGGATTTTAGTAATTTTTTGCTCCAACAGCTATGCTATCTTGTATGCTAAAATAGGAAAAAGATTAGAGAGAAGATAAAAATCTCCAATATTGGAGAAATTTTCTTGTATGCTAAAATTAGAAAAAAAAAAAGGAAAGCGAAATAATATTTTATTCTGCCCACCAATAAGAGACATTTGAATTAAAAGGTTAAGAAGAGAAAAATAATATTTTATTAATGTATTGATTATTCTAATATTTTAATTAATACTACAATCTTTAAAATAGAATAACTGTTGGAGTTGGAAGCAATTTTTTTTAGAGATTTTGACTTTTGATACTCTATTTTAAAAAAAATATAGCATAGCTGTTGGAGATACTCTAATAAAATATATATTGATCATGGTTCTAAATAACTGTTATGGTACGTTATTATATCAAAGACTTGGATTCACTATCACATTTAGGGGTATGCAGAAAGTCAACCGATCCAATCAGAACCGACCGATCCAATTAGAACCGACCGACCTTGATTGGATATCCAATTGTAACTGGATCGGATCGGATCAAAATTTTCAACATCCAGTTTGGATCGGTCGGTTCTTGGATGACAGTCCAGAACCGCCAAAACCGAACTGATTCACCATCCAACTATCCAACCACTCATCCGATTATCATCCAACCACCCATCTGGTCATCATCCAACTACCATCCAATACATTATAATTCAAAGTTTCAAAAGTAAAAGGTTTTTATTTTTAAAACATTATAATTTAAAAACATTTGTAAAAAATAAAAACTAAATTTTTTAGAAAGAAACACAAAAACATTGGATGGATCCGATCCGATCCAACGGATATCCAATGGATATCGAATGAGAATATCCAATGGATGGAACCGAACCGATCCAATAATCCATTGGATTGAAAAAATCCAACATCCAATGAATGATTGGATCAGTTCGGTTGGAAAAATCGGACATCCAACGGATGATTGGATCGGTTCGGTTCCCCTCACATCCATTGGATGTCAACCGATGAACACCCCTAATCACATTAACACTTGTAAATGATAATTGTGTACGACACCTAGTACTTAAATAAACATTAACAGATAACATGAAAAAACCTAAATAGGGTAAATCCTTACTTTCATTCCCGCACACAGAGAGTCAAACAAGATATATTTGAAAATTGAATAACGTAGTGAGTAGAGACTCAAAAGATTTAATCCCAATTTTGCACTCTTAATATCATTTTTTCTTATAAGTTCGAGATATATTTGATATAAATGGTTCTTCTTTTCCTTTTAATTTTAATATTGCATTTGAATGGTCGAGATTATTCAAAACATTAATGTATATATACCTTGTGGGGTTAGCTCACCTAGCAATAAGACTTGGTATTTTGGAGTTCCTCCTCAGAGGTCACCGATTCGAGTCCTGTAAGGCCATTGAGGATTTTTCTATTTTTCGCCAAGGCCCCTGGGATTAGTCAAGGTGCGCACAAGTTGGTCTGACACCCACGGTTAACAAAATATGTATATATACACACGCCGCCTTAGGGTATGCGTTAAAAACGTCATGTTCTCGTTGTAACTCATATATATATATATATATATATATATATATATATATATAGAGAGAGAGAGAGAGAGAGAGAGAGGAAAATTCAAATGAAAACTCAAATTCAATTGTAAACATGAGGACAAATCTCGTCCATTGATCGCAGCCATATTTAAGTCATTCCTAAAATTCAGCTTTAGGAGTATTTTCGTCAAATTAGAATCAGCGCCTATTTTTGTTGAATTTTTATTTTCTTTTTTAATTAAAAAACTTTTACCCCCTTAAATTTTAAAATAAATTATCTCAAAAATTACTAACATTTTAATCAAACAAATTACATCAAAAAAACGAGAATTTCGTGCTCTTCGATATGACATCCATCATGATATAGTTTTTTTCGATTTAACCGTTTTTTACGTGAAATCGTGTATATGTGTTATATTCAGACTGAATATAACACATATACACGATTTCACGTTATAACACATATTCAGACTGAATATAACACATATTCAGTCTGAATATAACACATATTCAGTCTGAATATAACACATATTCAGACTGAATATAACACATATTCAGACTGAATATAACACATATTCAGACTGAATATAACACATATTCAGTCTGAATATAACACATATTCAGTCTGAATATAACACATATTCAATATATTCAACTACCGTTAGCCTGAATATTATTAGGAGACTTTGAGAAGAAGCCATAAAATGAAAAAGATGCGACTGATCCAAATGTCATGCTTTTCTAGTGCTTGGACCAAAACCTGCTTTAATACTACCAGATACCTTCACATTTTGTGAAAATTGCATGTATTAAGTTATATGCTTAAGTTAAACAAAAAGTTTAATGCAAACTGATAACAAAATAATTAATTCAATCTCTTATTTCATGTTTGAATAGAATAAAAATAACAAGTGGTCATTGAAAATGTATTGCAAACTCTTGACTCTATGTATAATTTATTGAGTTGAATTTTTATTTATAATTTAGATATTTTAGATTTAAAAATAAAATGCAATTCATTTTGGTACTTGTATTGCTTCGACCCTATCTGATCAACTATAAAATCACAAATTGCTAAAACAAACCTCCTTTGATAAAAACCAAAATTGTAGTTGATGTATATATTCCAATTTTCATCATTCACCACATAAACATAATTACCTTGGAAGTTGGAACCTTCCAAGAGAAAAGCTTCAGTGTTACATTCAGACTGAATATGTGTTATATTCAGACTGAATATGTGTTATATTCAGTCTGAATATGTGTTATATTCAGACTGAATATGTGTTATATTCAGTCTGAATATGTGTTATAACGTGAAATCGTGTATATGTGTTATATTCAGTCTGAATATAACACATATACACGATTTCACGTAAAAAACGGTTAAATCGAAAAAAACTATATCATGATGGATGTCATATCGAAGAGCACGAAATTCTCGTTTTTTGATGTAATTTGTTTGATTAAAATGTTAGTAATTTTTTAGATAATTTATTTTAAAATTTAAGAGGGTAAAAGTTTTTTAATTAAAAAAGAAAATAAAAATTCAACAAAAATAGGCGCTGATTCTCATCTTTTCAATTTTACCCCTGCGCGCTAAATATTATTAAGCCATGGACAGAGTTTTCAACTTATTTACAAAATTGCCACCGTGTTTTTTTGCCATTGATCTCTTCACCAGATTATTAATCAACGGCTGTGGTTTGTCCTCCCGTTTACAATTGAATTTGGGTTTTTATTTGAACCCACCCCTATATATATATATAATGTCGTCTTAGGACACGTCTTAAAAAACGTTATGACCACGTCGTAACTCGTAAGACTTAAAACTTAACATCTATTTTCAATGCACTATGTTTATGCGATATTATCTTTTGGTCATTAAATAGAAGTTTTGTTTAAAAACATTTTAAACGAGTATCTACTTTAAAAAATTAAATTAATATTTTTTTATGTAAAATGCAATGAATTATTGTAGATGTATATCAGAAAAATTAAAATATAGAAAAACTGTTAAATATCACTCTTAAAGAACACAATAATGAGACATGATTCATAAATGGAAAAGGGGGTTACCGCCACTTTATAAAGGACCCCATGATTCATTTTTTGAAAAAGACAAAATTGTCCTCGGAGTACATTGATGACACAATTAAGTTCAAAGAATATTATAAGCCCTAAGACCATGAGTACCGCCTATCCACGAACCCATTGAACCTTGATGTCACCTCAGTGCCACATCAACTTTTATCTTTCATACCCTTCTTACCCTAAAGTTACCCTAAAGTGGAGTACCGCCTACCCACGAACTCACTGAACCCTGATGCCACCTCAGCTTTTTTAATTCTTTTATTTATACATTTAATTATTTAACAAAATAAAAATATTCATATATTTTTTAATAAATAAAAATAAGATAAATAATAAAAATAAAAATTCATAACATTCATTAAAAATTTAAAAATTACAAAACATTAAAAATCTAGTCGTCGTCGTTGTTGGGAAGTCGGATACGCCAAATATGTTCGACCTAATCCGACCGAAGGTTATTATGAGTCTCCCGGTTTTTGACTTCTCGAACATTTGCCGCGCGTTGTTCCTCACTGATTTGTGTTCCGATATCATCCGCTACAAGGTCGTTTTCATCGACACCACAAATGGCATGGTCTTCGTCTTCGAGTATCATATTGTGTCTATGGATGATGATGATGCGGTCGATGAAGTGGGTTGTGGCGAATCCATATTGTCTAAAATTGAAGAAATAATGGAAGAAAATATAGAGTTTTTTTGTGTGAAAAAATGAAGGTGGTAGAGATTAATATATATAGTGTGTATAATTTGAAAAAATAAAATAAAAAACTAGCCGTTTAACAACGGTTATATTTAAAAAATAAAAAAAAAATCAAATTTGGCCCGGGTTCCCGAACCCTACCCTACCCGATACCCTCTACCCGTCCCTACCCGATTCCCGCGTACCGCCCTACCCACTTACCTGCTGCTACCCGATGACCGAACCCGCCGTGGTACCGAGAACGGTACGCACGGCCTAATAGTAAATGTTCAAATAATTATGGTATCATTTTAGTTTTAAATAATGTAATTTAATGCCTCTACTTTTACATTAATAATTATTTGTTATAAGAATGCAAAAATTGATTGAAAAAAACATATATGATTTTTTAATATAATATAATTATATATAAGAGATGTCAGCATTCTGAAATCAACTAAAAAAATCAAAAATAATTGTGAAAGGTGGACCAATACAGTAGTCTTTTAGGGCATCTCCAATAGGTCACACTATATTTTACACTAAATTTTAAAAGTAGTGTAAAAAGTAATGTAAATTTTAGTGTTAATAGTAAATCTTCTTCAATGTGTAACATTATTTTTTAAAAGTTATGTGAAAAATAGTGTATAGTGTAAATGTACAGTGTTACACCAAATATAGTGTAGTATTATTCATTACACTAAATTTAGTGTGAAAAATAGAGACCCCATAAGAGATGTGAATAGTTTCATTTACACCAAATTTAATGTTTAGTATAAGATTTTGTGACCCCATTAGAGATGGTCTAAGTTTATATGCTATCGTTCAATCAACTTGTAATAATAGAAAAGAAAAATAAGGGACCTTAAAGATGTATTTATCTTAAATTGATGTGTGCTCATTCAATTAACAAAAAGTAATTTGTAACTTAATTGATATTGTTGGTAGAGGTGGCAAAAACTGACACGACACGCTAACCCGACACGAAATAAACGGGTTTGGGTAATACATTTCAACCCGTTTAAGTAAACGGGTTGACACGACACGACACGGAAATTAAACGGGTAAAGTCAGGGTCAAAAATTTCAACTCGAAAATGACTCGACTAACCCGTTTATCTACATATATATATATATTAAGTTTTCTTTTATAATGCTTTGGATTTTTAAAATTTTGGATTTGGTTAGAACTTATAAGTTTGAACTATAAAATTTAGATTTCTAATGCTTTCATTTGAATTTTGGATTTGTAATTTTTTTTTGCCAATTTTCGATATTTAATTTTTAGTTTTATATATGTTAAACGGGTTAGGCGGGTCGGGTTAGGGTTAGACACTTTCAACCCGTTTAACTTTGAACCCGACACGACACAACACGTTTGCCAGGTCTAATTGTTGGTACGTATAATTTTGTATGTCGGTAGTTGTTTTTTAATTATTTTTATGATTTTGTATGTTATTAATTGATTTTTAATATTTTTTGAAAGCAACGGCATAAAAGAAGAAAAACCAATTACTTATTCTATGACCGGAAATTCTTTGGTCATGGAGGAATCTACGCATCGTAAAACACGTAGATCCTGTAAACCGAAACCATCAAATGAAATCTTCAGCCCCTCATTCAAGATTCCGTGATGATCGTTTAGCGTTCCAACTTCCACACTCAGAATAACATACTAACCCAATAACTACATATTTATAAATGGATAACTAATTGGATCTCCAATTATTGTCGTTTAATTGGGTCTCTAAATGGTTGATTTTTTTGTTTTTACTGACTTTCTTGGTATGATTGTCGTGGTTGGTGTGTATTTGTTGGCTAAATTTTGATTTAGTTCATTGGTTTCCCTGTAGGGGCTCGTTTCGTTTTGGTGTGTGCTTGTCTTACTATGTGGGTTGCATGTTGTTGTCTCGACATATATTGTTATGCTTCTGCTTCTTACATAAACCTAAACATTCTTGTTAGTGTTTTATGCTTCTATTTTTTAATACATGTTGTCTTTTATAAAATTTGATAAATAATATCAAACTCATTAACTCAATTTCACCATACTTGTTTGGCCAATTAATAAAAATATTTATTATGTAATTAACTAATTAAAAATATATTTTAAGAAAATATAGTCATATAGATTTGAAGTAGATTATTTGATTGGAGTAAAAGGATATTCTTAATAAATGTGTAGAGAATTGAGACAACATTCAATCACTAAAACCAAACACTTTGAGGTTTGTGAGGGGCCCACACACCACCATTCAACCATCACATTCACATGGATATTATCGCTTCTGAAACAAAACACTTGTACCCCATGATACAACCCACTCATGCGTTCTTACCATTACTTCCAAGTTCCCTATGGTTTGTCACTTGGTTCTAGTGGTTATATTGAATTATTGATCATGTATTCATGTGGTTTGTAAGCAGGGACGGACCTAGACAGATTTTCATACGGTGACACCATATTTTTTTATACTGTTTTTATCGAAGTGTCTTTCATCTTTTTATCAACGTTCAATATCGTCTGATATGTTTTTAGCCAAATTTTGGCGTTTTGAGAGATTTTTAACGTTTTTGCTTGATTTCGGAGGAATTTTAAGTTTTTTTTATCAATTTCGAGAGAAAATTATTTTTTGTTGATTTCAAGAGGTTTTTTTGGTTTTTTTGGTTGAATGGGTATAAGATTTTGGTCTTTTTTTCAGTTTAGGTGCACCCCTTGTAATTTTCAAATGAATACGAAAATCGTTACGGTAGCACCTTCACAACAACAAAAAAATTACACTTCGCCGGAAAATTCTAACGGTGGCACGTGCCCCAAGTAAGGTCCGTCCATGTTTGTAAGGGCATCTACAATGGTTAACCCTTGTGAAAAACTTGAGCAAAATAAAAATATATTAAAAAAAATTAGTTCCACCATATTGTTCCTTTCTGTTTCTTTGTCTCTTACAATAATTTCTTCAAACACTTGAGAAACCTCAAGTGGTTGATAAGTAAAGTCTTGTTTAAATCATTGTCTCCAATAGTCAAGCCTTGTTCAAGTCTTCATCAAGCATTCTTCAAGCAATCATTTCTTCAAGCAACCATTGGAGATGCTCTAAATCTCTACAAATTTAGTCCTTAGTGCATACATGATCCATGAGACCACCCGTACCGCCATCGGGTACGGGATCGGGTTCATCGACGTGGCACAGCGGGTAAGGGAAGGGTTGATCGGGTAGGGGTAGGGGGGGATCGGGTTCGGCTACCGGGTTCACCAACCCGATGATACCCGTTGCATATTTTTTTATTTTTTTATTTATTTTAATTTTTTTAAACAATACCGTTTACCAACGGCTATTTTACAATTTTTTTTTAATTTTTTTTTCAAATTATACACACTATATATATTAACCTATATCATCTTATTTTTTTACACCAAAACATATTTTCTTCCATTTCTCTCAAAGTCAATACCTTCTTCCATTTCTTTCAAATTCCATCATGAATTCAAACACCACACCTACATCCCGTCGTAATCGATCGGATACACCGCAACAAGACACCGCAACATAATTTTTAGTGTTTTGTATTTTGTAATTTTTAATTTTTTAATGAATGATATGAATTTTTATTTTTATTATTTATCTTATTTTTATTATTTATCTTATTTTTATTTATTAAAAAATATATAAATATTTTAATTTTGTTAAATAATTAAAGGTATAAATAAAAGAATTAAAAAGATGAGGTGGCAATTGGGTTCAGTGGGTTCAGTGAGTTAGCGGTACTCCACTTTTGGATAAAGATGGTAGGAAAGAGAAAAGCTGATGTGGCGCTGAGATGGCAAGTGGGTTCATTGGATAGTGGTACTCATGGTCTGAAGGCCCGTAAAGTGTCTAATCATGTAAGGGGTAGTAAAATGATTTTTTATGAGTTTGCCCCCTTCAAGTTTTATTATATACATTTTCATTCCTAAATTAAAAAATGTTTTAAAATTGAAGAAATTCAAAAAAAAACCATTTTGCCCTCACTTTTAACGGATCAAACAGACGGCCGTTAGGGGCAGGAACCAATCCAATGGATTTTGCATCGCTCGGGGACCAAATCCATAATAAATGAAGCCTAGGAACGAAATCCATAATTTTGAACAAACCACAGGGACCAAATCCGTAATTTACTCTTTAATAAATCAACAATTAATAAATAAACAATACAACGTAGATTATAGAATAAAGAGTAAATTACATTCTCGGTCCTTGTGGTATGGTGATATTTTGGATATAGTCCATAATTCCCGTTTATTACACTGGTGTCCCCGTGGTATGCATAAGCACACGCAGAAGGTCTCTCCGTCTAACGGAATCTGTTAACCCAGTTAACCTAAAGGGTATTTTTGTCTTTTTACGCTTATTTTTGTTTTTATCCTAATAAGAAACTAAAAAACAAATAAATTGATAAAAACACCCTACCCCCTTCCCCCAACACACACACACCCCACCCCTACTCATTCATTCTTATCTCAACTTTCTCCTCCATCCCCATCGTCACTATCCCTCCATCTGGTTCCATTCTTTTTCTTCAATTTTCTTGATTTACGATTCACTCATTTTAATCTTCATATGCCATTTAAATTCTTTTTATCACTCTTTATGTATTTTTTTATCTTATGAAGGTCCAGATGGAAGTAGACCCAAAATTCGTTTCCGTTTTCTTAATCCCCAGATTGCGTAAACGTTTGCCGTCTGTCGTCAAATCATGGACGGTTTTCAGTGGGCTTTTCCGGTTCGTAACATACTTTTTGATGATGTTTCGACTCTTTATACGGGAATGTAAAAAAACACCATACCGTCGGAGCCGGAGGATGTGGAGATGAAGAAGAAAGTAAGGGGGTGAGGATGTGGAGAGGAAGAAGAAACTATCTGATTATATGAACTCCTTCAACTATCTCCGTAATAAAATGGCGATGGAGTACCGTGAAACCGTCAAGCGACGGTACTACACAGTCACCGGTGAAAATCATGACGAATAGACGATACTACAAAAAGCGATTCAGGAGCAAGGGAGAGGGCACAATCACTGAGATCCAAGAACGACACAACGCCGTTAAGGAGATCGAGCGGAATCTGAAGGAATTGCATCAGGTGTTTATGGACATGGCGGTGCTGGTGGAGAGTCCAGGGGAGCAATTGGACGACATTGAGAACCAGGTGAAATTGAGGGAGGCTGTAATTGAGATGGGTTTCGATGGTGGTTTTCAGTACGTGGGGAAGAAGGTAGGGGGTTGAGGGTTGTAGTGAGGTAGGGGATGGGGTCCATTGTGTTTAATTTTTATTAATTTAATGTTTTTTAGTTTCTTATTAGGATAAAGACAAAAACAAGCGTAAAAAGACAAAAATACCCTTTGGACTAACTGGGTTAACAGATTCCGTTAGACAGAGGGACCTTCTGCGTGCGCTTATGCATACCACAAGGATGCCCAGTGTAATTAATGCGAATTAGGGACCATATCCAAAATATGACCATATCACAGGGACCATTCATGTAATTTACTCTAGAATAAAATTCAGTTTCACTGTATTTTATCTTATCTAAATATTACATTTCTTTTTTTCCTGAAGAACATTTAGATACATAATAATATTACTTATTTCTATTTTGACATAAAAGAAAATAGAAGAGTAAATTATTATTTTTCCAATATGATATTGATAAAATAGCTATTTTATTTCTTATGGTTTTAAAATCATAATTTTACTATGATTTATAATTTAAAATTTATTGCTATTTTAGTTTTTGTTTAAAATTTAGTGATACTTTTATCCCTGATGTTTGAAGTTCATTACTAATTTAGTTTCTTAGAGCATCTCCAACAGATATTGCAAAAATAGAAAAAAATAGGTTAATATTTGTTATTCTTCTTCAATAGTATTGCTATTTTGTTTGCTAAAATAGATATTCATGAAAAAATCTCTAAATATAAAGAACTCTCTATCATTCTCTAAATAGGAGAGAGAAATATTATTTTATTTAATCCCACCAATAACATTAAACTTTTATAATTTTATATTAAAAAAAATTAAAAAGTATATTGGGAAGATAAATTAGAAAATATTATATTAATATAACTTGTGTTAAAATCTTTAAAATAGAAAATCTTTTGGCGATGAATGTAATCCTATTTAGAGATTTCAACTTTTAATTTTTTATAGTTCAGAAAAATTATAGCAAACCTGTTGGAGATGCTGTTATACTTGAACAAGAGTTGGCCTTAAAAACAAAAATATTAATTTTAAAATCATAAGGATAAAATTCGCAATTTTTAACAAACCATAGGGACTAATAACGTAACAAAATGAAACCGATTCAGTCCTGCACTCCACCTGTCACCGTGTTCCCTCCATTTTCTTCTTCATCTCTCCCCAAAAAGTCATTCTCCTTACCTGCAAATTCTTTCTCTTTAGTCAAAAGCTATTCTGCCCCAATGGGTCCCTTCTTAATCTCCCCAGCAATCTCTCCTTTTGTCAAACCAATTCTTATTTCTTCATCATTAACCACAGATTTTTTGGTCTCAATTCATGCTTATCATCACACAACTGTAAAGCTATAAACCTCTCTTGGATACTGCGTCAAGCTCCTTCCATGGCGGATATATGGATACACTAGAATCCTTCATTTTTTTCATTTTATATGTGGTTTGTTTGTTTCTTGTAGGTAATAATCCACAAATTAACACACAATGCCTTCGAGACAACAACCTTCTTCTTTCCCTAATCAACAGACCACAAAGCACAGAGCTACTTTCATCTTTGTCGTGATCACCGTTTTTTCGTCTCTTCTTATAGTTATTGGAGTTGTTTACTTGCTTTACTACCTATGGTATTCGTTGATTCAACGAGCTCGTACTAGTCCTCTAGATTCGTGTCTTCTGAAACTGCGTCGTTTCAGCTACAAAGAGCTCAGTTCCGCCACCAATGGCTTCTCCGACGATAATTACATCGGAAAAGGCGGTTCCGGTACCGTGTACCGTGGAATACTCAGAAACGGAAAACTCGTTGCGGTGAAGCTGCTTGATTCCGAATCGGTGGACGGCGAACGGGAGTTCCAGAACGAGATTCGGATCCTCGGCGGATTGGAATCGCAATTCGTGGTTTCGTTGTTAGGATTCTGTGTTGATAAGAGGAAACGATTGGTTGTTTATGAGTATATGCCGAATCGGAGCTTACAGGAATCGCTTTTCTCTGAACGTAGCTTGAATTGGGAGCGAAGGTTCGAGATCATTCTAGATGTTTCTAGAGCACTCGGGTTCCTCCACCGTGAATGCGATCCGCCGGTGATTCACGGCGACGTGAAACCTAGCAACGTTTTACTCGATACAGAGTTCCGTGCGAAGCTTTCCGATTTCGGTTTATCGAGGTTGAAGATTGAGACGGAATTCGGTGTTGATTTGTTCAGTCAGGATCTGTCTGGAACTTTAGCCGGCGCCGGTACCGGTGCCGGAGAGTCACCGGCGATTGGAACTCCCGTCGATGGAAGTACTGCTAATGAGGTAGATTTCTCTCTCGCTCTACAAGCTTCTTCATCTTCCACACCGATCAATAGTAAGGTTGTTTGTAATCGTCTGAAAGGGTTAGGGTTAGGGTTTATGAACGATAAAGGAAAGGAGCTTTCGATCGGTAACGTCGGTGCCGGTGCCGGCGACGATTGGATTAACAATAAATTCACGAATTATGATGATGATTTAGATCTTACCGTCGATAATAATCACAATACAGAATCGAATTTCAATCCTTCTGATCATTGTGATGATGAACATAAAACTGGTAAGAAACAATGGGGGAAAGATTGGTGGTGGAAGCAAGACGGCAGCGGTGAGCTTTGTAGCAAAGATTACGTCAGAGAATGGATCGGAAGTCAAATAAGTCCGCCGGCGAATCCAGATTGGGACGACGACAAGAACTCTGAAAAACTCGATTTGGATCATTCAACGAGATTGAACAAATTCAAGGATTCCGACCACAACAAACCGTTTGAAAACGAAGAACAGAGGGGGTGGCAGCGGCGGCCACCGTGTAGTGAAAAACGTCACCGGAAAATGCAAGAATGGTGGAAAGAAGAACACCTCGATGAACTCAGCAAGAAAAAGATCGAAAAAAAGGTGAAACGCCGATTCAAACTCTCCATCTTCCGAAGAAAACGAAAACCAACCAATCATGATCTCGAAAACGGATTCAATCCCAACAAAGAATTCAGTTTCCGCAAGAATTCAAAGAACAACGAAATGTGGAGCGGAGACGTTTTCAGTCGAGAATTGAGCAGCACAACGAGCATGAGGGGGACGCTTTGTTACGTCGCACCTGAATACGGCGGCTGCGGATTCTTGATCGAAAAAGCTGATATTTACAGTTTCGGAGTTTTGATTCTCGTGATTGTCTCGGGCCGGAGACCGTTGCACGTTCTTGCTTCGCCGATGAAGCTCGAGAAGGCGAATTTAATAAGTTGGTGTCGACAATTGGCTCAAGGCGGCGATTTATTGGAATTGGTGGACGAGAAGTTGAAAAACGATTATAATAAGGCGCAAGCGAGCTTGTGCGTGAATTTGGCGCTCGCGTGTTTACAAAAGATGCCGGAGTTGAGGCCCGATATTGGGGATATTGTGAAAATCTTGAAAGGGGAAATTGATCTTCCGGTTCTGCCGTACGAGTTTTCGCCATCCCCGCCATCGAAATTGGTTGGGAGATCAAGATCGAGGAGGAAGAACAAGAACAATGCCGATTGAAGGACATTATACAATGGGGTTTTGTCGGTTCAAGTCTCTTCAGGGTTACTTGAGATCAGATTGTTATATTTAAGGGATACGTGCAGACTGACCTAGACACCTACGGTTGAAAAAATTTGGGCTCGGATGATCTACATTCGTTAAAGAATTCAAATTGTTGAGAATTTGTTATGATAAGTTAAAGATCATCGGTTTGAATTTCATTTATCCAACGATGTACCATGTATTTGTAACATCCCAAGTTAACTGTACCGGATATTCTAATTCACGGTTTTAAAACACATCTGGTAGACAAGATATTCGGTCTCTCTTATAAGACAATCTTAGTTCCCCTCCCCAGCCGATGTACAATATATGTATATACATTCGGTCTCTCTTATGATTAGCTGACAGTTTTTTTTTTTGAAAGACAAGACAATATTATTAAACCAACCAAATAGTTACAAAGCGAACCGGATGAAATAACAACAATCAACAAGAAAGAAATGCAATCGAGACACAAAAATAGATGACTGGCCGGATTAAGCACGCGTAGGTTACCAGCAGTAAACCACGACATGGCTTAATCGACCAGACCTGTAGCGAAAAGTTGGACAGCCGCTAGCTTAAAACAACAGCCTCACAGCGGACAGAAGGCTGTTGGGCAGCCGCAGCTTAATCCAAACCAGCAGCCTGGCCCATTCAGCAATCCCAATCAGGCGAAACAACCGCATACCGTAGCCAAACATATGGGTCAGACCTCAATCGGATCAAGCAACTCAGGTCAGGACCTGTTCTGGATTGATTAGCCACCTCGACCATTCTATTTTTCTGCCGCGAAACCTCCTTGAAATCCACTCGAAGCTGCGTCGTTGAAACTCGAAAAATAATTCTGCCACCTTCCTCTTATCGTCCTTAAACACCACCTGGTTGCGATGACTCCAAATATAATAAAGAATCGACCACCAAACAGCTGATCGTATTCCTTGTAAGTTCGCGTCCGTCGCCGAATTTTCTTCAAAATTTAAAATTTCCTCCACCGAATCGAATGAGTCTTTTCGAATTCTGTTTTCAGAGCATCTCTGACAGATTCTCTATAATTTTTATAAAAAAAAGATTTAAAAGTCAAAATCTATAAAATGAATTACATTTAAATTCAGCAGATTCTCTATTTTAGTGAACTCGACATCAATTATATTATTAAACTCAATCCTATTGATGGGAATGAATAAAAAAGGTAATTTCTCTTTCCATCTAGCAAGTTTAAAGAATTCTTTAAACTTCAAGCTTTCTTTAGTTTTCTCTATTTTAGAGAACAATATAGAGACCAAAAATATAATTTTCTTTATTTTAAATAACGGTTGAAGATGCTCTAAAAATAACATTAAATTTGTCAAAAGATTGATTTGTTAATTGAAGTCTCATTTTAAGATTTCCGAATTTAGTCCAACTAGTATAATTTTAATTAAAATTTTGACTTTTTAGTGAACATAAAATCATTTTTCTAATAAAAGTAAAGTAATGCATTTAATTTAAATTCTATTTGAAGTTATATGTCGGAATGACTCGTTTAAATTCATCAGAATTCGATTCAAATATTTAGGTAGAAAATATATTTTAATTTAAAAAATGGATCTAAATTGAATCAATTCGAATTTAAAATATTTATATCAATTATAACCTCAATTTTTAAAACATATTAAAAACGGATGAGTCCGTGAGTGAATGACTGGGTTTGTTAATATTATTTCGAATTTTATAGATAAGTTTTTATTAAAGAAATTATAATATCATAAATAATATATTGAAAATTTTAAATAAAATAATACAAAGTATTACGAATACTTAAAAATTATTTATGCAACTCTTACATTATATTCTCGAAAACTTTTTTTACAAATAAAAGGAAAGGTAAGGAAAAGATGGAAAAAATTAAAATCCTAAAAATTATTAAAATTATAAAATTAACTAATATTTTATTATAAAGAGTGAATTGCATTTTTGGTCCGTGGTTATCTGATTTCTTTGAAAGAGGGACTTAAACTTCAATATTTCAAGAAAGGCTCCCTCAGTTTTCAAATTTGCTCCAAATGGAGGACCTGGACATTAATCCCGTCTATTTGGTTCGTTAGTGCCAGAGGTATTTTCATCCAACCTTGTTTTATCCCTTCTTTTGCACAATTTTTTGTTTTTTCATACTTTTTGAGGAAGCTACTGGGCCTTATATTCTCAAAAACGTTTTTTATAAAGAAAAAGAAAGGTAAGGAAAAGATAGAAAAAAAATTAAAATCCTAAAGATTATTAATATTATAAAATTAACCAATATTTTATTAAAAACAAAGGTATATTTGTAATTTTAATGTCTTTTATTTCATTTCACGTATGTTTAAAAATACAAAAAATTATTTTTTCTTTTTTTTCCTTCTCTTTAAAAAACAAAATAAAATAATATTTTTTTCCTTTTTATCCATTTTTTTCCATATTCAAAAACACAACATTAAATAATTTCTTTTTATATTTATACTTACTTGACCCGTCAAATAAAAGTGACCTAAATCGATCATAAATCAACATCAGAAAAGAAAAGGGAATTTAATTAAAATACCTAAAGTTGGACTTTGACTTACCAAAATACCTATTTTCTCTCTTATTTTACCAAAATACTCATTTTCCCACGATGGGGGTCTGCGACCGCGGATAGGGACCAATTTTGAATTTTTTTTATTTCATATTTACACTTTCAGTCCCTGCCTGCGATGGGGACCAATTTTGAAAATTTTTTATTTCATATTTACACTTTCAGTCCCTGCCCGCGATGGTGTCCTGCGATGGAGACCAATTTTGAAAATTTGTTATTTCATATTTACACTTTCAGTCCTTGTCTGCGATCGCGGACCTCCACCGCGAAAAAATGAGTATTTTTGTAAAATCAAAGAGAAAATGGGTATTTTAGCAAGTCAAATTCAAACTTTAGGTATTTTAATTAAATTCTCGAAAAGAAAATGAAAGTACGAGCGAGCAAGTTGTCTTTTAGTTTTGTTTTTCTTGCTACGCGTAAAACGAATTCCTGCCACTTATTCATGCCTTTTTGGGGGTTTTATATATAAAATAAATATTCTTTTTTTTTTATTTTAAAATAGATATCTATAAAAATGAGAACACATTTTAAAAAAAAATATAAATTACTACATTTTTTATTAATAAAAATATAATTTTATTGAGCTCATAATTAAGATAAAAACAAGAAAGTAAGGTGACGTTTGTTTTAAGAGGTCCGAATTCTGAAGTCTTATTTCACTTCTGATTAATAAGAGGTGGTGTTTTAAGAGTTTATAAGACATTAGGTCACCTTTTCTAATTTCAGATGTATTTCAGATTTAAGAGCCTCTGAAATCTAGAAAAAACGGTCTAAACGTAAAAACCTCTTAACGATTCAAATGTTGCCTCTTAATGGAACTATTAAGAGGTAAACAAACATCCCCTTAAACCATGTATGCAATTTGGTTTTGCGGTTTTTTTTTAAATCACTTAAGCCTTAAAAAACAGGGACCACCGGCTCGAGCATGGTCCAGACTCGGGTAACGTGTTTTTGTACATATGTACATTTGATGGAAAGTTGCATGATTTACATAGTCGTATAATGTTGTCATATGTGATAGTTTCGATCAATTTATTTAAAACCTTTTCAATTTAGATTATAGTTTTTTTTGATAGATAAAGTGAGAAAAATGAAAAACTAGGAGAAAAACATGTTGAATTGAGTTAAAAAACTGTTCAAGTTGCATTCAAGTATTTACAATCATAATGAAGAGTTATTGTACAAGAACATTGATTCCTATCATTATTATTGTGTTAAATATTAGTTGATTGTTTATTAAGTCTTGTATAGATAAAGTTGACTATATGGACATGGTCTTTCCTTAGCATGTTAAATGCGAGATTTAGAACAGGGTCTCCAAAATTTTGGGGCCCAATTTTACATGTGCGTAGAATCTTTCATCGTCTGTGTAAAGTTATATCCCAATTTGTTTAGGTTCAAATTGTTTAAAGTCAAAATCTTAGTTGTTTAGGTTTAGATTGTTGATTGTTTGGGTTTAGATTCCGATTGTTAATTGTTTATGTTTAACCCTCTTTTGTGCTTAACTTATATGTATCTATGTTATACCATTTATATAATGTAATCAAAAGTTATAAATGTAGCAGAGCCTCCAAAAAGATTGGAACGTCCCTGTATATGGATTAATCTGTCAATATATATTAGATGAGTTTTTGTTTGAAAAGGTCCTTTTATAGATAGAAGTACCATGTTTTTTTTATTGAGAGATGTACGTTTGGAAAAAACATATGATTATCTGTATAAAGTTTTTCTAAAAGTTTACTGAATATGTCACTTTCTAAGTAATTATGTATATGCTCTATAACTGATTAAATAAGTAATAACACTACTAAAACAAACATACTTTAAATATAAATTAAAAAACATATAAATATAAGAGTGAATTACACCGGTGGTCCTTATGCTTTATCCAAAATTTGGATTTGGTCCCTAAAGTACACTATCTACGATGGTGGTCCCTAACTTTTTGATTTACTTTCACTTATGATCCTTCTATGTTAAATATAATAGGACCATGAGTGAAAGTAAATTAAATATACGAGGACTATGAGTGAAAGTAAATTAAATATATGAGGACCATGAATGAAAGTAAATCAAAAACTTAGGGACCACCACTGTAGATAGTGTACTTTAGGGACCAAATCCAAAATTTAGGTAAACCATAAGGACCACCCGTGTAATTCACTCTAAATACAATTTAAATAGTCGACCCTCGACCCGTCGGCGTCGACCGTGGTCGGAACGGGACCGGTCGATGTGGGCTTAAAAGTCAAAAATAGAAATTTGGGAATTTTTTGGTGAATCGGGCCCTACACGAAAATTAGTGGACCAGGTCTACACCACAAAAGTCGATTTCAAATGACTTGCTAATTGATTTTTTTATTTTCTTTTTTATGTTTTTAGTTTAATTTGAATATTGAAAGAACCGAAGATTCCAAATATCATGAGATGTTAGGCCTTCCGTAACGCCACGGGCTTCGGCTCGGGCATGGCTGCGGGCTCGGCGGGTTCCAAGCGGGCTGTGGTACGGGGGGGGGGGGGGGGGGGGGAGCGGGCTCGGGTTCAGCCCCGGGTTCCAAAACCCGTTCAACCCGATGAATTTTCTTTTTTTTTAATTTTTTTAAATAATTTGAAAATAAATAAATCCAACGGCTACCAACGGCTATATTTTTATTTATTTATTTTTTAAATTTTTTTCAATTTAATCACACTATATATATTAATCCAAACTCATATTATTTTTCACACAAAAATCTCTCAAACTCTCTCAAATTTTATCATGAATCCAAACAAAACACCTACATCCCGTCGTAACCGACCGGATACACCGCAAGAAGAGCCGGAGCTTGGTTTCCAACCGTTTACACAACAAGGTTATCATCCACAATTTTCGCAACAATTTCCGCCACAATTTTCGCAACAATTTCCCCAACAATTTCACCAACAATTTCCTTACCAATTTACACGTCCCGGTTTGATTGAACAAGGTTATACTCCGGCCAACTACAATCTTCCTTCACCCGTAATCAATCTCGACGACGACATTGTTCCGGAAACCCAACATGCTAGCCCGCACACACCACAATCCATCTACACACAACCATCAAACCCGAGACCAACGAGAAAAGGAAAAAAACAAACAATATGAAAATAGAGCCGTCAAACAGATGTGGAGTAAAGACGAGGAACTCACGTTAGTGTCGGCGTGGGTTGACGTTTCGGAGGACCCCGTTGTCGGTAACGCACAAACCGGTGATAATATTTTTATTGTTATTATTATTATTATTGTTATTATTATTATTATTAATATTATTAATATTATTATTATTCTTGTTAATATTCTTATACTTGAATTTACATAAATGTAGAAAGTTTTTGGACCCGTGTCGGGCAAGTGTTCTTTAGTTTAATGGGTCGCGGAAATTATAGAACAACTCATCAACTCAACACGAATTCAACGACCTCAATAAAAGAATAAATTCTTTTGGCGGCATCTACAACAACTTGCTCACTAATAGAGGGAGCGGAATGAGTGAGGCCGACATTTCACGAACGGCACACGAACGGTACCGAGCACAACTTGGGTTTGCTTTCACTCACGAACAAGCCTGGGAAGTCCTCAAAAAATGTCCAAAATGGGGAGCCGCTCCAACGATGACGACAACTTCATCGCGGGGTTCAAAACGTACCAACCCTTCCAATGATGACGATGACGACAACTTCATCGAGCAACTTCAACGACCCATCGGGAGAAACAAGGCAAAAAAAACATCAATGAGTAATACGAGCGGGTCAAATACGAACGAAAGTGTTACTCAGTTGTTCACGACGTTCAACGAGAAGATTGATGATACAATGGAGTA